>CP139507.1:109763175-110985675 GCA_021014915.2 Artemisia tridentata subsp. tridentata
GACTCCTGAAGCTAACCAAAAGTTAGTAACCAATATCGTTGCTGTGGTACTCGAGGTAACTACAGCAGATTGTCCGAGTAGCAACAAAATAGCAAGAGAAGAAAAGAAGACGGCTAAGTCTTATAAGCATACCCATGAAAGTTTCACGGGTTGTAGACCAACGCACCTTAAAGGTACAATAAGAGTAACTGAACCTACCATCACCATTACCCAAGGATTTCTAGACCAAGAAGTTAAACGGGACACTACAAGAATCAATGCCCAACCCAGAATATCACTTAGGACAAAAAGACCAGTGGAAGAGAATGGAAACTCTTTAGAACCTTAACAACGTCAAGGGATGACACCAATGTTTAAACAAAAGAGAAATTCCTGTTGGAGATAAATAAACCATAAGTTCAAAAACTCTTTAAGTTGTATTTCCTTCTTGTACTTTACCTTAGGTACGATGGATGTAACCTAAGTGTAACAACTATCTTTCTACCATATGAAAACTCTACCTTGTAATATTTCCGTAATAATCATAATCTACGTCTATTTCAATTCCTATTCCATTCTCCCTATTCATAGTCGTTATGTAACAATACACTGATAACACTTTAGAAGTTTGATTAGACACCATTTCTGACCAAACAAGAAATTATTACCACCTTGTAAGAAATCCTCACCCAAAACCTAAGTTTACACCAAGGATATCCTATGTTCGGCTTAGAAATTCCTGACTCATTACCATGGCATGAACATAAATTTTTCTACTTACTTTTAAAAAGGTAATTACGTTGTCATTTTACAAAAACAACACGTTGAACACCATCTAAAACTTTTTGAAAAGCATAAATACCACTATAACTGAGCCAGACATCACATCATTTGGTCCTCAATTATACATAGCCTGATCAACTATGTCTAATTTAGGAAGAATTATGTCATAAATGGAACAGTTATTCTTTCAGAATTTCTAATAACAATTTTCATTCAAAAGTAAAATCTTGAAATAAACTAGACTGTTCATAAACGTCACTTTTAGCCAACCACAATAAATACCTACATTTATTACCCATTACCCTTATGATAAGAAACTGACAAATTATAAACATTAGAACCCTAAGAATTCACACGGATATCAAACACTAATAACGAGAATTTTATTAGAAACCATAGAAATTAATACATAACGAGATAATTAACATCGAAAGTACTAATGTTACAATGAATACAATAAAAGGCATATAGTCTTCAATAGGTTGACCCGCCATAACGACCAAGACCCCCACCAACACCACGATAGCAAAAGCCACCACAGGATGGATCACCTTGATTATTCTGTAAGCATAAATATAAACGAACCATTAAAAACAATAACAAGACTAGTTATTAAGCATGAAGGCAAACGAATTTTATTCCACAGTTATTAAGAATTACATCGAAACATAACAAGGACACGATTTAAACAACCCTAGCTCGAGACTATTACCCCCACCACTTGTCCACGGCTAAGGCTAAGGCCGTGAGAAGTACGACAAACACTAGCACTACGACCAAAAACTCAGAATCTTCGTCCGGAAAATAAGCCAAGCAGATGGCAGAGATGACGACGTACACAATTGCGAGAAGAGTGACGAGGTGCGGCATTTTTGGAAAGTTGGAAATGAAAGGAAAATGGTGGTGGAGGAATGAGAATTAAAAGGGATATATAAAGGGAAAAACTAGCCGTTATTTTACTGTGCACGACCGTTGAAACACTGTTCACTAGCCGGAGATTTTTCACAATTCATAACCGATATTTTCACTATACACAGCCCTTAGATGCACTAGTAGACCAAATATTTAGATATATCTCGTCTAGTACAAATAAATCTAGCGAAGTTACGTATCCCTGATTTTCGGACAGAAACTTCCTAACAACCCTTTTTCACAAATCCTTCACTCTAGAAATCACTTTAAACCTGAACTTCGGGACGAAGTTCAAAATTTAGGGGTGGATACTGTAGCAAACTGCAAAATTCCCTTTAATTAACTACGTTTAAATTTATATAAATCTATGTCATTAATTTTAATCACCATTTTTACGGAAAAATTTAAAATTTTCTTTATTATATTATTTTAACACAAAAACGTTATCACGTAAATTACCAAATAACTGGACGAGCTCGTACGCGAACCACGGACAAAATCCTACACAAATTATTCACTAATAAAAACACCACATGGACCAATTAAACTTCCAGCCCACCTATTCTACCAGTTACTATTCACCAGCCCACCAAGCCCAACTCTATGTTTTATTTTCAGTTCTGGTCGATCCAGTACACCCAAAAATGCCCCATTTTTCTTGTGATATTTAAACACGACATGCACATGTTTTTGCACCACCTAATTTTCGACCCACCAAAGAAATAAGGTGCCAAACATCAGCTCGTAATATGAATATTTGATACGAATTTGAGAGCCAAAGTGATTGGTCACTAACACCAAAATCGACTTATACAATTTACACAAAATAAAACGTTTTGACCCGGAATTGTTTTAAGCACATTCTAATGATATACGCTTGAATCATTATTGAGTTATTAGGCATGTCTAACATCAAAAATACCAAGGTTCCACAAAATACCAACTCTTGTACACACTAGAAACTAAATTCGACACATATATAGTACAATAATGTCGACATCCAAATTCCACATGTGTTAAATACACAAGATCTACCAAAAATCTACAAGAATCTCTACATGATCGTCCTTGCAAGATTTCATTGGATATGGTTTTCATATGACACACGTTTTATATATACATAACTCTTTCACATTTTCTTCCATTCACACTTAACCAAATACCTCCCATTCTTGACTTTCATGCATCAAACCACTGTCACTCTACTGTTTTACAGCTGGTAGCAATAATACACATTCCTTTTATATTTGTATATGTGTGTATACACGTATAACTCACACACCCTTTATCCCCTTGCTCACACTTAACGTATACACGCTTTCATCCTTACCATCTCTCACACTCTCATTCTCATACTATCACAACCATCTCTAAGCCCTCTTGACCCATTTTGTTGAGTACCCAAGTCCAGAAACAGTTGGTTCGACCGGGTGCAATATATTCAAGTCAAAGAGTGTGTTTTGTGGCATACGGGTTGAGTTTTGCGATCCTGCCTAAGCCCCAATGTACCACTTCCTTCCTCACTTCTTTGTAAGTCTCTTCAACGCTTTAACACTTCACATTCACGTAAAACATGCATCATACAAACTATGTGTTCATATTCGAGCGTATAAAACATTACGTATGTATATGTGTGCATATAGTGTTAAACAAATTAGTTGTGGCTGATTGCTTATTTTGGCCAAACGGTTCACAAGCTAAACATTTCACGAAGAAAAGTCAACTTGAAACCATTAACGCAAAAACAATCAAGTTGTAATAAACCGGATAAGCGAATACCCGGGTCGTAGTCCCAACGAGGCGTGAAATTGAGGATATCGTTTTCGATTTGGTATTAAAATGCTTGAAAAGACGAGGGTTGCTTGGTTGCTAATATCTACTAAAACGAAAATTAAAAAAGCGCGAACGGTAAACTAAAAACGTGCATAAACGTAACAATCTATGTAAAATGAACCTATGGATACCAAAATAATTTTCCTACGTCCTAAATGACAAAAGAAAATTTTGAAAAAAAGAATTATATTTTTTTGACTTTTTAATAATTAAATACGAATTAAATACAAATTAAAAGAGAATAAATGATTAAAAATACTAAACGACTAAGGAAAAATCTGGAATTTTTTATAAAAATACTTTATACTAAACAAAAGCTAGGAAAAATGTAAAGATGGTCCCAGCTTATTTCAATAAGCTGGGAAAAAGCAATAAGTTCGGATAAGCTAAAAATGGAAAGAGAGGTTAAAAGATTAATTGTGCAAGGGTTTAATGAAGAAATCCCAAGGGTGCAATGGTAAGGTGCTGGTGTTGTGAGATGGCAGACCTGGGTTCGAGTCCCAGGTATGGCATTTTTTTGCAAACTAATTTTTTTTGTTTTTTTTTTTTTTCTTTTTGAAACATATTAAGAACTTGAAAATAAGCAAAACTTAAAACTGAAAATATTTTTGAAACTCAAAGATAAGCTCAGAATGAGCTGTGGCTTAACTGATCAGACTTGGGAAAATAGGAACTAGGAAAAGCTGATGAGCTTAAAAGACTGGATAAGCTAGTGATAAAGGAAATAAGCTACATTCTAGCTAAGAACTAAAAACAAAATAACAATAAGCAATAAATACCATAAACAAGCATTCAATAAGCTCTAAATAAGCAAAAAGCCACAAGGGCTGCTAATGAATGCTGATGCACATGTGTGCAGGGCAGAAAGAGGGTTATTCAAGCTGATAAAAAGCACTAAGAAGCTAATTGAAAAAATTCTCAAAAATAAGAACTAACAAGGTGAGCAGCTGAACATTGACTATGCAAAAATTTGGCTTATAACAACTGAAAGTGAGCAAATTAAAAATCATCTAAAGGGCTGCAAAAATGGAGAATCAAAAACTTAAGATAGACTGATATGGGCAAATTTAAGGGCATCTAAGGGCAAGCTACCAAAAGCTACTATCCTAACTCAAATGAGCAATCATCAAACGCTAAATAAGCATAGATTAAGCAGTGCACTAAGCTAAATACGCAGTTTGACCAAGGTTGACCAAGAAAATAAAAACAAGAAAAATTAAAATTGCATTAACTGAGATGAAATTACAATCAAAATTTAAACAATACACTAAGGAAACACTAAATTAGACAGTAAATAAAATGGTCAAAACTTTTCTAAATACATGAAAAGTGGGACCAAAAAATTATTTTGAGAAGAATCTGCTATATATAGGCCCTCAACTAGGGTTTTCTTGTGCTTTCTCTGTGAGGGGAATCCCAGTTGCTTCTTGTGCTTACTTTTCAACCCTTGGATGTATTCTTGGTCCCCAATCCTTCTCATATTGGCCGTTGGATCCTTTTCTTGCCTCGGATTGCTGAGGTGGAGGGGAGGCAACACCATGTGATCTTTGGCTGGTAGTGTGAGGTGGTGATAGTGATGGATTGGTGATTAAAGGTTTAGGCGGGATTAGGGTTTAATGGGAAGAAGATATACAGTGAATCAATTGGGGATTTGACTATATTTGGGGGTTTGACTAATCCTTTTGACCCGTAGTTAGTTTAAGTGGGATTTGGGTGTGGGCTTTTAGTTTTTGGGCTGGTGAGGGTTTATGGGTAGTGGTTGTGGGCTATGGGATTGAGTGGATAGGTTTAGTGTTTAATGGATCCGGTTGTAGTAAGTTTAGGTGTAGATTTAAGTTAAGTTTTAGGGACCAAAAGTGTTAATCTTGAAACTCCAAGGACCATAATTGCCATTTCTTCAAAGTTAATACAAGGGACCATTTTTGCCAAGTAAAAATAATCCAAGGGTCATTTTGAGATTCTTGAGCTTGAATAAAAATCCGAATGAAAAAATATCTTTCCCGGCTTCAGTTTTCAACTCTTTTCCAAATCAAGCTCGGTTTTGTCCGTATTTGCCCCGTTTTCAATCCTTTTGTACCTGAAACACATAAAACACAAACCAAGGATATATGTAACAATATAGGGTCTATTTGGGTGTTTTGGTCGTTTTTGTGGGGTTTTCCGGGTATAAAATGATGAGTAAAAGGCCACTCATCAGTGGCACGTATAGAAACACCTCAAGAACTCAAATACGACTATCAACTTCACATAATAACCCACATAAAGTCAATAAGAAATCTAGTTCGTAATTTAGTCAAACCGGACAAAAGATAGGTTAAGTATACTAAGTTGTAAAGATGTCTCGAATCACCCACTTTACGCCCTATTTATTCTGTAATCATAGATACAACATACGAATATTTTTACTCATCTTGTTAGTCAACCTGGCCAACTATATGTCTCATGTTTTAAGACTTTACTCATAAGCTCATCTCGACACTTAAAACGATCTATTTTAATCCCTACTCGACTGAACTTTGCAACACTTATAAATATTATGTGTTTTCAGTTTTTAACAGACGCAACATGGCTAAACTCATGGACTGTTTAATTCGACTTTTCACAAATGATATATGAATATTTTTGCATGGATTAATAGACAAGCTAGCAAACTACATATTTTATGTTTTAAGTTCAAACTCACAAACCCTTTAACACACTTGAATAAATTCATTTTGATGGCCACTCGACAAGGCTTAGTTGGAAAATTTAGAAAATTAATATAACTATAAACTATTTTCTAGTTTGGACTTATATCAAGCCCAATAAGGTTTTGCGTTAGGACAGCCCAACAGGCCCATATGAAACATTTTCAGAATCATAAAAACAACCCAAGTTCAGGCCCAAAAGAGTTTACA
Source organism: Artemisia tridentata subsp. tridentata (assembly GCA_021014915.2). Lineage (NCBI taxonomy): Eukaryota > Viridiplantae > Streptophyta > Magnoliopsida > Asterales > Asteraceae > Artemisia > Artemisia tridentata. Next base: position 109,769,580 of record CP139507.1, read on the forward strand.
TGCCCTTGCCTCTAAAATTCTAAATGGGCCTTATTACATTTTGTTAACTAGCCCATTAACACAAAAATAAGCTCTTTTCTGGAAAAATCAATTGAAATAAGTTGCAATGAACTTAATTAAGTTATAGAAATTTTTAGAATATTTTTCCAGTCATTTTTATGCAAAAAGGACTAAACATGTAATGCGTTTTCACGTTAAGCGACTAAAACTGCCAAGCGCTGAAAACAAGGACTGAAACAGTAAAAACAGATTTTTTAGGGTAGAAATTGATATATTATTGAATTCCATGCCTTATTTGTATTTTAGACAAGTTATGGACTATTTATGGACATTGGACTTAAAGAAGGACTAACGGTGTAACGCTAACACAGTTAGGGTAAAAAGTGTAAAAACTGAAAAAGGACAAGGACCAACAGATTTTATTTGAAATTCTTATTTCATTTTCCATTTTACGAATTCTCATCATGCCACGTGCATTTGGTACATTTCATCTATCCAATATTTAATTTTCGTTATATTTATATATAAAGAGTTTCTAACGATTTAACTTCTCGTTTCGTTTCACCACATTTGAAGAGACGATATTATTGGTTTCTAAACATAAAAACAAGATAATATTATTAATAATATTATTTTTGAACTTTAAACATTTTAAGCATATCACACACACATTACCAATCAAATCGTTATACGATTTCTCGTTTTCACACTCGTTATTCATAGTAAGTCAAATACTTAGACTTCCCTCATATTCAGGTCTCGTATTGAAGACGTCTCCGTGATTGTTCCCATAATCTTACTTGATTTCGTAATCCCACCTTATCAGATACACTCAAGGTGAGTCGTAGCCCCTACTCTTTTAATACTCGTTTTAATAACTCTTTTGGGGGAGATACATGCTGAAACTCTATTTATTTACTTGTGCGAATACTTTAGAAACTTTCATGGTTTACTGTGAGTCATAGCCCCTACTATTTTAATACTTGTTTTAAACTCTTTGGGAGAGAAACATGCTCAACTAATTACTTTTACTTTCACAAGTACTATTTTATGAATGTTATACCTGACTTATATTGCCTAAGTTACCATTGTAATACATGTCGTTTGTGCGGTATAATACATGTCATTTGTGTGGTATAATACACGTCGTTTGTGTGGTACATTTCATGCTGCTTTGCGCGGTATAGTTCATACTGTTTGTGCAGTATAATACCTGTTGTTTGTGCGGTATATTTCATGTCGTTTGTGCGGTATAATACATGTCGTTTGTGCGGTACATTGTTAATGTTTTGCGTGTCATGAAGCTTAGAGCAATATACTCATATGAATATATATGTTTTCATATGTATTTTGATACAGCTGTATTACTCAACTCCCCACTTATAGAATTTAGGCATCACAACATTGTACTTACTACATGCTAGGATTATGATCCTACACTTGTACTTAACTGATCTCATATATGCTTTAATTGTGGTTATACTCAACACCACTCATTACTTGTTTCACCACTGTTAGTATTTATTATGGTTATCACCCCACTCTGGAATCATTGAAATTCACTCTTTACCACTACGTAGTTTATTTCCAAAAGTTACTTCACCTTTGAAATTGTTGGAAACTGATTTAATTACTCGTACTTGTACGTATTTTCAAATACCACTGAAAACTCTTGAATTTATTGAAATAAATTGTTTTCCTATTAAACTCTACGAACTCACCAACCTTTGTGTTGACACTTTTAGCATGTTTATCTCAGGTAATTAACGGAGCAGGACAAGACACGGAGCGGGCATTTTATATTCTGATAAACTACATGGTGTAAAATCAAATATGTCATTCTTTCCAAATTACCACGCCCTTTTTGTGGGATTTTCAAATCAGAGTCTTTGAAGTAGGTGAAAGCTCGCAGACAGCACAGAATCGACAGCCTACCGTTTCCACCCTTTTGACACGATTAGAGCGTCAGGGGGAACATATTGAGACTGCCTTAGGTCACCTAGATGAGTTACCTCTAGAGCCCATCAAGTCTATTGAGTATAGAGCTGAGGACATAGCTACTAGCCAAGAGACCATGCAGCAGAAGTTGGACGCTCTGGATGAGACTCGTAAAAAGGAAAATGATCTGGAGAAACGTCATGAGCAGCTTAGACAGGAGTTACCTTTGATTTACAATAATGAAATAAAATTGATACATGAGATGATGAAGAGAAACGAAGACCTGATAACAGCTCAGACTAGGGTCACCGCCCTAGAAGCATTAGTGGGAGATATGCAAGTTCGATACCAGGAGTATATACAGATCCTCATCAGCATGATTCTAGAGCTCGAGAATCGACTCGGAGGAGCATCTGGTAGCCACTAAATTAGATCCTTATCTATCAGCTTTTGTACCTTATCCTAGCCACGGGGTGTGTGGCATAAATGTGACGCTTGTATCTGTTTTGTTATATATATAACAAATTTGCAAGTTATTTATGACTATATGTGGTTGCGATTTGGTTGTATATTGCTGTGTTACGATATTAATTGACGTGAGCCAGTATTGATCATTTTGCATACATGTACTTGAGTATGTTGTGATTTTATAATCCTCATAGACTTGGATTATTGTAATCCTATAATGAAGAAAAATTCAGAATAAGCTTGATGAATGTAGAGAAAGTTGCTAAACTTCAGCTTTTGTAGATGAATCAGTTTGTTCCTTAGCAATCCTATACCAAGAATTGATCACTCACTTACGATAGTACCCAAACATGTCGTAATTGTTGTGATTTTCAATTTAATCATAACTTCACATTTTGGCGAGATTGTTAGAACTCATATACTCGTTTCCCCATTACTCAAATCGTTCTAACAAAACCATTATGTAAATTCTAAATCTGTGTTTCTTGTGGCATTAATAGAAATATGGTTCGTACCAGAAACGGAACTGCCAACCATACAGTAGCAATGACGCCTGCGGATGTTCAGAGAATGATCAACGAAGGCATCGCTGCAGCTCGCGAGGCCGATACTGCAACCCGCTCCAGTAACAACATAGGAACAACAACTGAAGGTGAGGCATCTACACTCCGTAAATGTACTTACAAAGACTTCATGAGTTGTCAGCCAGCCACCTTCAAAGGTATAGAAGGAGTGACAGAGTTAGCTCAGTGGTTTGAATGTAGTGAAACTGTATTCATGAGAAGCAACTGCGCAGAGAACAACAAAGTCACTTTTGCTACTGGAACCTTAAGGGGAGATGCCCTATCTTGGTGGAATGCTATTGTCAAAACCATGGGTGCTGATGCAGCATTCCAAATCTCCTGGACTGAATTGAAGAATAAGATGTTAAGGAAGTACTGTCATCGGACAAAGGTTAGGAAACTAGAGGATGAATTTCATCAGCTAGTGGTGAGAAATAACGACCTGAGGACATACAACCGAAAATTTCAAGAGTTATCTCTTCTGTGCCCATCCATGGTGCCAGACATAAAAAAGACGCTAGAACGCTGTGTGGTAGGACTACCCCAAAGCATCGAGGGGGACGTCACCGCATCCAACCTGAAGACTCTTGAGGACGCAATCACACTTGCACAGCGATTATTGGATCGAGAAATCAAACGAAATTCTACCTCCGACAACAATGATCTTAAGAGAAAGATAAATGATCATGAAACTACCACTCCCAACAACAACAACAACAACCACAACAACTATTAGCAAAACCGCAACGACCGCCACCACCAGCAGAATCGCCGTCAGGAGGCCGCCAGGGCTTATGTGGCTGTGCCCGCCAAAGTAAAGGGCTATGTCGGGACACTACCTCAGTGTAACCAATGCAGGATGCGTCACACTGGGCCTTGTCCTGACCGATGCGGAAAGTGCCAAAAAATGGGCCATAAAACTAGCGACTGCAAAGCCACGGATGCAAACTTACTGCCATTAGAAATAGTGTGCTACGGTTGTGGCGAAAAAGGACACTACAAGAACCGATGCCCAAAACGGAATACCAATTAGAAAGACAAGACCAGTGAAAGAGAATGGAAACTCTTTAGGAACTTAACATTGTCGAAGGATGACTCCAATGTTAAGATGAAGAATAAATTCCTGTCATGGATAAATAAACCCTAGTTCAAACTCTCTAGAGTTGTATTTCCTTTTGTACTTTACCTTAGGTACAATGGATGTAACCTAAGTGTAACAACAATCTTTCTACCGTAGGAAAGCTCTATCTTGTAATATTTCCGTTATAATCATAGGATACGTCTATTCTCAATTTCCATTCCATTACTTTATTCATAGTTGTTACGTAACAATACACTGATATCACCTTAGAAATTTGGTTAACAACATTTTTGACCAAACAATAGATTATTACCACCTTGTAAGAATTCTCACCTGAACCCTAAGTTTATACCAAAGATATCCTAGCATCACTCTAGAAATTCCTGACTCATCACCGTAGTGTGAACCAAGATTTTCTACTCCCTTTTGAAAAATAATTATGTTGTCAACACGTTGAACACCGTCTAAAACTTTTTGAAAAATATAAACACCACAGTGATTGAGCCAAGCATCACATCATTGGTCCACAATTTTACATAGCCTAGCTACCTATGTCAAATTTGGGAAGAATCATGTCATGAATGAAACAGTTATCTTTTCAGATTCCCTAATAACAATTTTCATTCAAAAGCAAATTCATGAAAAATATCCACACCTATTCTCGTAAACCACTCTCACTAGCTATATTAGACTTTAATTCCGGGACGGAATTCAGAATGACGGTAGGGTACTGTAGGATTCTACGAGAATCCATTGTAATAATTCTCATTGATTAATAATAACCTCATATTAATGTTTAATAAATCCCATTTTTACGGGGAAATTTAAAATTTTCTCTTATTGTTATTTTTACCACGTTACGTTATCACTATATTTACCGAATAATGACACGTACTTCGAGACTCAATGATTCACGAAACACCATTCTCACTAAATTCAAATCTCACAAATAATGATAAGTATTAATAAATTTCCTACACTAAACATATTTAAATTTTCCTATCTACACTTAATTAATACTAATCCATTTCACTAATTAAACCAAGCTACAAGCCAATCGGGCTCCTTATTATTTCAGCCCACCATCAACACCACAGCCCATCCCACGAGCCCATAACATTTTTATTTCTTTTTTTTCTTTTGTTTCACAAATGGTTCACACCACCTCCAAAAACAAATCGAATGCTCCACATATTCAAATGTGACCTATGCATATTTTTGTACCATGACGATCACCACCCACTAGACTCTATTTGTGCCAAATCCCAACCCTATATGTCGAGTATTGCTATGGTATCCAAAGCCATTTCATTCGCCCCATATTTGACCCATAGTGTGAATAAAAGTTGCAAAACTCAATCAAACTTCACCCCGATTTTTCCTACGACTCTCTAAGGTTATTTCTAACATAAATGAACTTGTGGAATGATGTTGGAACGACAGAAGACCAATTGGTACGTTGGTTCCTTTTTGAACTCGCTAGGAAGAAAAACGTGTATGTATCTTTTACACAAAGTCAAGATAGGACTTTACTACCTACCAAATCCCTCCTAGGATCTTACAAGATCAAAATGAGATTGTGAAAGTACTTCCAAGCTACTGCTACTCCACAGTGATCGCCTATGATTGTTATGAAGTCAAAGAGTCAATATTCGTGTGTGGATTCTATATCTATAAATCATGCCCTCATTTGGCAGCCTACCCTACTCATCATACACTCTTTTCACTCTCAATAATAACCTTAAAAGATCAGAAATACTCCTGTCTCTCGTAGGGAAGCAAGCGAATAGAAATACAATACGTAGAAACGTATTTAAAGCTCGCCAAGTGAACTGCCTTCATTCTTGTGTTGGCATTCGAACACCACTGCCTCTTCACCACCTTTCTAAGGTGAAGTAAGTATCTCTAGATTCCCTTTCTATCTCAGTCTCACATTAAGTTGTTTACTCATGCATGGTTCACATATACACTCGAACGTATCATAATTCTTTTGTATCATAGTCACGTTTAAATGGAAGAAAAGACTTCATGTGATGTTCAACACACAACTAGAACACATAAGATCACTCATATACACGTTAACATCTCAAATACAAGTTAAACTGAGGTCAAACGAACACAAATCCTTTATTGGCCAAACCGGGTAAAAACTATGTAAATATATCCAGTGTTTTCAAAGTATTAAAAACTGACTCGAACACACCCTTTCATGCTTGATTTAATTTCGATTCACATATATAACGTACCTATTTTTTTTATACATCGAAAGACCACATGGCCATCTATAAGTTTTATTCGTAATTATTTTTCTCACAAGCTTATCTCGACGTTTGAATTGAACAATCTTAATCGTTTCATGACTGGGTAATTAAGACTTGGAAAATATTAAGTGTTTTCAGTTTTAAAACCAGTCGACTAGGCCTTAAAAACATCCTTGTAATTCCAAATTTTCGAACATGACATCTAGATATTTTTGCATGGATTGAACGATCACATGGCTAGCTACAACTTTTATATTTTAACTTCGACACTAAAAGCTCTCTAACACGTTCAAATAAAGCAGTTTTAGACCTCACTCGCTAGTACTATAAAATCAATTTCAGAAAATTAGTTAAATTAATTTTCCGGTTTTGGGCTTAGTTAAAGTCCATTAAGATTTTGCGATGGGTCAGCCCGTCAGGCCCATAAAATACATTTTTAGAATTACAAAAATATCCCAAGTTCAGGCCCAAAACTATTTTCATGCCCTCACCTCTCGATTTCTTAACGGGCCTTTGTTTTGATTCGTTAAGGCCCAATTAACGCAAAAATAAGAAAACGGCATATTAAGCAGTTGAAATAAGTTAAAAATGACTTAAATAAGCCTTAGGAAAACTCGCCATATTTTTCCCTACACTTTTGACATTTTTGGACTAAAAATGCAACGCAATCTAACTAGAAGGACCAAAACTGCCAAACCGAGGACTGTGTGGACTGAAGCTGTGAAAACAGAATATATAGAGCATAAATTGACATATTATTGAATTCCAAGCCTTATTTGTATTTTTGGACAAGTTATGGACTATTTATGGACATTGGACTTAACGAAGGACTAACGGTGTAACGCAAACGCAGTTAGGGTAAAAAGTATAAAATCTGGAAAAGAACAAGGACCTACTATTTTTACTTGACATTCTTATTTTATTTACCATTTTTCATCTCGCCTTCACGTCATATGCATTTTTGTACATTTTATTTGCATATTATTTAACTTTCGTTACTTATTATAACTAGAAACATTTCGAGTCAACACTTTTGAAGAAATAACATTACGGGATAATCATATATATAACGTTATTTTTAAATTGTAAGCACTTTAAACATAACACACTCACATTCAACGATCAGATCGATATTCATCATCCACCATTCATTTCACATCCACCACTAGTGTATGGTCAGATTCTCAGACATTTGTATTTACCAGGTTTTGTCTGAAGCCGTTACCAAAATCACGCCTGAACTTACTTTTCACCATGACCAGTAACATTTAAGGTGAGTCATAGCCCCTACTATTTTAAGACTTGTTTTAAACTCTTTGGGGGAGATACATGCTCAACTAATTACTTTTACTTTCACAAGTACTATTTTCTGTATGCTATACCTGATTTATATTGCCTAAGTTACCATTATAATACATGTCGTTTGTACGGCATAATACATGTCGTTTGTGCGGTATAATACATGTCATTTGTGCGGTACATTTCATACTGCTTTGTGCGGTATAGTTCATGTTGTTTGTGCAGTATAATACATGTCGTTTGTGCGGTATATTTCATATCGTTTGTGCAGTATAATACATGTCGTTTGTGCGGTATATCTCATATCGTTTGTGCGGTATAATACATGTCATTTGTGCGGTACATTTTTAACGTTTGCGTAGCATTAGACTTAGGGCAATATATATATATATACATGACTACGATATTACTTTGTCAACTGATTGTATTTTCAATACAACATTACTTGTATTTTAACCTGATTTCAAATTACAAACTCTATGATTTCACTCAACATTTTTGTTGACTTTTAAGCATGTTTATCTCAGGAAATTTGCGGAGCAGCAAGGGCATGGAGCGGGCAATAACTTATCTTTAATTATGGTGTAAATTAAAATATGTAATTCAGTTAAAACAATATTTCCTTTAAGGATTTTTATCACTCTGATATGAAACTCTTGTAACTAAATTCATAATAAGGACCTATGTTATTTAAAAACGTCTCTTTCGAGCCGTTTTCTATGATTTTCACTTCGATCCTCTCGGTAATACCCCAATTAGTCTTCCGCTGCTATCCCAAAAATTTGGGGGTGTTACAGATGATTGGTATCAGATCCAGGTTATAGAGAACCAAATGTTTTCAAACATTGGACTATAACTAATCTTTCAAACGAATAAATTTAACACCATATTACCTTACACCCCCTGTGCCTGCTTGTTGCCGCGCTCAGTACATTACTTATTAATATTATCTTACCCTAATCTTCGCACAATAGATTTATACTCCCTTGATGTTAATGATTGCTTACTTTTACTATTTACGGGTTATTATAGTACCATAACCACAGTTTCAGAGTCATGACTTCCCCTACCCACTCTATCGATAATATCACGACAATACCTAACACCACTCTAGTACCTAGACACGTCACGGAGTCAGACCCATCGGAAGACATTCCCATAATATCAGATGTCTCTCCAACATCTGAGCACGCTACGGAGTCAGACCCTTCAGAGGAGCCATCTGAGGACATTCCGACGATGCCTGATAACGCTCCATTTCCTAATGATCCGTATATGCTAGCCAGAAAGAGGCCTCGCACTTTTGCAGATGCAGAGCCGGCTGAGCCAGACTCTCCTTCATCTACAAAATCACTACCACCCTTACCATCATCGGATATTTCACCAGTTCCTCCTAGGAAAATCCGTAGGACAACACGGATAAGGACACATCCAGTGATTCCATCACCACTACCATGTCCACATCTGTACATGTTACCTACTTATGAACCACCATCAGTCCTAACACCTTCACCACCACCTCCACTGTCATTTACAAAATTCGTTCCCCCATCTATTCCATTTGAGCTCAGTGAGGAAGCTAGGGCCCTTATTTTCCGATATCACGCTTTACCACGATCACCCACTCCTGACTTCCCTACACCACCACGAGACTTTGAAGTAGCTGAAAGCTCACAGACAGCACAAAATTGACAACCTACCGTTTCCACCCTTTTGACACGATTAGAGCGTTAGGGGAAACATATTGAGACTGCCTTAGGTCACCTAGATGAGTTACCTCTAGAGCGCATCGAGTCTATTGAGTATAGAGCTGAGGACCTAGCTACTAGCCAAGAGACCATGCAGCAGAAGTTGGACGCTCTGGATGAGACTCGTAAAAAGGCAAATGATCTGGAGAAACGTCATGAGCAGCTTAGACAGGAGTTACCTTTGATTTACGATAATGAAATAAAATTGATACATGAGATGATGAAGAGAAACGAAGACCTGATAACAGCTCAGACTAGGGTCACCGCCCTAGAAGCATTAGTGGGAGATATGCAAGTTCGATACCAGGAGTATATACAGATCCTCATCAGCATGATTCTAGAGCTCGAGAATCGACTCGGAGGAGCATCTGGTAGCCACTAAATTAGATCCTTATCTATCAGCTTTTGTACCTTATCCTAGCCACGGGGTGTGTGGCATAAATGTGACGCTTGTATCTGTTTTGTTATATATATAACAAATTTGCAAGTTATTTATGCCTATATGTGGTTTCGATTTGGTTGTATATTGCTGTGTTACGATATTAATTGACGTGAGCCAGTATTGATCATTTTGCATACATGTACTTGAGTATGTTGTGATTTTATAATCCTCATAGACTTGGATTATTGTAATCCTATAATGAAGAAAAATTCAGAATAAGCTTGATGAATGTAGAGAAAGTTGCTAAACTTCAGCTTTTGTAGATGAATCAGTTTGTTCCTTAGCAATCCTATACCAAGAATTGATCACTCACTTACGATAGTACCCAAACATGTCGTAATTGTTGTGATTTTCAATTTAATCATAACTTCACATTTTGGCGAGATTGTTAGAACTCATATACTCGTTTCCCCATTACTCAAATCGTTCTAACAAAACCATTATGTAAATTCTAAATCTGTGTTTCTTGTGGCATTAATAGAAATATGGTTCGTACCAGAAACGGAACTGCCAACCATACAGTAGCAATGACGCCTGCGGATGTTCAAAGAATGATCAACGAAGGCATCGCTGCAGCTCGCGAGGCCGATGCTGCAACCCGCTCCAGTAACAACATAGGAACAACAACTGAAGGTGAGGCATCTACACTCCGTAAATGTACTTACAAAGACTTCATGAGTTGTCAGCCAGCCACCTTCAAAGGTATAGAAGGAGTGACAGAGTTAGCTCAGTGGTTTGAATGTAGTGAAACTGTATTCATGAAAGCAACTGCGCAGAGAACAACAAAGTCACTTTTGCTACTGGAACCTTAAGGGGAGATGCCCTATCTTGGTGGAATGCTATTGTCAAAACCATGGGTGCTGATGCAGCATTTCAAATCTCCTGGACTGAATTGAAGAATAAGATGTTAAGGAAGTACTGTCCTCGGACAGAGGTTAGGAAACTAGAGGATGAATTTCATCAGCTAGTGGTGAGAAATAACGACCTGAGGACGTACAACCGAAAATTTCAAGAGTTATCTCTTCTGTGCCCATCCATGGTGCCAGACATAGAAAAGACGCTAGAACGCTATGTGGAAGGACTACCCCAAAGCATCGAGGGGGACGTCACCGCATCCAACCTGAAGACTCTTGAGGACGCAATCACACTTGCACAGCGATTATTGGATCGAGAAATCAAACGAAATTCTACCTCCGACAAAAATGATCTTAAGAGAAAGATAAATGATCATGGAACCACCACTCCCAACAACAACAACAACAAGAACGACAACAACAACAACCACAACAACTATCAGCAAAACTGCAACGACCGCCACCACCAGCAGAATCGCCGTCAGGAAGCCGCCAGGGCTTATGTGGCTGTGCCCACCAAAGGAAAGGGCTATGCCGGGACACTACCTCGGTGTAACCAATGCAGGATGTATCACACTAGGCCTTGTCCTGACCGATGCGGAAAGTGCCAAAAAATGGGCCATAAAACTAGCGACTGCAGAGCCACGGATGCAAACTTACTGCCATTAGAAATAGTGTGCTACGGGTGTGGCGAGAAGGGGCACTACAGGAACCGATGCCCAAAACGGAATACCAATTAGAACGACAAGACCAGTGAAAGAGAATGGAAATTCTTTAGGAACTTAACATTGTCGAAGGATGACTCCAATGTTAAGCAGAAGAATAAATTCCTGTCATGGATAAATAAACCCTAGTTCAAACTCTCTAGAGTTGTATTTCCTTTTGTACTTTACCTTAGGTACGATGGATGTAACCTAAGTGTAACAACAATCTTTATACCGTAGGAAAGCTCTATCTTGTAATATTTCCGTTATAATCATAGTCTACGTCTATTCTCAATTTCCATTCCATCACTTTATTCATAGTTGTTACATAACAATACATTGATATCACCTTAGAAATTTGGTTAACAACATTTTTGACCAAACAATAGATTATTACCACCTTTTAAGAATTCTCACCTGAACCCTAAGTTTATACCAAAGATATCCTAGCATCACTCTAGAAATTCCCGACTCATCACCGTAGTGTGAACCAAGATTTTCTACTCCCTTTTGAAAAATAATTATGTTGTCAACACATTGAACACCGTCTAAAACTTTTTGAAAAATATAAACACCACAGTGACTGAGCCAAGCATCACATCATTGGTCCACAATTTTACATAGCCTAGCTACCTATGTCAAATTTGAGAAGAATCATGTCATGAATGGAACAGTTATCTTTTCAGATTCCCTAATAACAATTTTCATTCAAAAGCAAATTCGTGAAAAATATCCACACCTATTCTCGTAAACCACTCTCACTAGCTATCTTAGACTTGAATTCCGGGACGGAATTCAGAATGACGGGAGGGTACTGTAGGATTCTACGAGAATCCATTGTAATAATTCTCATTGATTACTAATAACCTCAGATTAATGTTTAATAAATCCCATTTTTACGGGAAAATTTAAAATTTTCTCTTATTGTTATTTTTACCACGTTACGTTATCACTATATTTACCGAATAATGACACATACTTCGAGACTCAATGATTCACGAAACACCATTCTCACTAAATTCAAATCTCACAAATAATGATAAGTATTAATAAATTTCCTACACTAAACATATTTAAATTTTCCTATCTACACTTAATTAATACTAATCCATTTCATTAATTAAACCAAGTTACAAGCCAATCGGGCTCCTTATTATTTCAGCCCACCATCAACACCACAGCCCATCCCACGAGCCCATAACATTTTTATTTCTTTTTTTTCTTTTGTTTCACAAATGGTTCACACCACCTCCAAAAACAAATCGAATGCTCCACATATTCAAATGTGACCTACGCATATTTTTGTACCATGACGATCACCACCCACTAGACTCTATTTGTGCAAAATCCCAGCCCTATATGTCGAGTATTGCTATGGTATCCAAAGCCATTTCATTCGTCCCATATTTGACCCATACGTCTGAATAAAAGTTGCAAAACTCAATCAAACTTCACCCCGATTTTTCCTACGACTCTCTAAGGTTATTTCTAACATAAATGAACATGTGGAATGATGTTGGAACGACAGAAGACCAATTTCGTACGTTGGTTCCTTTTTGAACTCGCTAGGAAGAAAAACGTGTTTGTATCTTTTACACAAAGTCAAGATAGGACTTTACTACCTACCAAATCCCTCCTAGGATCTTACAAGATCAAAATGAGATTGTGAAAGTACTTCCAAGCTACTGCTACTCCACAGTGATCGCCTATGATTGTTATGAAGTCAGAGAGTCAATATTCGTGTGTGGATTCTATATCTATAAATCATGCCCTCATTTGGCAGCCTACCCTACTCATCATACACTCTTTTCACTCTCAATAATAACCTTAAAAGATCAGAAATACTCCTGTCTCTCGTAAGGAAGCAAGCGAATAGAAATACAATACGTAAAAACGTATTTAAAGCTCGCCAAGTGAACTGCCTTCATTCTTGTGTTGGCATTCGAACACCACTGCCTCTTCACCACCTTTCTAAGGTGAAGTAAGTATCTCTAGATTCCCTTTCTATCTCAGTCTCACATTAAGTTGTTTACTCATGCATGGTTCACATATACACTCGAACGTATCATAATTCTTTTGTATCATAGTCACGTTAAAATGGAAGAAAAGACTTCATGTGATGTTCAACACACAACTAGAACACATAAGATCACTCATATACACGTTAACATCTCAAATACAAGTTAAACTGAGGTCAAACGAACACAAATCCTTTATTGGCCAAACCGGGTAAAAACTATGTAAATATATCCAGTGTTTTCAAAGTATTAAAAACTGACTCGAACACACCCTTTCATGCTTGATTTAATTTCGATTCACATATATAACGTACCTATTTTTTTTTTATACATCGAAAGACCACATGGCCATCTATAAGTTTTATTCGTAATTATTTTTCTCACAAGCTTATCTTGACGTTTGAATTGAACTATCTTAATCGCTTCATGACTGGGTAATTAAGACTGGGAAAATATTAAGTGTTTTCAGTTTTAAAACCAGTCGACTAGGCCTTAAAAACATCCTTGTAATTCCAAATTTTCGAACATGACATCTAGATATTTTTGCATGGATTGAACGATCACATGGCTAGCTACAACTTTTATATTTTAACTTCGACGCTAGAAGCTCTCTAACACGTTCAAATAAAGCAGTTTTAGACCTCACTCGCTAGTACTATAAAATCAATTTCAGAAAATTAGTTAAATTAATTTTCCGATTTTGGGCTTAGTTAAAGTCCATTAAGATTTTGCGATGGGTCAGCCCGTCAGGCCCATAAAATACATTTTTAGAATTACAAAAATATCCCAAGTTCAGGCCCAAAACTATTTTCATGCCCTCACCTCTCGATTTCTTAACGGGCCTTTGTTTTGATTCGTTAAGGCCCAATTAACGCAAAAATAAGCAAACGGCATATTAAGCAGTTGAAATAAGTTAAAAATGACTTAAATAAGCCTTAGGAAAACTCGCCATATTTTTCCCTACACTTTTGACATTTTTGGACTAAAAATGCAACGCAATCTAACTAGAAGGACCAAAACTGCCAAACCGAGGACTGTGTGGACTGAAGCTGTGAAAACAGAATATATAGAGCATAAATTGACATATTATTGAATTCCAAGCCTTATTTGTATTTTTGGACAAGTTATGGACTATTTATGGACATTGGACTTAACGAAGGACTAACGGTGTAACGCAAACGCAGTTAGGGTAAAAAGTATAAAATATGGAAAAGAACAAGGACCTACTATTTTTACTTGACATTCTTATTTCATTTTCCATTTTTCATCTCGCCTTCACGTCATATGCATTTTTGTACATTTTATTTGCATATTATTTAACTTTCGTTACTTATTATAACTAGAAACATTTCGAGTCAACACTTTTGAAGAAATAACATTTCGGGATAATCATATATATAACGTTATTTTTGAATTGTAAGCACTTTAAAAATAACACACTCACATTCAACGATCAGATCGATATTCATCATCCACCATTCATTTCACATCCACCACTAGTGTATGGTCAGATTCTCAGACATTTGTATTTACCAGGTTTTGTCTGAATCCGTTACCATAATCACACCTGAACTTACTTTTCACCTTCACCAGTAACATTTAAGGTGAGTCAAAGCCCCTACTAT
This sequence comes from Artemisia tridentata subsp. tridentata, assembly GCA_021014915.2. Taxonomy (NCBI): domain Eukaryota; kingdom Viridiplantae; phylum Streptophyta; class Magnoliopsida; order Asterales; family Asteraceae; genus Artemisia; species Artemisia tridentata. The sequence goes on from CP139507.1 coordinate 109,784,581, forward strand.
TTTAAGACTTGTTTTAAACTCTTTGGGGAGATACATGCTCAACTAATTACTTTTACTTTCACATGTACTATTTTCTGTATGCTATACCTGATTTATATTGCCTAAATTACCATTATAATACATGTCGTTTGTGCGGCATAATACATGTCGTTTGTGTGGTATAATACATGTCGTTTGTGCAGTTACTGCTTTGTGCGATATAGTTCATGCTGTTTGTGCAGTATAATACATGTCGTTTGTGCGGTATATTTCATATCGTTTGCGCAGTATAATACATGTCGTTTGTACGGTATATTTCATATCGTTTGTGCGGTATAATACATGTCGTTTGTGCGGTACATTGTTAACGTTTGCGTAGCATGAGACTTAGGGCAATATATATATATATATATATATATATATATATATATATATATATATATATATATATATATATATATATATATATATACATGACTACGATATTACTTTGTCAACTCATTGTATTTTCATATATATGATACTGTGGAGATCGTTATGCTTGAGGCTTGTTAGACCTTATCTAGGATTAACACAATAATAACGAATAACAATATAGTACGCAGCGGAATAATCAAACGACTCATTATTATTGAACAAGGTTAGTCGAACGATTACAAACCCTAGGCATCCATTAGAGGACTTGATGCCTAGACACACACACACCTTTAATGACTACATTGTGGAAGGCCTGTATAATAAAACCTACGCCCCATCTCTTTATATAATAAAGAATTAGGGTTACAAAGACTCTAAGAATGACAATTAAGGTCCTTCATCTTTGTCTTCATAAGTCTCCTCCATCTTTCATATTTTGTCAATATCAACTCATATTTAATTCCTAACAATCTTCCCCTAGTTGATATGACAAAACCAAGCCCGAATGAAAGATGTCGTCTTCCTCGTCTTCCCCTTAAGCCATGCATACCATCAAGGATCTTCAAGCTGCAAATCTTCAATAAATCTTCTTCCCCTTTTTGTCTTCATCAAATAGGGAACAAAAAATATGCAACCTTGATCTTCACAATCACCAACCAGTACCATACTTCCAATTTAGTCCTTCAGTGTCTTGAATTACCCACCATTAAGAACACCAAAATGCTTACTTATTAAATGAACTCAAGACATAAAAATCCCAAATCTTCAGTAAGAATACCAACGAATAATCATGAAAACCTTCTCCTCGATGTAGCACATAAATGGTTAAATATTAAAGCTTCCCCTGAAACTCATATGGTAACCATTTGAAAGAACTTGTCGAATAACTAACCACCATAGAAACAAATACCATGTAGTACCCGCCATGAAGATCACCAAATAGCTTACGAAGAATGACTACAATAATATTTGAAACCAAGCAGTAGTAGAATGAAGAATAGTTCTTATAATTTTAACCTGATTCCCAAAAGTAATCAACATGAATGAATCATCAGGTCATAACCAAAAATCATCCTGTGTGTGTGTTTCTTCCCTTTGTGTGTGTGTGTTGGAACCACCAGTTCCAAATCAATAACCAATGCTTCCCCTCACTTTGAGAATCCCATGCTCGAGCAGTACAAACCAGCAGTACAAAGTTTTCATCCTCCAAAGCTAGCAGTACAAACTGTTGTCGAGCAGTACTAACGCGAAAACCAAGCAGTACTAACTGGTGAAACCAGCAGTAGAAACTGTTAATACAATAACCAATTCATCCAATACGCAGGTGCACCGACCCACGTTCTTTGACAAATTCAATCAATCAGACGTCCCATTATTGCACAGCGACAAATGAATTAATTGCGTATTCTTATAGGAAAGACCAAACAGTAGTATTCTCTGACCCACTTGCTTTGTCAGTAATATGTCTTTGTCGCCATATAGAAAATCAAACAATATGCTCAAATCTTTGACCTTCGACCAATTAAATAATCCAAAAGCACAAACAGTACGAGATTGAATTATTTAATAGTACTTACCATGTACTAAGCGACAACAGATACAGCCAATGATTTTGATGTCGCCAATTAAATAATCCAAAAACATCGATACCTTAAAACCATTTTGTGAAACTGCTTCTGTCGACAGCGAACAACCTTGTAAAATCCCTAGATCATGAGCAAACCTGTCTCTGATACCACTTGTTGATCCCAGTTGAGCTTCACGATCTTGTTAATTACTTTAGATAAATCTAAGGTAATTGGTATAGAAACTTATCTTAGGTTGTATATCAAATATTATGCGGAAACTAATATTTGATCTTAAGAAGAATAAACACAAACGAATTATCAAACAACACTTCAATATATTAATACGATTGCTCTGAATAGCAATAGGGTTACAAGAAACCTTGAAGTGTAAAACAATACGTATGCTAAGATTACCAATCAATCGATATCTAACTCTAACCCTAGAACCTCCTTTTATAGCGTAAGGAGTCCTAGTCGGTTTACAAAACTTCCTATACAAGAAAAATATTCATACGTATCTTTTCTATACTTATCTTAACATACTTTACACAAATAATAAACAGCAGAGTAATCCTTCTAGCAGCAGAGTCTTCGTAAGCTAGCATTAGAGTTACAATGTGCCTATTATACCTAAACAGCAGAGTTACCAAAACAGCAGAGTTCTTGTGCTAATCAGCAGAGTTACATAACTATTCGGCAGAGTTGTAATTCTCCAATCAGCAGCATTTCAGACCCAACAATCCTCCCCTAAACTTGATATTTTTCTCCAAAAATCATCAAGTTTCCATAATCCCAGATAACCACCAGGAGGATGCTTCCAAACACCTTACTGTTTTGAAACCTGTGATACCAGCAACTGTTTGTATTTCTCAATCAATTCTCTTGCTTGATGATCTGAATCAAATGGTCTTTGAAGTGCCAACTTTCCAGGTTGCAGCATTTGATACAGAATAGATGTACTGTTGTTGATGACATAGTCCTTTTCCACAAGCATATATACAGTAACACCTATGCAAGACAAAACATGAACTCCACAACTTTGATATAAGTACCACTTCTGAACTGTAGAGCTCAGCAACTTCCTCCATTCAATACTTTTCTCATCTGGTTCAAACATGTTCTTCAAGTAGTAATAATTTAGTCTCTCAAACACTATCTCTGGTCTAGTATCTCCATATCTCATCTTGTACAAATTCCAGAGTTTAGTAATATCATCTCTATCCATATAGTGCATCATTTGAGAAAAACTAGTATACCCCACTCTTGAACCATTTGATCTTTCAATCACCCAGCATACACTACTATCAGCTAAAATATCATGTGAATAAGAAATTATTGGATATTTTACCGATAAAGGTACTTCATCAAGTATCTCAGGCTCTTCTTGAGGTTCATGAACTGTGAGATCCATAACCCCTTTCATCTCATCTTCAGTCACTTCTTCATTCCCTGAATCAATATCCTCTGTTTCCTCTTCCTCAGAATCACTCATCACTACTTTTCTCTTCTTCCTACTCACCTGCTTTACTCTCCTTCTATATCTCTTTGTACCAGCAGAAGATTCAGGCAAAACTTCAGGTTCTTCTTCAGCTTCAACTACAACTTCTTTCTCTTTCTCAACATCAGTTACTACAGGTTTTGAACCACTTCCACTTCCAGATGCTTTTAGATTGTCAGATCCCATAACTTCTGGATTTCTCTTCTTTTCAGGAACTTTTCTTGGATTAAGCTGAGCATAAGTTTCATAAAATTCCTTTTCAATTAAGTGATCTGGCTTTCCTTTAAAATCCTTCATCTGATAGTTTCTAGCATTCTTCAAATAGTATTTCATGTCAGTAACCAATGCTTTTCTTGAAGTTGACTTTCCCTTATAACCATGCTTCTGAGCTTCAGTTATCCTCTTAATCAACTCTTCCCACCTAGTCAATCCATTCTTTCTAAGTATGAACTCAACAAGCTCTTTTGTCTTTTCAGCTCCATTCAACTGCTCATCATTTGATATCAGCCTAGCTTCACCTCTGACAATCATATCAGACTCAATGAAATACTGTAATTGTGCATCCAATTCTTCTTGACTAACTTCTTTAAATGCAGTACTTTCCATAAGTTCAGACTGATCTCTTTCTTCACTAGCTGCAAAACTTCTTGCAAGTTCTTCATCCTGAGCAATTTGAGCCTCTTCAGCTAATTTCTGCATCCTTTCAAAATCTTCAGCAGAGTCAGCAATAGGTTGAGCTTGTGATGTTGTAGGTGTTTTAGTTGCTTTGTTCATATTCAGAAGCACTTCAGCTAAAGTCATTTGATCATCATCTGATTCAGCATCAGCAGAGTTCTTAACTCCAGCACTTTTCCTCTTTATCTACAGCAGAAACATTCAACCCATAATTCACATCAGCAGAGTGTTCTTCTGCACCAGCAACTTCATCAGCAGAGTGTTCTGCACCAGCAGAGTCACCCTTTTCACCAACATTTTCAACTTCCACTGATTCTTTTACAACTTCTTTTTCTACCTCCCCTGAGCCTATCACATCCTCCACATCTTCTTGATCCTTATCATTCACAACAGCCTCTTGATCATTCCTCCCCTGTTTGGAAGCATCCTCTTCCAAACTTGGTTTGGACCTCTTCTTGAGCCTCCCCTCAAGGTGTGTAACCCTTAGTTTAAGCCTCCTAATTTCAGCACCTTGAGTAGCTCTGACTGTCTTTAACTCTTTTCTCAGATCAAGCACCTCCTTTGACAAATTGGTACAATTTTCCGTCAATTCTTTCAATTGTTTCATTATATCCTCACAACTTCGGTCTGTGTAACCTGACCCGAGAGGTTGATCATTGGAATTGTCATTTTGTACAGGTATGTTAGCCGTCAAATCATCAGTTTCAAGTTCAATTCTAGCATCAACACTTCGACCTGTGTGACCTGGTCCGAGAGGTGTATCATTTGCAATGTCCATATGTACATAAGTGTCCATCAATTCAATATGTTCATCTCTGTCCTCATCACTTCGAGATGTGTTACCTTCTCTGAGAGGTGAATCTTGGGACATAAACTCAGTCTCATCCCTAGGATGAACATCTGAGCCCCCCATAAAATCCATTTGGCTGGGGTTACCACCAGTTGTGTCAGGTTCCTGAGAACCTTCTGCAAATGATGTTGCCATGGTCGAGGTCTTAAGTATGTTAGCACTGTCCTGTTCAACTACTAAGTTGGAAATAGTAGTGCCAGCCTCTTCCATCATGGTACCACCACCACCTGTACCAGCCTCATCTGCTACCATACTAACATTGGCCTGAGGGTGCACAATGTTCTCATTTTGTGAATTCCTAGGTGATTGGGTAGGTTGTGGTTCAGTAGAAGATGATTCATTTAAACTTGTTGATGAGGATGTGTGATGGGAAGCTGTGGGTGTTCCAGCCTCTTCATCCTCATGTACTTCAGCCACTACACTCAAGATATGCTCAGTTAGGGGAGTAATAACACTAGAAAATCCTTTCCCATCCTTCTTTAAAAATGCAAACATCTTGATGGCCATTCTACTACAGGGCTCAATTTGTGAATGCCTCAAAGGTTCCCTTAGCTGTTTATTTATTATAAGTTGTAGAAACCTAGGGTATAAGTAAAACTTCTTCTTAACAAATTTCTTCAGCCCTTCAAATATCATAACAGAAAAATCATAGGGCTGCCCTGTAGCTAAACATACGAAAGCCATTGCCTGAGATGCATTAAACTCACTCCACCCACCTATCTTAGGAAACAAGCAATGTTGTAGAGTATGCAGTAAAAACTTCCAATGGGGACACATACGACCTTTCAAAAATGTCCCACTATTCTCAGGTCTCTCATAACCAAAAGACTCAAGTTCAGCCATCACAACTTCTGGGGTTATAGTAGGGGGTGTTGGGGTACCTGACAATTTCAAACTTCTCTTAATTGTGGTTTCACTAACTACAATGTCCTCCCCATCCACACTACCTATTAGTCGTTCCTCACCATCTAAGACATCCAATCTAACAGTTGACCAAAATTGTCGCATATGAGATTTGTAAATTGTAGGGGCAACTGTTAATGCATACCTCAACTTAGACGAACCCAGAAAATCCATTACCTCGTAAAATCCATCCGCTGCATTAACCTTACTGAGAAACGCTATCTCATTGTGTTCTTCTGGAAATGTTCGTCGAGCCATTGAATTTGGGGGTTTGGGGTGAAATGATATGAATTGTTGTGGTTGAGTGATAATTGAGTGTAAGTTTGGAGCAATTAGAACGTAATGAGATCAATTGGGTAAAAGATACCTTTTTGATTCAATTAGGGTTAAGAACGCGCCAAAATATTTCAGTTTAACCCTTCAACTTTCAAACTCATCAGCAGAGTTATGAAAGTGTTGACCGAAAGTCAACATTCCCAAAATCGTTAAAAATCACCTCCTTAAATATCATACCAACCTCACAATCAACTCCATAAATCCTTAATTACAAAAGCAAATCCCCAATTCCAAACCTAACTCAACAACAAGCCAACATGAGTTCCTCAAAAATGCCTATCATTGAAATTTCTTCGGATTCATCCTCTGATGACTCAAGTGGTTGGGCGAATTACTTTCCAAAGAACGCATCCACCTCACAAAACAAAGGAAAAGCAATCAAAGAAGAGTCAGACTCCGATCCACTTCCATCGACACCATCGTCATTTGAAGAATCAAGTGATGATGAAACAGCTAATTGGCCTGGTAAACATCAAGGTTGGCCAAAACACATGACGTACTACCAGGGAGCTTGGGAGATCATTCCTCCAAAACATCCGTTAACAGCTGAACTACAGAAGCAAATGGAGAAAGCCGCATCCGAATTTGCAAAGAGCGTCCACATTCCTCAGCCAAAACCAAGTCCATTAAGAAGAAACCCTCTGTGCCAAGGAAGAACAACCAGCAGAAGAAAGCAGCTCCTTCCACCAGTCAGCAACAAACTCCACCTCCTCGTCCAGTAGTCATTGCACTCCCCTGCCCAAAGGTTTTTGAGGCCATGGGCACAAGGGGACCACAAAGCAAAGTCATGCCTGATTTTGCGAAGATGTAGGTTGTAAATCGTTGTAGCTTGATGTCTTTTGAACTTCTCTTATGAATAGCTTGAATGTTTTGAAACTTTATGTACTGAAGCCTTTATGATCAATGAATTCCCTCTGTTAATGTTTTACTTGATTGTGTATGTTTAATTATCTGCAAAAGATTAGTAGCAAACAAAGACCACAAACAAGAATATTCCATAATAGCAGCAGAGTAGTATAGCAACAAATCAACTAAACAGCAGACTTTTGACTAAACACCAGATAATACAAATCAACAGCACAAATCCTTACAAAATTTTACAAAAACATACAAAGATAAGATGTTGAATGATTTAAAGATTGATCATGCCAATACTAGCAACTAGAAACTGAAATCTACTTATGTCAAAACATTTTGTAAGTAAATCAGCAACATTGTTGTCAGTATGAATTTTAACCACTTGAATTAACTTTTTCTCATAACAATCTCTAATAAAATGATGTCTTATCTCTATGTGTTTTGTTTTAGAATGAAAAACAGGATTTTTGATAATACACATTGTGCTGTTGTTGTCAATGAAAATTTTTATGTTCATGAAATTGTACCCATAATCCAGCAATTGATTCTGAACCCAGAGCACTTGTCCACAGCAGCTAGAAGTAGCAACATATTCTGCTTCAGTTGTCGAATTAGCCACCACTGTTTGTTTCTTACATTGCCAAGAGATCAGCCTATGACCAAGATACTGACAGCCTCCAGTAGTAGATTTTCTGTCCATAGTAGCTCCAGCATAGTCACTATCTGAGTATGCTATCAAGTCAAATGGTGAATTATTAGGATACCAAAGACCAAGTTTTGGTTGACCCTTTAGGTACCTAAAAATTCTTTTGACTACTTCCAAGTGAGAAACCTTTGGGGACACTTGGAATCTAGCACAGGCACACACAGAAAACATGATATCTGGCCTTGAAGCAGTCAGATACATCAATGATCCAATCATGGATCTATACAAATGCACATCAACCTCTACTCCATCTTCATCTTTGAGCAAAGGCTTGTTCTTATCCATGGGTGTCTTGGCTGCTTTCACATCCTTGAAACCAAATTTTTTCAATATATCAGCCACATACTTGTCTTGGCTAATAAAAATCCCATCTGACTTCTGCTTAACTTGAAGCCCTAGAAAGAAAGTCAGTTCTCCCATAGAACTCATCTCAAACCTGCTGTGCATAAGCTTCTCAAATCCTTCACATAACACCTTATTTGTAGACCCAAAAATGATATCATCTACATAAACCTGAACAAGTAGGATATCCTTTTTGTCTTTCTTAATGAACAATGTTTTATCAATGGTTCCCCTGCTAAAACCATTATTCAACAAATACTGAGATAAGGTGTCATACCAAGCTCTAGGAGCTTGATGTAGTCCATACAGTGCCTTCTTTACTTTGTAGACCCTATCAGGATACTTAGGATCTTCAAACCCAGGTGGTTGCATAACATAAACCTCTTCAGGTATCTTTCCATACAAGAAAGCACTTTTCACATCCATTTGATACACAGGAAAATTCTTGTATGAGGCATATGCCAAGAAAAGTCTGATAGCCTCCAGTCTTGCAACTGGAGCAAATACCTCATCATAGTCTATCCCTTCTTCCTGAGTGTATCCCTGAGCCACCAATCTAGCCTTGTTTCTGATGACAATACCTCTTTCATCTCTTTTACATCTGAACACCCATTTTGTACCAATTGCCCTTTTTCCATTAGGCAAATCAACTAATGTCCAGACCTCCTGAAGCTTGAACTGCAGCAACTCCTCTTGCATAGCTTCAACCCAACTTTCATCTTTCAAAGCCTTGTGAATGGTCTTGGGTTCTTCTTGAGATAAGAAACAGGCAAACATGCAATTCTGTAAATCCTTGTGGCTATTCCTCTTCTTAAGTGTCTGAGCAAACAATCCCTGATCAAGTAAATCACTCAACCCTTTTGACTTACTTCTAGTCTGAACAGCAGAGTGAACATCACCAATTATCTGATCCTTTGGATGATTCTTGTGGATTCTGGTTGTAGGAGTGGGACTAACAGGTATATCAGTTTCCAAGTTTGATAAATCACCTTCAGCACCAAAAACATCAACAACTTCATCATCAGTATCCACATACACTTCTTCTAATTCAGGTATCTCATCATCAGAATCATCATCAGTATCACCAGTTATATCAGTAGAGTCTTTGAGTTCAGCAGCAGAGTGACCAAGCTTAACAGCAGAGTGTTTTGCCTTAACAGCAGAGTGCTTTGGCTTAACAGCAGAGTGTTTAGACTTGGAAGCAGAGTTAAGAGAACTGCTGCTAGGTGTATTCCCTTGAATTTCATCAACTTGTGACTCTATACTTCTTTCCTTATCATCATGAGAAGGTTCATCAACACCTTCCACATCAACCTTTGGTACTTCCTTGTGAACAGCTACATCATCTGAACTCTTTCCATCTTTTGCTGTTTGAGAGAAGTACTTATCATATTTCCATTTTTCAATCAACACAAACTCCTCTGCAGATCCATCCTTCTTTGCTTGTGTACCTGCATTAGGGTTAGTTTGTGTTCCTGCAGACATGTTAGTAGTACCTGCAACAACTGGTTGATAATTCATACTTTTGGTTAAAGAATCAATATCAAACATCCAGTCAGGTCCTTTTCCATTAACATTAGGTGTGGATTCTCTAATTGTCACATGCAAATTTTCCACTACATACCCAGTTCTTTGATTAAAAACTCTAAAAGCCTTACTTTCAGTAGAGTAACCAACAAAGAAACCTATGTCTGCTTTCTCACTAAACTTGCCTAAGTGGTCAATGGTGTTTAAGATAGTGACAGGACACCCAAATGGTCTAAAGAAATCTATCAAAGGTTTCCTTCCATGCAATAACTCATAAGGGGTCTTATTATGAGGTTTGACTATCTTAGTTCTATTTTGCACATAACAAGCAGTGTTGACTGCTTCAGCCCAAAAGATAGTGGGTAACTTAGACTCTGACAACATAGTCCTAGCAGCCTCAATTAATGTTCTATTTCTCCTTTCAGCCACACCATTTTGCTGAGGAGTTCTAGCTACACTAAATTGTCTAGTTATCCCTTTTTCCTCACAGAACTGATTCATCACTTGATTCTTAAATTCAGTTCCATTGTCACATCTGATGATCTTAACCTTGTGATTAAATAGGTTTTCTATCCTTGTTATAAAAGCCTTAAGAATACTAGCTGTTTCATTCTTAGTTGCTAAAAAGAATACCCAAGTAAACCTACTGAAATCATCAATGACCACTAAGCCATACATCTTTTTATTCAAACTATGCACATAAGTAGGTCCAAATAAGTCCATGTGTAACATAAACAAAGGTTCAGTTATTGAATTCACCAATTTGGACTTACAAGATGCTCTATGTTGCTTTCCCATTTGGCAAGCAACACAGACTTCAGGATTCTCAAAGACCTTTGAAGGCAATCCTCTGACCAAGTTCTCTTTCACAAGCTTGTTGATAGCCTTGTAATTTAAATGTCCAAGCCTTCTGTGCCATAGTTTAGATTCATCAACAGTGGCTTTGGCAAACAGACAAGTCAAATCTCTTTTGGGAATAATATTCTTTATATCCACACTGTATATATTGTCATGTCTAGGGACTTTAAGAAGAACCAATTTATCATCAGGTATCTTATAGTCAGGAGACAAGACAAGACACTCAGTGTCAGTAAAAAGAACAAAATTCTTCCTGTCACACATTTGTGAGACACTAAAAAGATTAAACTTGAGACCATTCACCAAATACACTTTCTCAAAATCCAACTTTCCAGTTCTGATGATGCCTTTACCAACAATCTTTCCTCCTTTAGGGTCATTCCCAAATGCCACATAACCACCATCCAAAGCTTCAAAATTTTCCAAATTGCTTTGGTCTCCAGTCATATGTGAAGAGCATCCACTATCAAAAATACATTTGTCCTTTAGCTCCTTTTGTAGATTGCCCTGCACAAAAAGTAAGAGAATTAGTTTCTCTTGGGGACCCAAGCCATTACTGACTTGGATCTACCTTGTGCATCAAAGTAGTCAAATTTCTTCAACTGCATTGGTGCACTGCTGTGTCTGAGAACATGATCTAAAACTTTAACTTTTGGTTTCCAGACCCAGCAAGCTGAGGCTTTAACAGCATAAAAATGATTGCCTACAACAGTATCAGTAACAACTTTAGGCAAAACAGCAGAGTCTGCCTTTTCAGCAGAGTTTGCCTTTTCAGCAGAATCAACTTTTTCCTTCTTAATGGGCACTGTTGATGCAATAGGAGAGATAACTCTAGAAGTACCATCTCTCATCAAAACTTCCCTAGGAACCATGTTTCTTTTAGGGTGTGGGTGAGTCTTTCTAGCAGAGTTTCTATGGTTCACCCTATTGTACTGGTTCCATGCTGGTTTCTTATAGCACTCATCTTGCAAATGTTCAAAGCTACCACAGCAATAACATGCCTTCTTAAGTAATTGAAAGTCAGTCCCTAATTTGTGTGAAACTAGGTTGTTCCAATTTCTCTGGTTTCCCCTAGGCAAGTTATTTGTTCTTTTAGGATATACTCTAGGTGTGTTGTCAAACTCAGCCATCTTCCTAGAGATACCTTTACCAAACCTAGGCTTAACAAAATCAACCTTTTTAGCCCTAGGTGTTTTTGATTCAACAACAGTAGGAATTTCTTCCTTTTTGTTCTTAGGGGTTGAATCAGATTCTACTTCATCATCATCACTGTCAGACACCCAATCTTCAATAAGGGGTGCTTCATCATACTTCTTTTCCTCAACCTTAGGTGACTCTATTTCTTTTTCATTAGTTTCAACAACAGGTTTACTAATTTCACCTATAGGTGTAGCTCCAGACTCAGAGATGAATGATAGTGTCCTAGTAGGAGGAGCATTAGCACTAAGCTTATTAGGATGAGAAACAGCATTATATCCTAAACCAGTAAAGTGTCTTCCTAATGGTTTACTGAGAATGTCAGTGGCAAATTGTTGTTTTTCTATCATAACAACATGTTTCTCAGTCTCACTCTTAGCTGTATCTCTAGCCTGTTCAGCCTGTTCTACTTTTTCCATAAGAACCTTAATCTCATCATCTTTTAAGATAATTTCATTTTTCAAGACAGTGATCTGATCAAGGTATTCAATTTCAGCCTTTTTATAAAATTCTAATTTCTCTTCTAAGTTCTTTAAACCATATGCATAACTAAGATTATCTAGCTTAATTATATCATTTTCCTTTTTGAGGTTTCCACAGCTAGACTCAAGCATCTCAATTTTATCAGAACATGATTTAAAAGAACAAGTTGAATCATTGGATACCTCAGAGTCTGATCCAGAAGAAGAATAGGCCATGAGAGCAAAATGCTGTACTGCAGGTTCCTCTTCAGCTACCAATGCTACATTTGGACCATCCTCAGCAAGATCACTCCAATCAAAATCACCTAACCCATCACATGATACCATAGCAGTAGTGGAATTTGGCTCTTCATCAGCAGACTTCTTGAAATTCTCATTGCTTCTTTTTGGTGCTTTGCATTCTCTTGCAAAGTGTCCCTTCTTTCTGCAGTTAAAACATTCAGCCTTTGACTTATCAAATCCCACACTCTTGTTCCTTCTGAACTTCATCTCTCTACCAGTTCTCTTAAGAAACCTCCTTGCCCTCATAGTTAGCATTGCATACTGCCAATGCATATCCATTTCTTCAACATCATCAGGATCAAGTTCATCCAGATCTTGAGGCATGACTGAAGTACTAGTAGTCAGTTCAGCCAAATAAGCACAAATTGCAGCATCACTGATGGTGTTGGTGTCAGCAGCAGAGACATGTGAACCAACAGCAGGAGCAAAAGCACCAGCAGCAGAGTGCTGTTCTTGATATCTACCAGTAGTCTTATTGCTTGAGGAAACAAAAGCAAGATTATTTGTAGTAGAGGATGAGCTTGACAATCCTTTAACTTCAGATTCATACACCTTCAAGTTGTTGTACAGGTCATCCAATGTCATAGAATCAAAATCTTCCTTATGTCTCCAAACCACTGTATGAGTGTTCCATTCAGAAGATAGACTTCTCAGAAACTTTAGATTGACATCCTCTTGAGATGGCTCAATCTTCAACAGAGCCATCTGACTAGTTAGCTTATGAAGTCGATCATAAGTTCCTTCAATGTCCTCAGAACTTGAAGCAGTGAAAGTTTCAAACTGATGCTTCAGTAGATTCTTTCTTGATTTCTTTGTAGCTTCATTCCCACCAAATCGAAGCTCGATTGCTTCCCATAACTCCTTAGCAGACGCAATATGATTAAAGCTTAATTGATAATCATTAGGTATTCCCATCATGAGAATACTGTGAGCCTTAACTTCCAATCTTCTCTGTGCTTTCTCCTCACTTGTCTTGAGAGTCAAGACTGATCCAGTAGCAGTCGTGGTTTGCACAGTGTCTCCATGAACAATAACTTCCCAAAGTGAGTAATCAACCATTCTTATGTACTGTTGGATCCTCATCTTCCAGATCTCATACTCTCCAGGCTTGAGCATGGGAACCCTTGATGCAGTAACCATGTGTGTAGAGTCGGAGTCCATTGCTTACAGTGATGATTAGCAAATCTTGTATTCAAAAATTCTTCTTGGTACCAGTTTCTAGATCACAAGCTCTGATACCACTTGTTGATCCCAGTTGAGCTTCACGATCTTGTTAATTACTTTAGATAAATCTAAGGTAATTGGTATAGAAACTTATCTTAGGTTGTATATCAAATATTATGCGGAAACTAATATTTGATCTTAAGAAGAATAAACACAAACGAATTATCAAACAACACTTCAATATATTAATACGATTGCTCTGAATAGCAATAGGGTTACAAGAAACCTTGAAGTGTAAAACAATACGTATGCTAAGATTACCAATCAATCGATATCTAACTCTAACCCTAGAACCTCCTTTTATAGCGTAAGGAGTCCTAGTCGGTTTACAAAACTTCCTATACAAGAAAAATATTCATACGTATCTTTTCTATACTTATCTTAACATACTTTACACAAATAATAAACAGCAGAGTAATCCTTCTAGCAGCAGAGTCTTCGTAAGCTAGCATTAGAGTTACAATGTGCCTATTATACCTAAACAGCAGAGTTACCAAAACAGCAGAGTTCTTGTGCTAATCAGCAGAGTTACATAACTATTCGGCAGAGTTGTAATTCTCCAATCAGCAGCATTTCAGACCCAACAATCCTCCCCTAAACTTGATATTTTTCTCCAAAAATCATCAAGTTTCCATAATCCCAGATAACCACCAGGAGGATGCTTCCAAACACCTTACTGTTTTGAAACCTGTGATACCAGCAACTGTTTGTATTTCTCAATCAATTCTCTTGCTTGATGATCTGAATCAAATGGTCTTTGAAGTGCCAACTTTCCAGGTTGCAGCATTTGATACAGAATAGATGTACTGTTGTTGATGACATAGTCCTTTTCCACAAGCATATATACAGTAACACCTATGCAAGACAAAACATGAACTCCACAACTTTGATATAAGTACCACTTCTGAACTGTAGAGCTCAGCAACTTCCTCCATTCAATACTTCTTGCATCTGGTTCAAACATGTTCTTCAAGTAGTAATAATTTAGTCTCTCAAACACTATCTCTGGTCTAGTATCTCCATATCTCATCTTGTACAAATTCCAGAGTTTAGTAATATCATCTCTATCCATATAGTGCATCATTTGAGAAAAACTAGTATACCCCACTCTTGAACCATTTGATCTTTCAATCACCCAGCATACACTACTATCAGCTAAAATATCATGTGAATAAGAAATTATTGGATATTTTACCGATAAAGGTACTTCATCAAGTATCTCAGGCTCTTCTTGAGGTTCATGAACTGTGAGATCCATAACCCCTTTCATCTCATCTTCAGTCACTTCTTCATTCCCTGAATCAATATCCTCTGTTTCCTCTTCCTCAGAATCACTCATCACTACTTTTCTCTTCTTCCTACTCACCTGCTTTACTCTCCTTCTATATCTCTTTGTACCAGCAGAAGATTCAGGCAAAACTTCAGGTTCTTCTTCAGCTTCAACTACAACTTCTTTCTCTTTCTCAACATCAGTTACTACAGGTTTTGAACCACTTCCACTTCCAGATGCTTTTAGATTGTCAGATCCCATAACTTCTGGATTTCTCTTCTTTTCAGGAACTTTTCTTGGATTAAGCTGAGCATAAGTTTCATAAAATTCCTTTTCAATTAAGTGATCTGGCTTTCCTTTAAAATCCTTCATCTGATAGTTTCTAGCATTCTTCAAATAGTATTTCATGTCAGTAACCAATGCTTTTCTTGAAGTTGACTTTCCCTTATAACCATGCTTCTGAGCTTCAGTTATCCTCTTAATCAACTCTTCCCACCTAGTCAATCCATTCTTTCTAAGTATGAACTCAACAAGCTCTTTTGTCTTTTCAGCTCCATTCAACTGCTCATCATTTGATATCAGCCTAGCTTCACCTCTGACAATCATATCAGACTCAATGAAATACTGTAATTGTGCATCCAATTCTTCTTGACTAACTTCTTTAAATGCAGTACTTTCCATAAGTTCAGACTGATCTCTTTCTTCACTAGCTGCAAAACTTCTTGCAAGTTCTTCATCCTGAGCAATTTGAGCCTCTTCAGCTAATTTCTGCATCCTTTCAAAATCTTCAGCAGAGTCAGCAATAGGTTGAGCTTGTGATGTTGTAGGTGTTTTAGTTGCTTTGTTCATATTCAGAAGCACTTCAGCTAAAGTCATTTGATCATCATCTGATTCAGCATCAGCAGAGTTCTTAACTCCAGCACTTTTCTCTTTATCTACAGCAGAAACATTCAACCCATAATTCACATCAGCAGAGTGTTCTTCTGCACCAGCAACTTCATCAGCAGAGTGTTCTGCACCAGCAGAGTCACCCTTTTCACCAACATTTTCAACTTCCACTGATTCTTTTACAACTTCTTTTTCTACCTCCCCTGAGCCTATCACATCCTCCACATCTTCTTGATCCTTATCATTCACAACAGCCTCTTGATCATTCCTCCCCTGTTTGGAAGCATCCTCTTCCAAACTTGGTTTGGACCTCTTCTTGAGCCTCCCCTCAAGGTGTGTAACCCTTAGTTTAAGCCTCCTAATTTCAGCACCTTGAGTAGCTCTGACTGTCTTTAACTCTTTTCTCAGATCAAGCACCTCCTTTGACAAATTGGTACAATTTTCCGTCAATTCTTTCAATTGTTTCATTATATCCTCACAACTTCGGTCTGTGTAACCTGACCCGAGAGGTTGATCATTGGAATTGTCATTTTGTACAGGTATGTTAGCCGTCAAATCATCAGTTTCAAGTTCAATTCTAGCATCAACACTTCGACCTGTGTGACCTGGTCCGAGAGGTGTATCATTTGCAATGTCCATATGTACATAAGTGTCCATCAATTCAATATGTTCATCTCTGTCCTCATCACTTCGAGATGTGTTACCTTCTCTGAGAGGTGAATCTTGGGACATAAACTCAGTCTCATCCCTAGGATGAACATCTGAGCCCCCCATAAAATCCATTTGGCTGGGGTTACCACCAGTTGTGTCAGGTTCCTGAGAACCTTCTGCAAATGATGTTGCCATGGTCGAGGTCTTAAGTATGTTAGCACTGTCCTGTTCAACTACTAAGTTGGAAACAGTAGTGCCAGCCTCTTCCATCATGGTACCACCACCACCTGTACCAGCCTCATCTGCTACCATACTAACATTGGCCTGAGGGTGCACAATGTTCTCATTTTGTGAATTCCTAGGTGATTGGGTAGGTTGTGGTTCAGTAGAAGATGATTCATTTAAACTTGTTGATGAGGATGTGTGATGGGAAGCTGTGGGTGTTCCAGCCTCTTCATCCTCATGTACTTCAGCCACTACACTCAAGATATGCTCAGTTAGGGGAGTAATAACACCAGAAAATCCTTTCCCATCCTTCTTCAAAAATGCAAACATCTTGATGGCCATTCTACTACAGGGCTCAATTTGTGAATGCCTCAAAGGTTCCCTTAGCTGTTTATTTATTATAAGTTGTAGAAACCTAGGGTATAAGTAAAACTTCTTCTTAACAAATTTCTTCAGCCCTTCAAATATCATAACAGAAAAATCATAGGGCTGCCCTGTAGCTAAACATACGAAAGCCATTGCCTGAGATGCATTAAACTCACTCCACCCACCTATCTTAGGAAACAAGCAATGTTGTAGAGTATGCAGTAAAAACTTCCAATGGGGACACATACGACCTTTCAAAAATGTCCCACTATTCTCAGGTCTCTCATAACCAAAAGACTCAAGTTCAGCCATCACAACTTCTGGGGTTATAGTAGGGGGTGTTGGGGTACCTGACAATTTCAAACTTCTCTTAATTGTGGTTTCACTAACTACAATGTCCTCCCCATCCACACTACCTATTAGTCGTTCCTCACCATCTAAGACATCCAATCTAACAGTTGACCAAAATTGTCGCATATGAGATTTGTAAATTGTAGGGGCAACTGTTAATGCATACCTCAACTTAGACGAACCCAGAAAATCCATTACCTCGTAAAATCCATCCGCTGCATTAACCTTACTGAGAAACGCTATCTCATTGTGTTCTTCTGGAAATGTTCGTCGAGCCATTGAATTTGGGGGTTTGGGGTGAAATGATATGAATTGTTGTGGTTGAGTGATAATTGAGTGTAAGTTTGGAGCAATTAGAACGTAATGAGATCAATTGGGTAAAAGATACCTTTTTGATTCAATTAGGGTTAAGAACGCGCCAAAATATTTCAGTTTAACCCTTCAACTTTCAAACTCATCAGCAGAGTTATGAAAGTGTTGACCGAAAGTCAACATTCCCAAAATCGTTAAAAATCACCTCCTTAAATATCATACCAACCTCACAATCAACTCCATAAATCCTTAATTACAAAAGCAAATCCCCAATTCCAAATCCTAACTCAACAACAAGCCAACATGAGTTCCTCAAAAATGCCTATCATTGAAATTTCTTCGGATTCATCCTCTGATGACTCAAGTGGTTGGGCGAATTACTTTCCAAAGAACGCATCCACCTCACAAAACAAAGGAAAAGCAATCAAAGAAGAGTCAGACTCCGATCCACTTCCATCGACACCATCGTCATTTGAAGAATCAAGTGATGATGAAACAGCTAATTGGCCTGGTAAACATCAAGGTTGGCCAAAACACATGACGTACTACCAGGGAGCTTTGGAGATCATTCCTCCAAAACATCCGTTAACAGCTGAACTACAGAAGCAAATGGAGAAAGCCGCATCCGAATTTGCAAAGAGCGTCCACATTCCTCAGCCAAAACCAAGTCCAGTTAAGAAGAAACCCTCTGTGCCAAGGAAGAACAACCAGCAGAAGAAAGCAGCTCCTTCCACCAGTCAGCAACAAACTCCACCTCCTCGTCCAGTAGTCATTGCACCTCCCTGCCCAAAGGTTTTTGAGGCCATGGGCACAAGGGGACCACAAAGCAAAGTCATGCCTGATTTTGCGAAGATGTAGGTTGTAAATTGTTGTAGCTTGATGTCTTTTGAACTTCTCTTATGAATAGCTTGAATGTTTTGAAACTTTATGTACTGAAGCCTTTATGATCAATGAATTCCCTCTGTTAATGTTTTACTTGATTGTGTATGTTTAATTATCTGCAAAAGATTAGTAGCAAACAAAGACCACAAACAAGAATATTCCATAATAGCAGCAGAGTAGTATAGCAACAAATCAACTAAACAGCAGACTTTTGACTAAACACCAGATAATGACAAATCAACAGCACAAATCCTTACAAAATTTTACAAAAACATACAAAGATAAGATGTTGAATGATTTAAAGATTGATCATGCCAATACTAGCAACTAGAAACTGAAATCTACTTATGTCAAAACATTTTGTAAGTAAATCAGCAACATTGTTGTCAGTATGAATTTTAACCACTTGAATTAACTTTTTCTCATAACAATCTCTAATAAAATGATGTCTTATCTCTATGTGTTTTGTTTTAGAATGAAAAACAGGATTTTTGATAATACACATTGTGCTGTTGTTGTCAATGAAAATTTTTGTGTTCATGAAATTGTACCCATAATCCAGCAATTGATTCTGAACCCAGAGCACTTGTCCACAGCAGCTAGAAGCAGCAACATATTCTGCTTCAGTTGTCGAATTAGCCACCACTGTTTGTTTCTTACATTGCCAAGAGATCAGCCTATGACCAAGATACTGACAGCCTCCAGTAGTAGATTTTCTGTCCATAGTAGCTCCAGCATAGTCACTATCTGAGTATGCTATCAAGTCAAATGGTGAATTATTAGGATACCAAAGACCAAGTTTTGGTTGACCCTTTAGGTACCTAAAAATTCTTTTGACTACTTCCAAGTGAGAAACCTTTGGGGACACTTGGAATCTAGCACAGGCACACACAGAAAACATGATATCTGGCCTTGAAGCAGTCAGATACATCAATGATCCAATCATGGATCTGTACAAATGCACATCAACCTCTACTCCATCTTCATCTTTGAGCAAAGGCTTGTTCTTATCCATGGGTGTCTTGGCTGCTTTCACATCCTTGAAACCAAATTTTTTCAATATATCAGCCACATACTTGTCTTGGCTAATAAAAATCCCATCTGACTTCTGCTTAACTTGAAGCCCTAGAAAGAAAGTCAGTTCTCCCATAGAACTCATCTCAAACCTGCTGTGCATAAGCTTCTCAAATCCTTCACATAACACCTTATTTGTAGACCCATCACATGATACCATAGCAGTAGTGGAATTTGGCTCTTCATCAGCAGACTTCTTGAAATTCTCATTGCTTCTTTTTGGTGCTTTGCATTCTCTTGCAAAGTGTCCCTTCTTTCTGCAGTTAAAACATTCAGCCTTTGACTTATCAAATCCCACACTCTTGTTCCTTCTGAACTTCATCTCTCTACCAGTTCTCTTAAGAAACCTCCTTGCCCTCATAGTTAGCATTGCATACTGCCAATGCATATCCATTTCTTCAACATCATCAGGATCAAGTTCATCCAGATCTTGAGGCATGACTGAAGTACTAGTAGTCAGTTCAGCCAAATAAGCACAAATTGCAGCATCACTGATGGTGTTGGTGTCAGCAGCAGAGACATGTGAACCAACAGCAGGAGCAAAAGCACCAGCAGCAGAGTGCTGTTCTTGATATCTACCAGTAGTCTTATTGCTTGAGGAAACAAAAGCAAGATTATTTGTAGTAGAGGATGAGCTTGACAATCCTTTAACTTCAGATTCATACACCTTCAAGTTGTTGTACAGGTCATCCAATGTCATAGAATCAAAATCTTCCTTATGTCTCCAAACCACTGTATGAGTGTTCCATTCAGAAGATAGACTTCTCAGAAACTTTAGATTGACATCCTCTTGAGATGGCTCAATCTTCAACAGAGCCATCTGACTAGTTAGCTTATGAAGTCGATCATAAGTTCCTTCAATGTCCTCAGAACTTGAAGCAGTGAAAGTTTCAAACTGATGCTTCAGTAGATTCTTTCTTGATTTCTTTGTAGCTTCATTCCCACCAAATCGAAGCTCGATTGCTTCCCATAACTCCTTAGCAGACGCAATATGATTAAAGCTTAATTGATAATCATTAGGTATTCCCATCATGAGAATACTGTGAGCCTTAACTTCCAATCTTCTCTGTGCTTTCTCCTCACTTGTCTTGAGAGTCAAGACTGATCCAGTAGCAGTCGTGGTTTGCACAGTGTCTCCATGAACAATAACTTCCCAAAGTGAGTAATCAACCATTCTTATGTACTGTTGGATCCTCATCTTCCAGATCTCATACTCTCCAGGCTTGAGCATGGGAACCCTTGATGCAGTAACCATGTGTGTAGAGTCGGAGTCCATTGCTTACAGTGATGATTAGCAAATCTTGTATTCAAAAATTCTTCTTGGTACCAGTTTCTAGATCACAAGCTCTGATACCACTTGTTGATCCCAGTTGAGCTTCACGATCTTGTTAATTACTTTAGATAAATCTAAGGTAATTGGTATAGAAACTTATCTTAGGTTGTATATCAAATATTATACGGAAACTAATATTTGATCTTAAGAAGAATAAACACAAACGAATTATCAAACAACACTTCAATATATTAATACGATTGCTCTGAATAGCAATAGGGTTACAAGAAACCTTGAAGTGTAAAACAATACGTATGCTAAGATTACCAATCAATCGATATCTAACTCTAACCCTAGAACCTCCTTTTATAGCGTAAGGAGTCCTAGTCGGTCTTTTACAAATTCAATCAATCAGACGTCCCATTATTGCACAGCGACAAATGAATTAATTGCGTATTCTTATAGGAAAGACCAAACAGTAGTATTCTCTGACCCACTTGCTTTGTCAGTAATATGTCTTTGTCGCCATATAGAAAATCAAACAATATGCTCAAATCTTTGACCTTCGACCAATTAAATAATCCAAAAGCACAAACAGTACGAGATTGAATTATTTAATAGTACTTACCATGTACTAAGCGACAACAGATACAGCCAATGATTTTGATGTCGCCAATTAAATAATCCAAAAACATCGATACCTTAAAACCATTTTGTGAAACTGCTTCTGTCGACAGCGAACAACCTTGTAAAATCCCTAGATCATGAGCAAACCTGTCTCTGATACCACTTGTGGAGATCGTTATGCTCGAGGCTTGTTAGACCTTATCTAGGATTAACACAATAATAACGAATAACAATATAGTACGCAGCGGAATAATCAAACGACTCATTATTATTGAACAAGGTTAGTCGAACGATTACAAACCCTAGGCATCCATTAGAGGACTTGATGCCTAGACACACACACACCTTTAATGACTACATTGTGGAAGACCTGTATAATAAAACCTACGCCCCATCTCTTTATATAATAGAGAATTAGGGTTACAAAGACTCTAAGAATGACAATTAAGGTCCTTCATCTTTGTCTTCATAAGTCTCCTCCATCTTTCATATTTTGTCAATATCAACTCATATTTAATTCCTAACAGTAAATACAACATTACTTGTATTTTAACCTGATTTCATATTACAAACTCTATGATTTCATTCAACATTTTTGTTGACTTTTAAGCATGTTTATCTCAGGAAATTAGCGGAGCAGCAAGGGCATGGAGCGGGCAATAACTTATCTTTAATTATGGTGTAAAATAAAATATGTAATTCAGTTAAAACAATATTTCCTTTAAGGATTTTTATCACTCTGATATGAAACTCTTGTAACTGAATTCATAATAAGGACCTATGTTATTTAAAAACGTCTCTTTAGAGCCGTTTTCTATGATTTTGACTTCGATCCTCTCGGTAATACCCCAATTAGTCTTCCGCTGCTATCCCAAAAATTTGGGGGTGTTACAGCATTTTTGAGCTTACATAATTATTTCGGAAAGTTATTTCGCACACAGTAGCATACAGTAACCCTCCAAACTACTTAATTTTATCAAGAAAAAGTTAGGGTGTGCGTTTGTTTGTGCTCGTTTTTATCAGTTATTTCGGAAAGTTTTTTTTATCAGTTATTTCGGAAAGTTTTTTTTTGTGGTCCTGGTCCATTTGGTTTTGGCTCGACCACACCCACATAGGGTGTTGGGTTGGCTCGGTTTAACTCAAAAGCACAAGGGTGTGATTATTTTGTTAGTCTCGGTTTGTGCAAACTGTTAGGGTGCGGTCGTTTCGCTTGGTTTAACGAGACACCACTTAGGGTGTGTTTGTGTTGTGTGTTGTTCCAGCAGTTAGGGTGTGCGTTTGTTTGTGCTCGTTTCCAGCTTATCTTCTGCTTATTTACCAACATATTTGTCCAGCTTATTTACCAGCTCATTTGCGTTTTGGTTCCATTGTGTGTGTAATGGGCTAGTAGCCCACAAAAAATCATTAGAATGCGTTGTAGTGGGTTATGGGATGAGCCCATTTATGGTGCGTTTGGTTTTGAAATTGTTGGGCCCAAGCCCACAAGATAATAAAAAGAGTGTTTGTGTTTGGCTTTTAGTTAACATTTTACGGATATCGAATCATTCGAACTAACATACTCTATTTTGTTTTGACTTTCGTGACATTTGTACGTTTCGGTTTATATTGGGATTGTGATTTGGATTTGGATACGGATTATACTTATATCAAACGGACTAAATATATATTATGGACGTATTGGACTTGAAACGGAAACAATATATTAGACTCGTAGCGAATTTAATATATTCTATGCGTAACAAGCTCACAATAAGGAAATAATGCTTAATGAACAATAAATAACTAGATACATCATAATTATTATGTTGTTTCTTATAAAAATTGATTTGGGTAAATTTGATTTGTAATGAAAGTCTTTCGATTTGGAAATGCTTTATAAGCAAACGAGACATGGCAAAAAATTTTATAAAGTTTCTTTACTTAGACAGTATTTTCAAAAACTCGTCAAGTAACGAAACGAATACATTTAAACCATGAGACTTTTATTGTTTAAAATATAAATTCAAACTTTTCTTTACTTATAAGACATTGATGTTTTAACCAGATTATTCGAGATTATTGGGTAAATACCGAAACTTACCAACCGACCTACTCTTATTGACATTTTCCTCGTCGTTCATTTCTTGATTTCTTCTTGTCATTTTTCCTCGACTCAAGTCCTCGTCGGTACTTTTCTCGACTATGTCGTTATCTATTCCTCTTTGACGTGTGTATACTTGAGTCCTCGTCAGTATTTCTTGACTGTTCTTTTATTACTTCCTTTATAATATATTGGGATATATATTATACTTTGGCGTGAGTTACATTTTGAGACTATGTTTTCTTACCACCACACGAAACGTTGATACTAAACTTTTTACAGACATTGTTACGAGTAATCCACGAAAACTAAGACGCTTGTCTTTTGAAAACTCTTTTACTTTACGAGATGTATTCTGAGATAACTATATACATATTAGGTTGTGCCGATCCGGTACCGTTGTGCCTGTACTCTCGATAGCGTTGTGTTTTGCTCTTGATGCCAGTTGTGACCGTTGTGATATTTTGCGTTGCTGTATACTGAGGTGAGTTCATGGCCCCTACCTTTACTTGTTTTATAAATGATTTGGGGGAGAATACATGCTCATTTTTAATTAAACTCAATGCTTGTTTATATTTAACTCATTACTTGTTCTTACTTGGAAACATGACTTATTTACTTATTGCACACTGGTTTACCTTATTCTGAACACAAGTGTTTAAATAATATATGTGAGTTTATAGCCCCACTTTACCTATACTTGTTTTACAAACCTTGGGGTGAGAAACATGCAAAACATTTTCTGGACCACAACCAATACTTTATTTTCTCAAAACTATTGCGTAGTTAGTCTAAGCCCCTGAACCCACTGTAATGCCCACCTTCATGAACCGTTAATTCCGGCTAGAAAGCGCGATTGATATAAATAGATATATTGGGGTGACTCCCCCGTTTGGTTGGCCAGACGGGTCAATGCGGGCGTATACCAAGTCGGATTACGAGTGTATTGGGTTAAACACTCGCTATGGGCCCCTATTATTATTATTATTATTTATGTGCTACTCCCTCCGTTCCACTATAAGTGTCCACTTTCCATTTGCACAAAGTTTTAGGAAAGTGGGGCCAACTACACTCTCCACCAATCAAATATCACTATTACCCACTAAAGTCTCTTCTCATTGGTTGAAAATATTCCCTGGACACTTAATATGGGACAAGCAAAGATACCATTGTGGACACTTATAGTGGGACGGAGGGAGTACATTGTAGCGCACTGAACTGTCGAGCTTCGGTTGCATGAACTTAGTGCTAGTGTAATAGATTATTTTATTTTGTTTGACATTATATTCGTTGTAATGGTCACATACCCTACTCCTGGTACACATTTCTAATTTTACTTTAAGGTAAACTTTATTTTCATTGCATTGTGAGCGACACAATGGTCACAAATTTTTTATTGAACTCACATTATCTTTACTGCTTTATCATAAACCTATGAACTCACCAACCTCGTGTTGACACTTTTAACATGTATTTTCAGGTTTAAGGCGATAGCCTAGTTGTGGAGGCTTTTGGCATGACATGAGATGGTCATAGAAGACTTTGATGTATTTGGGACCACTTTATTTTCTTTATGGGCCTTTATTTCCGCACTGTTTTTGGAATGCTGTAAACATAATGCTTTTTGATTATGAAATTTCTTTTAAACGGTTGAGCAAATACTGTTCTTGGTACTTTGTGTTTGTGATACCAATTTAGTAGCACCCAAACATGTATGCTTCCGCTAAACCAGATTTTAGGGGTGTTACAGATTGGTATCAGAGCCTTGGTTATAGAGAACTGGGTATTTTTAAAACCTAGACTATAATTACTTTTACAAAAACTTGACCCTATGACCGCCACATGCCTGCCTGCCAAGCATGCTGCCTTACTTATGATAAAACATTTTCTTTTCAAGTAAGAGGTATATTAATGGTGTAACTGAGCTGAGTATTTCAAAATTTCTTGAACCTCGATGGAATATAGATTGATCACCTATATTCGATCAGGGATAGTGGGACATGGCCTGATCACATATGTCCAACTCACAGGTAAATTTTGCGATACTGATAGTAGTTATACTAGAATTATGTCCAGATTGATTTTCTACTTGATTTCTGAAAGTTTCAAAATTTCTGTGTGTGTACATAATCATTGCATAACATGAACATTCACATCTACACATAACACACTGGCATCACAACACTTTTTCTCTTAACTGGAATACTCCTTTACCACAATCAGGTTATGTTACAGTCTCCTCCACCTCAAACACTAAACTCAATCGATGTTATACCTTTCGCGTTAAGTACTAAGTACACTACTGAGATAACCAACTGATTGCTAGTAGCAATCAACATCCTCCTTCAAAGTCGTACTCTGAACTTGCTAAACTTCCCATTCGGCAGTGATTCTACGCCTGACAGAAACCTTAAGACTTTAAGGAGTAACCTAAACCGCGTTCTTTGAAACCGATACTAGATCCTTCACTCGTCTCTCGGGAATATCAGTTATTTTTGCTACCATCTCATAAAATAATAAACCATGTCGCTAATACCATACAGACCGTTTTCGATTATTCTACAGACCATATTGCGGTCACACTACAAATGTTTTATTGTTACTTTATGAAATCAAAATTTCGACCTTACAACTATTTTGTAAACAACGAATGGTTCTCGTTCTATAAACTGTTTTACAAATCATTTCACAAGTTATTTTATAAACCGATTTGTTGCCTTGCTACTATATCACAAACTAAACTGCAGTTTGTTATTATTTTGCAAATAATAAATTGTTTCCCATTACTCTATAAACTGTTTTACAAATCGTTTTATAAACTATTCTGAACCCACCTGAGAACTATTTACTCCATTAAAAATGAGTTATTACAGTCTTTTGGTACTGCCAAAGTAAGCTGAATACTTAGGGTTTTGAACTTTGTCTGATATTAAACATGGAATCCTACTCAGCCTTAACAACTAGACTTCGCCCTTAGGCACCTAAAATTTGTGTAGACATACATACCTGATAGCACTCTTTTCCGTGACGTCTTTACTTTTAAGGACTCCTTTTGAAACTGTGGTTATAACAATCGTAAAACTCGTAGTGATATCCTTCTGAAACACTCATTTTGATGCGTTAAATTCTTCTGCTCAAACTTTATCAAACTTTTGTTAAGGAATGTCAGACGTCAATTATCCTATCCACACCTAGATTAAGAACCCGTTTTACAAAATTTTAAATCTTCTGAAACCTGTGTCACCCTACATATCTATTAATACCTAATGAAGAAATGTGTAATACTTGGAAAGTTATTGTAAGATATTCAAAAACATAACACACCTACAAGATTGAGTTTTGGCCGTGTATTTTAGAGAGAGAAAGGGATGAGGAGAGGGAAACTTCTTAGTGAGAGAAAATGAGAATGTATTAGCTTAAAGTGAAATGAAGTTCCAACCCTTCCCATGGGTGGGAAGGGCTATTTATACAAGACACAAAAACGCCTCTAGTAGGCTATGGACCGGGCTGACAGTGGGTAAAGACCCGACCCGACTCTATGGTGAAACGGTATCTAAACTGATATGATTAAACCTACGAGCTACTCAATTCTAATCCATACTCGGGGTGATCGAGTCTTTCATGTGAATATTTATGTTCCTAACAATCTCCCCCTAAGGGAGGTCACCCCGGAAATTACACTTTGAATTCTAGCATTCTATTACATGAATTTGAATTCCTAGCTCGTAGTCTTTGATTCTTCTAAGTCATTAATCTTTGTACTTTCAACAGTGAACTTTTGATGACTGTTCTTTTATCTTGGATGATCTTTGAGGATTCTTTGAGGTCATCATCCAACGTACGTCTCCAAGTCATCTTTTTGCAGTATCGTCTCCATTTGACGTTGTGATCTTTAGACCGACATGCTCACACTTTTCTGGTTCATGATTTTCAGCATCAGAGTCGTGAAAGCAGTGTTGAAAGTCTTTCAATTATCATGAGTTCATTGATTATGATGGTGAAAAGTGAGCATTGGGTGATGGATCGGCATCTTTTCGGCAATCAGCTGCAACCGCCAGGGATTCCTGCATACAACAGTTAGCAATAAAACGTCCAGCACTTATAGATTTGGATTTCGAGATCGTTAACAGCATAGTGTGAAAACTTTCTCTAATCCTTGCCAAGGCCGTTCCTGAATCTGATAGCCCCAAGAGGGCATACAATATCTACCGAAGTACATCAACGATTAGGTGAGTCGCTAGAGTTCACTCCACGACTGTAGACCGTTTGAAACCGCCGTGACCACTAAGCGTAATCCACAAGGAATTACCGAAGTGACCTGCTTTCAGGGCTATTTGATGTTGACCCTGGCAGGAATTTCCATTCAATCACTGAGAATTACATTTGTAAATTCCCTCATAAATGTTCTGGCAGATTGCTAAGATCTGCGTAGGACTCATAAGTTTACAACTGGTGTCCTTAATGTTGAACAACCAGTGTAGAAGTAACATGTGTTCCTATGAGATCTTTTGATGTATCTTGCGGCTCTAGACTCGATAAGTGCAATTTTTGGTAGTCGGAGACTTGAGTGGTGTCTCCTATTTCAATATCAACATAACTCGTAATGAGCGGTCGATAGATTATGCAGGGTTCCCCGTGAGAATGAAACAAGTTCTTTTAAGAGAACTTGAGTGGCTAGAAGGTTTAGTGCAGTGCGTCACTGGGTCCATGACGTCTTGTCTTTAATATCGGCGTCACCTTAGTAACAACCAGTAGCATATGAGTTGAACCCGGTTTCTGCCCTAAGGTTGAATAATTGGAGGGCTATTTCTTTTCACCCTTTCACATTACTTTTCTTTTTAATTCTTCAACCCCTTCTTTCTCCTTTCTCACATTACTCCTTTTTTCATAATCATACCTAAGGACTTTCTAATACTAACTATTCGGTATTGTCCTTGGGTAGATCCCTCCGGCTCTGGCGGATCATAGGACGGTTTTCCTAACCTTAGCCACCTTATAACTTCATTACTATCCTATGATGCCTTTAACCAAATATTTGAAAAATCTCTCAAAGTTTTTATGATTATGAAACACATTTTGCTAACACTTTGAGAGTTTTATACTTTTCAAATGCTCCCCCTTAACATGTGCTCGGATGATTTTATTATAAATTTGCACATATTGGGTGAAGTTCGCACTTTTTGAATTGATCCACTTTCAGTGAACATGACCAATTTGAGACACGCTTACATCACTAGTTAGACTAGCTTGAAATTATTACCCGGCCTGGTCAAGTCCACAAAAAGTTTCTCGAAACGTTACACTCTACTCAGACAAGTCCTCTTCGAGACACGCTTACATCACTGGTTAGACTAGCTTGAAATTATTACCCGGCCAGGACAAGTCCTTTTGATTAATGACAGTTTTTGTTTCGCCAATTCATTGGTGAAGTCTGAGTTAGGCTCACATGAGATGCCATATCCTTTTTGTCACCACAAACCATTTGCTCCCCCTCAATATGTGCATTGATATACAAAAGAGTTTAGCACATATGGGAGAGCTTACATTTAAGTCCAAAACATCACATTTTTATCAGATTGCATATTTAAATCACATTCTCTCCCCCGATCAGAAATTTCAAACCTTCTGAGATTTTGTTATCCCAATTGATTTAAATAAGTTTAGAAAATATGGGAGAAAATGTGGTCAGGTTTAATATGAGCTGATAATTGAACATACTAATGCTCCCCCTCAAACCAAGAGGGAGAGTGTCTGATCACTACTGATGTTGCACAAAGTTTAAAGAGGTGACAGAAATTTGAACAAATACTCTCCCCCTCAATTAATGACCTGTTTTCTATTTGAAGAGCTATAGCCATTGAATTGAGCGTCAAGTATTTGTGAAAATCTAAGTCCAATTACCACCTTGTGAAACACAAAAACTCTCCTTAAGAATCATAGACGAGAAATAATTTGTGATGCAAAGAAGACTTCTCTTCTTATACGAGAAATAATGCACTGAAACATACATTAAATCGAAGAAACAAGGATATAAAGTAATCCATGCCCTGGTGAACTTCACCCAGTGGGAGGAACAACCGTCTTTTTGGTGACGTGCTTTCCCCATAATGAAGAATGGGTTACAGTCTGAAGTAACTGCAAGCCGACATGACATGTTTTAATAATTCAGTTGAACTTCTGCTCGAGCTTTATTTAAAGAACCGTTTCATTATTGAATGAAATTTCTAGGACCATAAATGTTATCGATAAACAGAAGACATGCCTAGAGGAACTATTTTTGGTATTTTTGTGTTTTTCTGATTTTTATGGTTTTTATAGGTTTTATATTTTTCTATTTTCTTTGGTTTAAAATATATACAAGGATACATGAAGCAAATCCCTTACTCCTCATTTTCTTCCTGAAGACACTTGAGGGTTTCTGGCGTCAGACTCTTCATGCCAAGTCGCGGGAGAATAAATTGCAACCGTTCTCTCGGGAGTGCCTTAGTAAAGATATCTGCACGCTGAAACTCAGTCCTCACGAAGTAGAGTTCAACCACACCTTTCTCAACCTATTCCCTGATGAAGTGATGTCGGATATCGATGTGTTTAGATCGAGAGTGCTGGACATTGTTATAGCAAAGAGCTATGGTACTTTTGTTATCACAATACAGAGGAATCTTATTGTACGCAAAGCCATAGTCCGATAGTTGAGATCTCATCCACAAGACTTGAGCACAACACGCAGACATGGCAATGTATTCAGCCTCTGTGGAAGATATAGATGTACTCATTTTCCTCTTTGATGACCAGCTTACTAACTTCTCTCCCAGAAATTGAGCACCTCCCGACGTACTTCGACGAGTATCTTGACACCCCGCATGGTCTGCATCTGCATAGGCTGTGAGTGCCATGGCGGTGTCCTTAGAATACCAAAGACCCATGTGAATAGTCCCTTGAAGGTATCGAAAGACCCACTTTACCGCTTCCAGATGCCTTTTGGTGGGCTTCGACTGGTACCGAGCACACATGTATACAGTGAATAACATATCTGGCCTGCTAGCGGTGAGATACATCAGTGATTCAATCATACTTCGGAACTTAGTTTGATCAACAGGGATCCCAGAGAGATCTTCATCCAATTTCGATCTCTCAACCATAGGAGTGTCAACAGGATCACTTGAATCAAATCCAAATTTCTTCAATATTTCATTAGCATACTTGGATTGATTTATAAATATGCCTCCGGGACTTTGAGAGATTTGTAAACCCAAGAAGAACAACATTTGTCCCATCATAGACATTTGGAACTTAGAACTCATCTCGTTAGAAAAACGATCACATTCCATAGGATCAAAGGAGGCAAAGATAATGTCATCTACGTAGATCTGAACGTGAAGTAGATGTTTGCCCGTTTTCCTAGTGAATAGCGTAGGATCAACAACACCTTTGGAGAATTTGTTTGCCAGAAGGAACTTAGACAAAGTGTCATACCACGCCCTAGGTGCCTGCTTTAGGCCGTAGAGAGCCTTCTTCAAACGATAGACGTGAGTAGGGCGTTCAGGGTTGATGCGCGTGATGTGTCGTTGCGGTTTAGCAGTTTTAATGCCTACTCAAGTTTTAAATTTATATTTAGCCGACTTATCAATAACACACACACTTAACGAGCAGTGTACCCGGTCAGTATGAATATAATGGTAAGTAGAGTGTCGATCACTAAGAGTGGAACGTATTATCTCGTTATTCTAATCAGTATTTTAATATCCTAACGCAAGGGGGTTTCAGCCTGAGAGACTGGCACGGTTTGTTTGCAATTAAATAATAAAATAAACCAAAAGGCACGAATCAGCAAGTAGCACACACGTACACAGATAAATACTTGAGACAATAAGAGGGCTGTCCTTATGATTAAGTAGATTGTCACTTGTTTTATTGATAGCTTTATATGAAGTGTATGTAGTTAACCCTTTCTCGTTGGTCCTAATCTTATCGGCGAGTAAACCCTTAATGATTACTTATGTCTAAAAGTTATTCCTAAGTGATCAATTTAGTAATAACCGTGGGAGCCACATTATGTCCCGCAGTCAAATGCCCGCAAGCCACTAATAAACACAGAGGTTATCAATGCACTAATAAGTAGTAACCAAAGACATCAACATATAAACTTTAATTGATGGGAAAGCAAGTATTAAAGGGAGTGCAATCTTTCGTTGTCACATTACACAAGCCACCAATCCTGATGAATTAAAGTTTGCTAACACAATAAAACAAAACTACTTAATGAATTAAACACATGCAGCACCTTCTTACAGCTCTTGTATCTTTGATTTGGGTGTGTCTTGTGCTGCCTCCTTGACTGAATTCGTCCTTTGTTCCTCCTGTTTGAACTTCGGTTTTTGGTTTTTTTCGGAACTTCTTATTCGTCTGGTCTACGGGGTATTTATAGTTTCTGTCTGAGGGAAGATGCGGCGCATCTACTAAGTAGATGCGGCGCATGTACTTAACTTCGCGTGGGGTCCAAGATTATAATATTCAGGAATATTCGTACACCGCCAGAAGATGCGGCGTAACTCCATGATTAGATGCGGCGCATGTCCTCTTGTATCTTGGATCGTATCTGGTGATATCTTGATAGAGATGCGGCGCATGTCGAGAGTGAGATGCGGCGCATCTGGAGCAGAATTGACTTGATCTTGTCCATGTCAGTAGACCTTCAACTTTATGCACGTTTTGCTTCACAATTAGTCCAAAATCGCTAAGTCTCACCAAATGCTTGTTTTTACCTGAGAATTACAAAAGTAAACGATTAAGTATCAATCCTCATACATAATATAGTAAAACAAGTCAAATTAATAGGATAAATGATAGTAATAAAATGTACTTATTTGAGTTCATCAAATATCCCCCCACTTGAACTTTACTTGTCCCCAAGTAAACCTTAGAATTTCTTTTATGAAAATGTATCCTAAAAGATGTTAGGATTTATTTTTATATTTAAGCATGTATTCGTTCATTTCATAATCACACAACTAAACACTTAACGATTCAGAAGTAAAATAAAATAAGTCGATAAAAGCAAATCTAATCATTTAACTGTCCAGTCGCGACGAATATTCTATCATAAGCTTGGCAAGTATACACATCTCCACCACTAAAGCTAAGGAGCAACAAGTCTAAAGCGGTAAAAAGGGTTTTTAGGCTTAAGGGTTAATTATTCTCTTTCACTATCGATCTCAAATTCCAGAAAAGGCGACAAAATCACAAATACATGATCGAATCCACGAACACGATACTTGCAATTGCTCAAATCCTTAACTCGAATAGGCTAAAGATAGGTCCAAACTTCACCAATAATAATATATCAAAAAGGGCGACAAAATCATAAATACATAGCCGAATCCACGACTACGATACTTAAGATTGCTCAAATCCCCAATCTCAATAAATCAAAGGTTTGGTTGGATAAAGAATAATAAAGGGCATGGATAACATTTGGGATATAAATTGGTGCAAAAATAAAAATAAACAAAACAAATAGATTAAAATCCTAAGTGTGGTTAATCACTATCCCAACCATCCCATGAATAAGACTCATATCATTGAATAACTCACGCTTTAACACTTGAAACACACGCTTTAGGTAGACACGAATTATACTCAACAAGATCTTAATCAAAGAATAAACCTTAATTGGCGTTCCCATAACTGCCAATTCCCATTCAATCCATAGATATAGTACAACAAATAGTGGTGATATCGACCACTTACATAACTTTACATAAGTTGGTTAAAACTAACTTCCAACTTTTCTTTCTTTCTTTTTCTTTTCTTATTTTTTCGATTTTTTTTTTTTTTTTTTTTTTTCAAACATAAACATAGATGTGTAAAATTTCACCACATCACTATAACTTTCTTTCCGGATAATTTTTCCATACTTTTCATGACTTCTGAAATAATGGTAATAGTGAAAGTAGTAAACACACGAAAAATAAACTCCAAAATATACAATATTTACTTTCACTCCAATTGCATTGTGCAATTTCCCGACCTAACCAAAGATAATGAATTACGCACACGAACACAGGTAATGTAAGGAAACACACTTTGCCTATAGCAATTAACCAACCACGAATTCTAATCTACAGGGTAGGCTAAGGTGTAAGGGTGTAACGAAACATTTTAAACATAGG
Source organism: Artemisia tridentata subsp. tridentata (assembly GCA_021014915.2). Lineage (NCBI taxonomy): Eukaryota > Viridiplantae > Streptophyta > Magnoliopsida > Asterales > Asteraceae > Artemisia > Artemisia tridentata. The sequence continues at coordinate 109,818,451 of CP139507.1, forward strand.
TGTAAGAAACGAAAGGAATGGCTCTGAGGGTTTTTCTAGGGGTATCTTACTCTAAAAATGAGAGTAACAAAAGGTTTATACGGGGGTTAACTAACCAGTGTAGTTAGTTAATAACACATAACATATAAGGCTATTTGGGTGTAATCCTAGAAATTTACCAAGTTAGACAAGTCACTCCAATTATATAAATAATACTTATTATGGTGGTCTCGAATAGTATACAAGCCAAGTTCTAAAGTTTACAAGTCACCGGCACACTCATAGATTTGTGAATTTTGAAAAATCACAATTTTTGAAAATAACGTCATGTGTGCAGCTATGCAACTTAGATCTTAAACAAAAACATGCTAAAATTTTTTTTTAAGTTTGATATATTAAGCACATTTTAAGCATAATTTTTGAAAAAGTTTAGGACAAGTAATTGTTAAGTGTTCTAATTCTCCAATCCCCCCACTTAAGTTAAACAACGTCCTCGTTGTTTGTATAAAAGATTAAAAACTGGAAATTAAAAGAATTAGAACAGAAAAACTCCCCTGAGATTTGCTCGGTATGATCCTCCATTAGTATAAGAGCAAAAATCAACTTCTTGTGGATTAGAACGTTAAAGCTTCATACTTGATGTATCCACAGGAAATCCAGGAAACTATAATACCACCAACACTTTAAAACACACCTAAGATAAGAAAGGTTCAAACTTGCATAATACATTAGTAGTTAGGAAAAATAAAACTTAAAAATTAAAACTGAAAATCATCAGGTCAGTCGATGCGCCGTATCTTATGGAAGAAGATACGCCGTATCGAGCCTGGAATAAATACGGATCAGAATAAAGATGCGCCGCATCCTTAACCAGGGATGCGCCGCATTAAAAAATAAACTGATAAATAGTTTTAAAGTCGAAAATAAAAATGCAGAAAAATAAATAAGATATGACCATTGCAGGAGATGCGTCGCATCTCAGAATTGAGATGCGCCGTATCCTCTTCGGCCTGACTGACTCAATACAAAATCAGAAAAAATAAAAATAAAATAAAAGATAAGCATGGGTTGCCTCCCACGAAGCGCTTGTTTTTGTTCGAGTCACGAGCCTGACTCCACCCTTATTTACTGTGTAATAGGGTGTTGTTCCCCCCACTTGGGATCAAGTGCGGGTGATAGTAGCAATAAACACGAAAAGAGTGCAAATTTGCTAGTAAAGATGGAAGAAATAAATAAAGATCATACCTTGGCAATATATGTACATCTTCCCTAATCTTACCCGGTTTGGTTGATAAATTGGATGACTTGACCATTCCATCAGAAAGAGTAGTATGTTGAGGAAAAATGAGTCTCCTTTCTTCTTGGTTAGTCTCTTTGGTAGTAAGGCGTCCCTTGACTTCCGCAGAAGATGAGAAAGGGTCTTTAGCAAGTAAAAGTTCTAGTTCCTCTATATACTTCATAGGGTCCAAATCATCATCTTCATCAATCATAGCAATGTTTAAGAGCTCATCACCAAATTCTTCCTCGAGCTCTACCAAATACGGGTTGATCACAGGTGCTTCAATAGGTAGTGTAATAAATTTCACCTCATCATCTTTTTGTTTTGCAACCTGTTTAGGAAAACTAGCAAGATTATTAGTAACGGGATCAATAGTATTTAATAAATTTGTACCACTTTGTGTTGTAAGTGACTCCAATTCATCTTGTGAATCTCCATCTTCAACTAGCGGTCTTGCAACTTTAGCATCGTCCCGACTTTTATCCTGAAATAAGTAATCCCAGATTTCTTCAAAATCCCTCGTTGGGTCAAAATCTGGTTGAGGTATGTCATCATAAACTATGGCGTCAAATGGTTCGAAATCAAAATTAGAATACTTTTCATCTTCATCTGTTGGATTGTCTAATGGTGGTAATACGATTGCAGAATATTCTTCAACGTAAGGTTCCGTATACACATCATCATCTTGTGCAATCTCTGGAGAAAAAGTACTATCAATAGCAATTGCCGGAATTGGTTTCACGGTATATGAATCTTCTTCATCATCACTTGGCATACACCAGGTGTGTTGAAATGGCAATTTGTTTCTTTCTTTCCTTGACTTTTCTCGTCCAAGAATCAAGTATTCTTCCATAGTGATTTCTTTCGTATCAATGACTTGTGCACCATATCTTGCTCTTTCCCAATCGTAGATCCCATTACTGCACAAGGCTCTTTCCTCTCCAAGTCTGATATATTCTTCCATTGTAATATCCGGATCGTCCATCTTCCTGAAATAAAACTTACTCGTGCAAAAGAAGGGTGAAACGATCAAAGTAAAATAAAAGCTTCTGATATCTGCTGTTGATGCGCCGTATCCAATAAATGGGATACGCCGTATCTTAATACGTTAAAAATAAGTCAAACTTTTATTCAGAAAAGCAATACGCCGCGCTCGATAAATCAAATGCGCCGTATGTTTAAATAATCAAAAATTGGTTATACTTATAAAAATTTTAATGCGCCGTATCAGCAAAAACTAATACGCCGTAACTTCGTTATGTTTCAAAATATAAGACTTTTGATTATCAGTAAAGATGCGCCGTATCGACAAAATCGATACGCCGTATCTGTTTAATAATTCGCAAACTGTTTTTAATTAAAATAATAGATACGCCGTATCTGCTAAAGCAGATGCGTCGTATGGCGTTAACGTTTAAAAATTTTTTTTTATCAAAAACAGATACGCCGTATCTGCTAAAGCAGATGCGTCGTATTACTTTATCGCTTAGAAAAATTTTCTTATTAAAAACAGATACGCCGTATCTTGGGGAAAAGATGCGTCGTATCGAATTAATTAAACGCGTTGTATTAAAAAAAATTAAACGCAATACGCCGTATCTGAGAGATCAGATGCGCCGTATCGTTTGATTTAGCACAGTACAACGATAGCAGAACAGAAAAATACGAAAAATAAAAACAAAAATTAAACACACAAACAAAAATAAACACACAAAAATAAAAGAAAACAATTAACACACAATACAACAAATATGCAAAATAGTACAATGATGCAATTAATCTAATAAAAAGAAAAACCTAATTAAAATACTAATCAAATTAACAGATAATAACAATTCACTCCCCGGCAGCGGCGCCAAAAACTTGATGCGCGTGATGTGTCGTTGCGGTTTAGCAGTTTTAATGCCTACTCAAGTTTTAAATTTATATTTAGCCGACTTATCAATAACACACACACTTAACGAGCAGTGTACCCGGTCAGTATGAAGATAATGGTAAGTAGAGTGTCGATCACTAAGAGTGGAACGTATTATCTCGTTATTCTAATCAGTATTTTAATATCCTAACGCAAGGGGGTTTCAGCCTGAGAGACTGGCACGGTTTGTTTGCAATTAAATAATAAAATAAACCAAAAGGCACGAATCAGCAAGTAGCACACACGTACACAGATAAATACTTGAGACAATAAGAGGGCTGTCCTTATGATTAAGTAGATTGTCACTTGTTTTATTGATAGCTTTATATGAAGTGTATGTAGTTAACCCTTTCTCGTTGGTCCTAATCTTATCGGCGAGTAAACCCTTAATGATTACTTATGTCTAAAAGTTATTCCTAAGTGATCAATTTAGTAATAACCGTGGGAGCCACATTATGTCCCGCAGTCAAATGCCCGCAAGCCACTAATAAACACAGAGGTTATCAAGGCACTAATAAGTAGTAACCAAAGACATCAACATATAAACTTTAATTGATGGGAAAGCAAGTATTAAAGGGAGTGCAATCTTTCGTTGTCACATTACACAAGCCACCAATCCTGATGAATTAAAGTTTGCTAACACAATAAAACAAAACTACTTAATGAATTAAACACATGCAGCACCTTCTTACAGCTCTTGTATCTTTGATTTGGGTGTGTCTTGTGCTGCCTCCTTGACTGAATTCGTCCTTTGTTCCTCCTGTTTGAACTTCGGTTTTTGGTTTTTTTCGGAACTTCTTATTCGTCTGGTCTACGGGGTATTTATAGTTTCTGTCTGAGGGAAGATGCGGCGCATCTACTAAGTAGATGCGGCGCATGTACTTAACTTCGCGTGGGGTCCAAGATTATAATATTCAGGAATATTCGTACACCGCCAGAAGATGCGGCGTAACTCCATGATTAGATGCGGCGCATGTCCTCTTGTATCTTGGATCGTATCTGGTGATATCTTGATAGAGATGCGGCGCATGTCGAGAGTGAGATGCGGCGCATCTGGAGCAGAATTGACTTGATCTTGTCCATGTCAGTAGACCTTCAACTTTATGCACGTTTTGCTCCACAATTAGTCCAAAATCGCTAAGTCTCACCAAATGCTTGTTTTTACCTGAGAATTACAAAAGTAAACGATTAAGTATCAATCCTCATACATAATATAGTAAAACAAGTCAAATTAATAGGATAAATGATAGTAATAAAATGTACTTATTTGAGTTCATCAAGGGTCCACAAATCCTTCTGGTTGACTGACATAGACTACCTCTTTCAAATCACCATTCAAGAATGCTGTCTTAACATCCATTTGGTAGACTATCATATTCTGACTGGCAGCATTAGCAAGAAAGATTCTTATGGCTTCAATTCGAACAACATGTGCGAATGATTCTTTAAAGTCTATGCCCTCTTCTTGACGATATCCCTTTGCAACAAGCCGTGCCTTATTTTTCAGAACGTCGCCATGCTCATCAAGTTTCACTTTGAAGATCCACTTAAGAGCGATAATCATTGCACAATCTAGAGGAGGCACTAATTCCCATACTTCAAGTCGATCAAACTCATGAATTTCTTCTTGCATTGCAGTAAACCAACAGTCTTTAGACAAAGCATCTTTGAAATCTTTGGGTTCGACTTTGGATAGTACAGAATTAAAGAAGCACCACAATGCATCGGTGGCAAGTTGCTTTCGTGTGGATACCGGACGAGAAGGATTTCCAATGATGTTGTCAATCGGATGATCATTGGTCCATTTTCTGAGATGTTCATGTGGTTGAGGGTAGGGAACTGATGTTGCCATGTTAGGATCCCCTGAAGAAGATGTCTCAGTAGAAGATTCAGGAGCAAATATATTCTCGAATGGAGCATCATCAGCAGGAGCAAAAGGATTCACTTAAGAAAATGGTCAACTGTAGAGCCTTGCTGTACCGAAGGAGATTGAATAATCGATGATGATGATGAGTGACTGGAAGATGGTGCATCTTGACTATTTGAGACAGATACCGATGGACCATCTGAGTTGTGTGGTATTGGAGCATCAGCAACTGGAGGTAAAGGTGGAGCTTCAGTTTTAGTATCAACCGGTGGTGGCTCAAAATATTCATCAAACACCAGATCAAACAAATTCTACAACTCTTCACTGGTAGGGGGTACATAAGGAACTGCAGGAGTGGGATGCTGTACAAGACCTGAACTAATTGGTCCAGGAGACAAAAGATTAGGTGCGGGTCCAGAACTTGTGTGTTCAGGAGCCGTTTGCTCTGTCAACTCATCAAATGTCACGTAAATGGTTTCCATAATTTTTCGGGTTCGTTTGTTGTAGATTCGGTATCCCTTGCGATCTGGTGCATACCCAATGAAGAATCCAATGTCTGCTTTAGCCTTTAGTTTTCCCAGATCCTGACTATCATTTGTCGGGTAGCATAGAGCACCGAACACTCACAGAAAAGAAAGATCTGGTTTCTTGCCATATAGCAGCTCATATGGAGTTTTGTTGTGAAGAGTATGTATCAAGGAACGGTTTTGGGTGTAACAAGCTGTAGCAATTGCTTTCGCCCAAAGAAACATCAGTGCCTTGGAAAATATCAGCATGGTTCATGCAGCTTCCACAAGAGTACGATTTCGTCTTTCAACAACCCCGTTCTGCTGAGGAGTGCGTGGAACACTTTTCTGGTGAGTTATGCCAATACTTTCATAAAATTGAATGAGTTGTTTGTTAACAAACTCAGTTCCATTGTCTGTGCAGATGATTCTGACGGTTTTGTTGAGTCTTACTTGTAGCTGTTTGATAAGTTTGATGATAACCTTTGGAGTCTCGTCCGTGGTTCTCAAAAACTTCACCCATGTAAACCGATAGTAGTCGTCGACCACCACAAGAATATTTCTCATTTATACTCTGCACTCTCATTGGTCCGCACAGATCCATGTGAAGGGTGTGAAGAGCTTCCATAATGGGGTTGACAGTTTTGGGTTTGTGAGTATGCTTCTTGCTTTTGCCCAGTTGACAAGCAGAACAAAGATGATCCTTTTCAAACTTCAATCTGGGCATACCTCGTACAAGATCCTTGCGAGTAAGTTCATTTATGGTGCCGAAGTTTAAGTGATTTAAACGACGGTGCCAAAGCCATGATTTGTTCTTTGAGGTCTTTGACAGCAAGCAAATAGGAGAGGACCGCATCATGTCTTCAATAGAGATGGTATATAGATTAGTGCCACGACTGCCTTTAAGGAGATCAATACCATCCAATTCTCTGATGAAACATGTGTGTTTTCTGAAAGCAACTTCAAGATCGGAATCACAAAATTGACCAACAGAGAACAAATTGTGCCCAAGTCCTTCCACGTAGTATACCCTGGAAATTACACTGTCACCAAACACATAATCTCCATAACCCATAATCGCCCCAAAATGGTCGTTCCCGAATCTAACTATACCGATAAACTTATTCACGAAATTCTTGAGCCGTGACCGATCCCCGATCATATGTTTTGAGCAGCCTGAGTCCAAATACCAAAGGACGATTTGTACGACCTGCATTTGAAAACAAACAACGATGGATAACTCAAAAAGGTGGATCCCCACGTGCAACTGGGGTCTGTTTGGTTAGTACAAACAAATTCTGGAACTACTAGAATCATAGATTCCATGGTATTCACAGCGGAAACTTCACTAGTAGATGCAATGGACCTAGTTACAGGGCATTGTGTCTCTAACGGAAAATTTTGACCAGTTGGCTTTCATTCCTTAACAATCACTACTTTATGATTAGTCATTCTAGTTAAGGGGCACTTATTTCCTAAAGTGAATTTTCTTCCAGTGGGCTTCCATTGATAACCAGCATTAGCAAACAAATTTCCTGTGCTTTCCAAATTTGCTTACTCAGTTTAGGTTTCCTAACATTCTTAACTGGGGATCGTTTAGAAGACATCAAGAATGACACAACACAATCATCATGATTACCAGAGATTAAGCATTCATTACATGTTTTGTAGACAGCATTAGAATTCGAATTAATTACAGTACGCTTAAAGCTAATACTAGAATCAACACGATTCGTTTCGTTCAAACCAAACTTATTGTTCCTAAGGTGGTCTTCTACTTTCTTCTCATGAGCACTCTTAGCTGGCGCAGTCCTATCTTTCTTTGTATTGCGACTAGGCTTTGACCCACTAGCTTTAGTGTCACTGTTTACTCCTGTAGAAGCAATGATGAGAACATTAGTTTGTTTCACTACTATTTGTTTTTTCGTTTTTGATGTGCTGGGTTCAGATGTTTTCAATGGTACATCAAAGGTTACATGCTTGTTCTTAGTCATTGAGGATGATGCAATAAACCTATCTCGCTTGTTATATCAATCTTAGGACATGTGCCAATGACGTATTCTAAGAGTTCCTAAGATCGTTTAGTGAGGAAGCAGGCATCTACAACTACACTATCAAGTGGTTTTTCTGTCCTATCCTCTTCTACGATCTTACGAAGAATGTCAAGACTATCCTTAAGGTGAGTGAGATAAACATGATGAGCTGACCTATTGTTCCTAAGAGGAAGTGGAATAGTCACAGTATCAATTGCATATTTTCTACCAGCAGAAACCTTTGGAACAATATTATCACTGGTAACGACTGGCATTTTCCCTTTCACCTGAGCCTTTAGATTCTCAATCTCATTAAGCAAAGAAGTTATTTTTTCATTGGTTTTATCACGTGTGATTTTAATCGAATCATATAACTCTTTATAACGCTGTTTAACATGTGAATTTTCAGCTTGAAACCAATCATTTTCATGTTGTAATTTATTGATGTTATCTTGATAGTGAAAATTTGAGAATCTAAAGACGATGGCTTGTGTTTACTCACATCACTCTTGTTAGTTTTCAATCGGGCAATTTGGCCCCAATTTTCGAATCGTGTTAGTGTGAGTGAATCTTATTCAGTTTGTAATTTAAAAATGATCAAATTCAGGAAGCATCCAAGATGTTTGGCATTGAGGTTTTGATTCTTTCTGCTAAATGTATGTACTTTAATTGCAAATTAAGATTATCAACCAAGTTTTGAAAAATGCCAACCATTATCAGGTCATCGTTTGATTTCATGCAATTAAATTTCCCTCAAGCTCAACAAACGATTTGGTAACATTCAAGCAAAAACAACTCATGAAATTGACAAGTAGTTAATGCAAATCAGTAGCAGTATAAAAACATCTGGCATACATCTAGCAATCAAATTTCATTGGTGATGAAATATTTTTCTTTCAATTCTAGCATTTAAGATCAATAGCATTTGTTTCCTATGTTTTCATATCTTAACACTTATTTCATCTCTTTTAATTCAGTTTCAAGGGTTTTTTGCATGCCCTCAAAAATGTTCTTTGAGAAGTTTAAAAAATGAAAACCTCAGTTGTACCCTTTTTTATGTTTAAAACCCATTTAAACCCCTTAGTAATTTCTTTGGCGTAATCTCTTCTTGACATGGTTTTATCGAATCAGCAATTTGACAAAGAACATATATCTAATTAGAGTTTGACATGTGTGAAGAGTTAAAGGACTAGTGCATGTGTATTGGGTGGTACATGTTGCTGCAGCTTTTTCTATAGGGTTGGAGTTTTGGCTGAAGTTCTGTGGACCATTGGTTGAGTGCTAGTTTTTACTATGTGTCGAATCCACCACAGTTGTAACACTTAGTTGTGCCTTCCATTCCCTTATTAGTATTCCAACTCTGTTCTGAATGACCCCGTACAATGTTTTTGATTCACATTTGCCTTTGACATTCTGAACAACAACCTTCATTCCATGTTGTGATACGTGGATTTGATGAAGTTCAAAATTGGTTGTTGGTTTGAAGGGGTTTGCCTGAACTGTTGAAGTAAAGAAATTGGTTGGAGAGATTATCAATCATCTTGTTGTATTTAGGTATCTGATCCAGTTGGGTGTTACAGAGATAGTGGGTCAAAGATGATGGACAATGATGTCTGATTTGTGATGAAGAAGGATGGGATAAACTGAATCAAGTAGAATTGATTGAACGCTGACATTTGAGACGGCAAGTTGACATTACCTGCGTTGGATTGATTCTTTGCCTTAATGACTATCATAGACAGCTGCTTTTCATGTTGTTGTAAGTAAGCATACAGCTGTTATAATTCGTCTCTCTCAATCTTTGTTGAGTTCACGGCTTTGACAAATATATCCCACCGGGTACATGTTGTTCAAACTTAGGAATTGAGCTGGATATTTGGCAAGTCATCTGTGATCCTCATGTCATTCACAAGCTTGTGAAATCTCACAAATAGTCAGTGATGTTTTCAACAGGACTCATCTTGAAGGTGCTCAAACTCATCATACAACCGAGATTCACGATCTCTTTAGTCAGTTCAGATCCAGCCAGATGCATATTTAACATTGTCCCAAACAGCTTTTGGCTTCAGTGTTGAAGTTGATAAGTTGTAAAGTTTTGGGAAGTCCTGAAATCACAATGTAGAAGCCTAATGTTGCATCATAAGCTTCTTCTCACTCTCATTAAGATCTTTGTTAATTAGTAGGCTTCGATTCAAAGTGACAGTGCCATTCAGCGTAGTGAAAATCTTATGTGGTGCCATTTGAAAAGTCTTCATCATTGGATTTAAAATGTTAACACATTCTTTTCCAAGCAGTAAAGTCTATTCTTTGTGCCTATGATCTAATCCGTCTATCAAGCATAGGAGGCGGTATCGGACCGCGGCTTAATGTCATTAGAAGAAGTGTTGCTGATGTAAACTTGCACGGATTTTAAATTCTATGTATTAAAACCTGGAAATAATTCTTTCGCGGATTTTAACAAAAATCAAGAATAAACCGATTTGATACTTAAGTGTTTGATGAAGTTTGGATCGTTTAATGATTAGTGATTTGTGTAAGATGAATGATTGTTTGTAGTTTAGGTGAATTGTTGTTAAGTTGTGATTGGATTTGGTTGAAGTGTTTAGTAAGTCCTTAAGTGGTCTTCAAAATGGTAATACCCAGAGTCCAACCTCAACATCAAACCGCAATGCAGAAGTTCAACGCAGACCACAAAAGCAGAGAGTCAAGAGCAATGCTGATCAAAACGCAATGTCAAACTCAACATCAAACGCAATGCATCAAAACGCAGTTTATCACAAACGCAGAAGACATAAACGCAATCACATAGGAGTAAACGCATAACTCAAACTCCAGGCTGACAAACCGCAGAAACAGCAAATCGCTGAAACTACAAACGCAATGCAAATGACAAAACGCAAAGGACAAACGTGTCACCTTTCACTGGTTTTGTCTTCTTTCCCGTTAGTTAAAAACCAAATCGCTGTAGATTTCTTGCAAACCGCAGTCACAATATCCCAAACAAACTCAAAACGCAACAAAGAATTCTTTACCGTGGCTCAAACCGCAGTGAAGAATATTCAACAAACAATCAAAATAACCACCAAGTAGCCCGTAGATAAGCAAAGAACGATACAAAGATAGTGTAGAACACAAAAGTACAATTCTTTGGCAAATCTATTCACCAACAAAGCCCAAAACCGTGTTTGTCTTGCCTTTTCAATTCGAACCAAAAAAAAAAGAATAACCACAAGTAAGCTACAAATCAAAACACATACAACCAAGCTAATCAACCATGGCTCTTGATACCAATTGTTAGATATTCAAAAACCTAACACACCTACAAGATTGAGTTTTGGCTGTGTATTTTAGAGAGAGAAAGGGATGTGGAGAGGGAAACTTCTTAGTGAGAGAAAATGAGAGTGTATTAGATTAAAGTGAAATGAAGTTCCAACCCTTCCCATGGGTGGGAAGGGCTATTTATACATGACACAAAAATGCCTCAAGTAGGCTATGGACCGGGCTGACGCCTGACAGTGGGTAAAGACCCGATCCGACTCCATGGTGAAACGATATCTAAACTGATATGATTAAACATACGAGCTACTTAATGCTAATCCATATTCGGGGTGACCGAGTCTTTCATGTGAATATTTATATTCCTAACAGTTATTTTGGTCAAATTCGTATAAAAAGCTACCCAAATAAAGTTTTCGAACAAGATTTTATCCAATTCTATGAGAAGAAAAAACACACAACTCCGGATCAAACCTTGAAAACCAATCATCATGCCATTTTACCACTCTAAATCAGAACATGTTGAAACATCATGCCACTAGGGAATAGAACATAGCTGGGAGTAGGACCGAGAAAATTTAAGGTGCCCACACTAACAAGGTTGTGAAATATCGAGAAACTATGACATCCTATTAAACTTACTTCAGGAATCATCGTAACTCACCAAATCACAAAAAGGGGAAAACCAATGGCAAACAACCTTGATACCCTCCCACAAAAAAAGAGAAACCTTTAAACCGTCGAGTAAGACCCAAATATGTTGTGAGTACCAACATCTCTTCTCAAAAACCAATTTATCGGATAACATAAACTGAAATCTGGGACGGATTTTGCTTTAAGGAGGGTAGACTGTAACCACCCGTAATTTTTCAAACATTATTTTAATAATAAAAATTAACTTACTATTATTTGATAATTTATTTGAGCATTTTTGAGCTTACATAATTATTTTGGAAAGTTATTTCGCACACTGTAGCATACAGTAACCCTCCAAACTACTTAATTTTATCAAGAAAATTGAAGTAATCACTTCCTGACACTTACTGGCAATTTATATATAAAATCGAGAAGTCATCTCGCTTTTCTGAAAAACACGACACCACACGCGTACCGACACCACATTAGTAATGACTTAAATTTTATAGTTAATTTTCAGAATCAATAATTTTGTTTTTATACCATTTTTATAAAAACGTTTCCAGAAATATTTTTTTTTTCATTTACCAAACCAAGGTACCACGTTTACACTTGAGCTCAACAGGACACGAAATACGCGGGGAATGAAATAAATCAAACCTACCCTTTTATTTATTTAACACCACACCACTGCCCTATCTCTTTCTTATCCTTCTTTTTCATTATCCAAGGTTTTAGATCTCTGCACCTTCTTTCTCTTCTTCCCAAACGAGTTCACGGGAGCATCTAAAACCCTTCAATGGAAAACGACTTCAGCTGGGTTCATCCATTCACATGATTTTGACCACAAAAGCACGTCGCAAATTTTCTTCTTTTCTTTCTTTTAATCCTACTCGAAGACCAGGGGAGCATCACAAGTTCCCAACTCAAATACCACACACCAAAATCTTCAAAAGATCAAGGTTTCTCAAGGTTCAGTTGGTTGCTTGGAGTTAGTTGGGGTGGTTCTTGCTCGTGTTTGGTCCGTCACCACCACAGCCGCCTCTCCTCTCTTCTCTTTCTCACTTCGTCAGTATACTAGTCCCAAAACTTGTCTTGTTACATTCTCTTATTGGACTTGAAACGGAAACAATATATTAGACTCGTAGCGAATTTAATATATTTGATGCGTAACAAGCTCACAATAAGGAAACAATGCTTAATGGACAACAAATAACTAGATACATCATAATTATTATGTTGTTTCGTATGAAAATTGATTTGGGTAAATTTGATTTGTAATGAAAGTCTTTCGACTTGGAAATGCTTTATAAGCAAACGAGTCATGGCAAAAAAATTTATAAAGTTTCTATACTTAGATAGTATTTTCAAAAACTCGTCAAGTAACGAAACGAATACATTTAAACCATGAGACTTTTATTGTTTGAAATATAAATTCAAACTTTTCTTTATTTATAAGATATTGATGTTTTAACCAAATTATTCGGGATTATTGGGTAAATACCGAAACTTACCAACCGACCTACTCTTATTGACATTTTCCTCGTCGTTCATTTCTTGATTTCTTCTTGTCATTTTTCCTCGACTCAAGTCCTCGTCAGTACTTTTCTCGACTATGTCGTTATCTATTTCTCTTTAATGTGTGTAAACTTGATCAGTCCTCGTCAGTATTTCTTGACTGTTCTTTTATTACTTGCTTTATAATATATTGGGATATATATTATACTTTGGTGTGAGTTACATTTTGAGACTATGTTTTCTTATTACCACACGAAACGTTGATACTAAACTTTTTACAGGCATTGTTACGAGTAATCTACGAAAACTAAGACGCTTGTCTTTTGAAAACTCTTTTACTTTACGAGATGTATTCTGAGATAGCTATATACATATTAGGTTGTGCCGATCCGATACCGTTGTGCCTGCACTCTCGATAACGTTGTGTTTTGCTCTTGATGCTAGTTGTGACCGTTGTGATATTTTGCGTTGCTGCATACTAAGGTGATTTCATGGCCCCTACCTTTACTTGTTTTATAAATGATTTGGGGGATAATACATGCTCATTTTTAATTAAACTCAATGCTTGTTTATACTTAAACTCATTACTTGTTCTTACTTGGAAATATGACTTATTTACTTATTGCACACTGGTTTACCTTATTCTGAACACAAGTGTTTAAATAATATATGTGAGTTTATAGCCCCACTTTACCTATACTTGTTTTACAAACCATGGGGTGAGAAACATGCAAAACATTTTCTGGACCACAAACAATACTTTATTTTCTCAAAACTATTGCGTAGTTAGTCTAAGCCCCTGAACCCACTGTTATGCCCACCTTCATGAACCGTTAATTCCTGCTAGGAAGCGCGATTGATATAAATAGATCTATTGGGGTGACTCCCCCATTCGGTTGGCCAGACGGGTCAATGCGGGCGTATACCAAGTCAGATTATGAGTGTATTGGGTTAAACACTCGCTATGGGCCCCTATTATTATTATTATTATTATTATTAATATTTATGTGCTACATTGTAGCGCACTGAACTGTCGAGCTTCGGTTGCATGAACTTAATGCTAGCCTAATAGATTATTTTATTTTGTGTAACATTATATTCGTTGTAATGGTCACATACCCTACTCCTGGTCCACATTTCTAATTTTACTTTAAGGTAAACTTTATTTTCATGGCATTGCGAGCAACAAAATAGTCACAAAACTTTTATTGAACTCACATTATCTTCACTGCTTTATCATAAACCTATGAACTCACCAACCTCGTGTTGACACTTTTAGCATGTATTTTCAGGTTTAAGGCGATAGCCTAGTTGTGGAGGCTTTTGGCATGGCATGGCATGGTCATAGAAGACTCTGATGTATTTGGGACCGCTTTATTTTCTTTATGGGCCTTTATTTTCGCACTGTTTTTGGAATGCTGTAAACATAATGCTTTTTGATTATGAAATTTCTTTTAAACGGTTTAGCAAAAACCGTTCTTGGTACTTTGTGTTGTGATACCAATTTAGTAGCACCCAAACATGTATGCTTCCGCTAAACCAGATTTTGGGGGTGTTACAGATTGGTATCAGAGCCTTGGTTATAGAGAACTGGGTATTTTTAAAACCTAGACTATAACTACTTTTACAAAAACTTGACCCTATGACCGCCACATGCCTGCCAGCCTGCCAAGCCTGCTGCCATACTTATGATTAAATATTTTCTTTTAAAGTAAGAGATATATTACTGGTGTAACTGAGCTGAGTATTTCAAAATTTATTGAACCTCGGTGGAATATAGATTGATCACCTATATTCGACCAGGGACAGTGGGACATAGCCTGATCACCTATGTCCGACTCAGAGGTAAATTTTGCGATACTGAAAGTAGTTATACTAGAATTATGTCGAGATTGATTTTCTACTTGATTTCTGAAAGTTTCAAAATTTATGTGTGTGTACATAATTATTGCCTAACATGAACATTTACATCTACACACAACAAACTGCCATCACAACACTTTTTCTCTTAACTGGAATACTCCTTTACCACAATCGGGTTATGTTACAGTCGCCTCCACCTCAAACCCTACACTCAATCGATGTTGTACCTTCCGCGTTAAGTACTAAGCACACTACTGAGACAGCCAACTGATTGCTTGTAGCAATCGACATCCTCCTTCATATTTGTACTCTGAACTTGCTAAACTTCCCAATCGGCAGTGATTCTAAGCCCGACAGAAACCTTAAGACTTTAAGGAGTAACCTGAACCGTGTTCTTTAAAACAGACACTAGATCCTTCACTCGTCTCTCGGGAATATCAGTTATTTTTGCTACCCTCTCATAAAATAATAAACCATGTCGCTAATACCATACAGACCATTTTCAATTATTCTACAGACCATATTGCGGTCACCATACAAATGTTTTATTGTTACTTTATGAAATCAAAATTTCGACCTTACAACTATTTTGTAAACAACGAATGGTTCTCATTCTATAAACTGTTTTACAAATCATTTCACAAGTTATTTTATAAACCGATTTGTTACCTTGCTACTATATCACAAACTAAACTGCAGTTTGCTATCATTTTGCAAATAATAAATTGTTTCCCATTACTCTATAAACTGTTTTACAAATCGTTTTATAAACTATTCTGAACCCACCCTGAGAACTATTTACTCGATTAAAAATTAGTTATTATAGTCTTTTGGTACTGCCAAAGTAAGTTGAATACTTTGGGTTATGAACTTTGTCTGATACTAAACATGGAATCCTACTCAGCCTTAACAACTAGACCTCGCCCTTAGGCACCTAAAATTTGTGTAGACATACATACCTGATAGCACTCTTTTTCGTGACGTCTTCACTTTTAAGGACTCCTTTTGAAACTGCGGTTATAACAATCATAAAACTCGTAGTGATATCCTTCTGAAACACTCATTTTGATGCGTTAAATTCGTCTGCTCAAACTTTATCAAACTTTTGTTAAGGAATGTTAGACGTCAATTATCCTATCCACACCATGATTAAGAACCCGTTTTACAAAATTTTAAATCTTCTGAAACCGTGTCACCCTGCGTATCTATTAATCCCTAATAAAGAAATGTGTAATACTTGGGAAGTTATTTTGGTCAAATTCGTATAAAAACCTACCCAAATAAAGTTTTCAAACAAGATTTTAACCAATTCTATGAGAAGGAAAAACACACAACTTCGGATCAAACCTTGAAAACCGGTCATCATGCCATTTTACCACTCTAAATCAGAACATGTTGAAACATCGTACCACTAGGGAATAGACCATAGCTGGGAGTAGGGGTGTCAAACGGGTTATCGGGTCGGGTCTATCGGGTTTTGAAAAAATAAAAACTAACCCGCAACCCGACCCGATAAGCTACCGGGTCTATCGGGTTGGTTCTATCGGGTTATCGGGTTACATGCTAATTTCAACCCACAAATTGACTCATTTAAAATATACGGCATTATGACATTAACTTATTGTTAGGCCCAACATGGCATTTATACTTCTTTTGGCACAATACATAACGAAGTAAACAAGCATTAACAAGTCCAATTACTGTAGTGTGGAATTTCATTTGACAGTAGGCATGTTTGTATCATTTTTACCAGTAGGCAGGCACTATGCAAGTATCTTATGACATACCAAGTAACTTGATATGTTGAAGCTTAGCGGTTCAGTGTCAACCCCTTCATAAATTCTATTCACAAGATTAGCTGTAAAAAATGTTCAAGCAAAGTTCCTAACCTAGTCATTTAACAAATACTTATAAAAATGTTGTAAAACGTTGCAATTAAAGATATAGACTCAGAAGTTCCCCAAAGTATTTCTTCTCTGTTGAAAGCTAAGACAACATGAGATACAAATAACACTATTCTTAAAAGAAACGTCAATGATCAAAATGAACAAAGAGAGATTAAATAATTTAGGTATGGCAAAATTTAGAACACAATTCACATATACTGTGACACATTAATCAAATAATCAATGCAAAAATTATACACATATAACATATGAGATACGACAATTTTTTATTATTTGGCCTAATATACCAAACAAACTAGAAAAGCTTATATATTTTATTGATTTGTTAATGGGTCATTATAGCTTATCGGGTTTATCGGGTCAACTCGATAACCCGATAACGAACCAATTAAAACCCTAACCCGACCCTATTAGGTTATCGGGTTGACCTGATAAACCCGATAAGCTAAGTTGGACCCGAATCAACCCGACCCTATAAGGCCTTATCGGGTTCGGGTCGACCCATTTGACACCCCTAGCTGGGAGTAGGACCGAGAAAATTTGAGGTGCACACACTAACAAGGTTATGAAATATCGAGAAACTACGACATCCTATTAAACTTACTTCATGAATCATTGTAACTCACCAAATCACAAAAAGGGGAAAACCAATGGCAGACAACCTAAGTACCCTCCCACAAACAAAGAGAAACCTTTAAACCGTCTAGTAAGACCCAAATCTGTTGTGAGTACCAACATCTCTTCTCAAACACCAATTTATCAGATAACATAAACTGAAATATGTGATGGATTTCGCTTTAAGGAGGGTAGACTGTAACCACCCGTAATTTTCCAAACATTATTTCAAAAATAAAAATTAACTCCCTCCGTCCCATATTAAGTGTCCACTTTCCAAATGCACAAAGTTTTAGGAAAGTGGGGCCAACTACACTCTCCACCAATCAAATATCACTATTACCCACTAAAGTCTCTTCTCATTGGTTGAAAATATTCCCTGGACACTTAATTTGGGACATCCCAAGATTCCATTATGGACACTTAATATGGGACGGAGGGAGTAACTTACTACTCCCTCCGTCTCAATTTATTTGTCAGGAGAGAGAAAACACAAAGTTTAATAAAAGTGGGGCCACTTTAATTTTCAACCACTAAAATGGAATATTCCTCCACTAGATTCTCTAGTTTTTACTAAATAAGGAAAGTGGACAATTAATTTGAGACATCCATAAAAGAAAATATGGACAAATAAATTGAGACGGAGGGAGTATTATTTGACAATTTATTTGAGCATTTTTGAGCTTACATGATTATTTCGGAAAGTTATTTCGCAAACTGTAGCATACAGTATCCCTCCAAACTACTTAATTTTATCAAGAAAAGTGAAGTAATCACTTTCTGACACTTACTGGCAATATATATATAAAACCGAGATGTCATCTCGCTTTTCTGAAAAACACGACACCACACGCGTACCGACACCACATTAGTAATGACTTAAATTTTATAGTTAATTTTCGGAATCAATAATTTTGTTTTTTTTATAATTTTTATAAAAACGTTTCCAGAAACATTTTTTTCCATTTACCAAACTAAGGTACCGCGTTTACACTTGAGCTCAACGGGACACGAAATACGCGGGGAATGAAATAAATCAAACCTACCCTTTTATTTATATTAAAACGTCAGAATTCTTCTACAGTGCTTTGCTACAGTGCTTTGCTACAGTGCTCGCTACAGTGCTCGCTACAGTGCTCGCTACAGTGAAAGGCCGGAATTTACAGCCCAGCCCAGTCCATTCCCCCCCCCCTCCCCCCTTCTCCAGAATATTCCAGCCTCCTCCACCTGAACAAATAAACCCACATCATTTTTTTAATAGATCCAAAAACTGAGGACAAACAATTATCAACTCAAAAAAAAAATATCAAAGACTCACCATGAGTCGCTATCCCACAAAAATCATCATTGCTCTACCGAATCCCAAACCTATCCTCACACCTTGCCTCGCCGTGACTCACTACGAGTTACGGCTCGGCTCCATATCGAAGTCCCACAGCCGATACCTCAACAAACCGAAACAACTCCAAATCCAAACCACAACCGAGTCGCTGCTAAAAACGACAGATCCACATGGTTTGAAGGTTTTTAAAACGTTTTTATAAAAGGTTTTGTATAAAAATCGGATTAATTAAAAGTTACAAAAATTAGGGTTCGCAAAATAATTATAAAAGGGGGACGCGGAAGGCGCGTGAGGGGTTTTATCGAGAAGGAATGAAGGTGAGAGGTGGTGGTGGTGTCTCGGTGGTGGTAACAGCGGCGGTCGTGGCGCGTGAGTGGTGTTGTGGTGGGAGCCGAGGGCTCAAAGTTTCCAGAAATGATAAGGGTTAACCGATCTATCGAATCGGCAAGAAAAAAAAATCGCCGGAAAATATTCCGGCGACGGCGACCGCCGGAAACTGCTGCTGTTACCGGACATGATGAAGATTCCGGCGAGGATGTAGAGAGAGAAAAGAGTTGTGTATGTGTGTGTTTTTAATTTTAATGAAATAAAATAAATAAAAATGGTTTATATAAGGGAGAGACCAAAGTGAAAATTGGAAATGTGGGGGTGTGAAACGAAACTTAAGGGCGGAAGGACCAATTCTGCCACTTTGGCAATTCTTTTCACGAAAACACTCCGGGTCTCATTCAACATAGCAAACGGGTTCAAAAAATTACAAAATCTTCGCCATTGTTCACAAAATAATTTTTCCAATAAAAACAACTATAAATATGTATAACTTTTTCGAAGTTAATTTATTTGGCATAATACTTGCAAACGAATATATCGGAAAACATAATACATAAACAACGCCACACAAAAATCAATTGCCCCGCAACAATACGCGGGCAATTTTTTTTTTTTTTTTTGGAAAAAAATTAAAAAAAAAAAAATTGAAAAAATATTTTCAAAAAATATATATATATATATTTTCAAAAAACTTTAAAATTAATTTTTCTAAAAAAAAAAACAACTATCTGAAAAACCCGCTGCAACGCGCGGGCTTCCCTGCTCGTTTATTTAACACGACACCACTGCCCTATCTCTTTCTTATCCTTCTTTTTCATTATCCAAGGTTTTAGATCTCTGCACCTTCTTTCTTTTCTTCCCAAACGAGTTCACGAGAGCATCTAAAACCCTTCAATGGAAAACGACTTCAGCTTGGTTCATCCATTCACAGGATTTTGACCACAAAAGCATGTCGCAAAGTTTATTCTTTTCTTTCTTTTAATCCTACTCGAAGACCTGAGGAGCATCACAAGTTCCCAACTCAAATCTCACTCACCAAAATCTTTACAAGATCAAGGTTTCTCAAGGTTCAGTTGGTTGCTTGAAGTTAGTTGTGGCGGTTCTTGCTCGTGTTTGGTCCGTCACCACTACAGCCGCCTCTCCTCTCTTCTCTTTCTCATTTTGTCGGTATACTATTCCCAAAACTTGTCCTGTTACTTTCTCTTATTCTAAGTGATTATATTAAAGTTTTGTTGTTAGTTTTTTTCGTGGATCTAAAATAATGAAAACGAGATTTTTAAGCTTTATGGTTAAAATACGGATTAAAAACATTTGAAAACATTTTTGTGTGGCAAGATTTGGTAAAAAAGGTGTTTGTTATAATTCGGATAGTATACGGGTCGGGTTGAACCGGATTTGAATAGTGTTTTTGTTCTTGGACTGATCTCTACTCGTTGTTGTTGATGTTGCTATTATTGTTTTGACCTCAGTTGGGATTTTAACCCATAAGGGTGTGTGGTTGCTCTCGATTTCAATAGAAAACCCACATGGGGTTTCTTTTTTTGGGTTAAAGCCGTTTGAGTGTGGTTGTATGATTAGCTTATTTGTTTTAGCTTAAATTGAGGCATACGACTTTTTAGGTTTAAATAAGCACTTATAGCTTTTTGGGTATGTTTGCTTGTGTTGTTATGATTGTCTGCGGTTGTGGTATTCTCGATGTGAAAGGAGACCCACGAGGGTCGTTTGTATGCTCACGGTACAAATGAACCCACATAGGGTGCCTAAGTTTCTTTTTTGTGTGGTCCTGGTCCACTTGGTTTTGACTCAACCACACCCACATAGGGTGTTGGGTTGTCTCGGTTTAACTCAAAAGCAAAAGGGTGTGATTATTTTGTTAGTCTCGGTTCATGCAAACTGTTAGGGTGCGATCGTTTCGCTTGGTTTAACGAGACACCACTTAGGGTGTGTTTGTGTTGTGTGTTGTTCCAGCAGTTAGGGTGTGCGTTTGTTTGTGCTCGTTTCCAGCTTATCTTCTGCTTATTTACCAACATATTTGTCCAGCTTATTTACCAGCTCATTTGCGTTTTGGTTCCATTGTGTGTGTAATAGGCTAGTAGCCCACAAAAAATCAATAGAATGCGTTGTAGTGGGTTATGGGATGAGCCCATTTATGGTGCGTTTGGTTTTGAAATTGTTGGGCCCAAGCCCACAAGCTAATAAAAAGAGTGTTTGTGTTTGGCTTTTAGTTAACATTTTACGGATATCGAATCATTCGAACTAACATACTCTATTTTGTTTTGACTTTCGTGACATTTGTACGTTTCGGTTTATATTGGGATTGTGATTTGGATTTGTATACGGATTATACTTATATCAAACGGACTAAATATATACTATGGACTTATTGGACTTGAAACGGAAAAAATATATTAGACTCGTAGCGAATTTAATATATTCGATGCGTAACAAGCTCACAATAAGGAAACAATGCTTATTGGACAATAAATAACTAGATACATCATAATTATTATGTTGTTTCTTATAAAAATTGATTTGGGTAAATTTGATTTGTAATGAAAGTCTTTCGACTTGAAAATGCTTTATAAGCAAACGTGTCATGGCAAATTTTATTTATAAAGTTTCTATACTTAGACAGTATTTTCAAAAACTCGTCAAGTAACGAAACGAATACATTTAAACCATGAGATTTTTATTGTTTGAAATATAAATTCAAACTTTTCTTTATTTATAAGATATTGATGTTTTAACCAAATTATTCGGGATTATTGGGTAAATACCGAAACTTACCAACCGACCTACTCTTATTGACATTTTCCTCGTCGTTCATTTCTTGATTTCTTCTTGTCATTTTTCTTCGACTCAAGTCCTCATTGGTACTTTTCTCGACTATGCCGTTATCTATTCCTCTTTGACGTGTGTATACTTGAGTCCTCGTCAGTATTTCTTGACTGTTCTTTTATTACTTACTTTATAATATATTGGGATATATATTATACTTTGGCGTGAGTTATATTTTGAGACTATGTTTTCTTACCACCACATGAAACGTTGATACTAAACTTTTTACAGACATTGTTACGAGTAATCCACGAAAACTAAGACGCTTGTCTTTTGAAAACTCTTTTACTTTACGAGATGTATTCTAAGATAGCTATATACATATTAGGTTGTGTCGATCCGGTACCGTTATGTCTGTACTCTCGATACCGTTGTGTTTTGCTCTTGATGCCAGTTGTGAGCGTTGTGATATTTTGCGTTGCTGCATACTGAGGTGAGTTCATGGCCCCTACCTTTACTTGTTTTATAAATGATTTGGGGGAGAATACATGCTCATTTTTAATTAAACTCAATGCTTGTTTATACTTAAACTTACTTGTTCTTACTTGGAAACATGACTTATTTACTTATTGCACACTGGTTTACCTTATTCTGAACACAAGTGTTTAAATAATATATGTGAGTTTATAGCCCCACTTTACCTATACTTGTTTTACAAACTTTGGGGTGAGAAACATGCAAAACATTTTCTGGACCACAACCAATACTTTATTTTCTCAAAACTATTGCGTAGTTAGTCTAAGCCCCTGAACCCACTGTTATGCCTACCTTCATGAACCGTTAATTCCTGCTAGGAAGCGCGATTGATATAAATAGATCTATTGGGGTGACACCCCCGTTTGGTTGGTCAGACGGGTCAATGCGGGCGTATACCAAGTTGAATTACGAGTGTATTGGGTTAAACACTCGCTATGGGCCCCTATTATTATTATTATATTTATTTATGTGCTACATTGTAGCGCACTGAACTGTCGAGCTTCGGTTGCATGAACTTAGTGCTAGCCTAATAGATTATTTTATTTTGTGTGACATTATATTCATTGTAATGGTCACATACCCTACTCATGGTACACATTTCTAATTTTACTTTAATGTAAACTTTATTTTCATGGCATTGTGAGCGACCCAATGGTCACAAAACTTTTATTGAACTCACATTATCTTTACTGCTTTATCATAAACCTATGAACTCACCAACCACGTGTTGACACTTTTAGCATGTATTTTCAGGTTTAAGTCGATAGCCTAGTTGTGGAGGCTTTTGGCATGACATGGCATGGTCATAGAAGACACTGATGTATTTGGGACCGCTTTATTTTCTTTATGGGCCTTTATTTCCGCACTGTTTTTGGAATGCTGTAAACATAATGCTTTTTTATTATGAAATTTCTTTTAAACGGTTGAGCAAAAACCGTTCTTGGTACTTTGTGTTGTGATACCAATTTAGTAGCACCCAAACATGTATACTTAATTGAAGGAACAAGGGATGAGATCTCTGACCAACACTCCTATTGCTTTAATGTTGAGGATGACCCCAAAACATTTGATGAGCAATCAAGTCCCAGGATGTTGCTTTCTAGAAAGAAGCAATAAATGATGAGATGGACTCCATCATGGGCAACAGCACTTCAGGGGCGGATCTACAGCCACACCAGGGTATGCACGTGCATACCCTATGATTCCTCGTCGTAGTGTAAAAAAAATTGGTTTTGAAGTTTTGTTAATGGATTTACAAAGAGTGCATACCCAGTTGAAATGAGGTGCTTACCCTGATCCAGATTACCATCGTTCAGGTCTTCAAATGACTAAATGGATAAACGTAAGAAGAAAGAAAAAGAAGGTTTTCTGCTGCCGCTGTCTTTTCACGAAGAAGAAAGGCGATGAGGATGAATACAATAAAACTAGGCCCATTTTATATATACAAACCCAGTCATCATATAATTAGCCAAGGCCCAACCCAAATAAAAGTTTACAATTTACATTTTAAACATGTCCTTTTAGTAATTGTTATTTTCTTGAACGTTTCTTAATTATTGTTTGGCAAAGTGTGTTATTTACAATTTAATTTAATGACTTCTATTCATAGTTTACAAATAGATTTTTTTTCTCGTATGATCTAAGAATTAGGACTTCAATTACTATATTGACCTTTGTTTCCAATATTTCCTTTCATCATATATATGTGTCAAAAACTTTGTTTTAGATGCTTATAGTTTGTTAATTTACGACTTTAAATGAGCATGTCATCTTTAGTTTACTTTTAGTTGATGATAATTTATTCATGCTTTAGCCTGTTACTGGCTTAGAGTGGTTCATTGATTGAAGATTAAGAGTTTAACATTAGACTTTATTAGTGTGAGAATTAGTTTTGATCTTATACATAGTACTAGACGAGTATCCGCGCATAGCCACGTGATTTTATAGTGGCAAATAGTTATAAGGATATTGTGGTTAAATGTTTCGTGTAACGTTCAACAATTAACATTGGCAAGTCTTAATCGTCATCCGAGATGACAACAACATCATACAAGTTCGAGTTTAACATCAAAATCAAACTATATAACTTTAATAAACAAGCCAAATCAATATTTGACCACTCGGATCTTTTAAAAAAATTTCCGACCCGACCCGAATTAAAAAACCGACCCAAACAACCGAACTATCACTCATTCTATTTAACTAGTGCATACCCTCCTCCAGAATCCTGGATCCGCCCCTGCAACACTTGGGTGTTGGCTGATCTACCACCTGGTTGCAAATGGATTTTCAAAAGGAAAATGAAGATAGATGGAACTATTGAAAAGTTCAAGGCTAGACTAGTCATTCATGGCTTTAAACAAAAGTCAGGGATAGACTAGTTTGATACTTATGCCCCAGTGGCACGTATCAGTACCATAAGATTGCTGATTGCTTTGGCATCAATTAACAATCCGATTATTCATCAGATGGATGTGAAGACAGCTTTCTTGAATGGTAAATTAGATGAGGAGGCTTATATGAATCAACCTCAGGGCTTCATCATGTCTGGCAATGAAAACAAGGTGTGTAAACTGATTAAGTCTCTCTATGGACTGAAGCAGGCACCTAAGCAATGGCATTAAAAATTTGATGAAATGGTTTTGTCAAATGGTTATCTTCTTAATCAAGCTGACAAATGTGTATATAGCAAATTTGATGAATTTAGTAAAGGAGTCATCATTTGCTTATATGTTGATGACATGCTGATCTTTGGCACTGACCAAAATCAGGTTGACCTGACAAAGGAATTTTTGTCATCAAGGTTCTCCATGAAGGACATAGGGGAGGCTGATTTTATCCTTGGTATTAGGATTAAACATGAAAGTAACAAAATTTCTATCTCTCAGTCTCATTACATTGAGAAGGTGTTGAGGAAATTTAATTACTTTGATTGTACTCCAGTGAGTACTCCTATGGATACAAGTGAGAAGCTGATGC
Organism: Artemisia tridentata subsp. tridentata; assembly: GCA_021014915.2. NCBI lineage: Eukaryota > Viridiplantae > Streptophyta > Magnoliopsida > Asterales > Asteraceae > Artemisia > Artemisia tridentata. Next base: position 109,843,811 of record CP139507.1, read on the forward strand.
CTAATACTGGTAAGGCTGTATCTCAACTTGAGTATTTTAGGGTGATTGGCTACCTAATGTATGTCATGACTTGTACAAGACCTGATATTGCTTTTGCAGTGGGTAAACTGAGCAGGTATACTAGTAATCCTAGTGCTCATCACTGGCAAGCAGTTCAGAGGGTACTGAAGTCTCTCATATACTGGTTATCCTTTAGTATTAGAAGGTTACACTGATACAAGTTGGATCAGTAACACTGAAGACAATTCGTCTACCAGTGGCTGGGTATTCCTACTTGGTGGAGGTGCAATTTCTTGGGCATCCAAGAAGCAAACTTGCATCACCAGTTCAACAATGGAATCTGAATTTGTGGCTTTAGCAGCTGCTGGCAAAGAAGCTGAATGGTTGAAAAACTTGCTTCTTGAGATTCCATTGTGCCCTAAACCTATAGCACCTATTTCTATCCGTTATGATAGTGCTGCTACATTGGCAAACGCTTATAGCCAGATGTACAATGGGAAGTCTAGACACTTAGGTGTCAGGCATAGCATGATTCGTGAGCTTATCATGAATGGGGTGGTATCTATAGAGTTTGTTAGATCTCAACAAAATTTAGCTGATCACTTGACGAAGGCTTTGGCTAGAGACTTGGTTCATAAGTCTGCTAAAGGGATGGGTTTGAAGTCCAACTTAATCACTGAATGCTAAGACACCCAACTCCCTCCTGAGGAAACTTGGGAGCTGAGTTCAATGTGGAAAGCTGAACATTTAGTGGAATGGAGCACATGTTTTACAATCATCCCAAGGTTGTGCTCAGAACCTGCTGAAAAAGAGGATAAAGTTTTTACTTCTTAATAGTTAATTTATTTGAAAAAGTGCTAAGCAGGAGCATGAATAAAGAGGAACCACCTATGTGAATGTTGAAGTTTTGCCGCTTCAGGGAGCTTTGGACTTTTGGCTCTTACAACATTTGTGAATTGGATATGGACACATGGCTTATTTAGTGTCATGAGCGTTTAAGTGTTTGAAAACTTGTGTGTATTTTATCTTCAGGTATTCAGATGGGTTGAAGGGTTCAATTCTTAGAACACCCTGATTCTCGAGTATTTGAACGTGTAATGCATTAAGATGGGAATTTAATCTTCAAGATATTTTCATTTATGCACATGTTTTGTTTTATGTTTATTTTATGCAAAAGGAATTGTACTAAATTGGGGAGGATTGTTGGAAATTTAGTTCAATTGAGGGATTTGATCATACTTGAAAATGGGTTTAGAGGTACGGAGTGTACACCCATTAAGTCCATGATTACCCTGACTCTTATAGTGGTTTAAGTTACTACTGCTAGTACTAAGTTAGTACTGCTGGAGCAGAGTTACTACTGCTAGTACTAAGTTAGTACTGCTGGAGCAATGTTACTATTGTTGCCTTAAGTTAGTACTACTGGAGCAAGTTACTACTGTTGGCATAAGTTAGTACTGCTGGAATGAGTTTATAACTACTTTAACCTATTTATGGGCAGTTTCAAACTCGTAATTAAGACCATAATAACTTCGTCTTGTAACCACTATGGGTATGATAGAGGAACATTATGAGGAGATTAATTGGCAGATTAATTCTCATAATTCAATTGACTAAGAGTGATTCAATCCTATAAATAGGATACTCATATGCATGGAAGAATAACACGAAACATAAACACTGAAACAAGGTTCTTGATTGTGCCTAAAACAAGAACACCACTTGGTCTTATCCCATAGAGATATTCGTGTAATTCCATTGACTAAGAGTGATTCAATTCTATAAATATGATACTCATATGTGGGTGGATTTATAACATATATATTTTAACTTTTATATGCGTGTTTGTCGTGTTGTGTATTTACTTGACAGTATATCAATAATATATGTGACTATGATCATACTATGTATATTTTTACTTGCATATGTGTGTCTCATCTATAAGTATGTAATTGTAAAAACATGTGATAAATATTATTAGGCTTAAATTGACAAAAAGTAAGGAAGAATAATCGATTCTATATAAAACAAGTTTGTTGGTATAAATTGGCCATGCCTAATTATAAACGGTTAATAACCGAAAAACCAAACCGAAACCGATAATAAACCGAAAAAACCGAACAGCCAAAAAGGAACGGTTTCGGTTTTGGATTCTAACAAAACCGAATATTTCAATTTAGTTTCGGTTTTAGCTAAAAACCGACCCAAATCGAACCGTGCACAGCCAAGTCTAAAAGTTCAAATACTCCGTATTGTTTCGTGACAAGTGTTTTTGATAATATTATTTTACCATTTCAAACTACATTTACCTAGAAATGCACGTGTTGCAATATGATTACCAAATATTGCTTCATCTTAAATGATTATTTCAAACTAAAAATATTAACTTAAGATTGTTTGAAGTAATAGTACTGATATACGTGTTAACTCAACTTATGTCATAAATCTAAAATTTCCAATCAACTCTTATATACGTACTTTGACATATTTATTAATTTGGTTGATTAGTTGTAACTTGTAACTCATTGCCATACTATTATGTGTCGAATAGAAATACTACCCACTGAAATTTTAAAAAGAAACAATCTATTGCGAGTGTGACCTCACATACTTATCAAATTCTTATTCAGGTCCACGTTAATGGGATACAGTACGTACATATACATCATTATATCATATCAGAAAATTAATACGACCTTGAGTTTCAAGATTCACGATATACATGTGGTTGGTTATGATATGCCGAAAGAAATCCGTAGTTTAACACAACCACGTATACCCACCTTCATAAAGTCGACACCACATGTCGGAAATCATGGTTATCAAAAAAAAAAAAAAAAAAAAAAAAAAAAAAAAAAAAAAAAAAATCGACACGACATGTCGTGACAAAATACAACCAAAATGAATGTACAAACATCAAATAATTCAATTCAAACGTCGACACGAAGTCTGACAAATACAACCAAATGAATGTACAAACATCAAATATTCAATTCAAGCTTAATGTATAGCAAATTATATTTGCATGCCTTAAATATTAAGATGCGGATTGAATGGACTCTCTTCTAACTTTATATACTCCTTCCGTCTCAAAATTATTATCATGAGAGAGAAATCACAAAATTTAATAAAAATGTGACCACTATAAATCTCAACAATATTTCTCTAATATATTCTTTAGTTTTTACTTAAAAAGTAAAGTGAACAATTATTTTGAGACATCCAAAAAAAGAAATGTGGACTATAATTTTGAGACGTAGTAAGTAATAAATAAGTATGTTGATCATATTTACACACCGGAGAAAGTCAAGTTGCTCGATGAGAGGGGGGGAGGGCTCGATTGATATGGAAAGGTATGGGTCGCCAATATCTTCCTCATCATTTATAGTACAAATCTACATTTATTTAGCAAAAATCAACTTTGGGACAAAGTTCACATTTTTGTGATTCATGTTTTTTATATGTTTTGTATCTCAATAGGAAAGTTTGCATGCATGTTCAAGAAAGGACTTTTGTATGAAAACTTTCATGTTGAGATACAAAACATAAAGTTGTTTGGTATTGTTATAGCCGAGCTAAAAGCTTGTGCATACGAGATACAAAACGCCACTGTGCTTGGTTTAAGAGTATGGGAATGGGGTAAATGACTTCTGTTTATGGTTTTTGTTTTAAAAAATGTGTATGAAACCCACAAAAGTAGTCATTTTTTAAACCCCCATTATTGATGGTTTATAAACCCATTCCTATACCTATATACATATAGCGATGATTTTGAAATACTCGTATAACTTTTGGTCTCAGCCATCGTTTCAAACCGTCCATTCTAAACAATGTAATAGTTTTACAAATAGAATGATCAACCATTTGATCTAATCATATTTTGTGTATAAGATAAAAATACCAGTGGCACAAGAATAAAAATCCATTATATATTCTATAAAAAAAAAAAAAAAAAAAAAAAAAAAAAAAATCCATTTCATAAGAACTATATAAATAAATTAGATACTTTACTTTTGATGAAATGGTTTCTTTCATAAGCTTTGATCACCTGTTATTTTTGTCAAAACTTAAACTACCTGATAGCATTCGTACCTCCATTAATTATTCAACGTTAGATACACATCTTTATTAATTCATTAAAGTCTAATGGAAATTGATATTCACACGCATGTTTAATTGCTACCGGTCACCGAAAAGCGATCGTTCTAGAAATGGGCTTTTAGCAAAACTATGATCCAACTATTTAATCACTTACAAAGTTGTCTCACAGTCTCACTTACAAAGTTCTAGAAATGGGCTTTTAGTAAATTACATAAATGATAAATCGTCCTTGTGGTTGTAGCAAAATTGCATGCTTCATCCTAGAACGCAAAAAATTACACCAATGGTCCCTGTGCTTGTCCCAATTGAGTTGACCGGCCCTTTGACCTTTTAATAATCCAATTGGACGTTAAGTTCATTTGCACCGTTAGTCCCTAACGGCATCATGTGTCACTGTTAGTCCATTTAGCCAATGATTGTTTGCAACGTTAGTCATTTTTATACTAACGGTTGTTTCTACCACCACCACTCACCACCGCCGCCACTCACTACCGCCTCCAACCACCACCGCCACCACTCAGGTGAGGGAATTTTCGTCTTTTTGCTCGTATACATCTTCAACCTTCAGTTTGTTCTAAATAAACTTTTTTAATTAAAATTCATTTATTTTCACCAACACAAACATCAAGTCCTACATCACAATCACCTTGAATCTTTAATCATATTCATAAGAAACTTGCACCCAAATAATAATTCAACAAACAGTTAACTACCTTTGCATAACCCACTACAACCACAACGAATTATCACAACACCCCAGACTCCCCAGTACACCAAACAACCACCCAAGAAAAATCATACCACGTACTATACGCATATAACTACACACCCCCATCTTCTAAACCCTAAATAACTCACACTCACTATACACCAAAATCATTTAAAACAAAAATCTGATTTGTGTCGGTTTGTACTCGACAACCATCTCATGGTGCAGATCCGAATCACTAGCGCAAACATCTCCAATAAGGTGCAGATCTGAAATAATGTGGTGAGGGTGTGGCCAGAGGATGAAGCAAAGGTGGTTACAGATGGCTGCAACGTGATGGTGCAGCTTGTAACACCCTCTAAATTTTGAGTTAACAGCGGAAGACTAATAGGGGTATTACTGGATGAATCATAGTCAAAATCATAGAAAACGGATCAAAAGAGGCGTTTTTGAAAGTTGTTGTCATTCATATAATAATTCAGATACAAAAGTGAAATTTCAGTGTTGTAATATCCCACAAAAGGTGTAGTAGTTTGAAATGAATGACATAATTTATTTAAAACCAAAAACCATCAGTTTAATGTCCACTCCGTGCCGTGAATAATCCGTTAATTACCTGAGATAAACATGCTAAAAGTCAACAAAATTGTTGAGTGAAATCATGGTGTTTGTAATTGTAATCAGTTTGAACACAAGTCTATAATTGCATGTGAATTACAATCATATTTGAAATAGTGATATTGCAGTTCGATATATTGCTCTAAGTCTCATGACACGCAAACGTTAACAATGTACCGCACAAACGGCATGTAACACACCAAATTAATGATGTGAGTTATGGCCCTCGTGTAGGAGATTGCCATCTTCCTATTTCCTTCAAATAAAGTGCATTTGGTCACCTAACCGGTTAACTCAAATGGGGCGTCAACTGCCAATAGATCTATTCACTATATTCGCGTTCACTCGCAAGTGATTAATGGTTCATGATGTGAGGGGCTTTTGGAAATAGTAGTAACTTAGGCAATATCAATCAGGTGTAGCATACAGAAAATATTTTTGTTCTATTTTGTAGCATGTATCTCCTCACGTATTTGAAAGTATGTAAAAAGTAAAAGTGGGACTATGAACTCACCTTGAGTGTAACTGGCAAAGGTGAAATGTGAAATCAAGTGAATTATGGGAACGACTCCAACACACGACCTGAATAATAGGGAAGTCTGAGATTTTGATAGTTTTGCTTTAATACGAATAATAATTGTGAAAGGTGCATCGGATAACGAATTGGTTCGTAATGTGAATGGATGATATGCTTAAAATGCTTAAAGTTCAAAAATAATATTATATATAATATTATCTTGTTTTTATGTTATTGAATTCATAAATATTGTTTCCTCGAAAGTGGTTGAATGATACGTTAAATTTATTCGTTGAAATTCGTTATATAAATATATATAAACGTAACGTGATTGAATATATTGTACGAATTGTAAAAATGCCCGTGATTGAATGAAAAAGTGTAAAACATGAAATGGAAATGGATATGAAATAATGTTATTGTATGGTCCCTGAACTTATACGAAATTTACACTTTTCACCCTAACGGAGTAACTTTTGCACCGATAGTCCTTAGTTAGAAACCATTTACATTTTAAGTCCAAAAGGGGTCCAATATGACTTTTTATGACTTATGTTTACTGTTTTATCAATATCTACCCTCAAGTTATGAAAATGACGTTTTGAAACATAATTATGTGAAAGTGACAATATTAACCCGATATGTAATATATTTTGCAAATTAAGTCCAAAATTCACAAAAGTTGTGTGTTAAGTTTTCCGAGAGTTGTAATAGCTTCAAATAGCTTATTTGAGTCTTATGGAACTACTTATTACCAAAAAGTGCTTATTATGTGATTATTGGGCTTTAACGAAATAAAACAAGCCCCAATAACCAATAGTGATCCGTTGGGTTTTAAGATGAATTGGGCTTGTCATTGGGCTTATTTAATAGTCTTAAAAATATTACAAAACAGCTTATAGGACTGCTTATCGAATATAGCTTATTTTGAGGTAATGGGCTTAAAAGCCCACTCGAATAATATGTTGAGTTTTATGACTGTTTCGAATACGATAAGCTTTGAGGTTTAAAAAGGACTTTTACGAGCTTATAATGTGAGCTTATTTTAACAGCTTGTTAGATGAGCTTATAGAGAATTAGTACGAGCCATTTAATTGATAGGTTGTACGTATGAAATGGGTTTTCTGGGATTGTTTCTACTCGACAAAATCAGTGTGTCAAAATCATCAAAACAACATAATAATGTGCGATATGTAATACGAGTTAGAATTGAGTCTCGTTAAGCATATGTATGATGAAATAAATGTCGAATGAATGTATAAATTGATTTCTAGCCATCCTTTGATATAGGAGGTCATATGCAATACGTAAATTAAATACGAGAAAACAAAATAAACGAAAGGAAGCTTGAATGAATCGAATGGAATATATAAACGTTGCATAAATGAAGGAAAACATAAGTAAGTATGGAAATAGGTTCAAAAGGCTTACTACACCGAATAAGGTGGTGAGAATCACGTTAATAAGGACTAGGATTCGAATGGTAGGCACGTCTCTTGCTAGAATGGCCACAAATGGTTCGAACCAAGCTTGAAGGCTTTGGAAAAGGGCTCGAATGACTAGAATAATGATCCTTGTGCTTGGAAGGTCTCGGCAGTGGGGGAAAACACTTAGAGAAAAATGTGTGTGAAATGTTTAAGTGTGAAAGGAGAGTGTAGATGTATATCCGATATATACGCATGCATATGTCGAGTTTTATAGTTTAATATGTACACAAGTTGGAGTTGATTGGATGTTTTGCAGAGATTAGATAAGATTTAGAGAATATGTGCTCGAGTATATAGGAGTTAAGGGGAGGGTTTGAGTGTGGTTCGGTTTTAAGTCAAGTTGTATGTATATGAATGTGTTCGACATATTTAAAAGTGTCCAAATGACTTATTAAACGTGACTAAAAATGTAGGAAGGTGTATAAGGACTATTGGACTCGTATTCGATTAGGGCCAATGAAATGTCTTAGGTAAAAACAAGCCTTGTCGAATTTGGTTGTCACTCGAGTGAAAATTAACAAGTGTCGAATGGTGTTTACTTTGAGCCTCGTTTAAGTACTAAACGTTCGATCTAGTAAGTGAGATTTGTCATTCCTAAATCCTTGGAATGTGGGGAATCGAACCATGTAAAAAGTTGTATAGGTTGCGTATTGAAATTCCAAGGTATCGAGGCCAAGTGTTTGTGTGTTAGACCGAGTGAAATATAAGAAATAATGAATATTGGGCTTGGGTTTGAATAGTAACAGGCTCAAGAATTGGGCCAGGAATAGTAATAAGGATCCGTTTGGTTTATTACTTGTAATTTGAATTTGCCATGGTCCGTATGTGAGCTCGTTCCAATGTATTGTGAATCACGTATCAACGTGTTTGAATTATTGTAATGTAATAAACAAAATTTTAAATTTTGTTCGTAAAAATGGTTAATTGAACTGTAATAGTAATTAATACTTGATTAACATTTACAAATTACTGGGGAATTTTACAGGTTGCTACACAGTTGGTCCGTTGAGGTTGTCGGAACTGAGTCAGGCGGTGGTGGATCTGCTGTAGTAATGTGGGTAGTTAGTTCAGGTTTTGGATTTTTTGGAGTTTATGACACTGAATGAATTTTGTTGGTGGTTTATTTGAGAGTGCTAGTTACTGGTAGTTACAAGATTTTTGTGATGGGTGAATTATAGGTTTTGATTTGGTGTATTGTTGTGTTGAATTGTTTGTAAAATTGAATGTGTTCATGAGTTGGTTTTGACATGAAATAAAAATTCATGAAGAAAAATAAACACAAGGTGTCACACCCGCAAGTTCTGTAGTCTTTCTATTATAAATTTCCCAGCTATCACTTGTATCCTCCTCAAACGTTATTTTCTTCATGAAGAAAAATGGAGGTAAAGATGATGTGGTGTAAAAAGACAAAAACGCCTCATGTTCTCAACACATAACCGGAGTTGAGTTAACGGGACTGACGTGACGGTTGTTAGGGGAAAGGGCGATTTAATGCAAGATTTGTCAGCAATTAGGATGGTTTATGTACTTAATTTGAAATGGGGTGGTTTTTGTACTTACTTTGATAAAAGGACGAAAGGTGTAAATGGTGGTGGTGGGTGGTGGCGGGTGGTAGTTGGTGGTGGTGGTTGGTCGCGGTGGCGAGTGGTGGTGGTGGGGGTGGTGACGGTGGTGGTGGTGGGGTTAGAAACAACCGTTAGTATAAAAAGGACTAACCTTGCAAGCAATCATTGGCTAAATGGACTAACATTGACACATGATGCCGTTAGGGACTAACGATCCAAATGAACTTAACGTCCAATTAGATTATTAAAAGGTCAAAGGACCGGTCAACTCAATTGGGACAACCACAAGGAGCATTGGTGTAATTTTTTGCATTCAAGGACAAAATATGCAATTTTGCTACAACTACAAAGACGATTTATGTATTTACTCTAACATAATACATGATATTTAGACTAGGTGTAGTGGTGACCGTCAAGAGACCAACATCTTTAGTGTCACATTAACTTTTTCTTTTCTGGACTATTTCATAACCAACTTAGTGTAACAAGAAAATCGACATCTTCATTTTTTTATTTTTTTTTTCATTTTTATTTTTAAACAGTAAAATTAAAATTTATTAATAACTAAAACATTACATTAATAAAACATTATTTGTAAAAATAAAAATAAAAAATAAAAAAAAAATAATTTAAAAATTGTCACTTAGTGTAACTTTAGGTATGTTTGGTGAAACGAGCGGTGGTAGTTATAAGTAGCAGTTAGCAATAGCAATTAGCAGTAGCATTTGACAGTGGCTGTTTGTTTTACTAAATGCGTTTAGTAATGTAACTGTAATTATAAAAGTAGCATTTAAACAAAACAAAAATGCTAACTGCTTGAAAAATGAGCATTTAAAAAAAATAAAAAAGCTTAATGCTTGTTGCCAAATAAGCTTTAATATTCAAATTATAAATGATAAATGCTAAAAAATGCTCTAAAGAGTTTGTTGCCAAATATTTTTATAAACAAAATGACAAAAAAATCAAAACCTCAAATACTTCAGATGTAAATTAATTATATATAAAATAAATATCAAAGGGCTTTGGTACAGTTGGTACACACTTTCAAAAAACTAATGGGCCTAATGGATATATCTTGTGGATAAAATGATTAAGGGTTCAAGTCTCGGCTCTTGCTCACTCCAGTTGGTGCCCCACTGGGCCAAGAAAGTTTCCGGAGCTATTCCTTATTAGGTAGACAATGACTGTTACCAAAGGACACTCAAGATCAGGATATTCTCGTCAATTCACACATTTTTGTGAATTTATAAAATAAATAGAAAAAAATTAAATAAAAATAAAATAAAAATAAAATAAAAACTCATTCTTCTTCTCTGAGACTAACTGTCGTTAGTTTTTGGTCCCTGAGACTAACTGTCGGGTTTAACGGTTTAGTTACTAAACCTTTTTTCTAACGGATCCAGTCCCTGTGGTTGCGACCCATAACGGGTTTGGTCCCTGAGACTAATTGTCGTTAGTTTTTTCTGTTAGCTAACGACCGTTTGCAACAAAATTTGCACCGTTAGTCCTTTATACTAACGACCGTTTATACTTAACTCAAAATTTAGATTTTTTTTTTTAATTTCTAAGAAAAAAGGTTTTCTTATATATATATATATATATATATATATATATATATATATATATATATATATATATATATATATATATATATATATATATATATTTCTAAATATCTTTAAAATTATATATATATATTTCTAAATATCTTTAAAATTTATACATGTTTTCATACACACATTTTTATACACACAATTTTTATACACACGTTTTTATATACATGTTTTTATACACGCTTTTATACACACGTTTTTATGCATACATTTTTATACACACATTTATACACATATTTTTATACACGTTTTTATACACATGTTTTTATACACATACTTTTATACACACGTTTTTATACACACATTTATATGCACATTTATACACACATTTTATACACATATTTTTATACACGTTTTTATACACACGTGTGTGTATAAACGTGTGTATAAAAACATGTATAAAAATATGTGTATAAATGTGTGTATAAATGTGTGTATAAAAATGTGTGTATAAATGTGTGTATAAATGTGTGTATAAAAGCATGTGTATAAAAACATGTGTATAAAAAATATTTGTATAAAAACGTGTATAAAAATATGTGTATAAAAATGTGTATAAAAACGTGTGTATAAAAACGTGTATAAAAACATGTGTATAAAAACGTGTAAAAAAATATGTGTATATAAAAATGTGTATAAAAACATGTGTATAAAAACGTGTGTATAAAAACATGTATATAAAAACGTATGTATGAAAAATATGTGTATAAAAATGTGTGTATGAAAACGTGTATAAAAATAGTGTATAAATTTTAAAGATATTTAGAAAAAGAAAATTATAAGAAAACCATTTTTTTAAATTTTTTAGGGAAAAAAAAAAGAAAAAAAAAAACTCAAATTTTGAGTTAATTATAAACGGTCGTTAGTGTAAAGGACTAACGATGCACATGTTTGTTGAAAACGGTCGTTAGCTAACTGAAAAAACTAACGAAAGTTAGTCTCAGGGACCAAACCCGTTATGGGTCGCAATCACAGGGACTGGATCCGTTAAAAAAAAGTTTAGAGTCTTAACCCGTTAAACCCGGCAGACCGCATGGACCATTTATGAAATTAAATCTAAAATAAATATCAAAGGGCTTTGGTACAGTTGGTACACACCTTCAAAAAACTCATGGGTCCACTGGAGAGATTTTGTTGATAAAATGATTAAGGGTTCGAGTCTCGGCTCTTGCTCACTCCAGTTGGTGCTCTACTGAGCCAAGAAAGTTGCTGGAGCTATTCCTTATAAGGTAGACAATGGCTGTTAACAAAGGACACTCAAGATCAGGATATTCTCGTCAATTCACACCTTTTTGTGAATTTATAAAATAAATAGAAAAAATAAAATAAAAACAAGAAAAAAATAAAATAAAAACTCATTCTTCTTCTCTTCTTTGTTTATACTTGCAACATAAGAAATTTATTTCTCTCTTTTAAAAAACCGAATTGCGATAAAATAAAATAAAATAAAAAGAAAGGCTTGCATTTGAATCCGTCATAAAAACAAACTTTTTCTCCATTTAGCCCAACAGGGATACGTCCCTTGACGACGTGTGGAGACAGTGACGCTATGGTGGTAGCCGACCGATCGAGTGTCGACTGACCACTACACCCGGCCTTAACATATTATGGAGTAATTGATTGGTGTAGATAGCTATATTAATAAGCAAAATAAGTGAATTCGGATGGACTGCTCAAATTAAATGGTGACTAAAATAGTAAGGTGCGAAGATAGTCCCTTGAGATATATGTAATGGTTATTTTTAGGTCATTCTTTTATACTTTTGCATTTCTTTGTTCGACAAAATATGATACTTTTAGATTTAAGGTAAAACTGTAAAACTACCAACCCTTCTTGTCATCACATTGGACGACTTCAAAGTTATAAATAGCGTGAGACGTGACGTGGTGGCATGACCAAGCCTCAAGCCTTAGAAACCATAGCAAAGCCACGACGTTTTTCAAGACGAGACTTAAAACAACACAAAATATTTATAGATGTATATATTTATATCATATTTATATATATCGAGTTTAGAAAAAGTGCTATATATAAGTAATAAAGTCATGAAATTATCATTGCATGTAATCTTGTTCATTCTTTCAAACAATATAATTTTCATCGGAGTTGAATTCAAAAATGGCGTTACGCCTCGCGTCTTATCGCTCCTTTTCACGCTTCATTTCACGTCACGCCTAGAGCCGACGTCTTGTTCTATTTCGTAATGTGAAAGTCACGCCTCGCGTCTTGACGACTTCTTACCGCCATGGCGCGCCTTTTAAAACCATTGACGGCTTTATTCAACAACAAAAACCTCAATATCACCGGAGTTTGAGTGTTTTTGTTTCTTGTTTATTCTTTAATTCTTGAATAAAGTTACAAAAAAATATCACTAAGGCCATAAAAGATCAAGAAAGTTTTTTGTCGTAATTGCAGAATTAACAAGAAAACTCAATCTCGCCATTGACTGTACTTTCATCACATAAAACGGGATCAAGAAGGTTCATTTCCCAGGTTGTTCACCTTCATTGTACTTTGGAGTGCCACTTAAGTTCGGCCTAAGTGGTCGGACTTTCATTATAATTTGACTGTTGTTGCCTTTGATCAATATCTTCTTGCCCCCGATAACTTCTATGATTTTTATAAACATAAAAATGGATGAAGGACTAAAGGTGTCTTTTAAGTTATACCTTAAGGGCTACTTTTATGACTTATTCTAACTTAATATGAAAAATTAATGTAATACAGGGAATGGGCCTCTCCTACACGACAACTTCTCTTCACCCTATCTAAAAATATTTAAAAATCTGGAGTAATATTTATATAATAAAACAAAACCCCTAGTGGGGACTTTTACATTTCAAAAAAATCAAATCATACCTTATTAAGTAATAATCAAATTATTATTATTATTATTTTCTTAAATATTAAATAAGAAAAGCTTAAATACTTCTAAATTTATCCATATTCTACAAAAAAAAAGAAAAAAAAAAGAATGTGATTTGTAATCATTCAATAAAAACTTACAAAAATATATGTGTCAAAATATAAAAATTAAAACTTGAAAACGGTGGAGCAAATTTTTCAAAGATTTGGGCTGAAACTTAAAATTCAGTATCATTCCCACTAAATATTTGAAGTCCCAACATTCCCAAATTCTTCCTCCATCAATCAAACTCGATCTCTTATCATTCATTCACGCACAATCATTTATACAAGAACATCTCCTCCAAATCTAATTAATATTAAAACCCACTACATTCGTAAATAACCCTAATTTAATACCTCAATCAAAGTACAATGGTTTTGAAGGTCCTGTTATAATAATTAAAACCCGAAATTAAAAATAATAATTCATTTAAATGATTAGAAAAAACTCCGCGCGTGCGCGGGCATTATATCTAAAAATATTTAAAAGTATGGAGTAATAGATAAATAATTATGTCACTTACGTGGCATTACATCACAAGTATTTAATTCAAGCACCATGATATCTATAAAGAACAAGGAAAAAGAACCATCTTCCCCTCAAAGCCTCATTTAACCTCACCAAAATCCCTTTAAACTTATCAAAATTTCTTCATCTATCTATTTCTTTATATATAATCTTTTCATTCCTGAATAATCATCAATGGACGTTGAATACCAAGAGGTTTGCTTTCTATATTTCATATACATTCATCTTGTTTTGCTTTGTGTCATTCATCTTGTTTTGCTTTGTGTCAATTTTTTTTTTTTTAGTAATGAGTGTCATGAACTTATCATAAAAATCATGTTTCATAGTAAAAGGTTTCATACAAATCTATACTCATTGGCTCCATATATATGCTATATAGAAATTTGTTTTTATTGGCAATCATCATGGGTTTTATAAATTTGGCTTAAAAATTAATGGGATTTTACTAATATATATATATATATATATATATATATATATATATATATATATATATATATATATATATATATATATATATATATATATAAATAAAATGAACCTTGAATGGTGGGTAGAATAAGAAAAAAAAAATGATATTTTGATTGATGAATTTGAGTGGAATTTTCAGGAATACATAAAGAATTCAAGAGGAGTGCAGCTGTTTACATGCAAATGGCTTCCTCTATCTTCACCCAAAGCACTTGTTTTCCTCTGCCATGGTTTGTTTTTCTCTCTTTCTCTCTTTCACGCACATATACATTAGAAATTAAAGAACATAATTGTGAATTTGTGATCTTTGGTAGCAAGATCACATTAAGGATGTGTTTGGGTTAAGTTTGCAATACAAATTTTGCTTGTTTAAAGTTGATGAATAAATTGCTAAGAAAATATAGAAAATCACTCAGCGGCGGATCCAGAAGTCTTATACTGTAAATAGTTTGCACCTTTTAGAAAAAAAATAAAAATAAATAGATAAATAAATAAATAAATAAAGAAAAAAAGAAAAAAATAATAATAAAGAAGCTAGTCAAGTAGTCAACTAACTAAGATTATTCACTTCGTGTTAAAATCTAAAAGTTTTGTTACAAGAACAAATATCCTACACTGCAAGTGGTGCTTAAAGGCTACGTATGTCCGTCTGTAATAACTTCTTCAAACACTTTTTCAAACACTTTTTTAAACATTCTTGTAAATACATGTGTAATACGATGTAAATACGTTGATGAGAAGAATGAAAGAGAAAATATCATACAACATTATTGGTCCAACTTCCTTGCCATGTTATTGTTTGAATACATTTTTATAAACATTATGTTGATGTACCATTTCTCGTAAAGCAGATAACCTTCCCTAAAATGTGATACAAAGCACCCTGTAAGAGGTGTGCATATTGTTTTTTTTTTTTTTTTTTTTTTTTTTTTTTTTTTTTTTTTTTTTTTTTTTTTTTTTTTTGGGTTTACACTATGTTCTCGAGATTTTTTATGAGTGGAATAAAAGAAAGTTGAAGTAAAGTAAAGAAAAGAATGTGAAGAGAAAGAAAGTTCATCAATTATTTTGTGTTCTTGAGTTTTTTTGAAAAATGAAGTAAAGTGAATGAATGTGATACATTTATTAGAAATCCCCTACTTTATTTTTTTGTCCTATTATCTTTACTCAACTTTCATCCATATATGGGATGAAAGTTTTTAGCTAAAAAGACACACACTTTACTCGCTTTTACTTTGGTTTCTTTCCTTCCAAAAACTTAAGAACATGACATATTTTTAGTTTCTCTCCATTACTTTCACTTTCATTCTTTAATACAAACTTGAGAACATAGTGTTAAAGTTAGGATAATAACGTTTAAACCGCAAATAAGTGTCTAACAAGATATGTAACTAATAATCATTTGACCAAGTAGTATGTAAGTGGTTAAAAGAAAGATACACATGTGCATGTAACACGCCACCTAAATAATCATATGATTATACAAACACATTAGAAGCTGATCATCTTTTTCTTTTTACAGGCTATGCTATGGAATGCAGTGACTTCATGAAAGGTACTAAAATTTCTTCAACTTTCTACTTCACTAGTGTTATCAATCACCACCTTTTTTTCACGGGAAAGTTGTAAAAAACAGTTGAACTCTAGGATTGCTTTTTCAGTACGAGTAACATTAAATTTTTTAGGAATTCTAAGACCATCAACATCAACCTACGATTGCTCGTGTAACAAGATCTTGACTCTTTTTTTTTGTGCTTTATACATTTTTTTTTGGTTTATGATTGCTAATTTATCATACAACACCCGGTCGGTTAGCTCAATGTTTTTACTTCAAGTGTTGCATTTTTTTATTTGGAGTAATTCTTTCTACTTTTTTTAATTTACTGAATTTATTCAATGTTGCTAGTAGAAAGTAGTTATGAACTAGTAAAAGGTTTTCGTAAATATCATATTTTACACCAATAAAAATGGATTATATTTCAAAAGGGGATCATTGATGAGTAAACTATACATGGCTCCATTCATTAAAGGGCACATGTAAATGCATGAGTACACCATAGTAAATAATTGGGTATTTTTTTTGTACTTTCTAGAATATTGATTATATTGGCGAACTACTAATATGTACTAGTTAGTAGTTACAGTTAATTGTAATTAAAAGAAATTTTGAAAATGCAATTTGCTTGTATTGACATTAGATTTCATGTTTCTGTGACACATATATCTTATTTACATTGGTTAAAGTTGAACTTCAAGTGTTTATGTTGTTTTTAGTGAACTCATTAGGATCATAAATATTTTTTTTGAACTTATTAGGATCATAAATCTGTCTATTAGTTTTTACTTTTTACCACCCATCAATTATGGTCTAGGACCATAAATATATCTCGTATTCATACTATCCATATCAATTACGGCCTAGGACCATAATTCTGGCTCGTATTCATACTATCCACCAATTTTGGTCCTGTACATAATACTCGTCTAATCATTTTCTAAATACAGTCACCCATTAATCCATGGTCCCGACATGTTCACCAAAACTTGCAATATTTAGACCCATCCATTTGGTTTATTAGATTCATTGGAGTGACTAACATTAATTAAGAAAAATAGCGAATAATTTTAATCCTAACTTATGTTTCTACTCTAATAACAACATAATAATAATCTATCGGGGCTTTACAAACACGTTTCCTCAATAATTCTCATCTAAGTGCATGGTTATGAAAGGAGAATAAATGTAGTCTAGTATGGTTGGTAGAAGTAGTTGATCAACCAAGTAATAATGCAAGAGTAATTGCTAGAGGTAGAAAAATATGTGACAAGGGCCCTACGTATATTATTACACTTTTAGTGTGGTTACCAAACACCTCTATAATATTTTCAGTTTTTCACCCACCCACATAATGTTGCTCACCATCTTTTCTCTACACTTGATGTAAGCAATGGTGGTAGTTCTTGATGGTTGGTCACTTGGTTGTAAATCAACATGGTTATGAATAGGATATGAAAATAAATAAATAAATGTAGAAAGAATACACGAATGCCTCTTGCTACGAGTAATAAGTTTTGTTTAGTATTTTTGTAAGAATGATTTGTTTGGAGGAATATCTATCTTCTTGAACACAAAATGTTGTTGGAACTCTCACTAGTCAAACACAAATTTGACACGAATTCTTTTTCAATATTATCACCACTTGATTCTATACATGGCAAATCCTTCATCTAAAAAGAAGTTACTGAAATTGATGCAAAACTTCTTATAAGTATTAAGTATTAACTAATAATCGAACCTAGCAAATCTAACAAAACCAATGGTGTGATGGTAACTCGGTGTGTTTGAACCATTCGAGCATATATTTTAATTTCTAGCGAAATTGATTAGAACCTTAAAACCTATAATACAACTTTAGAAATAGTCTAAAAAACATAGGATTATATTTTCAATACTCCGTTATATTTTTTCTAATCATATTTAGCATACTAGTTATATATTGCTTGTATATAATAGAAACAACTACTCGTATTACTTATAAATGTAATAAACTTACATCTTATAAACTATAAATACCATCATTCTCAGCATATTTTAACCATTTGCTGTATTAAAGGGTATAAATAATAAGCATTTGGCATTTGGTAAAGAAAGTTTTTAGTATCTGCTGCAACTTGGGTAAATCTTGATATGTTTGTCGGGTTAAATAGCGAATAGGTTGTTGGACTTGAATAGATAAGCAGCAATAAAACCTTCAATAAGTCATAAAAATGAAAGAAAAGGCTTTAATATGAACTATCTCTGTGTTTAAAATCTTCATTTGTTTGACATAAACTCGTATTTTTGTTACTTGTGGAAATGTAGTTGTACATAAAAATGAAATGTATTCAATACCATGAAAAATTAATATGATGAGATTGATTTATATATAGGTTGTGGGACCAAGCTAGCGAGCTACGGGTATGCAGTTTTTGGAATAGATTACGAAGGGCACGGAAGGTCCATGGGCGCACGTTGTTACATCAAGAAATTTGACAACATTGTGACCGATTGCTCCAACTACTTCAAATCCATTGCTGGTACACATTAATGTTGGTCAATAAATTTAATGCTCTTAAAACGCATCACAGCGAACCACTAACTTCCTGAATGTCTTGAACCACTCAGGACAAGAAGAATACAAAAACAAGAGACGTTTCTTGTATGGTGAGTCTATGGGTGGTGCAGTTTCCCTCCTTGTACATAGAAAAGACCCTACTTTCTGGCACGGGGCCATTTTGGTTGCACCCATGTGTAAGGTAATCCTTCAGTTTATATCATCGGTCTATAATATGCATTGTCATAACAGAGTTATTTAAAAGTATGCAATAACGACTTTTTATTTTTGACATTACAATTGTGTTTGTTTGTGTATATGCATATAAGATGACCATATTTACAAAGTGGTTACACGTTTTCTTTGGCATCAAAGGTATACTTTTATGCTTTGACACAAAGTTTGAAGCATATATATCAACTAAAAAAATCGTAGGGCATAGCTTTTGGGTATTGTAATGTAACTTTTTTTGAAGCATATTCACTTTCAATGTTAATTGACTAATTGTTAATTGTTTTACTGTGATGATAGATATCTGAGAAGGTCAAACCTCACCCCATGGTGATAACCATGCTAACACAGGTAGAAGACGTGATACCAAGATGGAAGATTGTGCCTACAAAAGATGTTATTGATGCGGCTTTTAAAGATCCTGTTAAGAGAGAAGAGGTGAGGTCCTTATTTGCGAATTTGTAGTTTGGACAAAGGATAAATACGTTAATACATGATGACTCAAACACTTGTGCAGATACGTGCAAACAAGCTGATATATCAACAAAAGCCAAGGCTAAAAACAGCTCTTGAAATGCTTAGGACCAGCATGGGTCTCGAGGACAGCTTAAACGAGGTTACTTATTTCAACTATTACCATTTCCATGTCTACAATCATGTTTATTTCAAGTAAATGTAGTACTCCGTAGAAAGCATGTTTTTGTATTTAGATAGTAGCAATTTGTTGGCAGGTGACATTGCCATTCTTCGTGCTACATGGAGAGGCCGATACAGTGACAGATCCAGAAGTGAGCCGGGCCTTATTTGAACAGGCCAGCAGCCAAGACAAGACCATAAAACTATACCCAGGAATGTGGCATGCGTTGACCTCAGGTGAGCCTGATAACAACATTGATATTGTCTTTGCCGACATTGTTTCATGGCTAGACAAGCGATCGGATGAAGAGTACATTGACAAGCAATTCACAGACAATGTTACTAGTGTCGTTGATGATATAGAGCTTGTGTCCCCTATGGTTGAACCAAATATAAGCAAGCCACGTCGAAGTCGTGCTCATGGCAGTTATCTTTGTGGGTGGACGGGACGGCGGATGCATCACCACTCTGCCATGTAGCCACCGCGAAGCTCGAATAATACCCCTTTTTGTTGTTAAGGTTAAGAAAACTATATAAGTTACTATGTAGCATAAATGTAATGGAACTTATGGTTTATGTGAAATTAATACTTAGAATCTTGGATATCTGTTGACTTGCAAAAATGTTGTTCCCTATTTATATGTTTACTTATATTAAACCTTAGTTATTATAGTTGCTTAAGTACTATGAGTTAGTATCAAATGAGAAAGAAAAATTAAAATGAGAAGGGTGCGAAGAAATTACAATCACACATTTTAGATGCACTTACAAAATAGATGCATCTCCTCTTAAAATTCTCGCAATCCTTCTTATTCTTCTCATTTTAATTTTTCTTATCACCTGAATCCTTCCATAACTACTACTGTGTAATACAAGAACAGTTACGGGTAAGAGTTTCCCATTCATATGCATTCTCTTTAGAGCAGGAGGTATGGTTGAGCCATGGGTGGCGCCATGGCCACCAGCCCAAAATTGACGATGGCGCACCACACCGTGGGTGGCGCCATGACTGCTCGCACCGTGGTGGCCAGCCCACGCGGTGGGTATTATTATTATTATTATTATTGTGGGTATTATTATTTTTTTGAATTGTGAACGTTGGCCAACGGCTATTTTGCCAAAAATACTATATTTTTCAAATTTTTACCCCTAAAAAATCCTACAAATACCTCCTTATTCTACAATTTTCACGCTCTTCCAATTTAATTTATACTTCAATAATACTCAACTTTCTTTCAATTATGGATCCAAACAATCCCAACGACACCTATTACGACCCTTATGATGTTTATTTTAAAGACGATCGGGAGCGATATCTTCAGGATTATGCGGCGTATGAACAATTTGTAGCTCTGTGTGATCAAGAAGCCGGGGGATCGGGTCCTAAGAGGACGAGGGCATACATACCACGTGAACGAGAAGAGGCGGAACAACGTTTAATCGACGACTATTTTGGCGACGATAAGACTCCTCCTAAATATCCTGAAGAGAATTTTAGGCGAAGGTATCGTATGAGTTCTAGACTTTTTAATAAAATACTCAACGATATTTTAAGTTATGATGTTCATCCTCTTCCCAAGTACTTTTATTTTTTTAGACTACGTTACGATGTTACCGGCCGTTTAAGTATTGGTCCTATTTTGAAGTGCACATCCGCCATCCGCCAACTGGCGTACGGCACTGCGCCTGATGCGTTTGATGAGTACTTGCAAATTGGTGAACGTTGTTCACGACAATGTTTAGAGCATTTTAGTAAATGCATACATATTTTATACGTTGAAAAGTATTTAAGAAAGCCCACTTCAGCGGATGTTGAAAAAATATATGCATTGCATGAAGAAAAACATGGACTCCCGGGAATGCTCGGGAGTATTGATTGTATGCATTGGGATTCGAGAAATTGCCCAAAGGCCTTACAAGCTCAATTCAAAAGACGTGATCATAAATACCCAACTCTTATGTTAGAAGCGGTTGCGGATCAAAAATTATGGATTTGGCATGCATATTTTGGTGTCCCGGGGTCAAATAATGATCTTAATGTGTTATATGGTTCGTGTTTGTCAAAACGTTTTCTGTTGCAAGGAATGAAAAAACGTTGAAATTTAAAAGAGTTCAAGAAAGTTCTGGAAAAGATACTGAACGAGCTTTCGGAGTCCTACAAGGTCGTTGGGGAATTATACGACAACCCGCACGTGCTTACGAAATCAACGCGTTGAAAAGAATCATGTATTGTTGTATAATGTTACACAACATGATATTGGAAGACGAAGGATTCGAAGTGAATTTAAGAGATTTGTTCGTTGATCCAAGGCCGAACATTCCAGAGACTTGGACCGAAAGATGTGATTTACATGTTAGAAAAAACAAAGAACTTCGAGATAGAAAAGTGCACGACGATCTTCGACAAGACCTTGTGGAGCATGTATGGAACCTTAATTACTAGTTTGTAATTTTTATTTCTTGTTTACGTATTATGTTTTCTATTTTTATGTAACTTTTTTTTATTAATGTAATTTTTTATTTATTTATTTATTTTTTTTAATTTAATGAAGTTTATTTTAGTTTATTAATATTGTGTATGTTTTATTTTATTTTAAAAAAATAAAAAATAAATAAAAAAATCCTGTGACACCACATTTTCTAGTGCCAAATCCATCACTAAAATTAATCCAAACTTATCATATATATTTTGTAACATAAAATTAAAAGAAAAATATCAAATATGGTCAACTTTGCTGAACCATGTTGACTTGAGTCACCTGAAACTCTGCGGGTAAACTCGGATTTGAAGTCTCGAAAAACCGGTTCATTTTGGCCCTTTTTTCCAATCAAAAAGTGGTTCAACCGGCCGGGTCGAACCAATTTTCAAAACATTGCTTAAAATGAGTAATGTGATATACTAAAAGTACCATTTTAAATTTCAAATTTGTTTACTTTCCCACCATTAAAAGTTTGACTCTGTTTTAATAAGGTTGTGTTATAACCTTCATTAAAAAGTTTATCAATCACATCTAATACATACTCTATATACCTATCATTTCAGCTATATATATATCACATCAATTGTACAAAAAATCTAGAAAATAAAATATTATAAGAAGATGATTGCTTCAAATAATTGTTGTCATATTTCGATCATTTTCAGTTTCACCAAATAATTTTATAAGTTATTTGATACATTTTAAATTAAAATTGTTCTATGGGTTGTATTATCGAAATTGTAACCTTTTTCAATTACATTTTGATCATTTCACGTTGTATGCATAAATGTTACACGAAACACTTAACAAAAATATCCCTGTTAGCCTTTAAAGTTATGTCATATGTGGGAATTGCCCTTCTTTCTATGTACAAGGACTAGTTTAGTCAATAGTGCTAAGTTAGCCTTGTATTCTTGTATAAATACCTTCCTTGTCTCAACAAGGAAGGTTGGAATGTCTCATTTGTAACTTAGGTGTGTGTGTTTCTCCTCCTTCTCTTTAGAATACACACACACCTTCCCCATTCTTTAATATAATATACCATGTTTAACCTTTACTTTGAGCTTCCCCGACCCCCCGAATCACATAAATCACTTGTATTATCGGTCCTACAATTAGTATAATGAGCCAGGTTGTTTATCTTACTGATTTATGTGTGGTTCGATACTTGTTTTTCATCATTTTTTTTAGTCATCGGAATTTTTTTTTCCGGTCATCGGAATTTTTTTTCCGTATCATTCTGATAAACAGATCTATTACAAGTGTTATGTATCTAATAGATGGTCAAAAAGTCTCTAATCTATGTCTATACTGATATAGTTATGGTAATAGTTCTATATTCAAGTTTTCTTTGAGATTGTTTTGTCCTTTAACCCGTGAAAAGTGGTCAGATCTGGTTGATATATGGTTGAGTTTTATGTTCAAAATGGGTTTGTCCTTTAACCCGTGAGTTTTCTGGTCATATCTGGGTCGCAAAAAGGTGGAAAGAAAAGATGGTCGGAATTTTTGGTCGGAAAATCGCTGGATTTTTTGGTCAAAAAGTCAAAACCCCTTTTTATCGCAATTGCTTGTAAAGCAAATTGCGATAAACCCTCTTCTATCAGAATTCGATTTCTTGTAAAGAAATTCGATTTCTTGTAAAGAAATTCGATAACCTATCGCAATTATGGGATTTCTATCGCAATTGTGGGATTCTATCGCAAACGTGGGATTCTATCGCAAACGTGGGATCTTATCGCAAACGTGGGATTTTATCGCAATTGCGAAGGAAAAAAAAAAAAAAAAAAAAGAAAAAAAAAAAAGAATATAGATGAAGTAGAAGACCATGTTGACCAGACCACAACCAAAATACTCAGACCTCAGTTCGAATCCATCATCAGTCCAAAAAAAAAAAAAAAACCAATAACATCTAATCCTATACGAGACACAACCCACTTCAAACCAACACAAATACAATACTATCCTATCCCATCCTCCTCATATAAACCACTCTTCAAATACTCGAACTAAAAAGAAAAACCAAATAATCTCAGATTTTTTTTCTTGGTGATTATTCACAGATATATTCGACCATTCAAGGTCATTCATACGAGAAAAAATCATCATCATCGACCTTGTTGAAGCAAAGCTTCATTACATATCCGAACAATTAAAGAAGGAATGATAACAATGACATTATATTCCATTCTTTGATTCGTTAAAACACACAACACAAAAACCAAAACAAAACCTACCTGAGATCTTGTATTAAGATCTTGTAGCTGAAAATCTTGTGTGCAACGATTCGAATCAAGAAGAACTGAAGACAAGGGAGGGTACGGTTGCTATTTGTTGTGGGATAATAGCAGTTGCAAAAAGAATGAAGGAGATTGTGTGTTCGGATATGATAAGATAGAGATGAATATGTGAGATTTGATGAGATGAGATTTTATCAGAGAGTAGGTGAGAGCAGATATGGGTGAGTGGGGGCGGATTTTATGATGAATGTGTTTTAGGTTAAGTTTTATAAGTCATTAGGGTTAAGAGGGTATAATTATGGATTGGGTTTGGACTGGATCCGAATTTTCTTGGGCTAAAAGATTATATCACAAGATTTTTTGGGCTGAACTATACAATCAATTACATGGGCTGCGAATTTTTGTTTAAATGCTATAATTAGCCAAAATTTGTGATAAATATTGGACTAAGAGTGGTATTTTGGTCTCACAAATATTCACGAGGTTATATACGGCTAAAGTTTTTCAATGAATATCAATTGTGACTGCGGAGATGATTCGATATTATTTATTTGGGATTGAAGTGATGTTTTACGGGCGCGTGCACTTATTTCATCTTCTTTCTTTCTTCCCTCCCGCGAAGATGACTTGTTTGGGCATATATTAATGGTGACGAAGACTTGGATATCTAGTTACTTTTGTGATTCTTTCTATCTATACTCACAAAGTAACTATCACTTTAAGGAGTTACGTTGTAGTGCTCAGTGTCTCACGTAGTTGAGGATATGTCAAGAGGTTTTGTACTAATACCTTTGTTAAGGGTATAAGGTACACCGTTTTAGTCATATGATAGTACAAGCTTAAGTCACAAATCTGGGGGATTTTACTTGTTGGGTCCGTCAGTACCCAAGAGTCCTTAAAACAGGATTTGGACACAAATTAACTAAGTGATTAATCAACCTTAAACAATCTCAAGTCACTCAGTAAACAGTCACTCAGTGAGTTACCTTCAAGATGCTTAGGACGAATCTAAGAAGAAAGATTCACCATTCAGTGAGGTGGAACTCCCTGAGTGTCACTTAAGCCAAAGAAGAAGGTAATGGGTTCAGTGAGTATTGGACAAGAACTCACTGAACCCCAGTCTCCTCAACAAACAATAAGTGATTAAGGACTGAAGACTGAAGGCGAAGACTGAAGAACCTGAAGCCTGAAAGAAAGGCGGGATTGAGCGGGAAGAGTTTGAGAAGATAAGGAGAAGTCTTATCAAGCCAGAAACGAACCTTCCCTAAAGCGGCTAAAAGTCAAGAAGTGTCAGAACTGACACTCGAAGACTTTTTAGCCCATTCCTATTGGTTCTTGGAAATGAAAAATACTGTTGTAGTTGTCAGACACGCCTTGTATTCTTTTTGTATTTTAATCTTCAGTACTCTTTGAATGTTTGTATATAAATAGCAACAGATGGAGAAAAGGAGGTTAAGTTTTTGTGCATTAAAAGCTTAGACTTTCACAAAACCCTTTTCTCCTACAAAGAGTAACCAAGTCCGTGAGATAGCTCAGTGGTTCAATATTGTTACCACTCAAGCAAAGCTTGAGTTTAGATAGGAGACATACCATAATTTGTCTATTCAATCCCAAGTGTTTGTTCCGCAAAACACTTGGGTAATAGATTCTTTGATTGATTTCTAATAAGAATTTAAACGTTGAAAAACTTTGTGTTTTTATATTTATGTTTTACTTATCAGTTATAATTAATCATTACATTATTCTCAGTCATAACACAATTAGATTAACTTTGTAGTTATCTCTAAGCGTGTAAAGGGAACAACAAGTGGTATCAGAGCCTCTGGTTTATAAAATCTTTCAAAAACTAAGAGTGCTCAAGGTTTTTAAAACCAAGATCCTACTATGGCTGATGTTAATGTGCCCCAGCTCGTCGATAAAAAGGGTGGTAGCTTTTCAGCTGTTTTCCCCAGACTTAAAGCTAGAAAATTTAGCAAGTGGAAAAAGCGAATGCTTTGCTACTTGATTGGTATGGAACCATAATACATCACTTGTGTCAAAGAAGGTCCTTATGTCCCTAAGACTGCTGAGGGGCTAAATAAGCCTGAAGCTCAGTGGACCATTGATGTGAGAAGGGTAGTCAATCAAGACCAACGCCTGAAAAGCATAATTATATCTTGTCTTCCTGACGATATACTGGAATCAGTCATCAACTGTTCAACAGCCAAGCAAACTTGGAATGACTTGATTAATAGCTTTGAAGGACCCTCAGATACCAAGAAAAACAGGATCATGGACCTGAAACTTGAGTATAACACTTTCAGGGCAAAGGACTCTGAAAGCCTCTGATGCGTGGTTTTGCGACCTTACAACAGGTCTTACCTCTCGAGGGATCTCAAGAGGCTTGCAATCCCCACCAGGCAGTGTACCTGACCGATGTAGTATAGTGTAGTGGCAAGTACCGGGGGATTGATCGTTCTCTAGGGGAATAGTGTCGTTAGGATTGAAAAACTACTCTAATAGGTCTAAGGGTGAGGGAAGATTCTTTTTGTATTTTTTTATATTTTTATAAAAGCAAGTAAAATCTCGGGTTTGAAGGAGTGGGCGGAATTAGTTGCTAGTCAACTAACCCAAATAACTACAATTGCAAATAAAATAAAATAACTGAAAATAAAAAGGTTGTGGAACTTATATGGAGAGAAATGTGTTTACTTAGATTTTCTTACTTCCTAACTATCTTTTACCGGTTGATTAGTGTGTATTAAATGCGTGGATGACGGGTGTATTCCTTAATACCAATCGTGGGTGGCGTATGTACTTCCCCAACTCTATAAGCTCCTACTTCACTCCTATGTCGAGCCGGCTAAGAAGCTCCTAACATGGGATCACTAGAATTCGCTCATGCATTAAATACAACCATAAAACCTTAGTACGCATTGGTTCATGTTTCTTAAGACGTTCAAGCAAGTTACCGTATAGGAGGTTAGCCAGTTTTCTTAAGCCTAACATCGATAAACAATCATCCAATACAATTAATAACACACCAACAACCAATAATCAATAGTTAGGTTTCATTAGATCTAAGCAAACACAAGATAAATCTAGCCTAGCATGTTAAATAAAAGACAAGAACAAGATATAATCAAACAACACATAGACATATTGAATGATTAATTGATTACTTATCTTCAATTGAACATGGGAGATCCAAGGGTATAAAACCCTTAAAAGTAGCAGAAAAATCGTCTTAGGGTTTCTCCTTACAAAGTTGCACACTAATGACTAAAAATTATGAGAATATATATAGAAAATCAGATCTGACGGCGTCACGTTATAGAGCTGACGCCGTCACCCTCGCCACGGTTAGGGTTTCTTGATGGCCTTCTTGACGCCGTCCCCTTTTAATCATCCAAAATCCTCTCTGGCGCGTCAAGGGTTGACGGCGTCACAATGGTGCTTGACGCCGTCACAGGTACTTTTCCAGCCGATTTTGAGACTTTGTCGTTTTCTTCACTTTTATGCTCCAAAAACGTCCAAAATGCTTCCTTTTCCAGATTTCTTCTCCAAAGTACCTAAAATGACAAAAGGAACGATTTAGGGCAATATTTGATCAAATAAATACGATTTAGGGCTTAAATGACCCCCTAAAAGCGGTACACTTTTCGCTTCATCAAATACCCTTACACTTGAGATTTGCTTGTCCTCAAGCAAATGCACTTTTATTCTAATCAAAATACAAGTTAGGGGTCATTTAACGCTAATATAAAAGTAATTACAACAAATAGTCGTTCCACTTTAATCATAATAAGCACGGAGATTACAAACTAGCACCTCACAAGTAGTGTTTAGATACTCACATCTCTCAGGTGTCATAAAAGTATATCTCATAAATGAAAATGAATAATATCTCTCACTACCTGTCATAGCAAATAGATTACCATAGGCTTGGGAAAGGATCAAAAACCTCCTCCACTAGGCGTAAGCACCTAAGATAAACTATCAAAGAGGGCTTTTAAACGGGTTATAACGTTAGGTGTAGGGATATGATAAACACGGTTTTGTTAGATAAAGGATATTTTACTGGTGGCGAGTTAAAGATCTTGATTAATTACATGTACAATATGGCGTTGCTAAGCCAAGACTAGACTCGACTTAAGCTAATGAAAAAAATAACAAAAAGATAAAATAAACATAAAATGAAACGGGATGGTAGTCCGTATGTTTTTTCTACTTTTTTTTTTTTTTTTTTTTTTTTTTTTTTTTTGTGCATACACTCTTGCCCTACCATCCAAAATAATACATCGTAGGGGGGTTGAATCCCCCTTACACTTGAACTTTTACATAACTTTACAATTAACTATACTAATGACTCGAATTAAGATAATCGAAACACTTGGAGTACTTTTAAAATATTTAGCACATATGGGGGTAATAATGTTGTTCTTCCCCATTACTCCATTACACTAGTACTTTACCCGTGAGTCCCAATCGTCCCAAAACAATATGTACAAGGATATGACTCGACTCAGCAACCATGTAATCAATTAGATAATTAACTTGGGGTTTAAACAAATGTTGTCACAATAATGCAATAAAAATGAGTGCATACAAGGTAGGCTAAGGCGATTTGGGTGTACATTTAAGTGGGGTGTAAACAAATTCTTACTTTAAGTAAAATGCTTAAAGTTAGAAACGAAAAGATAGGCTCTGAGGGATGTACTAGGGGTATCGTGTACTAAAAATGAGTACAACGCAAAGGGTGTGGGAGAATTACTTGACCAATGTAGCCAATGTAATTATAACAAAAACACAGGTGTAAAACAATGGGTTAATCCTAATGCCTCTTATCATGTAGTAAATCTAACTACACGAATGTAGTCTCACTTGTGGCCTCGGAATGGTCCTAACGCAAGTTCTAGAATCTAAGTGCTACCGGTACACACATCATAGCATAAATGCTTTTCCTACCAATTCTAGGGGCGAACCTCACATATTTAGGGGTGGAAAATTTTTTAGTGGTACGGTTTTGTGCTAGTCATATAACTCCTATCCGTGAGACGCTCATTAAGACCAAAGTTTCACTCCTATATGTTGTAAAAAATTTTAAATTTGGCACTAAAATTGCCTTAACAGGTATTTCTCTCAGTTTTATTACACATCTACCATTAAACAAACGAAAAATCAAGCGTAATAGCATTCTCTAAGGTATCGTACTTTACCCCCCCTTACACTTAAGATGAACATTGTCCCCAATGTTCAAATAACAAGATGTAAAAGTAAATAAGGTAAAAGAATGAAATCAAATACTCCCCTGATTCGCTCGGTGGATAAAGAGGTAACATGGTTAGATCTTCTTCCAAGGTAATGTTGAAGCTTCAAGATTAAAGCAGCGCCAAAAGCTAGATTCCACATACATCTCCTTGTCCAAAATAACCTGTTAAACCTGAGAAAACAAACACGAAAACCTGCATAACATCGGCGGGATAAATCTGTATAAGGATATAATGCTTGTGGAATGATTATTTTGCAGATTCCTGGAGTTTATAAGTTAGAGATTTAATAAAGCATTTTATGATTCCGGAAGAAAAACAAAACTTTCAAAAAAAAATTCCAGAAAACTGTTCCTGACGCCGTCAGACTGGGGTCTGACGCCGTCAGAAGTGATCTGACAGATTTTTCATGTTAAGTTTCCGGAAAATTTCTGGAAAAACTCAATCCTTATTTCCTGAAAATCCTGCAAAATATCATTATGACTCGATACAAGCATTTGACTCAAACAATTACTAATATGTATGTTAATTTAATATTGTTATGATTCATGTTCATTTGTTCTAATAAACCGATTTGGATTTCCCTTACACTTATCTTTTGCAAAATACCTTTATATGTAGTTAAGACGAAGTTAAAAACAAGATAAAACATTTTCACAATTTAGTTTCGAACATGAATCAATAATAATAAAAATTAAACATACATACGGAAGCAAATAAAATCAAACAAACAAATAAATAAACACACAAAGCAAATAAAGCTTGGGTTGCCTCCCAAGAAGCGCTTGTTTTTGTTCGAGTCACGAGCCTGACTCTACCCTTATTTAACGGATAAAAGAGAGGTTTTCCCTACACTTAGGATTAAGTGTGGGTGAAAGTAGCGATACACACCCTTAGGGTGGAAATATGCCACGTGAGGAAAGAGTGACAGGTGAATTATATGCTCAAAGGTGCGGGATCCAATCATCATAACCTTACTTAGTTCAATTGGGTCAATGGGTGAATTGAAGTTTTCTCCTAGAAAGGGATCATCTTCTATCAACTTCGAGAGACTCCTAGTTGGGAATCCATCTTGACCTAATAAACACGGTTTAAACCTATAGTGTTTCTTGTGATTAATCATGAATGGGTGATGTAAGTATGAAAGGTTATGGTTCACTCCTATGTCAGCTTCTTCTATACAAGGCTTAGAGTCTACTACCTTCAACATAAAACTACCCAGACTATATGGTTTGATGGGTGGGTCGGGACCTAATTCAATTCCTAACTTTTCATCCAAGGATGGAAAATTGGGTAAGGGTCTCGGTTGAGGCTCCGGTTCATCAAAACTAGAAACTTCCATAGAACTAAAAGAAAGGTTGTGACTACAAGTATTCAAACCTATTTCTTCTAGTTGTGTTTGGTCCAAGGGCTCTACCTCTATTGGGGTTCCTATAGTCTCTTCTACTTCTTCCGAGTAAGTCATGGGTGGTGTGTGTGCCTCAAATGATGGTAGGACTTGTGGGGTACTTGGTGGGCTTATGTTACTTACCTCATCATTCCCTATGTCAAGATCACCTATATCCTCATCATGTGTTTTAGTACAATCTAACCCTAACATTTTCCCAAGTATCTCAAGTGCTTCTCTAGGCATCTCAACTTCTATATCCGAATCATAAGGATCATCCTCAATATTCTGACTGCTATATTCAAATTGCCCAAAAGATTCATCATGTGTTTCTTGAGATTCATCGTCATCGATCATAAAACTTAGGTCTTTTTGATCAATGTGATCATGCTCGGCTAGATCCTCCATCACATCAAGATCACCTAAGTGTTCACCCTGTATTATGGTAGTGCCTAACCATGACATGCAGCTAGGTGGCTCAACTCTACCCTCATCCCCAAACAAACTTGTTTCATGATCCTTGAAATTTGTGGTCAATTGACTTGTATTAATGTTTGTTGGGTTGTTGATAAAGCCTAAATCTAACATGTTTTTGATAGCGTTATTGGTAGTTTTATATATGTTTTGAGGTTATATTTATATGCTTTTGCTACTAAATCGTACCAAAGTGTGTTTGCAAAGCATTTGTAGCCAAAGACAGGAAAATGGATGGAAAAGATGCAAAAATGAGGAAAAAGGAAGTATTTGAGATTGCATGTGAATCTTGTGTCAAGTTCTGCTCCGTAAGGTACTTCAATGAGTTAAAGTCCGAGTAGTCGAGTTAATAAGCTTAAGGATGAAGAGAAAGATCAAAGAATCAAGAGCTACAACCGAGAAACAAGTCGTACGCAAAAGTCCAAGAAATAGGTTCATCAGCCATAGCCATCCGATCGGTCGCCGCCCGCAACCGATTCGGATGGAGTGAATTTGGATTTACCGAGAAGACCAACCGATCGGTTGACCATTCTATCCGATCGGTTGGAAGTCGTTGTTTGACCCAAGACTTCTTTATTAAGGATTGTGACTTTATAAATCCGGTTCTAGGTCCTTCTTTTCAGTATTCTAACCATTCAATACTACTTGGAGAGCAAGAGAAGCATTTATGCACTTAGACCTTTGGTTAGAGCAATTTATTGAACCATTTGTAGAGTATTTATATACCAATCAATCTAGAGAGATGGGGGTATGCTAGACAAGTGCTAAGAGTGAGAGAAAAAGAACCATTCAGAGAAAAATACTCAGAAATTCGTCCATAAGACCAGGAGAAGGGAGAAAGTCGAAGATACCATTTTCATTGCTTGTGGAATCATTGTCTTTCACTTGTAATCTTATTTCCAAATCATTGTAAGACTTTCAATTATGGTTTCTAATGTTCAAAGTATTGAGTTTACATTTATGTTTGCTATGAGTGGCTAGTGCCTTTGTGCACTTGCTTAGATGATGTGTATTATTCATTGATTGGCATATGATTGTGATAACATGTTTTAATTCAATTTCAAGTCAATTCTAAGAACCAATTGTGATAAAGTTTTCATAGTGACATTTGGGTAATCAAGTTTAACTAGTGCTAGTAATCTTAAGGGTTGAAAGAACTATTGTTATTCCACTAGTTATAATCATTTGTCTATGAATGATTGTTGTTTTTCACTATTCTTGATTAAACAAAGGAACTTAATTGTGATTGTAATGAAAATGCTTTTGTCTATCAAAACGGATTGATTGTAAACCACTTTAAAGGTCGAGAGATTAATAGTTTGCTTTCAATTGTGACCTTTTGTCTATAATCGGTTACCTTTTGTATTGACCATTTCCTAAGCTTGTTTGATTAGACAAAAGATTGTTTTTGTGTTTGGGGAACACCAACTCATGAACCTTGAATTGATTGGTTAAACTTAATGCTTGTTTTTATAAACCAAAATCTTGACGAAGGTTTAATTTGTAGAAACAATAGATTAGTGTCAAAACTAATTATCACAACCAACATGTTTTCCAAAGTTATCACAATCATATTAGTCAATTGTAGTACACTAGTCTAAGCAAGTGTAGTTTTTAATCATTTGAATTTTCATCATATCATTACTACTTATTTGAGATAGTTGCTTTTAACTTACAATTCGATTCACTACACAAATCCCTGCGAACGATGCTGACTTACCATCAAAATCTTGCTACAACGGACGAGTATACTTGCTCGTATGTGTTGTTATTAGATTCGGTAATTCACCCCCTTATAAATTTAAAACTTGCACCGAACCGGGCACATCAAGTTTTTGGCGCCGTTGCCGGGGACATCAAGTTTTTGGCGCCGCTGCCGGGGACATCAGTTGTCTACTATATAATAATATTGGGCACAATTCTCAATAGCTTCCCATGCTTCCTCAGCACTTAATTCCCTAAGATCCCTGCCGACAAAATGGTAAATGTCCCTTTGGGCATGTCGGTCGATACGATCGTAAAATATTTGAGTTAGGGACCATAAATCGAAGTTATGATGAGGGACTTTTTGGAGTAAATATTTAAAACGAGTCCATGCATCATAGAGAGGTTCATCTTTATGTTGTTTAAACATCAAGATGTCATATGGAGTGGGTGAATTACGTGGTTGGTAGTATGGTGGATTCGCGTTCTCCATAATGGTGAACGGAAGAGTCAATGGAAATTACGAACAAACACACAAAGAAAAATAGATAGACTAAAGAAAAATCTAGAAAAATAAAATAAAAATCTCACTAGAAAGGAATCTAGTGAGTAGACCTAATAAAATAAAAATTCAACCTAAACAATAACTATTCCCCGGCAGCAGCGCCAAAAACTTGATGCGTGGTTTTGCGACCTTACAACAGGTTTTACCTCTCGAGGGATCTCAAGAGGCTTGCAATCCCCACCAGGCAGTATACCTGACCGATGTAGTATAGTGTAGTGGCAAGTACCGGGGATTGATCGTTCTCTAGGGGAATAGTGTCGTTAGGATTGAAAAACTACTCTAATAGGTCTAAGGGTGAGGGAAGATTCTTTTTGTATTTTTTTATATTTTTATAAAAGCAAGTAAAATCTCGGGTTTGAAGGAGTGGGCGGAATTAGTTGCTAGTCAACTAACCCAAATAACTACAATTGCAAATAAAATAAAATAACTGAAAATAAAAAGGTTGTGGAACTTATATGGAGAGAAATGTGTTTACTTAGATTTCTTTACTTCCTAACTATCTTTTACCGGTTGATTAGTGTGTATTAATTGCGTGGATGACGGGTGTATTCCTTAATACCAATCGTGGGGTGGCGTACGTACTTCCCCAACTCTATAAGCTCCTACTTCACTCCTATGTCGAGCCGGCTAAGAAGCTCCTAACATGGGATCACTAGAATTCGCTCATGCATTAAATACAACCATAAAACCTTAGTACGCATTGGTTCATGTTTCTTAAGACGTTCAAGCAAGTTACCGTATAGGAGGTTAGCCAGTTTTCTTAAGCCTAACATCGATAAACAATCATCCAATACAATTAATAACACACCAACAACCAATAATCAATAGTTAGGTTTCATTAGATCTAAGCAAACACAAGATAAATATAGCCTAGCATGTTAAATAAAAGACAAGAACAAGATATAATCAAACAACACATAGACATATTGAATGATTAATTGATTACTTATCTTCAATTGAACATGGGAGATCCAAGGGTATAAAACCCTTAAAAGTAGCAGAAAAATCGTCTTAGGGTTTCTCCTCACAAAGTTGCACACTAATGACTAAAAATTATGAGAATATATATAGAAAATCAGATCTGACGGTGTCACGTTATAGAGCTGACGCCGTCACCTCGCCGAGGTTAGGGTTTCTTGATGGCCTTCTTGACGCCGTCCCCTTTTAATCATCCAAAATCCTCTCTGGCGCGTCAAGGGTTGACGGCGTCACAATGGTGCTTGACGCCGTCACAGGTACTTTTCCAGCCGATTTTGAGACTTTGTCGTTTTCTTCACTTTTATGCTCCAAAAACGTCCAAAATGCTTCCTTTTCCAGATTTCTTCTCCAAAGTACCTAAAATGACAAAAGGAACGATTTAGGGCAATATTTGATCAAAAAAAATACGATTTAGGGCTTAAATGACCCCCTAAAAGCGGTACACTTTTCGCTTCATCAGCCTCTCTCAGACATATACCAGATACAAGACCCTGATAAACGAATTATCAAATGATGGTATAGTTTTGTCTAAGCATGAGACAAATGTTGGCTTTGTCAACAGTCTCCCTGAGAAGTGGCTAAACTTCTCACAAGGCCTCAGTAATGCTAATCACATTCAGACCCTTGAGCTCCCTGAGATCTATGGGAAGTTTGTCTATGAAGACAACTTAATCTCTAGGAGATACCCAGACTCAAAAGCTCTTGAGACCAAAAAGGCCTTGACCTCCTCACCCATATCAACTGCCTTTTATTCTAATGGTGTTGTACAAGATTTTCAAGAGGATTCGGAAGATGAGATTGATGAAAGAACTGGTGATGAGTACCTGAATGACCTAAACTTGGAATTCCAAGAAAGGGCACTCCTAGCCAATTCAAAACATTTTATCGAAAGAAATCAGTCCAACTTTTCTAAAGCTAAAGCAAGTGAAACCACTGAGTGTTTCAAATGTGGTAAAAAGGGCCACTTTGCTAGAGTCTGTTATTCAAAAACCATCTTAGAACTCTCTTATAAATTTTCTGGAAACAGTTCCTCAGGAACTAGCAAGTTTCAACTTAGAATGTTTCAGTCGACCCAACATTTTCAAAACAGTAATGTTCAAAAGGGTCAAATAGACTTTGAGACTAAATATAGGAAAGCTAAGGCTAAACTTGCTCTTCTTGAAACTAATCCCTCAATGTCTCAGGCTGCTCACACTTCCAAACCTGTTCAGACAAAGAACAAGGTTCTTGTAGCTGAAGCTTATGACTGGGATGAAGAAAAGGTTTCCTCAGATGATGAGGAAATTAGAGTGAGTGCACTGATGGCACTTTCTGAAGGTGATCAGGTGGCTGTTGGAAAAAGCCATGCAAGGAATAGAGAGTGGGTGAACATAACCATAAAGAAGGTAAACACTTTACTTTCAATGGATGATGATTCTGACTGGCATTCCTATATGAATTATATTTGTGTAGATCTTAAGTTTATGGAAGAACAAAGGCTTAATTTGCTTTCAAAATATAACCATCTTGTGTTAGAATTGAACAAGTGTAGAGATGAATTGCTTGTACTAAAACAAGCCAAGTTAGAAAATATTACACTACAAATTCAAAACACTGAGATTTTGAAGCAAAATCAAGCTCTTCAAAATGAACTTAACAAAGAAAAGGCTGTCATTGAAGGCTGGACTAAACAGAACCCCAAGGTTTTTGATACTGTGGGTTTAATTCCTTAGAAAACTATAGGAATTGACCAACTCACTGAAACCCCCAGTGAGGGTCACAGTGAAATGGCCTTTATTCCAGCGGGCATATCTTTTGAGTAAGAAATGCAACCCAAGTCAAATGACTGGATTGTCAGGGACAACCCAGTCAGTAAGTTACCAAACTTCAAGACTGGAAAAATCTTGCTTCCTGAAAGTCAGGCTCTGAAAAATATGCTTGGACTCACTAGCCAACCCAGTAGTACTGAGTCAGTCAATGAGTCTGAATCTGAATCATTCACACCACTCCCACCTCTGAATATCCTTTAGGGTGATGCACCAAGCTCAGACCTCCCACCATTGATCTACTCTCAGTATTCTCCAAAGGAGAATCCAGGAATGGGAAATACCATCCTGAAAAGGAAAACCCCTGAAGTCTCAGTACATTCTGATGACTCATCAACTTCAGTCCCTTCTGAAGTAAAAACAGAAAGCCCTGACTCCAAAATTGATCAGTTGGCTGAGCTTGTCAGGAAGCTGAGTGAGAAGATTGAATCTTCTGAGAAACCTTCTCAATCCAAGATGAAGGAACCCAAATCAGCTTCCTCAAGCACTAAACCAAAACCCTCCAAACTCCTGAAAAGGTATGAGCTGTGTCACTATACCAATCATTTCACTGATGATTGTTATAGAATCCTTTACTGCATGATATGCAAAAAGGAAGATCACAGGACTTTTGATCACCAATCATACACAACCACAACAAAGATGGCAAACTTTAAAGCTCAGGCTTTAAAATACCCTTCTGATTCTAAACATAAACAGAAACAAAAGGCCAAGCCTTTTGCACCTTGCCCTCACTGTGGCTTCAATGACCACCATCCTAAGGATTGTCCAATGGACAACTGTTGTGAAATTTGTGGAGATTTCACTCACAACACCTAAGGACATGAAAAGGTCATTCAGACCAGAAGAGGTATGACCAAGTCATCCTCTCAGTCCACTGAGTCCACCTCTACAAACAAATGCAAAACCTGTGGTAGCTCAGTCCACTCAACCACTGACCATAAATCAATTGATACTTTTAAGAAGACTACAAAAGTTAATCCCTCCAAGATGAGGGGTCCTAGAAAGAACTAACTCAGTTTACCATTTGTGCAGAGGCATGCCAGGGAGCTTGTTTGGCATCTAGATAGTGGATGTTCAAGGAGCATGACTGGTGTGAAAGAGTATCTGCACAAATATGTAGAAGAACCAGGACCCAAGGTGATATTTGCTGATAATTCATCATGTCTCACTGAAGGTTATGGTTCAGTAAACTGTAGTGGTATAGTCTTTACTAGGATAGCTTATGTCAATGGTCTTAAGTACAATTTGATCAGTGTCAGTCAACTATGTGATGCAAAGTACATAGTTCAGTTTGATGATAAGCAAGGGATCATTTTCAATGCCAATAAGGAAGTTGTCCTTATTGCACCAAGAAGGCAAGATGTTTATGTGTTAGACATGAACAGTCTAACTCAGAATGGAACTTGTCTCTTTACTAAGGCCAATGATACCCTCAATTGCCTTTGGCATAAGAGACTCTCCCACCTGAACTTCAAAAACATAAACAATCTTGTGAAACAAAACAAGGTCCTTGGCTTACCATCTCTTGTGTTTTCAAAGGATAAACCATGCTCTTCCTGTGAAAAAGGTAAACATCATAGAGCATCCTTTAAAACCAAAACAAACTTTTCCATCAGGAACTGTCTTCATCTTCTCCATATGGATCTCTTTGGGCCCATCAGTCCTAGATCCATTAACCATGAGAAGTATACTCTGGTCATTGTGGACGAATACTCAAGATACACTTGGGTTTACTTCCTGATCAAAAAGAGTCAGGCAGCTAAAACAATCATGTCCTTTGTCAGGAACATTGAAAATCAAAATGAAGTTAAAGTCAAACAGATTAGGACCGACAATGGAACAGAGTTCAAAAACTATGAACTTGAATGTTTCTGTGATGAGAAAGGAATTTCCCAAAACTTTTCCTCTCCTTACACACCTGAACAAAATGGTATTGCTGAAAGGAAGAATAGAACACTCATTGAAGCTGCCAGGACAATGCTAAATGGATCAGTCGTTTCCAAACACTTTTGGACTGAAACAGTCAAAACTGCCTGTTATACACAAAACAGATCCATCATTGTCAAGAGACATAGCAAAACCCCTTATGAGTTATTCAAGGGAAGGATCCCTGACATCAGCTACTTTCATGTCTTTGGGTGTCTTGTGTTTATTCATAATAACAAGGATCACTTAGGGAAATTTGATGCCAAAGCTGATGATGGATACTTCCTAGGATACTCACTTGTCTCAAAGGCCTTCAGGGTGTTCAACACAAGGAGACAGCAAACTGAGGAAACATTCCATGTTACCTTTGATGAGAGCACTGATACAATCAGTGTCTCTAACACCTCAGTGGAGGAAATAGGAATTGATGATTCATCAAGATACCCTCCTAATGAACATCATCCTAACAATAACCCTTCCACTCAGTACCAAGCAAATGCTGACATCTCCTACTACATCATCCCTCACAACCTTCCTTACCCAACCATCACTAAGTTTGTTGAAGCACAAAGAAGTACTGATACAATCCATCAGTCTGAACACAGTGCTCAGGAACCAAACAATCTCAGTGATCAATCAACCCAACCAGACACTCAAGATACTGAAAATCATCATGTGTCTGCACCTGATCCCACCAATCAGGCCTCCTCAAGTTCTAATCAATTTCCTAGACCTCAGGACAGTTGGACTAGGTCTCAGGATATAGAACTTGTCAATATAATTGGAGAGCCCACTGAAGGCATGCTCACTAGAAGTGATTTGAATATTTTTAAGTACGATTTTTCCGAAGGAATATTCGCGAAAATATTTCCCCGGGTCGTTCTCCCAACGAAGGTTTGACGGCGTTTAAGTCGATTCGGTGTCGTGAAAATGTGAAGTGAATAATTGAACGTGAAAGTTTATTTTGGTATTGTTTAAACTAAAATATGGAAAATTAAAAACATTCTACGATAACAAATAAATGTGCACAAAAAGAAATCAAATAACGCAAATCCCGGGCTATTCCCGAGACTTTAAAAACTAATAGTGAAGAAATAAACCTAAAGTGCAAAGCTAAAAACTCAAGGGACTGAAAATGGAATTTATTAAAACTGATTTTATAAAAGAAAATAAAGAAAACAAAAGTTTGTAAAAGTTTAGGGACTAAAAGTGTAAAAACTGAAACTATTATAGAACTTATAAAAGACAGGGACTAATTTTGCCAATTACCAAACTGCTTTACAACTGAAAACTAACCAGTCCCGATTTTAACTTTAACAGAAATTATAGGGACCAAAAGTGACAAAAACAGAAACTAATTTATTTTCTTTTCTTTTTATATTATTAAAAACTAGTTTAACTAATAAATTGCAAATTAAATAGCAAACAAGAACAAATAAATCTGAGATTTTTTAAGAGAATCTAAAAACTAATTAACTTTGTAAGAAAAATAGCAGCTAGTACCAGATAAGCAAGAATAAGCAGATTGGGCTTATTGAGAATAAGCCAAAAAGCACTTTATAAGCAAATAAGCTCAAACAGTAACACAAAG
The DNA here is from genome assembly GCA_021014915.2 of Artemisia tridentata subsp. tridentata. Lineage (NCBI taxonomy): Eukaryota > Viridiplantae > Streptophyta > Magnoliopsida > Asterales > Asteraceae > Artemisia > Artemisia tridentata. Next base: position 109,883,686 of record CP139507.1, read on the forward strand.
CTCAGAGATGATTTAAGAAGCAACACATAAGCAACAACAAACTCAAATAAGCAGATTTGAGCAACAAATTAAGCAGATATTGAAGCTAAAAAAATGAGAATGAAAAGGGCTAAACTGGACAGCAAGGTTGCTGAACCAGTGGGTGCACAATTGGGTCGAAAATGGATGAGTTTTGAAATTTTGACGAAGAGCACCTATAAACCAGATACTATACTACTTTAATAACCTTTATAGAGTAAGTTTCACTACTTTAAACTTCCTAAATCTAATTTGCTAAATAAAATCAAACCTAAGCTGTTATGAACCCTCAAATTAATCCAACTGTTGCAAATCCTTACAAACTAATAGAAACTGATTAATTTTTGCTTAAAACTACTACTGCATACTTGTTACAGCTAATTGAAATTCAAATTGTGACCAAAAATTGTTTGACCATCAAAAGTCAAACGGAACCAAACAATCCTACACTACTCAGATTACACTATCAAACGCAAATATAAACTAACAACTAACAATCCAATAATCAAACTAAGTGTAATTACTCAATATGAGGCAGAATTAACAATGAAATTCAACAATTAACCACAGAATCACAGATGTGCAGTACTAGTCATTTTGATGAAACAATAAAGTGAAATGAGGTAAAACAAGAAATCAAGTTTCTACAACTAATCAAAAATTATCTAAAATATAATCACTGCAAGCTACAATTAACAGCTAAACAAGCTAGTAAACAAATCTATACTACTCAAATCATACAGTGCAATATTAAACTAATAATGGAATTAAGGACTTACAAATTTGGACCCCTAACTGACATAGGGAGAATTCACAACCCAAGCCTTTCTTTGATAGGCTCTATCCACTCTAAAACAACCCTAAACCACCACTGAATACTCCAAATTCCACCATCATCACCAAGTTCTGATCCCGTTGACTTTAGTTGACTGAATCAGACTAACTAGTTTAAGCAGAAACAAGGTCCCAATCTCACTTTCAAACTATGATTTATCTTAAATGAGCTTGTGAAAACAGTGAATGAAAGCTTAGAAGCATATTTAGATCATTAAATTGCTGTAAAATTAAACTGCTAGTAATTGAAATGAAAATTGAACTTTTATTAAAAACTTGAATTGAGTACAACTGAAAGCTGAAAAAAATTACATTAAGCTGAAAAGCATATGATTAAGATAAACATTACTCTAAAGCTGATAAACTACTCTACCTCTACTCCTACTCCTAGTTATCTAACCAACAACCGAATTGTGAGTGAGGAGGGCTATATATAGCCATCTTCAGAAGCTTCTCGGGACTCCAGGTTGGCGATCCGCGTCAATTTGTGTTACTTTAGAGCTAATCATAGCCATTCAATCCAATCCCTCATATCATAGCCCTTAGATTATGTGCAATGACGTGTTTTGCCCAATAGATAGCTACCACGTATCATTCCCTTGTGTCAGTCCCTTGTCAGACCCTTCTAGGAGTTCGTGATTGTACGGAATTGCCCTTAGTTGTGGTGATTTTAGGGTTCATCGGGTGAAAGTAATTTCTGGGTAAAAGAGGGATTTGGGTGCGGGTGATTTTGTTTATTTTGTTTTTGTTAGTGTTTGACCGGGTCGGGGTTTTTGGGGTGGATCGGGTTATAGGAACCGGGGTTGGGCTTGGGTATCTGAGATGGGCTTTGGGGTTTAAGATAATGGATTGTTGGATTTGTATTTAAATATTGGATTAGGTCCGGATATAAGGCTTTTGATTTAGTAATGAAATGACAAGGACCAAAAGTGTAATTTCTGAAGTTCAAGGGACTTTTCCTGCCATTTTCTCGAAGTTGATCTAAGGGTTGTTTCTGACTTTTGACCAAACATAGCATTCCCGGCTTTGGCTTTGACACTCTCCCAAATCTCGTGCTCGTTTCCCGGCTATTTCTTTATTTTTGTCCTTTTCTTCGATATCCGTGCCTGCATATGTAAAAACACAAAAACACAATATATTTGGCATAATTGGTTAGGTTTTTGGTCATTTTGGATCCGGTTTTGGTCGAGAAATGGTATGTGTTTAAGCACATACCAAGAAGCATGGATGCACAATTAAGATCAACCTCTGCCAATGAATGCCTATTTGTGGACTTCATCTCCACAATTGAACCCAAAAGTGTCAAAGAAGCACTTACACATCCAAGTTGGGTTCAGGCCATGCATGATGAACTGGAACAATTTGACAGAAACAAGGTAATGACCTTGGTCAAATGTCCTGAAGATGTTTCAGTCATTGGCATGAAATGGGTGTTCAAAAATAAATCTGATGAAAATAGCATAGTCATTAAAAACAAAGCCAGACTTGTAGCCAAAGGCTATAATCAACAAGAAGGCATTGACTATGAGGAAACATTTGCACCAGTGGCAAGGATGAAAGCCATCAGGATCTTCCTTGCATTTTCAACCTACATGAACTTCAAAGTGTACCAAATGGATGTTAAAAGTGCATTCTTAAATGGCTAACTGAAAGAAGAAGTTTATGTTCAACAACCCCCTGGATTTAAAAGTAGTGAGTTTCCTGACTATGTCTGCAAGCTTAACAAAGCCCTTTATGGACTGAAACAAGCACCCAGGGCATGGTATGAAACTCTCTCAGCCTTCCTGATCCAAAACAAATTTGTCAGAGGCAAGATAGACAACACATTGTTTATCTACAGGACAAATAATGATGTCATACTTGTACAAGTTTATGTTGATGACATCATCTTTGGCTCAACAAGTTATAAACTTTGCAAACAGTTTGAAAAACTGATGGCAAAGAAATTTGAAATGAGCATCATGGGAGACCTGACTTATTTCCTTGGACTACAAATCAACCAGACTGATAAATGAACCTCTATCAGTCAAGAGAAGCATGTCAGAAGCTTACTGAAGAAGTATGAGCTCAGTGACTGTGCCTCAGTCAAAACTCCTATGGTACCCCCAAACAACCTTGGTCCTGACCTTACCGGAAAACTAGTGAATCAAACTCTTTTTAGAGGAATGATTGGGTCACTGATGTATCTACTTGCATCAAGGCCTGACATCCAATTCTCAGTCTGTTTATGTGCCAGATATCAATCTGACCCAAGAGAATCTCATCTCACAGCTGTGAAAAGTATACTCAGGTACCTGAAAGGTAATCCAAACCTTGGATTATACTATCCAAAATGTTCAGGCTTTGATCTTAAAGGATACTCAGACTCCGACTATGCTGGATGCAACATGGACAGAAAAAGCACCTCAGGCTCCTGCCAAATCCTTGGTAGGAAAGTAGTATGTTGGAGTGCTAAGAAGCAACAATCAGTTGCCATGTCCTCAGCAGAAGCTGAATATGTTGCTGCTGCCAGTTGTTGTGCAAATGTACTTTGGATGAAAAGTCAACTCAGTGACTATGGAATCCAGTATAAGATGGTTCCCATTTTTTGTGATAACACAAGTGCAATTTCCATCTCAAACAACCTTGTTCTTCATCAGAGAATAAAACACATTGATATTAGATATCACTTCATCAGGGACCATGTCATGAATGGTGACATTGAATTACACTTCATTCCTACTGAATATCAGCTAGCTGATATATTCACCAAACCATTGGATGAACCAACTTTCACAAGACTGAAAGTTGAACTAGGAATGTTGGATATTGAGAATCAGTCCACTGATTGAATTCATCAAACTAAGTGTAAATTCTTAAAACCCCAGGTCCCTGACTCAATGTGTTCCTCAGTGAAAAAGATCACTGAATCACCTTCCCTGAACCCCTCACTGAATGAAGAGTCATTCAGGACCCTCAAAAGACATTCAATGCTAACTTAAATGCTCTAAGTATCTAGTTAGTAAATGTCCGAGGTTGGTAACTGAATTCTTATTTAATATAAGAATATTTGTTCTTTTGCCTTTCTGGCATGCACCTCATGGGCCCCCACTTTCTCACTTGGCATTGAATGCCTTTCCAATCACATAACAGATATGTGATGACTCAACCCTGCAAATTATACTTTTTGCAGACGGCACAACTGTTCACCTCGACTGTTGCGCAAAACCAGGGAAAAGTGGAGTGGTGGCATTTAATGCGGATCCCAAACGTTTTATACAAAACGGTTTTCAAAAATTTCTTTTGAAAGAATAAAAATGCTTAATGCCTAAAATACCCTCCTCTCCACTTCCCTATAAATACCCCCAAACAAAATAACACACACAAGTTTTTTAGAAAATCTTAAGCAAATTCTTGCCCCTTTTTCTTTCAAAAAAAAAAAAAAAACAAAAAAAAAAAAAAAAAAAAAAAAACAATTGTGTGTGTGTTCTTAGTCTTTAGAAACCCAGACCATCTTTGTAACCCAGACTTACCAAACAAAAATGGCTACTTCTAAAGCTATCACATACGCCCTAAATGTGGAATTCACAATGGAGGGCGTAGACATGACCAAAAACAACGTTGTAGAAAATTTTGCCTACCCCGAACAATTTTGGGCGTACAAGAATGTGGTTAAATACCTTCAAAACTGCTTTCTTGCTACAGCGTTTACAAAAACCCCCTCAGTCATATATCATGACTATCTGAGGGAATTCTGGTGTACTGCAGTGGCAACGAGCCCTGAGGACACCAAATACTCAATAATCACTTTCTTAGTGATGAATGGGAGAAGGACCCTCTCCCTTGATTACCAAACCTTCATAAAGGCCACAGACCTTGATTTCGCTGAGAACTTTGAACCTCAGCCCACTGACCAAGAAGTAAAGGCCGAATTGCTTTTACTTGGGCCACATGATCCAAAACAACCTGATGTGGCCCCAAGAACCCTGTTGTCCAAAGCGCCAATCATCAAGACCTGGTTCCCACTTGCCTGGAGGATCCTGATGACTTTTGTCATTCAGGTCCTTGGAGGCAATAAATCCTCCACTGAGCAATTGAACACATCACAACAAATGATTGTGTTCAGCCTCCTGGAGGGTAAAAAGATTGACATCGGAGGAATACTCTTCCGTAACCTTGTAGCCAAGCTCTCAGGAAAATCTAGGCAAAAACACTTGTCTTACCCTAGATTCATTTCCTGTGCGCTTCAGGCCTTACTAGGCTATGATTATGTTAGGCCTGACGTTGAAGGATCTAAACCTGATGTACTTCATAAAGCCAACTATTCCAGAGACCTCACTGAGGTACAACCAGTCTCCCTGACCACATACATGCTGTTGGTCATTCAGGGAGACAAAGCTGTCTCACCCATTCCTTCTCCTACAAAGCCAGAGAAGAAGAAAAAGAAGGCAGGGACCAAGAAGGTGGTGAAACCCACATCACTCGCCCTTGGATCTTCTGCCTCAGAGCCTAAAGAAGGGCAAACGGCCAAGACCTCAGAGACACTGATGAACTCAAATAAGTACATTTTATTACCATCATTTATCCTATTTATTTGACTTGTTTTATTATATTATATATGAGAATTGATACTTAATCGTTTACTTTTGTAATTCTCAGGTAAAAACAAGTATTATGTGAAACTTGGCGATTTTGGACTAATTATGGAGCAAAACAAGCAAGATGTTAAGAGTCTACTGAAATGAAGAAGATCAAGACTAATCTGCTCCAGATGCGCCGCATCTCACTATCAACATGCGCCGCATCTCTATCAAGATGTCACCAGATACGATCCAAGATACAAGAGGACATGCGCCGCATCTAATAAAGAGTTACGCCGCATCTTCTGGCGGTGTACGAATATTCCTGAATATTATAATCTTGGACCCCACGCGAAGTTACGTACATGCGCCGCATCTACTTAAGTAGATGCGCCGCATCTTCCCTCAGACACAAACTATAAATACCCCGTAGACCAGACGCATTAAAAGATTCGGAAATTCGAAAGTTCGAAAACCTAAAGACCGAACAGAAGAGAAGGACGAATTCAGTCAAGAGGCAGCACAAGACACACCCAAATCGAAGATACAAGAGCTGTAAGAAGGTGCTGCATGTATTTAATTCATTAAGTAGTTTTGTTTTATTGTTTTAGCAAACTTTAATTCATCAGGATTGGTGGCTTGTGTAATGTGACAACGGAAAGATTGCACTCCCTTTAATACTTGCTTTCCCATCAATTAAAGTTTATATGTTGATGTCTTTGGTTACTACTTATTAGTGCATTGACCACCTCTGTGTTTATTAGTGGCTTGCGGGCACCCGACTGCGGGACAAGGTGTGGCTCCCACGGTTGTTTCTAAATTGATCACTTAGGAATAACTTTTAGACATAAGTCGTCATTAAGGGTTTACTCGCCGATAAGAATAGGACCAACGAGAAAGGGTTAATTACATACACTTCATATAAAGCTATCAATAAAACAAGTGACAATCTACTTAATCATAAGGACAGCCCTCTTATTGTCTCAAGTATCTATCTGTGTACGTGTGTGCTACTTGCTGATTCGTGCCTATTTGTTTATTTTATTATTTTATTACATACAACAAACTGTGCCAGTCTCTCAGGCTGAAACCCCCTTGCGTTAGGATATTAAAATACTGATTAGATTAACGAGATTATACGTTCCACTCTTAGTGATCGACACTCTACTTACCATTATCTTCATACTGACCGGGTACACTGCTCGTTAAGTGTGTGTGTTATTGATAAGTCGGCTAAATATAAATTTAAAACTTGAGTAGGCATTAAAACTGCTAAACCGCAACGACACATCACGCGCATCAAGTTTTTGGCGCCGTTGCCGGGGAGTGAATTGTTATTATCTGTTAATTTGATTTAGTATTTTAATAGAAAAACCTAATTAAAATACTCGTGGTGTATCTTGATTTGTTTTTCTTTTTATTAGATTAATTGCATCATTGTACTATTTTGCATATTTGTTGTATTGTGTGTTATTTGTTTGCTTTTGTTTTTATTTTTGTGTGTTTTATTTTCGTGTGTTTAATTTTTATTTTTATTTTTCGTATTTTTCTGTTCTGCTATCGTTGTACTGTGCTAAATCAAACGATACGGCGCATCTGATCTCTCAGATACGGCGTATTGCGTTTAATTTTTATATACAACGCGTTTAATTAATTCGATACGACGCATCTTTTCCCCAAGATACGGCGTATCTGTTTTTAACAAGAAAATTTTTCTAAGCGATAAAGTAATACGACGCATCTGCTTTTGTAGATACGGCGTATCTGTTTTGATAAAAATTTTTTTTTCTAAACGTTAACGCCATACGACGCATCTGCTTTCGCAGATACGGCGTATCTATTATTTTAATTAAAAACAGTTTGCGAATTATTAAACAAATACGGCGTATCGATTTCCGTCGATACGGCGCATCTTACTGAATCAAAAATCTTTTATTTTTAAACGTAACGAAAATACGGCGCATTAACTTTCGTTAATACGACGCATTTAATTTTAATTAGATAAGTTGATTTTTGATTAATTAATTCGATACGGCGCATTCATAAATTCAAAGCGGCGTATCTATTTTCTGAATAAAGTCTGATTTAATTTTAACGTATTAAGATACGGCGTATCCAACTCTTTGGATACGGCGCATCGTCTGCAGATATCAGCAACTTTTATTTTTCTAATTTCCGAACGGAAAATACTCCGACTTACCCTTATACCTGGAAACTTTTACTTTGAAATCTTCTTGTCCTTAATTTTCAGGAACGATGTTCGATATTTTCCCAAACTGGTTCGGAAAGGCCCAAAGAAACCTCACTATGGAAGAGTTTGCACTACTAATCGCTGAAGCCAATGAAAAAGAACATCATGAAGCAAGAAACTTTATCACTGAATTCAAAGGCAGTCATGAGCTGTTACTAAAGGAACAAAACAATATGATCAATGGGTTGGCAATTGAAGTGCACCAATTGTCAACGGTGCTTAACAAGGTTCTTTTGGTAAGGCACGATCTGAAAGGAATTACAACTAGAGGCGGAAAGTCAACCTTTCAAATCGGAGAGACGCCCGAGGATGACAGTACAAACAAAACTTCCCCTGAATCTTTATCACCTGAGCAAGAGCAACCTAAAGAGACTGATCCAGAACCTGTGACTAGAAAAGAACCTTCTGTTGAACCTAAACGATCAACACCACCTTTCCCACACAGGGCAAGGATAGAGAAAGAAGATGCCTATCAAAAGAAATTCCTGGAGAATCTCAAGCAGCTGCAGCTTAGTATACCATTTATGGAAGCCCTAGTGCAAATGCCAAAATATGCTAAATATCTGAAGAGCTTGCTTACAAACAAGTCTAAACTCGAAGAGGCTTGCACCATAACAATGGGGAAAAGAAGCTCAGCGGCGTTGCTCAACAACCTTCCATCAAAAGAAAAAGATCCAGGGAGTTTCACTATTCCTTGTCAGATTAAAAATTTGCATATTGAAAATGCTTTAGCCGACCTAGGAGCTAGTATAAGTCTTATGCCCTCTTCTATGTATGATAAATTAGGTCTTGGTGAACCAAAACCTACTAGGATGTGCTTAGAACTAGCTGATAGGTCCATACAATACCCATTAGGAATAGCGGAAAATATATTAATAAAAGTTGATAAATTTGAATTACCTATCGACTTTGTTATCCTTGACATGCCTGAAAATTCTAGAACTCCTATAATATTAGGAAGACCATTTTTAGCCACTGCTAGGGCGATGATTGATGTTTTTAATAAAAAAATAACTCTTACCATAGGAAAAGATGAGGTTGAATTTAACATGGAACAATCTATGAGTAAAGATAATTCCGATGATGATGAATGCTATAATATCGATGTTTCTGATGACACGATTAATCAATTTACTCAGAGATTGTTAAAAAATGATTTGCTTGATTCTTTTCTGCTTAAAAATTTAGAAAACACAATTGCTATAGAAGATCAAGTTGATGAGAATACTATTGATTATAATTATGCTGCTGATTCTGCTGTATGTAACGCAATGCGGCGCATCGAAAACCTCGATGCGGCGCATCTATCTGATGACAGCAGCGATGTAATTAAAGAACAGGTTTATTCCGCTAGTGCTACTGAAATTGATAATGTTAAACCTGTGCTTAAGGATCTTCCTTCTACTTTAGAATATGCTTATTTAAACGGAAATACTAATTCACCCGTTATTATTGCATCTGACTTAACGCCAAAAGAAAAAGAGTCTCTTTTGCAGGTATTATATAAACGAAGAGGAGCATTAGCGTGGAGTATGTCTGATATTAAGGGAATTAGCCCGTCATTTTGTACACATAAAATCCTTATGGAGGATGAATTCAAACCAACTATCCAACCTCAAAGGCGTTTGAATCCAAAAGTCCAAGATGTAGTGAAAAATGAAATCGTAAAGTTACTTGACTCCGGGCTTATCTACCCAATTTCCGACAGCTCGTGGGTCAGTCCTATCCACGTTGTACCGAAAAAAGGAGGAATGACGGTAGTACTCAATGACGACAATGAGCTAATCCCTTCAAGAACCGTTACCGGATGGAGAGTTTGCATTGACTACCGCAAACTCAATGATGCTACGCGAAAAGATCACTTCCCTCTTCCATTTATTGATCAAATGTTAGAAAGACTATCAGGATATGATTATTATTGTTTTTTGGATGGTTTTTCAGGTTTCTTCCAAATACCCATTGCCCCCGAGGATCAAGAAAAGACGACTTTCACCTGCCCTTATGGAACCTTCGCCTATAGGAGAATGCCGTTCGGACTATGCAACGCCCCTGCTACCTTCCAACGTTGTATGACGGCTATCTTCCATGATATGGTAGAAGACTTTATGGAAGTCTTCATGGACGACTTTTCGGTGTTCGGTAACTCATTTAATGATTGTCTCTTTAAACTTGATAAAATGCTTGCTAGGTGTGAAGAAACTAACCTTGTTCTTAATTGGGAAAAATGTCATTTTATGGTTAGAGAGGGGATTGTGTTAGGACATAAGATTTCTGGGAAAGGTATAGAAGTCGATAAAGCTAAAATTGATGTAATTGCCAAACTACCTTACCCCACTAATGTAAAAGGTGTTAGAAGTTTTTTAGGGCATGCTGGATTTTATCGTAGGTTCATAAAAGATTTTTCAAAAATATCTAGGCCTATGACCCAATTATTGCTAAAAGATGCGAAGTTTGATTTTTCTGACGATTGCAAAAAGGCATTTAATATACTTAAAGAAAAACTAACTTCCGCACCTATTATAATTTCGCCGGATTGGAATTTGCCTTTTGAATTAATGTGTGATGCTAGTGATTATGCTGTTGGAGCTGTACTTGGCCAAAAGATAGATAAGAAATTTAAGCCAATTTACTATGCTAGCAAAACTTTAAATAATGCCCAAGAACATTACACCACCACGGAAAAAGAACTTTTAGCAGTAGTTTTTGCATTCGATAAATTTAGATCATATCTTATATTGTCAAAAAACTATGGTTTACACTGACCATTCTGCTTTGAAGTATTTGTTCAATAAACAGGATGCCAAGCCTAGGCTTATTAGGTGGGTTTTATTGCTCCAAGGATTCGATATTGAAATTAAAGATAAAAAGGGTGCCAAGAATCTAGCTGCTGACCACTTATCTAGACTTGAAAATCCTGATATGGAGGTACTTGACGAAAGGGAAATAGCTGATGACTTTCCTGATGAACACCTTATGATGGTAGGAATTAAGAGTAATAATAATGGACCATGGTATGCCGACTTTATAAACTTTATTGTTGCAAATGAAATTCCAAAAGGGCTAACATCCGACGAGAAAAGGAGGTTTATAACTCGCTCTAGCGAGTATATTTGGGATGAACCTTATGCCTTTAAATTATGTCCTGACAATATTATACGAAGATGCGTAGATGGTGATGACATTCCAGCAATATTGGCACATTGCCATTCAGGGCCAACAGGGGGACATCACGGTGCAGTAGTCACAAAAAGAAAAATCCTTGACGCGGGATTTTATTGGCCCACTATGTTGGAGGATGCGAAAGATTATATAAAAGGATGTGATGCGTGTCAACGATCCGGAAATATTACATCAAGAAACGAAATGCCGCAAAACTATATCCAGGTATGTGAAGTTTTCGACATATGGGGATTAGACTTCATGGGACCGTTTCCTGAATCTAAAGGTAATAAATATATTTTGGTTGCTGTTGATTACGTATCAAAATGGGTCGAAGCACAAGCATCTCCAACAAACGACAGCAAGGTAGTTCTTAAATTTTTACAAGGTTTGTTCTCTAGGTTTGGAATTCCTAAGGCATTGATTAGTGATAGGGGAACACACTTTTGTAATCACCATCTTGGAAGAGCCTTGCAAAAATATGGAGTGTATCATAGAGTTTCCACCGCATACCATCCTCAATCAAATGGTCAAACTGAAGTAACCAATAGAGCTATAAAACGAATTCTTGAAAAAACGACTGGTTATAATCCTAAAGGATGGTCTGACAAGTTGAATGATGCTTTATGGGCATTCCGTACAGCCTATAAGACACCAACGGGATGCACCCCATTCCGTCTTGTATATGGAAAAGCATGCCACCTGCCGGTCGAAATTGAACAAAGTGCATATTGGGCTTTAACGAATTGTAATATGGATATGGAAGCTGCAACGAAGAACCGTTTCATGGAGCTTAATGAACTCTATGAACTAAGAGATGAGGCCTACAAAAATACTAAAATCTACAAAGAAAGAACTAAAAGATGGCATGACTCGAGGTTACGTGGAGATAAAACGTTTGCTATCGGAGAAAAAGTGCTACTATTTAATTCTAGATTAAAGATGTATCCTGGTAAACTTAAATCAAGATGGACGGGTCCGTTCGTTGTCAAGAAAGTATATCCATACGGAACCATTGAAATATGCGATAAAAATGGTTATATATTCAAAGTAAACGGGCAACGTGTAAAGAAATACTTTGATAATAAAATTGAGGATAATGAGAGCGAGGTGGTGGAGTTTGAGCCCGACGTAATAGAGTAAAGAGCTGAACGTGAGTCTAACTTGAAGACTCTGGAATAAAGACAAGTGCTGACCGGGAGACAACCCGGATTTATCATTTATTATTCTGTTTTCTGTGTCGAGTCAGTCCAGGCCGCACGAAGATACGGCGCATCTCAATCCTGAGATGCGACGCATCTCCTGCAACGGTCATATCTTATTTTATTTTTCTGCATTTTAATTTTCGACTTTAAAACTATTTATCAGTTTATTTTTAATGCGGCGCATCCCTGGTTAAGGATGCGGCGCATCTTTATTCTGATCCGTATTAATTCCAGGCTCGATACGGCGCATCTTCTTCAATAAGATACGGCGCATCGACTGACCTGATGATTTTCAGTTTTTAATTTTTAAGTTTTATTTTTATCTAACTACTAATGTATTATGCAAGTTGAACCTTTCTTATCTTAGGTGTGTTTTAAAGTGTTGGTGGTATTATAGTTTTCTGGATTTCCTGTGGATACATCAAGTATGAAGCTTTAACGTTCTAATCCACAAGAAGTTGATTTTTGCTCATATACTAATGGAGGATCATACCGAGCAAATCTCAGGGGAGTTTTTCCGTTCTAATTCTTTTTATTTCCAGTTTTTAACCTTTTATACAAACAACGAGGACGTTGTTTAACTTAAGTGGGGGATAGGAGAATTAGAACACTTAACAATTACTTGTCCTAAACTTTTTCAAAAATTATGCTTAAAATGTGCTTAATATATCAAACTTAAAAATTTTTTAGCATGTTTTTGTTTAAGATCTAAGTTGCATAACTGCACACATGACGTTATTTTCAAAAATTGTGATTTTTCCAAAATTCACAAATCTATGAGTGTGCCGGTGACTTGTAAACTTTAGAACTTGGCTTGTATACTATTCGAGACCACCATAATGAGTATTATTTATTTAATTGGAATGACTTGTCTAAATTGGTAAAATTCTAGGATTACACCCAAATAGCCTATTATATGTTATGTGTTTATAACTAGCTACACTGGTTAGTTAACCCCGTATAAACCCTTTTGTTACTCTCATTTTTAGAGTAAGATACCCCTAGAAAAACACTCAGAGCCATTCCTTTCGTTTCTTACACCTATGTTTAAAATGTTTCGTTACACCTTAAACCTTAGCCTACCCTGTAGATTAGAATCCGTGGTTGGTTAATTGCTATAGGCAGAGTGTGTTTCCTTACATTACCTGTGTTCGCGTGCGTAATTCATTATATATGGTTAGGTCGGGAAATTGCACAATGCAAATTGGAGTGAAAGTAAATATTGTATATCTTTAGAGTTTATTTTTCGTGTGTTTACTACTTTCACTATTACCATTATTTCTGAAAGTATGAAAAGTATGAATAAAAATTATCCGGAAAGAAAGTTGTAGTGATGTGGTGAAATTTTACACATCTATGTTTATGTTTCTAGTTTAAAAAAAAAAAAAAAAAAAAAAAAAAAAAAAAAAAAAAAAAAAAAAAGAAAAGAAAAAGAAAGAAAAAAGAGTTGGATGTTTATTTTAAGCCAACGATGTAAAGTTATGTAAGTGGTTCATATGGCCACTATTTGTTGTACTATATCTATGGATTGAATGGGAATTGGCAGTTATGGGAACGCCAATTAAGGTTTATTCTTTGATTAAGATCTTGTTGAGTATAATTCGTGTCTACCTAAAGCGTGTGTTTCAAGTGTTAAAGCGTGAGTTATTCAATGATATGAGTCTTATTCATGGGATGGTTGGGATAGTGATTAACCACACTTAGGATTTTAATTTATTTGTTTTGTTTATTTTTATTTTTATTTTTACACCAATTTATATCCCAAATGTTATCCATACCCTATATTATTCTTTATCCAACCAAACCTTTGATTTATTGAGATTAGGGATTTGAGCAATCTTAAGTATCGTAGTCGTGGATTCGGCTATGTATTTATGATTTTGTCGCCCTTTTTGATATATTATTATTGGTGAAGTTTGGACCTATCTTTAGCCTATTCGAGTTAAGGATTTGAGCAATTGCAAGTATCGTGTTCGTGGATTCGATCATGTATTTGTGATTTTGTCGCCTTTTCTGGAATTTGAGATCGATAGAAAAGAGAATAATTAACCCTTAAGCCTAAAAACCCTTTTTACCGCTTTAGACTTGTTATTCCTTAGCTTTAGTGGTGGAGATGTGTATACTTGCCAAGCTTATGATAGAATATTCGTCGCGACTGGACAGTTAAACGATTAGATTTGCTTTTATCAACTTATTTTATTTTACTTCTAATTCGTTAAGTGTTTAGTTGTGTGATTATGAAATAAACGAATACATGCTTAAATATAAAAATAAATCCTAACATCTTTTAGGATACATTTTCATGAGATTTAATCTAAGGTTTACTTGGGGACAAGTAAAGTTCAAGTGGGGGGATATTTGATGAACTCAAATAAGTACATTTTATTACTATCATTTATCCTATTAATTTGACTTGTTTTACTATATTATGTATGAGGATTGATACTTAATCGTTTACTTTTGTAATTCTCAGGTAAAAACAAGCATTTGGTGAAACTTGGCGATTTTGGACTAATAATGGAGCAAAACGTGCATAAAGTGAAGAGTCTACTGAAATGAAGAAGATCAAGACTAATCTGCTCCAGATGCGCCGCATCTCACTATCAACATGCGCCGCATCTCTATCAAGATGTCACCAGATACGATCCAAGATACAAGAGGACATGCGCCGCATCTAATAAAGAGTTACGCCGCATCTTCTGGCGGTGTACGAATATTCCTGAATATTATAATCTTGGACCCCACGCGAAGTTACGTACATGCGCCGCATCTACTTAAGTAGATGCGCCGCATCTTCCCTCAGACACAAACTATAAATACCCCGTAGACCAGACGCATTAAAAGATTCGGAAATTCGGAAGTTCGAAAACCTAAAGACCGAACAGAAGAGAAGGACGAATTCAGTCAAGAGGCAGCACAAGACACACCCAAATCGAAGATACAAGAGCTGTAAGAAGGTGCTGCATGTATTTAATTCATTAAGTAGTTTTGTTTTATTGTTTTAGCAAACTTTAATTCATCAGGATTGGTGGCTTGTGTAATGTGACAACGGAAAGATTGCACTCCCTTTAATACTTGCTTTCCCATCAATTAAAGTTTATATGTTGATGTCTTTGGTTACTACTTATTAGTGCATTGACCACCTCTGTGTTTATTAGTGGCTTGCGGGCACCCGACTGCGGGACAAGGTGTGGCTCCCACGGTTGTTTCTAAATTGATCACTTAGGAATAACTTTTAGACATAAGTCGTCATTAAGGGTTTACTCGCCGATAAGAATAGGACCAACGAGAAAGGGTTAATTACATACACTTCATATAAAGCTATCAATAAAACAAGTGACAATCTACTTAATCATAAGGACAGCCCTCTTATTGTCTCAAGTATCTATCTGTGTACGTGTGTGCTACTTGCTGATTCGTGCCTATTTGTTTATTTTATTATTTTATTACATACAACAAACTGTGCCAGTCTCTCAGGCTGAAACCCCCTTGCGTTAGGATATTAAAATACTGATTAGATTAACGAGATTATACGTTCCACTCTTAGTGATCGACACTCTACTTACCATTATCTTCATACTGACCGGGTACACTGCTCGTTAAGTGTGTGTGTTATTGATAAGTCGGCTAAATATAAATTTAAAACTTGAGTAGGCATTAAAACTGCTAAACCGCAACGACACATCACGCGCATCAACCTCAGAGACACTGATGAACTCAAATAAGTACATTTTATTACCATCATTTATCCTATTTATTTGACTTGTTTTATTATATTATATATGAGAATTGATACGTTAATGTTTACTTTTGTAATTCTCAGGTAAAAACAAGTATTATGTGAAACTTGGCGATTTTGGACTAATTATGGAGCAAAACAAGCAAGATGTTAAGAGTCTACTGAAATGTACAAGATCAAGATCATTCTGCTCCAGATGCGCCGCAACACACTTCGTACATACAGCGCATCACTATCAAGATTTCACAAGTGACGATCCAAGACAGCGAAGGACATGCGCCGCATAGATAAATGGAGTTACGCTGCATCTTAAGGCGGTGTACGAATATTCCATAATATATTAATCTTGGACCCCACGCGAAGTTAAGTCAATGCGCCGCATCTACTTATCCTATGCGCCGCATCTAACCCTCAGACAGAAACTATAAATATCCCAAGGCCAGACGAATTTCAAAAACCTTACACACACTAAGCCTTCGAAGACAGAAGAAACCCTAAGCCGAATTCAGATGTATTAGCAGCACAAGACACACCCTAAACAAAGATACAAGAGCTGTAAGAAGGTCCTGCATGTATTTAATTCATTAAGTAGTTTTGTTTTATTGTATTAGTACACTTTAATTCATTAGGATTGATGGGCCGATTCCATGTGACTACGGAAAACCATGGGCACCCCTTAAAATTGCTTTCCCATTAATTAAAGTTTATATGTTGATGTCTTTGGTGACTTTTATTAGTGCATTGATAACCTCTGTGTCTAGCTGAGCATTGCTTGGGTCGCCATGCCCCTTCCTCGCCTATCTATTTTAGCGTATACGAAACGTGGGCATCACAAGTGCTCAATATTCTAGGATAGTGGGATAGACATAAGTGATCATTAAGGGTTTACTCGCCGATAAGATTAGAGCCAACGAGAAAGGTTTAACTCTCGATGCGTCGCATCGAACTATACACTTCATATAAAACTAGCAATAAAACAAGTGACAAGCTACTTAATTATCAGGACAGGTCTTCTTATTGTCTCAAGTATCTATCTGTGTACGTGTGTGCTAATCGCTGATTCGTGCTTATTAGTTTAGTTTATTATATTTAATCACAACCAAACCGTGCCAGTCTCTCAGGCTGAACCCCCTTGCGTTAGATTAGGATTGTATAGCTAACTTAAGATATTAAAATACTGATTAGAATAACTAGATAATACGTTCCACTCTTAGTGATCGACACTCTACTTACCATTATATTCATACTGACCGGGTACACTGCTCGTTAAAGTGTGTGTTATTGATAAGTCGGCTAAATATAAATTTAAAACTTGAATACTGCTAAAACCACAACGACATTACGCGCGCACCAAATCTTTGGAGCCGCTGCCGTGGATATAAAAGAATTAGAGCAATACACGCACACATCAGACACCCATCATTGAGACCCTCTTGACCTTTAAACAAACGCCAACGGAGGGTACTAAGAAATCATCCTCAGTGTCCTTGGGCAAAACCCTTCCTCATGGCTCTACTGACATACACAAGTCAGTGGGGTCAGGAACCTTCACCCTCTCACATCCCGATGAAGGCATTACCAAATCACAAGCTATGCCTGAGGGTGTACAGGGTCCTGAATCCTCGGTGGGGCAGCACTACTCTACTGAGAAGGGGACCCACACCCAATCACATCCCGTTCACGGCTCTGAGAAATCACACTCATAGTCTTAGGGAGTCAAGGACCTTAAATCCCCAAAAGGGCAGTACAACCCTGATGGGAAGGGGGTCCACCAACAATCACAATCTGTGCCTAGTGATAGTACTGGAGAACACCCACCAGTGCTTGAAGGCACACATGGGGACAAAGACTCAGGGGGCATGCAACCACCCACTGATATGGAACCACAACCCCCTCATGGCGCATCCATTCTCTCGGGAACTGACTCCAAGAGCCAGGCTGAGCAAACCCACTCAGTTATTATGGCGGGGTCAGGACCTGGCCAAAACCAAGGCAAGTCTTCTAATGAAGAGCAACCGGCTAACCAACTCTTGCAGATTCAGTCTATGGCAGATTTTCAGGCTGTTCTCTTTTTTGATGATGAGCTCAGCAATGACAGTGAGGAAGAAGTTTTTGAGGCAGGTGATGATCTGGATACTGGTGCTCAACCCACTGAACAACCGCATCAGTCTTCTCCACCACAGGCTGAGGAATTAGCATCTCAGACTGATCATTCATCGGACTCTGAATCATCCTGCCTAGCCAATCTCAGGAAGTATGACAATATTCTTTCTCTCACTGAAAGACAGTTGGTCAAGTTCTTGCAGAAAGCCAACAATGCTATTTTTCATGGGCTCACTGAAGAACTCTTTGATCAACATTGTGAAGCTGCAGTTCATTATATCAATCTGAAGGAATCCGTTGAATCTTATCATGATGACGTTAACGAGCAACAATCATCGATCACCTTCTCCTTGACAACTCTTGATACCCATCTTAAAAGGTTCAACGCTACTCTTTCCAACATTACGAAGAGCGTTGCAATATTCAAGAGTCAGTAAAAGATGACCCTGAGCTCACCAAGAAGATTCTTCAGGCTTCTGAGACCTATCAGCGACATTCAGCTCAGTTCACTGAGCTTGTCAACATGCTGAAATCCTCTAACCTTCAGGGTCTCAGCTCTTCAGTGGACTCCATCAAATCTTCACTGGTTCTTATGGAGGGAAATTTAGCAGCTTGGGCTAAGTCTTCGAATTCCTTGGCCCGGAATATTGGGCCTCGAATGACCGCTATAGAGACTTCTCAGGCATCTCTTGAGGCCAAAGTGACCACTCTTCAGCAAGACACCTCAGAAATCAAAACCATGATGACTGAGATCTATCAGGCTTTTAAAGGTCATGCTGCTCCCTCAACTTCAGTGAGCACTCCAATTCTTGCTCTCATAATGGTTCCAGCAACAGTTGAGGGGGAGAAAGTCACTGAAGCATCATCCAGCCAACAACCTCCTTCTCACACTGAGGGGAGATACCACCAAATCCAGCAGCAGCTCCTGAAACAACCCCATCATTAACTCACCAAGATAAAGGCAAAGGCATTGTCACAACAACAGAGCCTGAACCTACACCAAAATTGGTGCCTGCTTCCTTGGTCAGAAGGCCTGACCCTGATGAACCAGTCAAGGTCCCTTATGAAATTAATGGAGTGTTGTATCATCTCACTGAGGCTGAAATTCAGGCTCATATGGAAAGGGAAGAGTTGTTAAAGAAAACAACTGAAGAAGAAAGGCTGAACAAGACTGCTCTCATCCAAGTGGTCTGTGAAGAGGCTGAAAAGCTTGGAATACAACCACAAGCCCTTGCTGGAAGAAAAGGTGGTGAGAGCTTTATAAAAGCTCAGGATGCTGAGATGATTGCTCTCAGGCAGAAAAGGGATGAGAAAATGAAAAAGGCTGCAGAGCTAAGGAGAAAGAAAATTGAGAGGTACCAGTGGGTTATGACAAGCAGATTGCGACCAGAACCAATCACTGATGTCAAGATTCATCAATATACCAAGCCTGCTATCATTAGTGTCTTCAGAGGTCCAGACAAGTGACACTTTGAGGTTCATGATCCCTTTACATTCTCTGACTTTGGGATCACGGAACTGGATGAATTGGGTCCAATCATTGTGAAAAAGCAAAACATGGTTGTCAAAGACCTGATGAAATCCCTGAGGCAAAGATATGACAAACTGACAAAAACACCTGATGAACTTGATAGTCCCTCTCTTCTCCCAGCTCCGGTCAATCAGCCTGCTCCCTCTCAGTCTTCTAGAAAGAGGAAGAAAATAGAATCTGAGCCTGAGATCAAAGTTCCCGGCCATGAATGCAATAGTGCCCTCCCTGAAGGAGTTAGATTTGTGAACAACATGGTCATTGAACAACCTAAGAGAGGTCTCTTCTTCACTGATGCATTTTGTGACCCAACCTTCCAAAGATGGAACGACATTGATAAGGCAGGAATTAAAACTATGCTTGGTTTCCTCATGATGGCCTCCCCAATACAGAGTCCTGAAAATGTGAGGTTCTGTCATGACCTGAGAACCAAGATCCAAGAACATCCTGACCAACATGAGCTGGAATCTAAGAGACCAAAGCTTGAAGCCCTCGGTTATAAATTTAACTGATGAATCTGCAACACCACCACTATCCTTTACTTTGTTTAGTTGTTAGGACTTTTGTAATAATATTAATAAAATGATGGCCCATGTTTTTGTTATTTCAGTGTCCTTAATAACTTTCTAGTATATTCAGTATGAGAAGAAGTCATTAGCTCACTCATAACTGATCAAAACACTTAGGCATAATTTATATCCAAATAGGGGGAGATTGTTGGGTCCGTTAGTACCCAAGAGTCCTTAAAACATGATTTGGACACAAATTAACTAAGTGATTAATCAACCTTAAACAATCTCAAGTCACTGAGTGAACAGTCACTCAGTGAGTTACCTTCAAGATGCTTAGGACGAATCTAAGAAGAAAGATTCACCATTCAGTGAGGCGGAACTCCCTGAGTGTCACTTAAGCCAAAGAAGAAGGTAATGGGTTCAGTGAGTATTGGACAATAACTCACTGAACCTCAGTCTCCTCAACAAACAATAAGTGATTAAGGACTGAAGACTGAAGGCGAAGACTGAAGAACTTGAAGCCTGAAAGAAAGATGGGATTGAGCGGGAAGAGTTTGAGAAGATAAGGAGAAGTCTTATCAAGCCAGAAACGAACCTTCCCTAAAGCGGCTAAAAGTCAAGAAGTGTCAGAACTGACACTCGAAGACTTTTTAGCCCATTCCTATTGGTTCTTGGAAATGACAAATACTGTTGTAGTTGTCAGACACGCCTTGTATTCTTTTTGTATTTTAATCTTCAGTACTCTTTGAATGTTTGTATATAAATAGCAACAGATGGAGAAAAGGAGGTTAAGTTTTTGTGCATTAAAAGCTTAGACTTTCACAAAACCCTTTTCTCCTACAAAGAGTAACTAAGTCCCTGAGATAGCTCAGTGGTTCAATATTGTTACCACTCAAGCAAAGCTTGAGTTTAGATAGGAGACACACCATACCTTGTCTATTCAATCCCAAGTGTTTGTTCCGCAAAACACTTGGGTAATGGATTCTTTGATTGATTTCTAATAAGAATTTAAATGTTGAAAAACTTTGTGTTTTTATATTTACGTTTTACTTATCAGTTATAATTAATCATTACATTATTATCAGTCATAACATAATTACATTAACTTTGTAGTTATCTCTAAGCGTGTAAAGGAAACAACATTACTTCATTCTCAAGTTGGTCATATTGGATTATCTTCACATGTGGTTACTAAAGATAGCCGATGTTTTTGATACAGGGGGTTGGTAAAGAGTTAGACACTCAAAATGGTATTGTTAGTAGATTGGGTTCATCGACATCTTCTCACGGGCTGATTTGATTAATGATAAAGTGCTTCCAGTTAATGCTTCATGTACACATCATTATGCTGATTCCGATAAATCGTAACCATCAGGGGAGAGAAATGCGTACATCGAGGACGCACAACAAGTTCACGTGATCGGGTTTAATGATTTATGAAATGATTAGTGTCGGAGATTGGTTGATTCTATATCCTTATCTTCTCATCTTTTTCTACGTACTTCTACCTCATCCACCTTCACCAATTTCGGGCAACAAAATCAAGATGATCAGTGGTTCAACTTGTTACTTTGGTGTTATCATTTCATGTGTATGTTACGGGCTGATTTTTCATATGTAAGATAACTGGGATGCATTTGGTGAGATGAAGATGTTGATACTCTGTTCCCCCGAATAAACAATCTTGAAGAAGGTCGAGTTTACAATCCGTACATTTTCCACTGCGTGTTAGAAGACTAAAGACGGAATGCATTTAATTATCAAAAGACTTCTTCAGATTTAGGGCATTCATCAAAAAGTCTGTCAGTTTGGGGGAGAGCACTAATTAGGGGAGAGTGAAAAGCCCGATTTAATCCCTAATTAGATTTGCTCACATTGTTCTTCTGCAAGTAAAGAGATGGCAGCTGAGAAGATTCTGCAAGCTGAACGAAGTAATGAAGTTTGAAGACCATTCTCAGAGCTGCTGCGCTTATGTTTTGACTTGTAGGGAACATTGTAAGCAATTCCTGTATGACATCACTTTGGGGAGAGATTGTTAGCCTTTAAAGTTATGTCATATGTGGGAATTGCCCTTCTTTCTATGTACAAGGACTAGTTTAGTTAATAGTGCTAAGTTAGGCTTGTATTCTTGTATAAATACCTTCCTTGTCTCAACAAGGAAGGTTGGAATGTCTCATTTGTAACTTAGGTGTGTGTGTTTCTCCTCCTTCTCTTTAGAATACACACACACCTTCCCCATTCTTTAATCTAATATACCATGTTTAACCTTTACTTTGAGCTTCCCCGACCCCCCGAATCACATAAATCACTTGTATTATCGGTCCTACAATCCCAACTATAATTATTTGCTACAAAAAAATCTCATCGCTATGCATGGCACTCGTCTAATATATATAATATACATAGAAAATATATATCACATAAAAGCTCGAAAAGCTCGATAATAATTCAACTTGACAATACAAAAGCTCGAGCTCGGCTCGTTAAACATCTCGAGCTTATATTGTGGGATGGAGCTCGAGGCTTAATAAAGCTCGACTCGAACAAGCTCGAGTCGAGTTCGAGCTCGAGTTACTCGACAAAAGCTCGACTCATTTACATCAGGATCCTGATGGTTGTTGAGTGCTAATTAAATAACGACAATTTGTAACACCCCTAAAATCGGTACAGCGGAAGCATTCTGGTTATGGGGTGCTACGTATTGGATTACAACACAAAGCAATAGAGAACGGATTATCTAATCCATTTTAAAAGATTTATTAATTCAATCAATAAAAGTTACAACATTGTTTCAAAACACGGAAATAAGGCCCATAAGGTTAAGTTGTCCCGTTCAAAAGTGGTCATGTGTGGGTATTAATCCACTCCAAATGTGCCTATGACCTTGCCATGCCAAGCCTTCCAAAACATCATACATCGTAAGTTAAGCACCTGAGAAAAAACATGCTTAAAAGTGTCAACACGAGGTTGGTGAGTTTATAGGTTTATAATAAAGCAGTAAAGCTGGACCATGAGTAAAGCATGTGACCATCACAACGAATATAATGACACATCAATATAAGTGTTTTCAAGTGGTTGTGTTTAATGTTGCTTGTGTGACAGAGTTTACGTTAAAATCGTTTCAAAGTGTTTGTAAGTATTGGCTATTGAAAAGGTGGACAAGTATATACAAAAGTATTCAAGACTGATAGGTCTCTGGTTCGAGAATAACCGAAAGACTTAATATGGAAAGTATTCACAATGAAAGTATTTCTGAAATATTATATGTTGTTGGTCCAATAATAATAAATATTATAAGTTGAGTATTTAAATTAACAATGTTTCGTGATACGATATATAAAAATATAAATGTGTTTATATTTATCTAAAGTTAGTGGATGAAAAATATATATTAAATATATACTAAATGAGTTAGAAAATATTTATATAAGTTTTTGTTATAAATATTTTCTTGTTATTTTAATTTTTGTCTTTTAGTCGGAATTTAGTAATATATACCAAATATATTGTTTTGACAAAAATGTGAACGAAAAGTGTAAAAAAAAGTATTAGTTTTAACATTTTTATTAAGTGATAAAAATGTACTAGATCGATTTCAAATATATTAGTCAAAACGGTAAAATAAAAATAATAACAAAAAGTGTCCAAGACAGGATTTGATCTCAGGTCTCTCGGGTAATAATCGGCGTTTTACCCGGTGGGCCAAAGCCCTTATTCGTTTAAATATTCCAACTGTTATGTGTATAACCTGTTATGGGCTGTTTGGTATTAGGTTTATGTGTTTAAAAAAATAAATTCGAAAGTGACACCAGGGGGATTAGAACCTGGGTCTGTTGTGTACAAGTAAACGACACATCTAGTTGAGCCAATGGCTCTTCTTGGTTATTGCCAGCAACTAAAATATATATAAGGGACAGTTACAGTGTTACATTTAGTTATACTTATCACAGTATGTTGCATGCATGCGTTTATGTTTAGTTTTTGCATGTTTCTCGCCCCAAGGTTTATAAAAGCATTACGTATAAAAATGGGGCTATAAACTCACCTTAATACCAATAGCAATCTGCTAGTCAACAAAAATCATAGTGCAACGAAACGGGGGAGTCACCCCTAATAGATCTATTTATATCATACGCGCTTCCCAGCAGGAATTAACGGTTGATGATAGTGGACGCAATATGATTCAAACATACTTAGGTTATTCGCATACCAGTGTGTATAAAAACAAAGTTCAATTTGGTCCATGAAAACAGTTTTGCATGTTTCTCACCCCAAGGTTTATAAAAACAATACGTATTAAAATGGGGCTATAAACTCACCTTAATAACAATAGCAATCTGCTAGTCAACAATAACTCAGTGCAACCGCTCTGACATGCAACCTAGATTAGTATGGTAAGTCTTAGCGAATTATTCGTGTTTTAAATGTTTTAACTCAATTGAAAGGTTTATGTGTGTTATGTGCTCGTGTATTTCTTGCTTGCTGTGTGGTAAGGTACATTTCAAAATAGTTTATCGTATAAGACTCTTTGGTGATGGCTCATGGTGAAAGTGTATGGTGAAAACACGTACGACGGAACTTCCGTGCTCAGTGCTTGTCGTCGCAAAATGCGTAAGTAATATATATTATCGTATATATATATTTAATAATTAAGTATTTAATTAATTAGGGCTTATAATTAATTAAATAAGTATTGAAAATTTTATATAATAATGGTGATAGTGGGGTATTATTATATTATAAATATTATAATTATTTATAATATAATGATAATAATAAAGAAATTTATAAGTATTTAATTTTGAGAAATTAAATAAGTGTAAGTGTATAAGTATCTAAAACATATTTATAAGTCTTATAAAGTCTAAAAATATTAATTTAAAAGAATTAATTTTATAATAATAAAGATGATTTGTTACGTCTTTTAGTCGGTTTTCATCCGAAAATATTCTAAGTGTCGAAATTTTAGAAAAATCGGGCATGACTCATTCGTTTATTCAAATTTTTCCATTTTTTCCAAGTGTTACAATTTTCTCAAATAATCCTTTACGTTAGCTATATTTGCAAAACTAGTCCAAAATGTATATTTATCGTTATAACTATATTTATCGTTACGTTTACTTCTCAATTATGGGTTTCGATACAAAAGTCAATGTTTAGTCATAATACTTTCAAAAGTCAACAACTACAACTTTGGGCCGAAAAGCCCATTTATTTGCCTTATTGGGCTTAATGTGTCGAAACGAATTCAAAACGGTTTTAATCGATATATAACGTTTTAATAAGTCAAAATATTTATAACAGGTCGAAAAATGTTCGAAAACTCATTTTCGTCATCCGAAATATTTATTGGGCCGAATAGTCCATAATGGGTCCAATAGTCCAAGTTTAGCCCAAAAATCATTTAACCCTTTTAAGTTACGATATATATATCGTTAAGTTTCTAAAAATCAATTTAACATGTTCATCATGTCGTTTGGTCAAAAAGTCAAACCAATGCCGAAACCACATGGGCTCGGCCCATTTTGTGTCGAGCACATTATAAGCCCAAAAATAGTTTTAAACCTTTAAGCCCTTTTAGTCCGAATAGCTTTCGTAACGATTTTTGAATAAATCAAATAAACACTTATTAATAAGCAAAATGGTCAACAAGTCAACCAAGGCCGAAACATATTGGGCTCGGCCCAATATGTGTCGTACGACCCAAACTTGACCCAAACAAGTCAAACACAAAAAGCTATAGTTTATTCAATAAGCTATCCAAAATAATCTATTAAGCACTAATTTCACCATTTCACCATTAGAGCCAAAATTTTATGTTTCTCAAAACCCCAATAATTACTTATTTTAAAAGTAAGCCGATTTGTATATAAGCTCAAATTAGCACTTATATCACTTAAACTTGCGTAATTAGTTCAAAGCTCATTTGTATCATCGAACTAGTACTACAAGCAACAAGATTTACCACACAAGCAAGTAATAACATAACTTGTATAAAAACTTCAAAAAAAGTCGAGCAACCATAAAATATATATCAAACCCTAGCTTTTTCATTTTAGCAAAACATACATAATAAGCACTTGGTAACACTTTTAAACATCACAAGAACATGTAATGAACAAGATTGAGAAAGTTTTGAGGATTCTTACAAAATCTTGAAAAAGTCGAGAGGTAGAAGACCCAAGAATAGCCCAAATTGCACCAAATTTACCCAAGACACATTCCGATTAACCCAAAACACTTGAAAGTGCACCCCGATTAGTTCAAACTTCACTAGATTTTTGTAGATCTTGAATTTTTATGTTGGGTCGAGAGGTTGAGATGATAGAAATGATCTAGGAAGTTTAGATGAGATAAAATGAGTGTGTGTAGTATTATGTGGTATACTTAGGGTATAAAAACAAACTTCACATGAGTCATCATCCACTAATAATCCATGCATATCAAAATTCTTGTCTTGGTGTGGTTTAGGGGCGGCAAACAACAAAAACAAGGGGAGGGAAAAATATTTTTGCTCCTCGTTGGTGTATCGTGTGTCGGTTTAAGCTTAAATGTTACCGTAAAGTCCCGGTTTGACATTTTTGGACATGTAGCAAAATAAAGTTTTTATTGACGTTTTCGTCAGAATAATAATAAAATATTATTTTTTGTTTTCCTCATTTCCTATTTCCTATTTCCTATTTCCTATTTCTCTTAAAACCACATACTCACACACTCCAACCATACCCTAACCCCAAACACCACCCTCCCACAGCCCACATCAGCCATCACCACCCTCGCCGGCGTCGCCCCAGTCGTTTTTTTACGTTTTCGTCCGATTCTTTACGTTTTAGTCTGATTTTTTACGTTTTCGTCTGATTTTTTACTTTTTCGTCTAATTCTTTACGTTTTCGTCCGATTTTTTACGTTTCCGTACGATTCATTACGTTTTCGTCCGATTCTTTAAGTTTTCGTCCGATTTTTTACGTTTTCATCAGATTCTTTAAGTTTTCGTCCGATTCTTTACGTTTTCGTCCGATTTTTTAAGTTTTAGTCCGATTCTTTACGTTTTTCCAGTTTTTTTAAGTTTTCGTCTGATTCTTTACGTTTTTGTCCTGTTCTTTACGTTTTCGTCCGATTTTTTACGTTTTTGTCCGATTCTTTACGTTTTCGTCCGATTCTTTACGTTTTCGTCTGTATTTTTACATTTTCTGCTGAATTTTTACATTTTCGTCGAATTCTTTACGTTTTCGTCCGATTCTTTACGTTTTCGTCTGTATTTTTAAGTTTTCGGCTGAATTTTTACGTTTTTGTCTGATTCTTTACGTTTTCGTCTTTTTTTTTTTTTTTTTGTTTTTTTTATGTTTTTGTCTGAATTTTTACGTTTTCGTTCGATTCTTTACGTTTGCGTCTATTTTTTTTACGTTTTCTTCTGAATTTTTATGTTTTCGTCCGATTCTTTACGTTTTCGTCCGATTCTGTACGTTTTCGTCCAATTTTTTATAATTTTTTCTGATTCTTTGCATTTTTCGTCTATTTTTTTACGTTTTCTTCTGAATTTTTACGTTTTCGTCTATTTTTTACGTTTTCGTATGATTCTTTATGTTTTCGTCCATTTTTTACGTTTTCGTCCGATTTTTTACGTCTTCCAAATCGGACAAAAACGTAAAGAATCGGACGAAAACGTAAAGAATCGGATGAAAACGTAAATAATCGGACGAAAACGTAAAGAATCGGAAGAAAACGTAAAGAATCGGAACAAAAGCGTAAAAATAGGATGAAAACGTAAAAAACAAACGAAAGCGTAAAGAATCGGACGCAAATGTAAAGAACCGGACGAAAACGTAAAAAATCGGACGAAAACATAAAGAATCGGACAAAAACATAAAAAATCGGACGAACACGTAAAAAATGGGACGAAAATGTAAAGAATCGGTCAAAAAGGTAAAAAAAATTCGGACGAAAACATAAAAAATCGGACGAAAACGTAAAAATTTAGACGAAAACGTGACGAATCGGACGAAAACGTAAAAAATCGGACGAAAACGTAAAAAATCGGACGAGAATGTAAAGAATCGGTCGAAATGTAAAGAATCAGTCGAAAACGTAAAAAATCAGACGAAAACATAAAAAATCGGACGAAAACGTAAAAATTCAGACAAAAATGTAAAAAAACAGACGAAAACGTAAAGTATCGGACGAAAACATAACGAATCGGACGAAAACGTAAAGAATCGGACGAAAACGTAAAAATCGGACGAAAACGTAAAGAATCGGACGAAAACGTAAAGAATCAGACGAAAACGTAAAAAATCTGACGAAAACGTAAAAAATCAGACGAAAACATAAAAAAACAGACGAAAACCTAAAGAATTATAGTCGCTTGAAGTTTTTTTCATATTATTTGATGTTTACTTTTTAATTCTTTATTTTATCGTATTATATTTTTTTAGTTATTTTATAATTTAGTTGGTTAGTTTATAATATTTGTTTTTGTGTTTTGAAGATGTTTTTTATAATATTACAAAGGTGAATAATGAATTGAGATATAAAACAACAACACTTAAACATGTTTTCTAGTTTTGCAAAATGGAAAACACAAACGCATGTTTCTCAAACTAAACGCGTTTTCTAAATTTTCCATTGTTTTGTGGAAATAAAACTCCCCTCCCATTTCCTACAAAACAAGAAATAGAAAATGAAAGAAAATGTTTTCCAACTAAACGCCACCTTATTATTTGCTCAAAAATGCATTTATTCGACTGCTGCCATATATACTATGTTGTCGGTTCGCGTGTGGGGTTGCTTTTCAGTAAATACGAGAAAGCTTCTCAGTTAAATACGAAACTTGTCAGTAACTATCAGAAATAGAATAATTTACGCTTACTGACAAACATAAACTTTTTCAGAAGTGACTGTAAGCTACAGTAAATGCTCAAAAACATGAAATTACGCTTAAAAATGCTCGGCTTAAAAATAATAAATAAATATTTATTACTAACTTAAAATGTGCAAATTACCATTTGTCACAAGATGCAACACCAACCACTGAGCTTTAATCACTTGGAGTTGCAGCAGGATGATTTTCATTTTGTCTTGCACCTGAGTCAATGTGGGTTGCACCACCAAGCACTCAGCTTTGACCACTTTGACTTGTAGCAGGATGACTGTCATTTCCACCAGTGTGTCTTCCAACTGCATTATCAACATTCATAAAAATTGTTAACAACAAATGAAAATCTAAAAAATAATATGACTAAGCAGTTTCTTACCTTCTTTTTCTCTTGCAGCTGCTGAACCTTGAATTTCATCATCCAAACAAAACCTGACTCTTTTTAGGGGTCTTGAATTAGGGGTTGCACCACCAGAACCATCAACATGTTTCCCTTTTCCTTTGCTTGTCTTTTTAGACCCAAAACTTGTTTCACCACCTTGACCCTTACATGACTGCTTATTGTGACCCACGTTTCCACAAGAAGAACATTTTATATTTCTCCATTTCTTACTCAACTTCCCATTACTAACACATGGTGTGTCCTCCATTTCTCCTCTGAATCTCTTCTTCCTAGGCCTACCTACTTGAGGGTGATTATGTGGATGAGTTAGTGTTGTAAGACATGGGAATTTCTTCTAGTAGGCCTTACCACTAATTGGTTGTATCTTAAAACTGTAAACTTCTTTTCCTGTTTCTAACCAATAACACTTATCAGTCCATGCTTCTGGTATTTGAACAGGATGGCCATTGACAGCCATATTCCAGTTTGCAGCAACTGCATGCTTACAAGGAATCCCTGTAATCTCCCATCTCCTACAAGTATATGTTCTCCTATCAACATCAACTACACATTGTTCCCCAAAACAACCAGTAACTTGGTACTTATGTTACGCATTACATTGAACAGTATAATTACTAGCATCTTTTTTTATTTTTGATATAATAGTTGTTGCAATAATGGTTAGAGGACCAGGAAATTTTTCAATGGCTTTTACAACATTCACAATCCTTTTCATGCAATACTCCCTGATGAACTCTAACAGATTGATAATTGGTTTATCCCTACCATGGACAAGCTTACCATTCAACACTTCACACGTATTATTTAGCAAAACATCTGAATGAGCTCTTCCTACATACATAAATAATATACTATACTAAGGAATTAATTGAATGCATCATGATTATTAATTCACATAAGCTATCACAAGTTACCTGAAAGGTGTGATCTGGACCAATGTTCTGGTGGAATCTTTGATAACCAGTCATGTGCAGCAACAGATAATTCCTTAAGTGATTTCATTGCAGCTTCATATCCAAGAACTGTTGTAGCTGTAGCACATCTCCATAGCAGTTGCTTATAAGCAAGTCCATTTCATTGCTTCTTCATGTTTTCATGGATATGAATTAAGCAATATCTATGTTCGGCACTTGGAAACACTTCATTCATTGCTTGAATGATACCATATAACAAAAAAGTATAATAAAATTAGAACAATTTAAAAGACTGATAAAATACTAAAAACCAACAAAAAAAACTATATTGTACCTTTTGTCTATCTGATATGAAAGTAAAATTTGAGTTTCTGTATAGATCTAGGTCATCCCCCAACATGTTCAAAAACCAAACCCAAGAATCATTGCATTCAGCTTCAACAAAGGCATAAGCAACATGATAGATGCCATTGTTAGCATCAAGTCACACAGCTGTTAACAATTGCCAAGGGAATGGCCCACTTATAAAAGCCCCATCCAACCCCAATAGTTCCCTTCGACTAGCTTTGAATCCTTGTTTTAATGCACCAAGACAGATATATATTCTCCTGAATACTCTAGTAGGAGTATTATGATCTTCAGGCATTT
Organism: Artemisia tridentata subsp. tridentata; assembly: GCA_021014915.2. Lineage (NCBI taxonomy): Eukaryota > Viridiplantae > Streptophyta > Magnoliopsida > Asterales > Asteraceae > Artemisia > Artemisia tridentata. The sequence continues at coordinate 109,914,431 of CP139507.1, forward strand.
CTACTTTACATTTGACTTTGGTTTCAGGATTTTGGGTTGTCAACTCTTAAACATAATCTCTTAACATAGAATATTGACCCTTATGATCATCCATTATCAGTTTGTCAGCTGCTGCCTTGGCTCTGAATGCCTTCATGCGAGAAACATTTAATTCCTATTTCTTCTGAAGTGCATCTTGAACTGCTTTTGTAGGAATATTTGGATCCACAGCTACTTCATCCATGATTTGTATTGATAGAAACTTGTAGTTGCAAGCTTTAATGTCCCTTGTCTGTAGACATAAATGCTCACTTCTATGAGTCTTGCATATCCAAGTTTCCTTACCTAACTCTTTTGTGCAATAAAGTTCCCATGGACAACCTTCATTTCTAGCATCTTCAATTATTCCCTTTCCTTTGTCTTTGTCTGCAGCACCAACCTTTGACTTAGACCTAGTTCTTGGACCCCTGGACTGACTTGCACATTCGTTGGAAGGCCCATCCACAGAAGGCCCATCATTATTAAGGTAAAAAACAGGGATGGTACCAAAACATTTGGCCCTAACTCTAATTTTGTCATTCCTTACTAATTTGATTTTCCTTCTAGTTTCTATGAAATGCATGTAAACTCTATTTTTTATCTCCTTACTTGTACCAAATCTTTGTCCTGCATAACAACCAAACTTCTTAACTACAAATTCGTCTTTCTCTTTCTCCTTTCTTAACTGCCTAAGTTTCAGTTGTAAAACACTATCCACACCATCCTCTTCTTCACTATCATATTCTTCGCTATCAACAACATCTAACTTATGCTCATCAGATCATGCTTCTGGAATTTGTTTATTTAAACTTGCCAAAAGATCAGGTGATTCATTATCAAGTGAAGTCGCACCAAAACAAAAATGTACATCAACATGAGTTTCATGTATAATGTTATTCTCATCATAAGAGACCTCATAATCGTCCTTGCTTTCACTATCATCCTCCTCACTATCTCCATCATAAACATAACTCTCATCATCATCCATATCACCTGAAAACACATCATCATAACTATCCTCTAAACCAGCAGAATCACCACCTACATTATCATTCATATGATCGTTAGTTCCATCTAAACCCGCAGAATCAACACCTACATTATCATTCATTTGATCATTAGTTCAATCTAAACCCGCCGAATCAACACCTACATTAGCATTCCCTTGATCATTAGTTTCCTCTAAACTAGCATGACCATTAACTTCCATATGATCCAGCTCATAATCCTCTACCCTCATCTTATAATCCTCTACCCTCAAAGAATCTTCAACTTCATGTTCTTGACTAACATTATTAACAAACTGATTTAAGTTAATACTACCAAATACCCCATCGATTGCATCTAGTTCTGCATCTAAAGCTGGAAAATAAGACTCTTTAACAAGTAACTGAGTAAACCTAGACTCTTGAGTAGGTATTTCATTTACCCTTGCCTCTTGAGTAGGTAACTCGGTAAACCTACTAATTTCATCACTTACTTCTGGCCGCTGAGGTACAAAGTATTCCAATAGTAGCCTCTTAGGACGATTTCTTCTAGAACTACTACTACCAATAGGACTAGGGTTACTAGCACAAACATCATTGTCGTCATCTATTTCATCAATAACAACACCCAATGTCTGCTTTGGCTTGAAGTAAGTTCCTTCTTTGGACACAACATGTTCTATGTACACTTCAATGACCTTATGGTCACCTATAAACTGACTTAAAAAACGTACATCGTCATCACTACATAAAGAATGCAATCCTACATCAAGATTCTTACCAGGTTCAAGAAAGTTATAAAACATTATCTTTCTATCTGTGCAACCCAGGTCCTGAACCATACCATCTAACTCGTGAATCGAGAAGGTTTCAATGTCGACCATATCAACAATACTTTTCTTACCCCCACGGTATACCCTTCCAGGAAAAAAAGATGAACTCACCACCATGGTGTATCCTCATTGTAAACACAGTAGGATGAAATTCTGCAAAAAGTCAAACCATAATTAGAACCTAATCTTTTAAATGTCAACCAAATTACACCAAATGGAACAAAATTAAAACCAACAAAACCAACATATGACACTTACTATAATCCTCCTTTGCAAACGCATACAGATCTACATCACTGATCTAAAAGTCTGAACCTTCTATCTTCCATTATAGAGTACCCATTTTGGGAACAAGCATAACACAATTACGAACCAACAATTGGGGAAAAAGATTGGGGTTTATCTGTGTGCTATTGAAAGAAGTTTTGAGATGATTTTTGTGAAATAATTATGTGAAAATTTATTGAAAAAGGGAGATATAATGGGCGGGAAAATTGATATGACTAATAGTCAGAGGGTAGCTGGGAAAGTACCAAAAAATATTTGGACAAAAAATCCCTCGTGTGACATGCACGTGAGGACCGAGATAACGAGCGAAACTAACGATCATTAGAAAATTAGACCAGCGGCGTAATATTTTCTCGATCGTGGACAAAAAAAGCAATAATTCGCATTTTTGGATGTCGTAGGAAATGTGGCATAACTTTAGGGACCAACGGTGTAATTTACTCTAAATTTTTTATAGGAGGATAGTTTAGAGAAAGAAATACATTGTATTTTTGAACATTTACAAAGTCAAAAGTTTCTTTATAAATAACATACATTAATTCCACCAATCAACTGTGCATTCCATTTAATAATTTTTTATTAAAACAAACCAATATTATACCCATTTTACGAGAAGCGACTATTTTTTATCATCTTATAAAAACGGTCTATAACGCGTTCCCTGTTTTATGCGCGCGCTACCCACCAAAACCAAAGAATACTCGACACGCGTGCATTTATCAATTTGCGTTGCTATCTCATGCGAAACGGTCTTTAATGCGTTCCCCGTTTTATGTGCATGCTACCCACCAAAACCAAAGAATACTCGACACGTGTACACGCGTGCATTTATCTATTTGCGTTGCTATCTCATACGTGCTGCAAATGTTTTTTCTGCTCTTTCTTTTTTCCTTTGAATTGAATATTCAAGATTCAAGAATTTTTTGCCTATTTTGTTGAATACTAGGTGAGTACACGTGCATAGCAATGGAAATTCCTAGCGGCAAACAATTATAGATATACAATATTGAGGTAAGTGTTTCGTGTAACATTCAAACATAGAACGTGAAAATATCAAAATATAATTGCAAAAGATTTTAACATGAGATAATTCAAATAAGTACAAATGCGGATGTGGCGATTATAGTTTTTGATATCGTGGTAAGTGTTTTGTGTTACGGTGTCCCTTTGGATAGTATTTTGTTTAGTTACGGTAGTCGATCAAAATTGGTACAACAGACGTGGCGATTATAGATTTTGATCAAATTTTATTGGGTATTTTTTTTTATTCGTAAATACCTTGTTTTCAAAAATGTAATCTGATGTCAAAATAATAAATGTTTCCACATTTCACAATTTATTGCAATTTCCAGTTACCAAAAATCTATAATTTCACAATTTTCAAACATTTCAAAATTTTCAATTTGTGATATAAAAGATCGGTATGCATAAAAATTCCAAATATCACTTTTTATTTTTTTTTTTTTTTTTATTTTTTTTTAACTTCCGTTGTGTAATTTTCGAAGTACAAAGAAAACCCAAATGCCTGTGCATAGCGTTACAAATGTTTACTTTTCATAAAAATCAGTTTGTGTTATGTTTGCCATCAACTTTTTGTGTTCCGTTACCTTTTTCACACGTCTTTACTTCGCTGTGAGCTTTGTTAGTCTAAAATTTGTATAGGCTACTGATATTTAAAACGGACAAAAGTTATTGGCACACTGAAAATTAAAATGAAAAGACAAATTTACCCTTTATAAATATTATACAAAATTTTTGCCCTTTGGACCAAACTACAGGGTCGAAGAATGCAATTTACTCTAATGTTAGAGACAACACTTAATCCACTACGGAGTGATTATGTTTTTTAAACAACACAAAACAAGCAGGAGAAATGCCATACGTGTTCATGTCTATTATTCTATTATAACGTTCAACATGAACCTTTTTGACCCATTACATTCAGTTTTGGCATGAAGCCTTTTTACCCGTTGCCAAAACTCATTGTCGTTAATTATTGTTTTAATTATATTGCAATCCCTTTGAGTTAATACTCAAAGAGAAATGTAAGATATTCCTATGAGCTGTGATTATAGAAATACAGCAAAGAATACAAAATGACTTAACGCTCTGTTCTTGAGTTTTTTTTTTTTTTTTTTTTAAGTAATGGAAGGAGATTTTTTTTTCGAGTTTTTTTTTTTTTTTTTTTTAAGTAATGGAAGGGGATGGGAAGCGAAATAAAAAAAAGGGGCGTTCTTAAGTTTTTTTAAGATGAAACGGTAGGGGACGGGAAGGTGGGAGGGAGGGGAGGGAGGGAAGGGATGGGCTTTTGTGTGTATATGTAATCCGTCCATAATTGGGGGGATCAGGAGGGAACGGGTAAACTAACAACATGGGCCTCTGTTAAATGACTATTATATCCTCATTTGTTCATGCACGATCCATTATTTTTACCTAGTTACAACAGCTATCTCATAACAAACGTGTTGGAATTATTACATCATGACATTCATATAAATAAACCATAACATCAAAGTACATATAGCGGAAGCATATGATCATATAACACATAAATAATTAAACCGAATTTAAAGTAAACGTACCTTATTGATTCTAGCCCGAACAAGAATCAACCTTGAGCAATATGAATAATGAACCCTAATTGGGTTAATAGGATTATAGGAATTGCCCCTTACCAAGTTTTGCAATTCAATCCAAGATTCTTACAATGATGTGTAAGAATCACGTTCTTATACACACGCACTAAACCGAACTAACAATATGCAAGTTATTTATCACAAAGTAAAACCAAAACAATTTTTTTGTTTCACAAAAAATTCGGTCGATCCCTTGGAGGGGGAATGGCCGATCGATCAAAGCAAGAGGAGAAAAGAAAACTTAGGTTTAGCTAGTGCACAAGAGTACCCAAAAACCTAGAACCTTGAGTTTGCTTTTATAGACAATGAAAACATGTAGTCCAAGTTGGATTAGGATTAGGAAACCCTAATCCTAAACCCAATCCGATCGGCCCTCTATGTTATGGGGTGGATCCGGAACCTTCTCGACTACCAATTTACATTCTAGTCATTTCATTATTTTATTTAATGACCGTTAGTCACTTCCGTTAAATACTAACGTCCGTTATTTCTTTTGTGATAATTAATAATCAAATATAACATTTTATATCTAATTATTACTAGTAATATTTAATTCTCATACGTAATGTGTGCAATCACGTGATCTCGAGTTCGATCCTAACACACGACTACTATTTTATGTCTATAAAACTAACAGCTCCCACTTAGACATAAATCATAATAGTTGTGATCACATCGGTTAGCGTCTTGCAACACGCCGATGCCTCTAGTACAACTCGAGTAGGTCTCCAGGAAAACCCTTTAATGATTCATCATTATTATTATCCTTTTATTTCTAATACTACATTGAATAAAGATATGGATATTATCTTAATTCAAAATTCTGTTTCTCGTTGTTTATGATTGAGCAAGATTACCAAATCTTCTGAACATATTCAGGGGAGATCTTGGGCATGGCCATGCAAACATCTTGTCAACCCTACGAGGGGCCCAGCAGTATTAAACTCCAAAAATAAATTTGGAGGAACAAATTCTATCTTGACTACGAGCATAACTCATGAACTTCGCAACAATTCCGAAAACAATCCTTATGACTACCAGTTACGTATAGCGTTAAATTGTTCCACGGAATGCACTATATTCACAACAGCTATCTGGTATCTCAAGTCTGAGGATAACTATTCATGATTTACTTAGAAATATCCATAAGTAATATCATGTAGTTGGGATAAGTCCTATATTCAATTCATTGAATATCATGTGAATTTGGTATGGCAACGCATCAATATACTTTCAAGTATATTATACCAAAACTCATATTTGTCTTAACATAATGATATTCCCATATCATTAACTGACAACGGACATTTAGAATAACAGAGTTATTCACGTACTTAAAACATGCAAAAAATAGGATAACAATATTAAATAATGAATATAAACATAACCAATACTTTATTTCATTAATAAATAATAAATGTTTACAATCCTTTATCCAAATACTAAACACAGTCATGCATGAAACTACTAGCTAATCTAAGTCCAATTCCATTGGCCAGTTCAGTAAGCTTGTCTTTTGCTAAAGCCTTAGTGAATGGATCAGCTAAGTTATCATCTGTGTGAACTTTCAAGAGATTTATTTCACCTTCGTGGACTTGTTCCCGAACATAGTGATACTTCCGTAGAAAATGTCTGGTGCCCTTCATGACTCCAGGCTCATTGGAAAATATAATTGCAGCAGAATTTTCGCAATACATATTAATAGGCGATTCCATTGAAGGCATAACACCAAGCCCTGAAATGAATTTCCTAATCCATACTGCCTCCATTACAGCTTCTGAAGCAGCTATGTACTCGGCCTTTGTAGCAGACATCGCAATTGTACTCTACTTCTTGCTCCTCCAGTCTACTGCTCCTCCATTGATAACAAAGACATAACCAGTCTGAGACTTCGCATCATCTTTGTCACATTGCCAGGATGCATCACAGAAACCTGTAACATCAAGTTCTGTAGCTGGATTTCCACCATACACAAGAAACATATCTTTCGTATTCCTAAGATACTTCAGAATATGTTTAACAGCAACCCAATGTTTATCACCTGGGTTCTGTTGAAATTGACTGGTGATATTTTGAGCAAACGCCACATCTGGCCTCGTGCATCTCACCGCATACATAATAGATCCTACAGCCGAAGCATAAGGAACCTTACTCATGCGTGCCATCTCTGCAGGTGTTGAAGCACAATCCTCACTACTCAAGCCATGTTTTACTTCCATTGGCAAATATCCCTTCTTGGAATTTTGCATATTGAATCTCTTCAATATTTTATCAATGTAAGCACTTTGACTTAATCCGATTAACCGCCTTGATCTATCTCTGTAGATCTTGATTCCCAGAACATATGCAGCTTCCCCTAAATCCTTCATGGAAATGCATTTTCCAAGATATGCCTTAACCTTTTGCAAACTTGGAACGTATTTTCCCATGATCAATATGTCATCAACATATAAGATAAGGAAAATTACATTACTCCCACTAGCTTTCTGATATACACATGGCTCATCAAGATTTTGAGTAAATCCATACCTTTTGATTTCCTCGTCAAATCTTTTATTCCATTGCCTTGATGCTTGCTTCAATCCATAAATGGATCTTTGAAGTTTGCATACACGGTTTGGAAATTTTGGATTCACAAACCATTCAGGCTGCGCCATATAGATGTCTTCATCTAGGCGACCATTTAAGAAGGCAGTTTTGACATCCATTTGCCAAATCTCATAGTCATAGTATGCTGCTATAGCTATGAGAATCCTAATAGCCCTAATGTCAGCTACAGGAGAAAAGGTCTCCTCATAGTCAACCAAATGTTTGAGTAAAGCCTTTAGCTACCAAACGGGCCTTATAGGTGTGTACCTTGCCATCCATGTTAGTTTTCTTCTTGAAGAGCCACTTACTCTCAACTACCTTGGCATTAGGAGGAAGGTCTACTTCAATCCAGACATTGTTATCTTTCATGGATTATATTTCCCCATTCATAGCAACTACCCATTTGTCCTTTTCAGAACTCTCAATGGCATCCCTATAATTAGCAGGTTCATTAAGATCCCCTAATATAGTTTCCTCAACTTCTACGTTAAGACATAGACGTTCAGGCGCTTTCACATGTCTTGAAGTCTTGCGAATGGGAACAATTTCAACTTCACATGGAGGACCCAGACTATCCGGTTCCACAGGAAGTGAGCTAGTGTTTTCTGAAGCTAATGTATCTATATGATCATCTTCCCGATCATATACTGTCCCACTGAATTCTTGAGATATGAGTTCCTTTTCTAATAAATCTCCATATCTTGTAACAATAACTTTGTTTTCAGGAGGATAGTAAAAGTAGTAACTCATCGTTTCCTTTGGGTATCCTACAAAGATACATTTTACAGATCTCTGTTGGATTTTATCTGCTGAGTCACGTCTTATATAAGCCTCGCAACCCCAGACATTTAAATAATACAAATTTGGAACCTTTCCATTTCATATTTCATATGGTGTCTTATCAACCTTCTTAGTGGGAACCATATTTAAAATACGAACCGCAGATTCTAAGGCATAATCCCAAAAGGATAATGGAAGAGTTGTAAGATTAAACATTGATCGTGCCATATCTAGCAATGTACGATTCCTTCTCTCAGATACACTATTTTGTTGTGGTGTATATGGAGATGTGAGATTCTGGACAATTCCATTCTCAGCTAAGTAATCTTTAAACTCTTGGCTTAAATATTCACCACCCCTATCGGATCGAAGAGCTTTAATCTTCTTTCCTAGTTGCAATTCTACTTCTGCTTTAAAAACCTTAATTTTTTCAAACACCTCATGTTTATGTTTAAGTAAATAAACATAACCATAACGACTGAAATCATCAGTAAAGGTTAAGAAGTAGCTAGCACCTTTCCTTGACACATGTCTAAGTGGTCCGCACACATCAGTATGTATTAAACCAAGTAGATCAGAAGCCCTTTCCATACTACTATGAAAAGGTTTCTTTGTCATCTTCCCAGATATACAAGACTCACACTTGTCATATGATTCATCATTGACATTATTCAAAAGCCCATCATGTTGCAGCTTTTTCATTCGAGTCTTGCCTATATGGGCAAGTCTACAGTGCCAAAGGTAAGAAGAATTCAAGTCAGACTTAATTCTCTTACTAATGCTATACATTGAATTATTATTGGACATATTATCACTCATATCAATTTCAAACACATCATTAACAACAATAGCATTAAAATAAAAAATATTATTTAAAGAAACAGAAATTCCATTGCTACTAATAATGTGATTAAAACCAAGATCCAACAAAACTGAAAAGGAAACTACACCCCTAACAATTGAGGGTGCATAATGACAATTGTTTAATAACAGTACTAAGCCCGAAGGCAAAACTAAATTAAACACTCCTATGGCTTCAACAGCTGCAGGTGCTCCATTTCCCACATGCAGATAGTGCTCCCCATAGGCAAGCTTCCTCTCCACTCTAAACCCTTGTAGCGTATTACAATTGTGAATACCGCATCCAATATCATATACCCAGGAATTAATTTTATGATTTATAGTAAATAATTCAATCATGAGTAAGTTACCTGAAGTGCTGGCGCCCGAGTGCCTAGTCTTCTTGTTCTTACTCTCCCGCAACTCTTGGATGAAAAAGAGGGCAGTTCCTCTTCCAGTGACCCACTACATGACAGTAGTGGCAAGCCTGGTCCTTCTTGGAGTTATCCTTCTGCTTAGGAGGGTTTTTCTTGGGTGGAGGTGGAGGTTGATAAGCCATAACTTGCTTACCCTTATCAGCCTTACCTTTACCCTTACACTTCTTGCTCGTACTTGGCTTGTTAATCCTACCCCTTTGAATTGCAAGTACCTGGGGCGTAGGAGCAGTCCTTGGTGGTAAACCCTTTTCATAATCAATAAGCAATGCGTGCAATTTAGAAACTGTCTTCCCCACGCAATGCATATTGAAGTTACGAACAAAACCACTAAATTCCTTTGTCAGTGATCTATTGATAAAGTTGACGGCAATGTCCTGTTCATAGACTTTGCCTAGTACTTGTAATTGATCCATGTAACCTTTCATTTTCAATACATGAGCACCAACGGGTTCACCTTTTGCCTGTTTGCAACCATGTAGAGATTCCATTAAGTCATAGACCTCAACATTAGTTGGTTTTTCAAACAATTTCCTGAGTTCGTTTAGCATGTCCATGGGAAAGTAATTCTCAAACTGCTTTGTCAAAGCAGGTGTCATCGCCCCTAACATCAAACAAGCCACATCATTATGTGCTTTATACTCAGTTTTCCACGCTTCTTTAACTGCATCAGTAGCAGTTGCAGGTGGTTTAGCAGAACAAGGCTTGTACAGATATTCAAGTTGGTCAAGCACTCGCAGGACAATCCTGAGTGAACGAAACCAATCATTGAAGTTCTGTGTGCCAGTCAATTTTTCCCGTTCAAAAAAGGATTTGAACCCAGAACTCATTTGGGTGTTATTGTTTTGAGCCATTCTACAGATAAAGAAAGTTCAAATTAGTATTTTCGATAATACAATATTTCAAGAAAATAAAATACCCTAGGAAATATTCATATAACCATAGTACTTTCTTGAAAACTAGGATCCAAATTATCATAGTTTCATTACATCAGTTGATCTGCTAGTAATGAAAGTACATAATAAGGTAATCTGTCGTACAATAATTGGCAAACAATTTTCCAATTCCTAGATCAATGGGATTTATATTGGCAAACAATTTCCAATATAAGCATGTTTTATCCCCATTTTATGCCTTGAGTTCAAGCTCTCACTTAACTCAATTTAAGTCGTCTAATTAAAAAACTGCAAATCGCCATAATCCCATCACATCAGTTGATCTGCTAGTAATGAGAGTATGCAATTTACCTTTCCATTGAAATTTAGTCCAAGCTCTCACTTGACTAAATAACATCTTCAAGTGTTCTTTAACTAGATGGCATTGACTTAATTTTAAGGGAAATAATTTTGATGTGACAATCAAAATATGTACGATGAAGCATGCATACATCTTCGTATCACAATATTTTTCAAAACCTTTTTACCAATTTTTAAGCTAAGATTACAATCAACAAAGTTTCAATTGAGGTATTGGGTTCACCAATAAAAGAATTACCTCCAATTATCGCCCACTATATCCTACTACTGCATGAGCCAAAAGACCCAAGTTATTCGGATAATTACCACAAAATTGGCGCGTGGAATTGAGGTCAATTCACCCTTAAGTTAATTTTGTACATAAAATAGTCATACTTGGTAGCTCCAATTTGACGCACAAAGGAGCGGAGAGGCAAACGTCCGCCCGAAGGCTAATTAAAAACGCGCCTTTTTCGGATGACAATTAGTGTCAAGCCTCCTTATACCCCTCTTATAGTTTGTCACAACTGGGTGAGCCGTTCAAACTATTGGTACAAAACTCAACAATCAATCAAAAGTTTATGATTTTAGTCTTAAAAATTATGTAATAAAGTATATTCTTGCTAGTCTCGCCTGGGAGCAAATTACCGTGCGAAGCGAACCACTATCGGCACATAAGACTTTGCAAGATTCATAATTTATTACCTATGTTTCACCATTATTTAGTCCGTTTACTTTTGTTAAAAAATACCCTTTTGCTTAAACATGTCTTAACAATTAAACAAAACAAGTAATTTTAAAATAAAACAACTAAATAATACACATAACTTAACAATTAATTATGTAAACATGTAGCCACATGCAAATTAATTCAATATCCTATTAATAATCAATCTAGGTTTTATATGTGTATATTTAATTAAGACTCCCATTGGTTTTCGAGCTCATTGTACCCAATGGACAACATACACCAACAAGTTGGTAGCGTAAGTCCTAATCAAATACACACCACGTTGCACATAGTTGATTACTTATTTAATTGGAGTCTTCCCCAATTCAACATCTATTAATTAACTTACATGTGAAAACTAATTATATCATTCATGAATCCATGCCAAACATGCACGTTTGCATGGATTCTACCTAACAATTAGCATATTGCACACATGATCACTTTACTACACATAAACATGTATAAACCTAGGGTTCCTAATCAAATTAATTAACCAAACACAAACCCTAAATAGAAAAATAAAATCGATTTTTAGAAAAAATTATGGTTTGAGTTGGAAAAAATAAACCCTAAATCGATTTTTACATGTATAAACCAAACAAGATTTGTTTTTTATGTGATTTCGGTAATTAATTACATGTTATAACGGCTCTAGATGCCACTGTCGGAATTATTACATCATGACATTCATATAAATAAACCATAAAATCAAAGTACATATAGCGGAAGCATAGGATCATATAACACATAAATAATTAAACCGAATTTAAAGTAAACGTACCTTATTGATTCTAGCCCGAATAAGAATCAACCTTGAGCAATATGAATAATGAACCCTAATTGGGTTAATAGGATTATAGGAATTGCCCCTTACCAAGTTTTGCAATTAAATCCAAGATTCTTACAATGATGTGTAAGAATCACGTTCTTGTACACACGCACTAAACCGAACTAACAATATGCAAGTTATTTATCACAAAGTAAAACCAAAACAATTTTTTTGTTTCACAAAAAATTCGGTCGATCCCTTGGAGGGGGAATGGCCGATTGATCAAAGCAAGAGGAGAAAAGAAAACTTAGGTTTAGCTAGTGCACAAGAGTACCCAAAACCTAGAACCTCGAGTTTGCTTTTGTCACACCCCCAAATACCTGATTTGCAGCGGAATGGAATACCTGGGGCGTGACTGCCATAGCATCACAGTTACAGTTATATTTAACGACCTAAAGTGTCATTTTAAAAGTACATCATTTGATTACATAAAACATTCAGAGTTTACAAAAGATAGGACCCAAAAGATTTGTCAAAGTTACGGAAATAAGTTTGTTACAAACCAAACGATGGTTTAAGTGCATAAAAAATACAAGTGAGACGCGTCGTCAACGTGACTCTATGATAAGTCCTCATGCCGGCCATGATGTGAATGCCTTAATTACCTAAAAATACATTGCTAAAACGGTCAACAATAATGTTCGTGACAATCATAGGTTTATGTAAATGTTATGTACGATAACCACAAGTATAAAGTTATGTATGACAATGTCGCCATATAAATAGAATAATACAATTGCTATATGCTCATGACCCTGAAGCTAGACTGATAACGAACGCCCCAACTGAGTATTTTGCCAAACCCTCTGATATGATTCAAATGAAATGCGTTCGTAGACTAGTTGGTGCTACCAACCCGAACGGAGGAATCACCCTCAATAGATCTATTCACTTGCCCTCGCTTAATGTCAATTAACAGTTCATGATAAATAAAAGGGGACTTTAACTTGGCAATGTGGTAACTTAAGCAATGTAAATGAATTTAATGCACTTGGGCTCGTAATAAAATGGTGTGCAATGTATTCTCCCCTATAGGTTTGAAATGTAATATTAACTTGAAAAACGGGGCTATGAAACTCACCTTTAGCAAAAGCAATTCCCGATTGGTATTATGATAAACTGAAAATACAGGTCCGATACCCTAACCGCGACCTAAATAATGCATATGTCTTAGGTTTCGAAAGCAAGGTCAAGCACGCAAGTTCATACTCTACTTTATCACTTGTACATGTTGTTGAAATATTTATTGTCAAAATATAGTTACGTCAATTTGATCCTTTATTTAGAAAATTACCACTTTAGAAAATGTAACTTGTTTATCTTTGCGACTAAATCTTAGTCGTCATGTTAATGGCTATTTCAAGTCTCTAATGCGCCTCATAAGTGTATAATATGTTTTACCATTTTCGTTTACTTCATTTTAGCCGAAATGTACTCCAAAAATTCCAAAAATCCCGTTCCAAAAATCCTAACAGCTTTCTAATAGAGGAAATAATAGGCTGTCAACGTATATGTTGACGTAAATATTCTTTTGGCCATAACTTTTGCGTCGTAGCTTCGTTTCTTAAGTGTGACCTATCCCCGCGAAGGTATCTAAGTATACTATCGGATTTTCAAGGTCTCGGCTAGTCTAGATACCATTTATCATCAGTTTTTATCCTTCAAAATTCTGGACAGATTCATTTATTTTCTTAAAATATAGTTTTTGTCGTCTAAATTGAAAATAGCGTATCTTTTTTGTTACAATCCCGTTTTAACTCATTTAAGCGGCTATGTTTTCGTTATTAAGTCTATTTTCTATATTTCTAGTCTAATAATGCCCATGAGCTACTAATTTTACTGTAATTATCAAAACATGACAGATTATTTATTAAAAGTGTCAAAAGCTATATTTCTAATCTTCTAGCCATTTTAGCCGCTTAACCATGACTTCATTTCTAGTCCTAGTTCCTCTATCAACTTCTCAACACAATGATAATGAATTAACCATAAGCTTAACCATATTTTAAGGTCCATGAAATAATCATCAAGAATGCTTAAATATACAAGTTTACTAACATACATGTTTATAAGGTTTATTACCACCTTCTTATGATAAGTTTTTCTAACTAATTTTCTTGTAACCAAAACTTGTTAAAACATCATCTTTGTTAAAGAATCATTGTAAATGTGAAAACTTTATCAACATGTACCAAGTGATAACTAAGTATACACTTAACTAGCAAGATGACACAAAGAAAACATGAAATTTTTGTAGGATTACTTACAAAAGTAATTAGTGAAATGTGAGTTATAAAACACTTGATCAACCTCAAGATCAATGCTCCAAATCTTTGTTAGAAAGCCCTAAGTACACTTGATTTTAACCACAACAAAACTTCTCCTCTCCTTGGCTCCAAGAGTGGGTCGAATTATATGTATAGAATGGGTAGGATTATTTTTTTTTTGGCTAATAGAAGTGAAATGAAAACTAGTGAGGTCTATTTATACTTGAAATGGTTCAAACTAACAATAGTAAGTCAATGGTGATTATGTTAGCTAGGAGGGGGGGGGGGTTGGTATTAGGGGGGGGGACAATTGGGAGGCTAAGCCTCCATATTAGATAACTAGTTCCATGTTTTAGGGAATGTGGAGGCTCATTAATGGGCATGTGTATATTGTCTAGCTAATTTATTTAGGACCAGGGGGCGGCAATGGGTAGATATTAGGATTAATTGTGTAGTTTTGATACAAGAGTGTATACATTGTAGGTATTGGGTGTTAAAAATAGGTATTGGTTGTTTGTTTGGTGATTAACGAAAGTTGTACGTAATTAAACGTAAGTTGTAAAGAATTTACTTTGGGCGTCAGGAAATATTTTTGGAATATTTGTAATCTTTTTGGAAGTACAAAAATACATTAGAAATAATCGTTGAGAGAATTGGGTATATCGGGTATTAAATTTTGAATATCGAATATAGTTTGTTGAACTGACAACCGTAAGTAATTTAAGAAAAGGAAATTATTTTAGAGTTTAAAATTGTGAACTTGAGCAGGAGCAAGGTACTGGAGCGTTGTGGACTAAATATAACCTAAGTCCTAGTGTACTTGGAATTTATTCTAGGTTTTTCACATCGGTTTAGGTAAAAAGTTATACGTGAATTGAAATTATGCAACCCGTGAATGACCTAATATGAAAATGATGTTACTGATGATATGTAGACTAACTCTAGTCTATATGATGTGTCATCAATGATGTTCCATGAATACGCAGCTTAACCCTTACGGTTACGCGAATTTGATACTCGTAAACCTAGTTTACAAAATGATGAATAATAACCATGAATAGTGATTTTCCTCCGGGAATGAATAGTGTTTCATGAATAGTAAATTTTTTTATAACGTTTCAAAGTCGCAAACTGACTTCAGGAATGTTGAATAGTAAAATGATGAATAGTAATTCGTAAATAGTAAATTCCTGAGATGAATATTAAAATTTCAAAGTTTGAAGAATGACCTGAAATTACAATTTGTTACAGTCTTTCACCCTAAAAGGAATTCAGTCCCTGAATTCAGTTCGTGTTGGTCTCTGGAGTGGTATTGGTGAAAAGATGAGGATATTTGAGTCGCATCTGGTCTTCCCACTCCCAAGTGAACTCGGGATCTCTTCGAGAATTCCAGCGGACTCTAACGATAAGAATTTGACTCCGCTCTAGTTGTTTGATAATGAATCCAATTTATCGATTAAGTGCGGGGTGAATGGCATCGGTGTCTATAGGGTGTTAACAAGGGAGGTTTATGAACTGCTTATCTGGCCACAAGGTTTTGCTTTTTGATGTTTTGAATGAAGATTGTTTTAGAAATTTTTGAAAAGATGATTGTTTCCTTCATGACATGATTCTTCCTAAATTAGACATAGGTGATCAAGCTATGTGTAATTGAGGACAAATGATGCGATGCTTGGTTTAATCGGAGTGGTATTATGCTTTTCAAAAGTTTTAGATGGTATTCAACGTGTTGTTTTGTAAAATGGTAGCTTAAATACTTCTTTTTAAGGTAACAAGAAAATTTGGTTCGGATAATGATAGTAAATAGTTAATAAAATGACAGGAAAAAAAATATCCATTTATAGAATGGTAGCAAAATAGCTTGAAATAAAATTTGTTGAATGATTTATAGGATACATGGAAGAATCTTATAGAATGATAATAGTCTACTAATCAGTCAAGAATGAAATTGGCCTAGTCCCTAGTAAGATGGTGGTATGTTGTTGTGAAATGATTGAAAATTGGGCAAATGCAATAGGAAATGAAATAAACGAAGGTTGTGATTATTATGGAGATGATAAAAGATAGAGGTTATATTAGATAGAAAGGTACATGATACAACGAGGTTACAAGAAAGTACTTAAGATAGACTACTTAAAGAAATACAACCCTAGAGGGCTCTGTCTATGGTTTATTATTAAGGCATAAGTTCCTTGATCTTAAACATTGTTGTCGTCCTCGATGTTGTTGATGTCCTGGCAATCTCCTCCTCCGATGATATAAGCTCTCCCACGAGCTATTCCACCCTGATTCCCAGTTCCTTGATTCCTTTGTTTTGGACATTCATTCCTAAAATGTCCTCTCTTTCCACAACCAAAACACGTCACTAAAGGTTTTTGATTTCCAGCAATGTGTGGGAACTTACATTCTCTAGTCGAGTGACCAACCTTCTTACAGTTGCCACATGGATCAGGACAATGCCCAGGGTCATGATGACTTTGACACTTGTTGCATTTGGGTAAGGTACCAATGTAACCTTTCTTTTCAGTTGGGCCTACAGCATAGGCCTTAGCAACTTCTTGTCTCTTTGGTGGTTGTTGAGTAGCATTGTCACCCTGGTTGTTGTCCCACCATCTTTTGTTGTTGTTGTTGTTGTTGTTGTTGTTGTTGTTGTTGTTGTTGTTGTTGTTATAGTTGGTATTGTTTCGGTTGTTGTTGTAGTTGTTATTGTTGTTACGGTTATTGTTGTTGACAGTAGTTCCCTTCTTCACCACTTGAGCCATAATCTTTTGGGTCATTCTGATAGCTTCGTCAAGTGTGAGTGGATCAAAAGAAGTTACATCTCCTCGGATGCTGTGTGGTAGCCCACCAATGAAGTTTTTCAACAACTTCTCGTTATCTGGAACCATAGTTGGACATAGCGCAGCTAACTCTTGAAATCTCCTGATGTATGTTTCGATATCATTACCTATGGTCACCAACTCATAAAATTCTGTTTCTAGCTTCTTCACTTCAGTGCGTGGACAAAACTTCTTAGTCAATAGCTTTTTGAATTGTTCCCACGTGAGCTTCTAAGCGTTTTCCATACCAATAGGCTGTGCATAAGAATTCCACCATGACATAGCTTCATCAATGAGTGTACTGGTAGAGAACTTTACCTTGCAGTCATCTGGGCAATTGCATAGAAGAAATACAGATTCCGTCTTCTCAAACCAACGGATCATAGCAGTGGCTCCTTTTGTGCCTTTGAACTTTGTGGGATCGCCGTTCTTAAAGTCCTTGTATGTACATTTGCAAACATCAGGTACTCTAGTACCATTAGCAGCCAGTCTGGTAGCTTCGGCTGTTTCTGCCTGAGAGGCGGCTTCAGCAACGGCTTCAGCAGCCCTAGCAGCCACGGCCTCTCGTTCAATTTCTAGTGCTGCCGCTATACTATCCGCAACAAGTTTTCTGATAGCAGCTGGTGTCATAGCTGGAGTAGCTTTCTTTGGCGGCATAATTCTTCATAATCACAAAAGATAACAATAATGAGAACTCACAAATAGAAACGATCATCACACACAAAGGTATACAACCACAACATGTATGAATACAGTGAAATCACAACGAGAAACAACCACGAAATATCATAAATATAATCACAACACCCGTGAATATAATACATGAAAATTTCGGCCTACATGGACCGATATCATAGATAGCACAACCATTCCTACATAGTAGAGTCAACACTTGATACATTTTGTTTGTACAACAACCAAAAGACTATAAGTTCAATAAACTATGTCACACATCTCGTGGCTAGGATAATAGTAAAATCTAGTAAAGATATAAGTCTAGTCTAGAGGCTCCCTGGTGCTCCTCTGATTGGATCCTGGATTGCGGCATCTTGGGGTTGTGATGAGTTCTGATGTGGGGCCTGGAGTTGTGCATCGATCATATCCGAGATAGTATAGATCTCAAACCATTCTTGAGGAATCTGCTGATGTTCCTGTTGAGTCGGTGATCTTGGTACTATCCACAAAGTGTCATCTAATTCTCGATGTGTGGGAATGGAAAAGGGGAATGACAATGGTGATAGTGGGAAGGTAGGGGCAGTCTCCTGAATCTCAAAAGTCTCAGTGTCATATCTGGTAGTCTCTTCTAAGTCTGGCTCAGGTGGTGCTAATATCTCAAATAGGTGGGAGTTATCATCTAACAATGGTGAGTGATATGGGAATGTCGAGGTATAGGAAGGTGGGAGTAGTGATGTAGGTGTATTAGTGGATGAAAAAGCATCCTCGATATCCGAGTCTGCTGGAATGATAATAGGGTGGTTGGGTGAAGACATATCGCTGTAAACCAGGTCAATATAAATATATATAAGTATAAGTATAAGTAACTCGCATAATGTATGTATGAAACCGCATGTATAGTGAATATGCACTTATGATAAAATGATGAGATGCTATGATGATGTGGTTATAGTCTAGGGTCCATGATACAACCTAGTTCGCTATAACCTTAGCTCTGATGCCAATCTGTCACACCCCCAAATACCTGATTTGCAGCGGAATGGAATACCTGGGGCGTGACTGCCAAAGCATCACAGTTACAGTTATATTTAACAACCTAAAGTGTCATTTTAAAAGTACATCATTTGATTACATAAAACATTCAGAGTTTACAAAAGATACGTCCCAAAAGATTTGTCAAAGTTGCGGAAATAAGTTTGTTACAAACCAAACGATGGTTTAAGCGCATAAAAAATACAAGTGAGACGCGTCGTCAACGCGACTCTATGATAAGTCCTCATGCCGGCCATGATGTGAATGCCTTAATTACCTGAAAATACATTGCTAAAACGGTCAACAATAATGTTGGTGAGAATCATAGGTTTATGTAAATGTTCTGTACGATAACCACAAGTATAAAGTTATGTATGACAATGTCGCCATATAAATAGAATAATATAATTGCTATAAGCTCATGACCCCGAAGCTAGACTGATAATGAACGCCCCAACTGAGTGTTTTGCCAGACACTCTGATATGATTCAAATGAAATGCGTTCGTAGACTAGTTTGTTAGGAAATTAAGCTATAGCAGTTAGTACGGTTGAAAAGAAAGTTAGTACTGCTGAAGAGTTTTGAAGACATAAGCAGTTCGTACTGTTTGTATGAAGAAGTTAGTACGGTTTATATTTTTGTGAAAGATAATTATATAAAAGATATTGTGTATATCTTATACGATTAGGTTGATAGTTATCTTGTAAAGGAATCCTTAGTCTATAAAAGGATTGCCTAGGTTAAAGTTTAGATATATGAATTAGAGAAGAACGAGTACGTATTGTTTTGTTAAGATTCAAGATTGTAAACCCTAGTGATAGGAGATCACTCGTATTATTCATTAATAATATTGAATCGTTGAAGTTGAAGTATATTGTGTTCCTTGTTCATTCATTGTTGATTCGTTAATACAAAACACAAACAAACAAATCTTCTAAGTGCTAGCTTGTAAATTCCGCGTGCTAGACTAGACATCATTCAAAGTATACATCTAACACAAGGAGTGTGTGTAGATCCGGTCAAGTGGTATCAGAGACAGGTTACTGATACTTTGGTTTAGAAGATCCAGACGAATTTGTTTAAGAAGAAGATGGACATGGTGACAACAACAAGTCAGACTAATATTGCTGCTAAGCTTCCAATGCTTAAACCCAATGAGTTTGATATGTGGCGATTAAGAATTGAGCAGTTCTTCCAAGTTCAAGATTATACTCTCTGGGAGATTATTGAGGATGGGAATTCGTTTAAACCTGCAATTGCAACAACCGTTGTTGAGGGTGTCACTGAAACTAAGGTGCAAACTAAGCCAACTACTACTGAAGAGAAGGCACAGCACAAGAATGATGTTAAGGCGAGAAGTTTGCTTCTGATGACTATTCCCAATGATCAGTTGTTGAATTTTAGCAAGTTTAAGTGTGCTAAAACCCTTTTTGAAGCTATTGTTGCAAGATATGGTGGGAACGAAGCCACCAAGAAAACTCAGAAGACCCTTCTCAAGCAACAGTTTGAGAATTTTTCAGCAACAAGCAACGAGTCACTAGATCATATGTTTAATAGACTTCAAAAACTAGTGAGTCAACTGGCTGTTCTAGGAATTGAGATGCCTCAGGAAGATCTCAACTCCAAATTTCGGAGAAGTCTACCAACAGAATGGGCAATGCATGTGGTTGTATGGAAAAACAAGCCTGATATAGATTCCATGAGCTTAATGGATCTCTACAGCAACTTCAAGATAGTTGAACATGATATTAAGAAGTCTGCTGGATCAAGCTCAAGCTCAAGCTCAGGGAATTTGGCCTTTGTATCAACTCCCAGTACCTCAAGTCCAGATGAAGAAGTTCAAGTGACTGGAGCAGTTGGTACTGCTAGTTCCAATATTGGTACTGCTAGCACTTCAAGCAGTACTAATGGACTCTTGAATGAGAATACTTATTATGCTTTCTTGACTACTCAGCACAATGGAAGTATGTTGACTCATGCAGATCTTTAAGAGATTGATGAAGATGATATTGAAGAGATGGATATCAAGTGGCAGCTCTCTCTTCTCAGCTTGAGAGCTAAGAGATTCTTGAAGAAGACTGGCAAGAAGATTGTCATAGACAGCAATGATGTTGCAGGGTATGACAAGTCCAAGATTGAGTGTTTCAATTGCCACAAGAAAGGTCATTATTCAAGGGAGTGCAGATTGCCAAGACAACAAGATGGAAAGAGCAGAGGATATGGAAGTAAGTCAAGGGTTGTGGAGGTTACTGATTCAAGCTCAAAAGCCATGGTTGCCATTGATGGCTTAGGGTTTGACTGGAGCTACATTGCAGAGGAGGAAGCAGAAGCATCTACAGAGATTGCTCTCATGGCATTTTCAGACTCTAAGGTACAAGTTTCTAAATGTTCTAAATCTTGTGAAGCATTAAAAGATCTAGAAACTCTTAAGAAAAGATATGAAGATCAGAGAAAAGAGCTAACCCATACTGCTTTTAACTTAGCAAATCATAAGAGGGCTTTAGCTGTGTTAGAAGAACAAATTGTTCATTATAAAAGTAATGAGTCAAAGTTTTCTGATGATATGATTATTGTTAAGAGAGACTTAATGTTTAGAGAAAATGAAATTAGTGTGTTGAAACATGAGCTAGAACAGGTTAAGAAAGCAAAGGAGAACATTCAAATGACTGTTGACACACTAGAATTTGCAACTCAGGGTGTTAGTAAGATTGTTGAGGGAGTGTCAGATCCTCAATAAAGCTAAGTCAGGCCTAGGTTATAAGTCAGTTCCACCTCCCTATAGAGGAATTCCAACACCCCCAGGCATAGACTTAGAACACACAGGACTACCTGAATTTCAACTACCTGAGCTTAAATATGGTCCTCAACCTAAAGAGAATGTAGTTGATAAACCTGTGTATGAAAGTGCAAGTGATGCCTCATTTTCTGAGGATAAGGTGTCCTCAGCTAAGGACTCAGATGCTCCAACCATTGAGGAATGGACTTCTGATGATGAGGATAATCAGGCTGTGGTTAAGCCTGTTAGTGTTAAAGTGGAGGAACCAAAAGTTCCAAAGATGGTTAAACCTGAGACTGTTAGGCCTAGATCAAATGCCAAACCTTTTAGACCAACAGTTAGGTATGCAGAAATGTATAGAACCACAAACAAGCCAAGAAGTAACCAAAGGAATTGGAATGACATCAAATCTCACCAATTAGGGGATGATTTTGTCTGCTATAGGAAAGCTTGTTACTCGTGTGGTAGTTTTGACCATCTTGCAGATTTTTGTGATAAATGGTTGAGTGGATATTCAAACCATATGTTGAGCATAGCAAGACTTCAAACTCTTCCTAGGAATGATAGAATGATACCCAGATCAGTTCTATTAAAGTCTGGCCAAAGACCAATTCAAACTGCTAGACCAGCAGTTCAGCCTGTCAGACTAATTAGACCTATTCACTCAAGGCCAACAGTTCAAGGTGCAAAAATGTTTTCCAAATCAGCACCAACAACTGTTAAAAGACCATTTCAGAACAGACAAGTAGTGAAAAACCAAGTTTGGAAACCTAAGGTAACAACTACCAAGCCAGCAGTTCCAACTGCTAGCAGAGTAATTGGTACTGGTGTTAATAAAAACACTACTAAGGGAAATATGGGAAATGGAGTGAATGCATCAGCATGTTGGGTTTGGAGATGTAAAACCCAAAATTTCAAAACTTGCAAAATTATCAAAATACCCTTGTAACCTAAAATTTCAATTAAAACTTAAATAAAGCACCAAATAAATCCCAAACACTTGGAAATTTGCAACATATGAAGTATGATAATTTTTGCATGAACATTTTAACATTCAAAATGTCCTAAAAATACTTGTAGTATTATTAAAAATACTTTGGGCCGAATATACATTTTTATTTATGAATTTACTTTCTTTTAAATGATTAAATACATATAATAAATGGATAAAGGTTACATGAATAGAGAAAATCTTTGCAAATCAGAGATTTGATCTCATCTAATCATCTTGGGCCGAAATTCTTTCACTCTCCCCAATTATATGCACGGTTTTCATTTATTCTTCCTTTTATATATCAAAAACCCTAAACCAATTAAACCAAAAACTCACAAACGACCACCAGAAATTTTCTGCATGTTCTTGATATTTTTCCTGGATCCATTGGAGTTAGAAGAAGGCTAGAAAAATAGGAGTTCAAATTTTTGAAGCTTGGTTCGTTGGTTTTGGATTATTGATCGCGTTTTATCCTTGCCGAGAGGAATTAAATCTCCACACCTCATTCGATCATCATGAATATTATCTGGTATTTTTATAACCCTCTTTGCATCATATATGATCCATATAAAATGGTTATAATGATCCATGCACGCTACTAAGGTCGTTTGGAATTAAACGAACCAAAAACCCTAAAAGATCACATGAATTAATGAACCAGTTTTCTGATCAGGAAATTAGACCGACTTTAATTAATTGAATCTTGATGATAACTAAGTGTTTTTGGGAGTTTCTTGAGTCTAGAATTAAATTCAATGAAAGATATTTCTGTAGAAATTAACCTTGTGATTTTTAGAGGCCTGGAAGACCACTTTTTGATTTTTAGAAAATTAAGTGTCAAATCGAATTCGTATGTCTGGAAAAACAGTCCGTGTTTTTCCTTTGAACTAGGTAATATTTGATATGTCTACTAGTTACTAGAATTTTTGTAGAATTTTATAAATTTTATGGATGGAGTAGTGAATTAATTACTTTTCGGGTGTTTCATCAGATCCGATTATGGAACATGTTAGGGAAATGGATTTTTCAGTCGTACCTATACTAGTTAATAAAATCTGGAAAAATTAGGTAAATTACTAGGGACATATAGGGTTCTCTGGGAATTTTTGGGAATTTTATTTCGGAGTTCTAATATGATTCATAAATTATTTAAAACAGGTCCAGTGCATACGAAAAATCTGTTAAAGTGTAAAGATATTAAAAAGGTGTTATTTATTTATTTTCCAAAACTAAAGGGTTTAAATTGTTATTTTTCTAATACTAAAGGACTTAACTTGTAAAAAAACCTGTAACTTTATAATAATTACATCTTATACCCTAATTTTATGATAATCGCATAATAGTCCTTAAACTTATCAAAATTACATAATAAACCCTAAAAATTTGTAACCCTACCATAATAACATCAACTTTATATAAATACTATTATGAACCCTAAGCTATTAATATTGTCACTTTAAACTTTGTGGAAAACTAGAAGGGGGGGGGGGTTGAATAGTTTTACGTCTTTTTAATTTATTATAAAACCTTTGTTTTATACTTTTAAAAAGTTTAGATTCTAGTTTGTTATGAAAAATAAAACTTAAATCTTATTATTAGTTATATATGTATTCTTTTAAATTGATTGTAAAAGTTTTGGTTTCTTGAATGGATTTTCAATTTGATCTTTATGTGAAGTCGACCTCTAATTAATACTAGCAATTATATAAGCCTATGTGTATGAAAGTAAAGACGATACAAGTAAAGAAATAAATAAGGTATGGAAAGATCTAACCGAGACACGAGAGATTTATAGTGGTTCGGCTACAAGGACACCTTCCTTGCCCTACTCCACTCCCCGAGCACACCTTGCTCGAGAGTTTTCTTCACAACTTCAATAAGCTCCCTTATGGCGGAGAAAACCGTACACAACTTTGGCTTACACGGGTTTAACGACACAAAGCTAAATTTCGAGTTCTAATCATAGCTAGAACCAATCTCACAACTTCACAACACAACTTCTTCACAACTTATTCACGACTACTTCACAACGGCTTCACGACTGCTTCACGACTTCAACACGACCGCTACATAACCTCTATGATGCGGCTTCACGACTTCAACACTATGTCTTCATGACTAAGACTTCACGACTTCAACATGTCCGCTACACAACCTCTATGCTACGGCTTCACGACTTCAACACTAGGACTTCACGACTAGGACTCCACGGCTTCAACACGACCGCTACACAACTTCTATGCTACGGCTTCACGACTTCAACACTAGGACTTCACGACTAGAACTTCACAACTTTAACACGACCGCTTCACAGCTTCTATGCTACGGCTTCATGACTTCAACACAAGGACTTCATGTCTTCTAAGCTATGGCTTCACAACTTCTACACCACGGCTTCACGACTTCTACACTTTGACCTCACAACTTCTATACCACAACTACTTATACAACATCTTCACTACTTACACACAACACTAGTCTACAACACACACCTTACATACAAATGAATGAATGATTTACAAACTTTGTTAAACACACAACTTAAGTAACAAAATGATACTAAGTTGTAATACTTCTAATCTTGATTGATAGAAGTATTCTTCTTTTGCACTTGGATGGTGGAAGCTTGGATCACTTGGAAACCATTGCTTAAGATTACATGATCAAATGTTTTTCTAAGATATGAAATGAGATCTACTACAGAAAGTTTTAGTGCAAAAGGGTTAAGAAAAAATCCAGGAGAAGGCTTGTATTTATAGGGAAAAATCTGGACAGCTGGAGCCTACTGGAGCGGGGGCGGTCCCCTTAATTATTAAGGGGGCCGCCTAGCAAAATTAAGGGGGCCGCCCCTACTGAACGTTGGCCAATTTTGTCCTTTTGTGGGGAAGGTTTTTCTGGAACATTTTAACTGATTTTGGTTAAAAATTTGAATTCATATTTTTATAAAAGATTAAACATTTTTATTTAATACCAAAAATGTTTTTCAAAAATATATAAAATGTTTTTGATGTTTTATAAAAAATCTAGTTATTAAGAAAATGTTCCTTTGATCATATAATGCATTAAGCATTAGTTCATTCATACCTTAAGTGATTTTAGTTGTAGAAGTGAATATTTACAACTAAGTACTTGTTTAATTTATAAGTTTATGTTTTAATGAGTTTACATTTTGTGATCATCAAAACATAGAGATATGAATAAATATTGATAATGTTTTTAGGCATTTATTTATGTCAACAATCTCCCCCTTTTTGATGATTACAAAACCTAAACTCATTAAATCCAAAAAGTTATTTTTGGACAAGCATATATATAGCAAAAATAAGCATGCATATAAAGACATTCATTAAAAATGTTGTGTATCAATACACAACCATCCAAGATTATATTCAATCCTACATTAGCTAGTAAGTAATGCAATCTACATAATCATTCTAGGAGTACATGATCTTCCATGGGGCTTGCACACAAAATGGTTTGAAAAATTATTTTTGATTAAGCATTGCATATGCTTAATTTGGTGAGAATGAAGGTGGTGGTAGTGTAGTAGGTGAAAATGATGGAGGTTGTGGTGGAGGTTGGTTGTTAAGCATGTGTTCAAGGGATGAAAACATGTAGTGTATCTCATCTCTAAGACCAAAGATGGTGGTTCGGTTGTGGATGTGGTGGTATTGGTGATGATGAGAAATGAGCATCAAGAGGTGTTATTGGTGATATAGAAATGACAAGTTGGGTGAATGGAGGTTTTTGAGCAGGAGGTGGAGTTGATGCTCTTGATGGTGGTGATAAAAGGTGTGAGTTGATGTAGTTATTGATGGATGAAGTGGAAGATATGGATGAAGATGTTGTGTCATGAGTGAAGGGTGTTTTTGATGGTGTATTTGGTGCACTTGGGGATTAACATTGAGGTGGTGGTGATGGAGTTTTGGTGTCTTAGAGATGATTTTGGTGATAGCATGGTGAATGAAAATGGGTGTATGATGGAGGTGATGGTTGATTTAGGTAAGGTTTGGGCTAGATAAAAGGGGTCGCAAGATGCAAAAGAAAACAGTAAATTTTACTGCCCAGATGGCCGGTCCCCTTAATTGTAGGCCGGCCCCCCTTAAAATTAAGGGGACCGCCTAGGGAATTAAGGGGGCCGCCCATCTGGTGTTTTACCAGGCGACCAAATTTAAAATTTTTCCAGAAAAGGGTCATTTTTAGGGTGTTTTTGCAGCAAGCTCCATTTGAATCATGTACATCAAGAATGATTAAATAGTGACATAAACATGTTAATTACGCATGCATACATTTAAAACATATTACGGAATAAGCATGTTATTAATCATCAAGCATGTATATATATATCATGATATCAAGTATACAAGCAATAAGCATAACAATCATATATTAAAGACAAGAAATAAAGCATTCACTAGTTGAAAATAATTATGTTAAAAACATAATTAAATAATTATGTTAAAAACATAATTAAATAATTATGTTAAAAACATAATTATTGATACAACACATATTTTGCTTATAGCATGCAATAAGTAGAAAATTTTAAATTGCCTAAGAGATCCATTGGACTTGCTTGAGACATGAAAATTTGGATTATTTTGGATGGATGATGGTAAAGAGGGGGTAAAAAATGTTGGATTAATGAGGTTGTAAGTTTGGGTGTATGGATGTTGGAGAGAGTGTTGATAGAGGAATTGGAGGTGGAGAGCTTGGACTTGACCATGTTGAATAAGGGTTTTGATGTTGTTCAAGTGGTAGTGTTGGATTAGATCTAGTGAGAAGATACTCAATCCAAGTGAGACGCTCATTTAAGGTGATGGTTTGGTTTTGGAGAAAGATGCAACAAGGACTATTGTTGACATATTTCTCAATTTGACTCAAGTGATGTGGTGATGATGGTAATGATGGTGAGATGGATGGTGATGATGGTAATGATGATTTGATTTTGGAGAAAGATGCAACAAGGACAATTGTTGACATGTTTCTCAATTTGACTCAAGTGATGTGGTGATGATGGTAATGATGGTGAGATGGATGGTGATGATGGTAATGATGGTTTGATTTTGGAGAAAGATGCAACAAGGACAATTGTTGACATGTTTCTCAATTTGACTCAAGTGATGTGGTGGTGATGGTAATGATGGTGATATGGATGGTGATGGGTTTAAGTTGCTTTGAGCAAGGTGCAAAGCAAGGAGAGCATTAAGCTCATGGGCTTCCTTGAGTTCTTCAATGAACTTCAAGTGTTGAGTGGAAGGTGATGATGATGGAGAGTGGTTGTTATTTGGTGGAAGTGGTGGTGACACTTTTGGTGGTGGAGACATTTGTGAACTTGGGTAATTATGAGTGAATGAAGGTGGACATATGGATGATTGGTTATGTGTGTGAAAGGGTTCATTAGGATGAGGTTTAGGTGTTGGTTGAGTTTGAACAACATCATTTGTTGGGTTATGGCAAATGTCAAGCTTCCTCCTCCAACACAGTATTTATGGTGTAGTGATGATGTGATTGTGGAAGGTAAATTTTGGAGGGTGGTTTGTGACAAAATGTGTTTGTGAATTTTGGGAAGTATAGGATAAAATGAGCTTAAAAATAGAAAAAGGGAGCAGCACCTTCGACCATCAGATGGCCGGTCCCCTTAATTAAGGGGCCGGTCCCCTTAAAGATTAAGGGGGCCGCCTAATGAATTAAGGGGCCGCCCATCTGCTGATTTCCAGGTTACTGGAAATGGGTTTTTGGCAGAAAATTTTGAAAGGGTTGTGTTTTTGGGTTTAGTTTCAAGCAAGTCCAACTTCTTTTGAGGCAATTTAGGATTTAATAACTTATGTATGCTAAGCATATTCATTAGACATTATTATCTAGCATGCAAGCAACTCATTTAGCATGTAACATATATATGTTAGACAAGAAAACACTACATAGCACCAAGTAATTCATAGTATCATATTTAGGAAGATTAATAAGCTAGTTAATTAATCCTAATGATTATCTATGTACAAGGGAATGGGGAGTTGTGATAGCATGGACTTCTAGACTTGTACCAAGTGAGATCTTTAATAAGTAAACCATGATTTTTCATTTTTGATTTAGTTCACTTATAAGTGTCATATACACAAGTATATATGACATATATGAGATCACCAAGCATGATTTAAAGAAATGTTTTTGGCATTATTCAACAATGCTTGAAAGTAGGTTTTATGTGGATGTGAAAAATATATTACTGAAATAGTTTTGGCTTTATTTCAAAATGTTTTTATGAGGAAAGAAAACATATTTTTTCAATCTTTGGTTTTTGATAAACACGTAATTATAGACACAAGTTTGGAAGAAAGGTAGGATGGTGAAACATGTTTATTAGAAATGTGTCGTAATCTTTTGAAAAATCATTTTTCCAAAATGTGAAGTTTTTGCAAATTTAAAAACAAGTCTCATTAATTATATGTTTAAAAATAGTGGTTTATGAAAGATCTCATGTTCAAGGGCATTGGTTAAGTCTATTGTCACATGCTACCTCTTTCTACATATCCGATGGCATTTAAGCATGTATTATGACTAAATACAAAAATACATTATGTCAGAGTAGTTAGAGAAAAACAAAAGCTATTATAATGACAATGCATTTAACAACTAAACAAATAATTACGAAGGCATGCAGTCAAATCACATAGGAGCAAGTAAACATCTAGAAATTTTATATATGCAAGATAACATACATCTAGGAATGAAAAGCTCTAGTGAAAAGCAAAGTTCATAGCAGTAAACTATCGTTAGGTATATTTAGGAAAAATAATGTATTCAAGTTGGAGAATGAGTATGAGACTATTACTAGTGGTGCTCAATTCAGGCTAAACACGACCGTTTTTACGGGTTACACACACCCAACTTCTCACATAGAAGCAATTCAACCGTTAGGTCAAATTGAGTTTCTAGTCAATAGATTCTCCAGTAGTCATTCTCCTTTTAGAAGAAATTAAGTTCCTAAATTTACCTATCGGAGAGTACCAAATATGAAGATTGCTTGGTTTACTAATACTTAGGGGGCTAACTAAAGGGTTTCTAGTTCATTAAGCCACAGAACGAATATAACTAAAGGTAAAGGCAAAGCAACCTATCAGACTAAGCGTATCCTAAGGCATTAATAAGATTATATGCATGAAGTAATTACTTATGAAATTTAAAAAGAATACTTACCTCACGTCCTAGCTTTTCTTCGTAATATCTTAGATGATGATTGACTTATTTAAACCGAAGTGGCTTGACCCGAACATGATCTTCTCCTTCGTCTGTGTCACTCCATGATTTTGGATTGAGTTCACTTTGGGAGTTGATTCATGTAGTCTTCGTCGTTAATACCTACATTAACAACATTTGAACTAGTAGCACATGTATCTATTTTATCTACATGTTTATCTATTAAATTTTCTAAGATAACTAATTCATGTACAAGATCAAAATCCTTATCTTTGGCTTGACATTTTTCTTGATGAAAGTTTAAGAAATTTTTCCAAATATCGTTTGCCGTTTTATAGAAGAATATTCTTTCATATTCAACTTTCGGCAAGGTTTTATAAATAATTATTTTAGCTTTATTATTTATTTCATTCTTCGTTTTCAAATAATCAATTTGACTTTCAAAATCCGTTTTTGTTTGATTTTCAAAATCAGTTTTTGTTTAACTTACAAAATATGTTTTTGTTTGACTTTCAAAATCACCAATCGAAATGACATGCCAAAGATCTAGATCAATTGATTTCACATAAGTTTCAAATTTATTTTTCCATTCAAGAAAAGTATAGTTTTCAAATAGTGGTGGTTTTAGCAAAGATTCCCCTTCTAGATATTTTTCGAATTCCATAGATCGATTCAAGTTTTAAAATACAGTATATTATAAATATCTTGATTGACGTGGCTCTTGATACCAATTGTGGAAAACTAGAAGGGGGGGTTGAATAGTTTTACGTCTTTTTAATTTATTATAAAACCTTTGTTTTATACTTTTAAAAAGTTTAGATTCTAGTTTGTTATGAAAAATAAAACTTAAATCTTATTATTAGTTATATATGTATTCTTTTAAATTGATTGTAAAAGTTTTGGTTTCTTGAATGGATTTTCAATTTGATCTTTATGTGAAGTCGACCTCTAATTAATACTAGCAATTATATAAGCCTATGTGTATGAAAGTAAAGACGATGCAAGTAAAGAAATAAATAAGGTATGGAAAGATCTAACCGAGACACGAGAGATTTATAGTGGTTCGGCTACAAGGACACCTTCCTTGCCCTACTCCACTCCCCGAGCACACCTTGCTCAAGAGTTTTCTTCACAACTTCAATAAGCTCCCTTATGGCGGAGAAAACCGTACACAACTTTGGCTTACACGGGTTTAACGACACAAAGCTAAATGTCGAGTTCTAATCGTAGCTAGAACCAATCTCACAACTTCACAACACAACTTCTTCACAACTTATTCACGACTACTTCACGACTGCTTCACGACTTCTTCACGACTTCAACACGACCGCTACATAACCTCTATGATGCGGCTTCACGACTTCAACACTATGTCTTCATGACTAAGACTTCACGACTTCAACATGTCCGCTACACAACCTCTATGCTACGGCTTCACGACTTCAACACTAGGACTTCACGACTAGGACTCCACGGCTTCAACACGACCGCTACACAACTTCTATGCTACGGCTTCACGACTTCAACACTAGGACTTCACGACTAGAACTTCACAACTTTAACACGACCGCTTCACAGCTTCTATGCTACGGCTTCATGACTTCAACACAAGGACTTCATGTCTTCTAAGCTATGGCTTCACAACTTCTACACCACGGCTTCACGACTTCTACACTTTGACCTCACAACTTCTATACCACAACTACTTATACAACATTTTCACTACTTACACACAACACTAGTCTACAACACACACCTTACATACAAATGAATGAATGATTTACAAACTTTGTTAAACACACAACTTAAGTAACAAAATGATACTAAGTTGTAATACTTCTAATCTTGATTGATAGAAGTATTCTTCTTTTGCACTTGGATGGTGGAAGCTTGGATCACTTGGAAACCATTGCTTAAGATTACATGATCAAATGTTTTTCTAAGATATGAAATGAGATCTACTACAGAAAATTTTAGTGCAAAAGGGTTAAGAAAAAATCCAGGAGAAGGCTTGTATTTATAGGGAAAAATCTGGACAGCTGGAGCCTACTGGAGCGGGGGCGGTCCCCTTAATTATTAAGGGGGCCGCCTAGCAAAATTAAGGGGGCCGCCCCTACTGAACGTTGGCCAATTTTGTCCTTTTGTGGGGAAGGTTTTTCTGGAACATTTTAAATTATTTTGGTTAAAAATTTGAATTCATATTTTTATAAAAGATTAAACATTTTTATTTAATACCAAAAATGTTTTTCAAAAATATATAAAATGTTTTTGATGTTTTATAAAAAATGTAGTTATTAAGAAAATGTTCCTTTGATCATATAATGCATTAAGCATTAGTTCATTCATACCTTAAGTGATTTTAGTTGTAGAAGTGAATATTTACAACTAAGTACTTGTTTAATTTATAAGTTTATGTTTTAATGAGTTTACATTTTGTGATCATCAAAACATAGAGATATGAATAAATATTGATAATGTTTTTAGGCATTTATTTATGTCAACAAACTTATTAAATGATAACTTTAAATGCTTCTTAAAAATGGAAACTTACTAATTGAGGAAACCTACTATAAATGGAAAGCTACTAAAAATAGAAAGCCGACTAAAATGAGAAATCTTATTTAAATAAAATGTTAATAATAAGACGACCATGTATTCGTGTAGATTCGCTGAAGATGGAGTTTGTTTCCGATCTTTATGTTTCTAGATGTGTTTTCACTTGCGGTATAAGGTACAGATATTCTACCCTTTCTCAGTAAGGGTGTCCTCCTCATGACTTTTGATATTGATTCACTATAGGATTCCCTAAGCCATTGCTATGTTCTCTTATACTTTGATTCGTTCTTCATGTTTCTCTTAAATCTTTCTACATTGGTTTGATTATGATCAGAGCCTTCTTATTGAGGCTTTCTTGTTTAATCTATGCCTTTGCTATGCTCCCATTGATTTGTGAACCTTGACTTGTGAACCTTGCTATGCTTCCCTTGTTAAATTGAACCTTGCTATGTTTTCTTGATACTTGATATAATTCGTTTATCACCCTGTGACATGAATATTTAAATCCTTGGATACCTTGAAGATTTATTTGATATTATAACTGGATGCGAAAACCTTCTTCTTAAATATATATGAAAATGTTTTGAGAAAAGCTATTTTAAAACGATGTTTTTGAACACGATACGGTATTATTTTTACATGGAATTTTACTAACTTGTATGAAAACTACTTTTAAGACTATCTTAATGAAAAACCGTTTTGAAAGACCATTTTTATGAAAACTGTTTTGAAAGACCATTTTATGAAAACCATTATTAAAAGATTGCTTTAAATGAACTTTTGATAGAAACCTTTTAAATGAACTTTTGCTATGAAACTTTAATTATAAACCTTGGATACGATCCCCTTGATTTGAACCTTTGCTATAAACCTTCGCTATGATCTCTTGTCTTGAACCTTGATATACTTGAAATGGAAACTTGATTTGAGCTTTGATATAAACCTTGATATGATATACTTGAATTGGAAACTTGACTTGAACCACTTGATATGAAACTTGAACTTGGACACTTGATACTTGATACTTGACCTTGACCCACAGTTTGAGACTACGAGCCACCCACTAGGCATGAGGGTTTCATGTCCCTGTCATTGATGCACCGATGGCTTGACTCTAGGGCAGGAGAGTGATGACTTGTCCCGTCCCTGACTTGATTTGACTTGTTACGTAGAGGAAGACCCTGTGGCCTACTGGGGCGTATGGATGCATCCTAGATTTGACCTGACTTGATTTGGTTATATTACCTGTTATACTTGGTGACTGATGGTGTGTGCGATACACGTCTTTCACATCCTGGGAGCTCATGACTCCAACCCCTGGAGGTTATCCCCTCACCCTGTACTTGGTACCGAGGTCTCCCCTCCGTACACCCTGATTACTTGATTTGATATTTGATCTGTTCTGGGCTCGTAGTGGATTACTGTTTACTTTACCTTATAACCTTGTACCTAGTATTCCGAGGTCACCCCTCCGGATACATACTTGACTTGATACTTGACTTGATACATGACTTGACTTGATATGACTTGGGCTCGATTGGGATTACTATTCCCTTTACTCTTATCTATTGTAACTGTTTCTTAATTCCTGATATATCTGCATAACCTTTATTTTTCTTTCCTGACTCTTGTTATACCTTGCATTGTTTCACTTACTTCACTATCCCATCATTACTGCCTTGTTATCGTTATATCTGTTCACTGAGCTTTCATAGCTCAGCCGCATTTCTTTTCCTGCGGCAGGTTTTAGTTTGGAAGCTGGGTATGAGTGGAGAGTACCTTGGACTTAGAAGACCTTACTAGCTATTGAAGATGACTAGAAGAATTTATAATTAGATTTGGAAATTATTGTATTATAACCTTGTAGTTTCAGATTTTCCATTGTAAACATTGAAATTCAATTGTATTATTTATGTCATATGCTTGTGTTTGTTCTGATATGAAACCATTATTGTGACATCTTTACCCTTGTCGGGTCGGGGTGTTACAGGAGACCCATCAAACCCAATGGTGCTAAAATTGTTTTGAAAAGGATGAATTATGTTGATGCAAGAGGAAAGCCTAAGTCTGTTTTGGCTTGGGTACCACAAGGAAATTAATTTTTCTTGTTATGTGCAATGTTAGTCATATGCTTGTATCTTGTTTCTTTGTTTTTGGACTAACACGTGCAGGTTTTGGATGATAAGCTCCAAGAAATTAAATGCTTTATGTTTTGGACTATATAGTGATTTGAAGCTTAGTGTGTGATCTTTGCACACAACAAATGGTAATTGGTTCACTATGTCTAACCCACATAAGAACCAACTAGTCCAGAGCAAACTGTTTCTGCTAAAGACTAATCAAATCCATTGATGGTTGACAATTTACCAAAAATTGTATGGTTATCAGCTCACCATATCTAACTGTTAAGAGTTGGCTAGTCCAAAGCAAACGGCTATTGGTAAAGACATATCAAATCCGTTGATAGCTGATAGTTTGCTAAAAACTATGTTTGAGCCATGGTATTTTAAAATCCTTTTCAATAAGTTCATACAGCTCAACAAAAATTTTCCAACAGTTGGTACGGTTAGTACAAAGTTAGTACGGCTCAACTAGCCGTTGTAAAAAATATGTCAGTAATTAATTTTATAGCCGTTGGGGGTAAAACCGTTATTCTTAAGGTGCTTATAGGGATTTTTCTAGAAGATAATTATCTTTTTACCACAAATTTATTTATTCTATTTCTAAAGATAATTTATCTCATACGCTTATTTCGCAAAACCCTAAACAGTACCTATAATCTCCAATAGGCTACATAAAACCTCAATTCCACTTTAAACGATCATCTTATTGCTATAATCTTTCACTTTTCATCACTTAAAATGGCTGGATTGGAATTTGTTAAGCGTCACAATCAGGTTGCGTTTCTTGGTATGTGCTTATTCACATACCTTTTCTTGACCAAAACCGGACCCAAAAAAAGACCAAAAACTAACCAAAATGCCAAAAGATATTGTGCTTTTGTGTTTTTGATTGTGCAGGGAAGGATATTACAAAAATAGGACAAAATCGAGGAAAAACCAGGAAAACGAGCACGAGATATGGAAAGGACTCAAAGTCGATTCCGGGAGAGACATGTTTGGCCAAAAGTCGAAAATCACCCTTAGATCAATTTTGGAAAATTGCAACTTCAGTTCCTTAATTTTCGACTTGTACACACTTGGTCCCTTCATTTTACCTAAATCACTACCCTTTATACTAAACCGGATCATGTTAAAACTAAAACCCAAAAATTAAATAAACCCACAACCCAATAATCCCACCAGCCCATCTAGCCTACAGCCCAAACCCTTTACCCTTTACCCATGACCCAAACTCGGTCAAAACCAATACTAAACCAAGGTCAAACAAAAATAAAAAAAACACACACCTCACACACGCGCGCCCAAATATTCACCCCCAACCCAGAAATTACCTATGCACGCATGAACCCTAATTTTACCGTACGTTTTCACAGCAATTAAGGGTACTTATGTCCAATCATGGGGCTTCTAGAACGCGTCAAAAGTGTCAGAAGAGCAGAGACGCACGAATGGGGTACGTGGCAAGCCTCTATTGGTCGAGACACATCATGGAATTCAATCAAACGGCTCAGATGTGTTGGGATTTGATCTAAGGGTGATAAGAGCTCAAAAGAAACACAAATAGCCACGGATTGGTGACATGGCAGGTCTGGAAGGATCCATGATCGGCTATAAATAGGGTGGATTTCTCCTCAAATTTTCATGTAATTTTCTATATAGTTTTTAGAAAGTAGTGGTTATATTGTTATTGTAATTTTCAAATTTCAGTTGTAATTTTCAAATTTGGTTAATGAAATTTTAGTTTGCACTTATTTTCAATTCGTGTCACTTTGATTTTCAATTAGTTGTTACTGCTTTTCTAGCTTAATTCCACTCATTCTCATTCTCAGTTTACTTTAATTCATTGGTTTCAAAGTTTTGTTCATTTAAACTCAAAATATCAAAAAAAAAATCAACTGTGGTCAACTATTTCAATTTCCATGATGATTGCTGATTGGAGTGATGGTCTAGGAGGGGAAATGGATGCCTCTAGCCTGTCTAAAGACAGGAAAGCTTAGTGAACTCCCTCTGTTCTTGCTGAGGGAGAAGTACTTTGTAAGTTTCAATCTAATTTTTTGTTCCTTTTATGCATCAGTAGAGTTTTGTTTGATTCAGTAGTTATAGGTTGGATTCAGTGGTTATAGATTATTGATTGTTAGTTGTTAAGTAGCTTTGATAATCATAGATTGGTTGGTCAATGGTTTAATTCAGTTTGTTATAAGTAGATTAGTATTAGCAGTTGGTTAGAATTAGCTATGATAGGGACTGATTTTTATAGCTCATTTAAAGTACTGTTCATGTGCACTTGTTTGAGTTTTGATTGAGAGGTTTCTGCTGTTGTTATTAGATTATAAGAATATTAATGTGCATTTGAGGATTTTGGATCATTAGTGCAAAATTTGATAGCATAAGCTGCCATTTTAAGCTCTTAATAAGCTAGCATGATCATTGGTGATTAATTGGTGTTCTTATGGTTAAAGTAGTGCTTTAAGTGGTGTTCAAGTGTGGGATTAGTTTTCACAAAGTTTTGCGCCAAATACTAGGTCTGCTGCACAGACCACTTTGGTACAGAGCAGTCCCAATTACCTGCCTTTCTAGCTTAATTTGTGGCCTTTCTACTTGAGCTTAGGTTCTGATTTTTGGATTTTTAAATAGTTCACTTAGTAGGGTGTTAGTTCTATATCTGGGATTTTAGCTTTTTAGCTTATTAGAGTGTTTTTTTCAGTCCTGCAAATTCCCCAGAAACAACCTGCGCAGACTTGCTTTGTTAAGAATTAGCTCACTAGCAGATTTTCTAGGGGCAAATTGGAGTTCAATTGGGTTGTTAGATTTAGGGCTTTTGTGCTTTTTGAGTTCTCAGTTGGCCTGTGCAACTTTTACCCCCATTAGTTTCATCTGTTCAGCTTATTTGAGTGCTTATTTGGCTGTGGAAAGTTGCCTGTTTTCTGCATTAATTCCACCAACTGTCCAGTCAATAAGGGCTTATTCCCTTGTGCTTATTTGAGCTTTTTAAGTTTATTTGTGCGTAATTAAGTCCATTGCATGATCTTTGAGCTTTTGGTGATTTTTGGTTCAGTTTAGCTTAATTTTGGCTTATTGCAAACTGCTTATTTCCACTGTTCTGCCTATTTAGGATGATTTAAGTTCTGATTCTATTTTTCCTAGATAGAGAATTAAATTTTAGATTTACCTTAAATTTTTCAGATTTTTCCAA
Organism: Artemisia tridentata subsp. tridentata; assembly: GCA_021014915.2. NCBI lineage: Eukaryota > Viridiplantae > Streptophyta > Magnoliopsida > Asterales > Asteraceae > Artemisia > Artemisia tridentata. Next base: position 109,952,263 of record CP139507.1, read on the forward strand.
GTTGATTTGATATTTTTAAATCATTTAATTAGTTTAAATTAGATTTTAATTCATAAAAATTAAATAAAAAGTCAAAAAAATATTTTTCTTTTTCCAAAAATTATCTTTTAATATTTAGAGTTTAGGAAAATTATTTTCATAAATTTAGGATTTAGATTTAGAAATTCGCTTTTTAAATACGTTTTTAAATTACGTCGCGTTCGTTTTTAAAATTCAATTTTCGTTTAAATGTTTAGTTGTTCTATTAGCTTAGTTTAATTATTAATCTTGATTGTTATTTTAATATTAGTAGTGTAACCCAAAACAAATCACTTTTATCACATTCACTTCACGAATCACAAATCCCGAATCACTAAATTCCATTCAATCTTCGTCGGGACAAACGACTCGGGTTTTGCATATTTCCTTTGCAATTCCTTGGACTATAATTCGACTACATCAGTTTTTGGCGCCGTTGCCGGGGAAGGTTGACGCGAATTTGTGATTTTGTTTTTCGATACGTGTTTTGAAGACCCTTCCTCGGAAGTTATCGTTTTATAAAAATAAAAATACAAAAAAATAAAAAAATAAAACACTTTTCCTAAAGTGTTTTCAAAAATACAAAAATAAAATAAATCCTCACTTTTCTTCAAAAGTGTTGTAAACCATTCCGAAATAACAACAAAACTGTTGGTCCACAAATTGTATATGGATCACTAAGTAGTTTTGAATACCTAGTAGATGGTTAGGATAAATCCGAACCAATCTAAGTGAGAAACCCTAAGTGATTGTTAATTTTAATGCGGAATCTTAACAAGAACAATTAAGAACACAAGCAGGGATATCACTAACTTCGTATATTGATATTCACTATTATCAATTCGTACAACTCACACACGTTTACTAACAAACTTTAGGGATCCTTTTATAACACAAGGAAACCCTAGATGACACAGAAGATATACACAAATCTTCTATAAAGATACATACACGCATTGTATCTTTTCCTAATATAACTCTAACAAACTTTCCTATCTTCACGACCAGACCAGACTTTATAAGTCAACCAGACTTAACATGTACTACCAGACTTATCTTTACATAACCAGACCTAAATCACAAACAGACCTAACTCAGTAAACGACCAGACCTAAGTAGTAAACTACCAGACCTAAGTAGTCTGTTCTTGATATGCATCATAATTCCCAACAATCCTCCCCTAACTTGATCTTCATGCTTCATGAACTTCAAGTTCTTCTGATTTAGCCTTCTGAGGATTGAATCTTGAACACTTTGAAATGTATTTAGGTCTTGTTCCTTTCTAGCAGCTTGAATCTTGATAAGCTCTTCTGATATGGACTTGGCAGCAACAATGACTATATGTACATCAATTCATATTAAGTGTCATAGCTATTCTCATCACTTCCAGGTGTGTTAACACCTGTGAGAGGTGAATCATTGAAATTTAATGGATTTGATGTCTCTTTACCAATAGCCATTACTACTGGAGTAGCCAAATGTTTTGGTGTGTAAGACCATGGTACACTGATAACCATATGATTTTAAGCAAATCATCAGCTTATCAACGGATTTGTTAAGTCTTTACCAAAAGCCGTTTGCTTCTGGACTAGTCAATTCTTTGATGGAAAAGCACCTCATCATGGTGAATTGATTACCATTTATGGTTTTCCACAGCCTTTACCACAAGCCATAACCTTGTGGGCTAGCCAACTCTTCACTTATCTTAGATATGGTGAGTTGAGTACCATACAATTTTTGGAAAATTGTCAGCCATAAACGGATTTGAGCAATCTTTACCTGTTAGCCGTTTGCTCAGGATTAGCCAGTCCTTGTGTTGATGAGACAAGGTGGACTGATAACCTTTTGATGTGTTAGTGCAAAGCACCTTCACCAAGTGAGAAGTTCCAATAATCTCACTCAATAACTTGTGAAAATATACTTAAACCAGCATTGCCTATAAAAGAAATAAAAGATATAGATAAAACAAACTAAATTTTTTTTTTTTTTTTTTTTTTTTTTTTTTTTTTTTATCACATCATTAACAAAACTAAAATCAAAACTACAAAACTTAAAAATAACCTAAATGCTGGTAAGTATTCATATTTTACATACTTCACAGTTTGACCTCCCCTTAGGCCAAACCTCCCCTTAATTCAAACTAGGGGTTCATCATACCAATGTTAACTACCAGGTAATTGAACCTAGGACCATCAAATGCCTTAGTTAACAGGTCAGCAACATTAAAATCTGTATGTATTTTCTCCACTCTAATCAACTTCTTTTCAAAGCAATCCCTAATGAAGTGATGCCTTATTTCTATATGCTTAGTTTTAGAGTGATATACTGGATTCTTAACAATACAGATAGTACTCTTATTATCTATGTGGATAACAGTATTCATAAAATTCAAACCATAGTCCAGCATCTGATTCTGAATCCACAAAACTTGTCCACAGCAATAAGCAGCTGCTACATACTCAGCCTCAGTAGTTGAATTAGCCACAATCGTCTGCTTCTTGCATTGCCAAGATATTAACCTCCTTCCAAGGAACTGACAACCTCCTGTTGTTGATTTCCTATCCAGACTTGCACCAGCATAGTCACTGTCTGAATAAGCTGTCAGATCAAAAGCTGACTCCTTAGGATACCAAAGACCCAAATTTGGTTTGCCCTTTAAGTACCTAAAGATTCTCTTCACAGCATTAAGATGTGAAGTCTTTGGTTGAACCTGAAAACGTGAACAAATACAAACTGCATACATAATATCAGGTCTAGAAGCAGTAAGATACATGAGGGAACCTATCATGGATCTGTAAAGATGCACATTTACATCAGCAGCATCTTCATCCTTTGTTAAAGGCACTTTGTTCTCCATGGGAGTGACTGCTGCCTTTACATTTGAGAATTCAAACTTTTTCAAAATTTCTGCAACATACTTGTCTTGAGAAATAAAAAGTCCATCATCCTTTTGCTTAACTTGCAGTCCCAAGAAAAATGTAAGTTCTCCCATTGAGCTCATTTCAAACCTGCTTTTCATTAAACCTTCAAATTCATCACACCAAGACTTTCTTGTGGATCCAAAAATGATATCATCCACATAAATTTGGACAAGAATAATATCCTTCTGATCTCTCTTGATAAATAATGTCTTGTCAATTACACCCCTGATGTATCCATGTTCTTCAAGAAACTCTGAAAGAGTTTCATACCAAGCTCTAGGAGCCTGATGAAGACCATACAGAGCTTTAATAACCTTATACACTTGATTGGGATTAGCAGGATCCTCAAAGCCAGGAGGTTGATGTACATACACATCTTCTTCAATAGTGCCATAAAGAAAAGCACTTTTGACATCCATCTGATATACCTTGAATCCCATGTATGATGCATAGGCCAAAAATAACCTGATAGCTTCAATCCTTGCCACAGGAGCAAAAACCTCATCATAATCTATGCCCTCCTCCTGTTTGTATCCTTGGGCTACCAACCTTGCTTTGTTCCTTACAACTACCCCTCTTTCATCCCTTTTATTCCTGAAGACCCATTTAGTACCAATAACTTTAGCTCCATAAGGTAGGTCTACAAGAACCCATACTTTCTGTAGCTTGAACTGCAACAACTCTTCTTGCATGGCTTCTACCCAACTTTCCTCCCCTAAAGCTTCAGAAACTGTAGTGGGTTCACTTTGAGAAAGAAAGCAAGCAAATAAGCAATGTTGCTGGTCCTTGTGGTTGACCCTTTGTTGTTGCTTGATCAGGCTAATGAGTGCAAGAGAAGCAGACTGATGGTGCACTCTACTTCTTGTTTGAACAGCAGACTTGGGGTTACCAATTATTTGGTTTTTGGGATGAATGGTGTGGATCCTGAGAGTGGGGGTTGGACTTACTTCCACTTCAGTGGGTAAGTTGTTGAAATCAGTAATAATACCTCCTTCATCATAGGAAGCCCCATCAAAAACACCTTCATTAGGATTAGGAAATACTTCAAGTTCTGGCATCTTAGAATCAGCACATTCAGCATTTGAAGTAAGGTCTGGTAGAACATTACTACCAGACTTAAAAAGTGAAGTACTGGTAATGCTAGGGGATTTGACTTTGCCAGACTTAACTTCAGAGTCTGTTTTCTGAGGTGAAGAATCCTTGATTACTGCTTCACCTGCATCAGACTTGTTCTCTGTAGAGGGAATCACAACAAGCTCAGCCATATCATCAATGTTCCCTGAATTTGAAGAATCTTTGGTACCTGCAATGTTAGTATCTTCTTGGGTACCTGCAATAGGGTTAATTTGATTCTCCTTGGAGACAGGAACATAATTCATAGAATCAGTCAAATAATCAATATCAAACATCCACCTATGACCAATTCCCTTGACATTGGGTTTTTCCTCAAGAAAGTTTACATGCAGATTTTCTTCTACTTTCTTGGATACTAAATTGTAAACCCTAAAGGCTTTACTGTTTAATGCATACCCAAGTAAGAACCCTTCATCAGACTTTCCTTCAAATTTTCCAAGAACACTCAGAGTATCAAGAATGGTAACATGACACCCAAAAGGTCTTATATGGCTAACAACTGGTTTGTGGCCAAACATAAGCTCATAAGGAGTTCTATTTTGAGGCTTAGTTACTCTAACCCTATTAAAGATGTAGCAGGCATTGCTGACTGCTTCAGCCCAAAATGTAGTAGGTAAAAGTGAATCTGCAAGCATAGTCCTAGCTGCCTCAATAAGTGTCCTGTTCATTCTCTCAGCAACTCCATTTTGCTGAGGAGTTCTTGCATTACTGAATTGTTGCTTAATTCCTTTATTACCACAAAAATCTAGCATGCTCTTGTTTTTAAATTCAGTGCCATTATCACTCCTAATGATTTTGACTCGTTTATCAATAAGGTTTTCAATCTGTCTAATGAAATTTTGAATCAAAGGGGTAGCTTCATCCTTCCTAGACATAAAGAACACCCAACAATATCTAGTACAATCATCTGTAATGACAAGGCAATAGCATGCATGATTTATACTATGGACAGATGTAGGGCCAAAAAGATCCATATGTAAGGTATGCAAAGGTTCAGTGATTAATCTTTCTAATTTAACCTTACAGGATGCCCTATGTTGTTTTCCCTTGTTGCAAGCCACACAGGTATGATCATTTTTAAACAATTTTGAAGGCAAACCTCTCACAAGGTTATTCTTCACAAGTTTATTCATATTTTTGAAATTCACATGGCCTAACCTTCTGTGCCACAACTTAGATTCATCCAATGTAGCTTTTGCAATTAAACAGGTAGCACCTTTTGCAGGATTAGATGCTTTCATATCAAAACTGTACATTTTGTGTTGTCTGGGAACTTTAAGAAGAATTTGATGTTCTTCAGGCATTTTAAAGTCCGGAGTCAACACAAGACAATCAGTTTCAGTAAAAAGCACCTTATGCTGAGTATCACAAATCTGTGATATTGAGAAAAGGTTGAACTGCCCAAGTTCTTTCACAAAAGATACATTGTCAAATTCTATGTTGCCCACAATGATTCTTCCTTTACCAGTTATCTGTCCCTTGCTTCCTCCAAAAGTAACAGAACCTCCCTCGAATTCATGGAAATCATTAAGATAGTTCTTGTTACCAGTCATGTGCCCAGAGCATCCACTGTCAAGTATTCCTCTATCTTTCATATAGCAAAGTGGATGATCCTGCACAACAAGAAGAGAAATTAGTTTCTCTTAGGAACCCAGGCCTGAGTAGGCTTGGGTCCGCCTTGTGGATCAATATGCTTAAATTTCTTAATTGAACCTGATCCACTGTTGTTTTGGGATATATACATGGATTTATTTTTGTTTGAATCCCAAGACATACATGCTGAGGTCTTAACAGCAGAACCCCCATTTCCCTTTAAAGGTTTTGCTGTTTGCTTTCCAACTTGTCTTCTCACAGGTGAATGAGCTTTGTAAAAATTAGTTCTTTTAAAATTTTCTTTCACCTGAGATTTTTGAAAAGGTTGCTTGGGTCTTACAAAACCAGTGTTAACATTTGGTCTCACAGAGTTGACATAACCAGTATTTACTTTAGGCCTCATAAAATTAACATTTTGCCTATTTACATTAAAGTTTCTGTAGCCAGACCCAAAATTTGGTCTACCAGAACTAACAAAGGAGTTAGGTCTGGTAGTGTTATTTAGTTGAACAGGTCTGGGAACAAACTGGTTGGCATGGTTAACTCTATTAGCATTGTTCCAAACTGGTTTATTTGAACCATTAACCTTATTAACATTCATTCTCTTTTGCTCAGCCTCTCTTTTCATTCTCTTTTCATGGAAGTCACAATCTCTTATTAAATGACTCAAACTTCCACACACAAAACATCTTTTAGGAGCATAAGTGTAACTACTCCTACTTTCTCTGTGAACACTATTGCTTCTAGGTGACTCATTCAATTTAACAGATTCCCTAGGAGTTTTTATGTGATTGACACAACTAGGTTTAACTGTCTCAGCCTTTTGTTCAGTCACTAAAGGTTTAGTAACAACAGGTTCACACTTCTTAACAACCTTAGGTTCAGGATTCTCTTTTTCCTCATTGTTTGACTCAGACTTAGAGTGATCAGAGGAACTATCAATAGATCCTTCAGAGTCATTGGATTGACAAGAAGAATATCTACTAGATTTGTCCTCTGAGGTAGTTGGTTCAGGCACTTGAGGACCTTTCTTACCATACACAAAGAGTGAATCATCTAACTCCTCTTTTTCAAGAGGAGTATAGTCATCACTCAAAGGTGGTGGTACTCCTTTAAAGTCACCAGTCTTAACAAACCTATTATACAAAGGCTTACCAGCATAGTCCTCTTCTTTAGTCTTAAATATATCCCTATTCTCATTTTCCTCATATCCTAAGCCACATTTTTTATTTGACTTAATTTGAGAATCCCAACACTTAAACAGGTTTTTATTTGAATTGTTCCATTGATCTACCCTTTTTCTCAGCTCATCCCTCTCCTTCTGAATTTTAAGCCCTAATTGTCTATACCTTTTAAGCTTCTCATCTTGTTCATATATTTTATTAGCTTGAAAGTATAGTTTTTCATTTAAAGCAGCATGTTGATTTTGAAGGGTGACCTTTTGTGCCTCTAAAGTTTTTACAGCATTTTTATGTGCTAATAAATTTACTTCTAGATCACCTATTTGTTCTTGCTGCTCATCACATAAAGCCTTAACATGATTATATGAGTCAGTACATAATTTAGAGCATAATGATACCTCATTACCAATGGCCATGAGAGCATGATCAGACTCCTCATTTACTCTTGGATGCTCACCCCAATTGACTCCTCCAGCTTCCATTGTCAGCAGACTCATCTGATTCTTTTCCATCTTCCCATCTTCAACTCTTTTCTCATCAGCAGACTTCTTCTCTGGACAATCTCTTGAAAAATGCCCATGCTTGTGACAGTTGTAGCATTCAACAGTCCTCTTTGTGTATCCCACTGGTGATTTGTTGTTGAAGTTGATAGTCCTACCATATTGCTTCTGAAATCGTTTGACCCTTAAAGCAACCATGGCAATGTGCCATTTTATATCCATCTCCTCAACTTCAGCATCATTGATTTGTTCAAGGTCTTCACTAATAAAGCTTTCATCTTCCGTTTGATTGGCAAAGAAAGAATGTATCACCTCATCAGTGAAACTTGAAGCAGACCTTTCACTTGAAGGAGTTTCATAGTTACCAGACCTAACACCAGATCTAACCTTGTAAGTACTGCTTTTGTTTTGAGATACAAAAGCAACATTTGAGGAACTGGTTGAACCCTGAGTGTTGTTTACGATGTCCCTTTCAAACATCCTGAGATTATTGTAAAGGTCATCAGGTGTCATAGAGTCTACTTCCTCCTTAATCCTCATTGCCACAGATACATTGCCCCATTCTGATGGTAAAGATCTAAGGAATTTGTGATTTGCATCCTCATTCGAGACTGCTGCACCATGAACTTCCAATTGTGTTAACAGATGTTGAAATCTGTCATAGCCCTTCTCCAAACCTTCAGTCTTTGAAACACTAAATGTTTCAAATTGCTGTTTAAGAACAGCCTTTTGCATCTTTTTGGAGTTAGCATTACCTCCAAATCGTTTCTTAATAGCTTCCCACATCTCCTTAGCATCAAGAATGCCATGAAACCTTTGTAGATGCTCCTTAGGAATAGCCATAAGAAGCAAGGTTCTGGCCTTCTTTTCCTTCTCCACAGCCCTAATCTCCTCAGCAGATACTGGTGGCATTATTCTGAGTTGCCCATCATTCCCTTGTGAAATTCTCTTCTTAGAATTTCCCTTTTGAATCACCTTCCATACATCACTATCAATGTATTCCAGATAATGTTCCATCTCCATGGCCCATATATCATACTCTTCTCTCTTCAGTAGTGAAAGTTTTATGTTTGAGATTGTGGTTGTGGAAGGGATGGGTTGTTGTTGTGTTTGGGAGATACTGGTTTCGGTTTTTCCTTCATCTTCATGGTTTGATTGCTCATCCTCACTGTTATGGATTGAGAAAGTTTCAGGCTTATCGAGTTCAGACATTGTGAAGGGTGATTTGAGTGAGAATTAGGTTTTAGGGATTTAGTGTTCTACGAATTCAGAGTCTCTCTCCTTGCTCTGATACCACTTGTTGGTCCACAAATTGTATATGGATCACTAAGTAGTTTTGAATACCTAGTAGATGGTTAGGATAAATCCGAACCAATCTAAGTGAGAAACCCTAAGTGATTGTTAATGTTAATGCGGAATCTTAACAAGAACAATTAAGAACACAAGCAGGGATATCACTAACTTCGTATATTGATATTCACTATTATCAATTCGTACAACTCACACACGTTTACTAACAAACTTTAGGGATCCTTTTATAACACAAGGAAACCCTAGATGACACAGAAGATATACACAAATCTTCTATAAAGATACATACACGCATTGTATCTTTTCCTAATATAACTCTAACAAACTTTCCTATCTTCACGACCAGACCAGACTTTATAAGTCAACCAGACTTAACATGTACTACCAGACTTATCTTTACATAACCAGACCTAAATCACAAACAGACCTAACTCAGTAAACGACCAGACCTAAGTAGTAAACTACCAGACCTAAGTAGTCTGTTCTTGATATGCATCATAATTCCCAACAATAACAACAAAACAATCGTGAAATCATTTGATTTTCGGATTATTTTTTTCGATTACAACCTATACAAGTGGTTTAAGGATGGTCTTGACATTAAATTGCAGACCGAAAGAGGCGGGTTTTTAATTAGCTTCGGCAGACCTTTGCTTCTCCGCCACTCTGCGCGTAGTCGTAAGAGAAACAAATATTGATTGAGGGATCGGTACCAAAAATATTGTGATTTATTTTCCTTAAAAATAAAAATCCAAAAATATTTTCATTTTCAACTTTTGTTTTTGATTTTTCTTTTTGATTTCATTTTGGTGTATGCACACCCGTTCTTCTTCTTCTTCTAACCCTCTTCTTTCACCACTCTCAAATCCCGAGAGGATTATTCGTCATAACAACCGTGTTCATTTCTCAACCGTTGAGGAAATGGACCAACACAATCAACACCCTCCGGTGGGTGCCAATCCGGCTCCCGATCTCCGTCCAATGGAGGAACGTCTACAAACACCTTTCAATGGTGTTAGACGAGCCATCGTGATACCAAATATTCAAGCAAATCACTTTGAAATCAATCACGGGTTACTCAATCTTATCACGGGTATCTCATTTCACGGACTTGATCATGAAGACCCTTATGTTCATATCCGAAATTTCACCGATATTGCTGAAACAATTAAGATTAACCAAGTTGATTACGATGTCATCAAAATGAAATTGTTTCCCTTTTCTTTGAAAGGATCGGCTCGAACTTGGCTAGAGAAAGAACCCCCTAATTCCATTTTAACTTGGGGAGATCTAGCTACAAAGTTCATCAATCATTTCTACCCTCCTTCCAAAACTTCTAGTCTCCGAACTCAAATCTTTCGATTTCAACAAGCTTTCGATGAATCGTTCAGCGAAGCTTGGGATAGATTTAAGGAGTTATTAGAAAAGTGTCCTAATCATGGCTTCTCTGACTTGCACCAAATTGACACGTTTTACAATGGGTTGAGTCTGGCCGATCAAGACTCCCTAAATTCTGCTGCGGGTGGAAACTTGTTAACGAGAAATAGTCAAGATGCTTTCACGATTATTGAGAATAAATCAAAAGTGAGGAGTTCAAGAAACAAGATTCCCACTTCGAGTGCAAATAACAAAGCTAATGATGAAGTTTTAGGGGCTATTGCAATACTTGCTAAACAAGTTGAATCATTAACCAAAGCACAATCCTCTTTTCATCAAGTTAATGTTGTTAATCAGAGTTGTGAAATATGTGGTGGTCCTCACCAATATTTTGAGTGCCCAGCCTCCGGTGGCTACACTCAAGAGAATGTATATGCTGCTTCTGGAAATTTCAATCAAGGTGGTAACGGTTACCAGCCTCAAGGAGACCGTAATCTCCTCAGCTACCGTTCTAACAATTTTCTCGGACCACCCGGTTTCACACAAAATCAAAATCAAAATCAGAATGTGCCGAACCACATTGTTCCATACAATCAAAATCAAAATCGGGCTAATCAAGGGAATTTTAATCAAGGGCAAAGCTTTCAAACTCGGGGAAATTTTCAAAAAGGCCCGAATCAAGGGAATTTTCAAAACCAAAATCATGGGAATTATAATCAAGGTTTTGTTCAAAACAATCGAGGGCCAAATCTTCCAAACAATCAAAATCAAGGATTTGTGCAAAACCCATCGCCCTCGGATGAGTTATTAAAACAATTCATTCTTCAAAACCAACAACAACAAAAGAAACAAGAGGAAACGAATAAGATGATGATGAGTCAAATCAATGAAATTAACAAACGTTTAAATGATCGACCCTCGGGTTCGGGTACTACTTCTCTCCCAAGCAACACGATCGCTAACCCGAGGGGCGATGCTAAGGCAATCACGACTCGGAGCGGTGTCTCATATGATGGACCTACGGTTCCGGCTACCGATTCTTCTCTACCTCCCAAGGTAGCCGTCCGTGAGACCGAGGTGACCAAGGACACGGAACTTCCTACTAACAACGGAGGAACCAATGACGTCCAACCTCCGGTCGTCCATCCATCTGAACCGAAGAAAGTTGAACCAAAAGAAATTCCCGTCAAAGCAAACCTTCCGTATCCTTCGAGATTGAATGATCAAAAGCTCCGCGATAAAGCTTCAAATCAAATGGAAAAATTCTTCCAAACCTTTCAAGAATTGCATTTCGACATAAGCTTCGCGGATGCTTTACTGCTAATGCCTAAATTTGTTTCCACCATCAAGAGTTTATTGAATAATAAGGAAAAATTAATTGAATTAGTAAAAACTCCTCTGAATGAAAACTGCTCAGCGGTAATTCTCAAAAAGCTTCCAGAAAAGCTTGGAGATGCCGGGAAATTTCTCATTCCTTGTGAATTTCCGGGAATGGTTGAATGCTGCGCCTTGGCCGATCTCGGTGCAAGCATCAACCTAATGCCGTTGTCAGTATGGCAAAAGCTTTCTCTGCCCAAACTTACCCCCCACTTGCATGACTCTCGAGCTTGCGGATCGTTCCATCACCCGTCCTGAAGGTGTAGCCGAGGATGTCTTTGTCAAGGTGGGGAAGTTTCATTTTCCCGCCGATTTTGTGGTGGTTGATTTTGATGCTGACCCCCGGGTTCCTCTTATTCTCGGAAGATCATTTTTGAGGACCGGGCGGGCTTTGATTGACGTGTACGGAGAAGAAATAACTCTAAGGGTTGATAATGAAAAAGTCACGTTTCAAATCAATCAGAACTCTAAACCGCTAACCACCAAAAGCAACGTTGCTGTGGTTAATCAAAAATCTGATCCAGTAATTGCTTCCAAACGAAGTGATTCGATTCCCTCAAGATTTGCGGTTAAGAGTATGTCTGAAAAACGTGCCGAACTCAAAGCTATGAAAATTGCACCCGGTTCAACCAAATGGTTTGAAAGTTGTTCCGCGGATGTTAAGAGTATTCTTGATGATGATGAATCGGATTTGGAGACCACAACGGAAGTGGTGGAAATTACTAGCTCTAAGAGCACACCACTTGTCCCACCTCCGGAGCCGGTTTATCGTGTAGAGATTGTTGATTCTGTCCTTTCCGACTCTTCCCATCATTCTCCTCCGATTGAGGGAAGTGATATCTCGAGGGAAGAGCTCGAGGTGTTGTCTGACGATGCTCCAATTTCGCCGGAAATTGTTGAGACCGATAGTGATCCAGGGGAAGATGTCTCGTTATTAAAAATGAAATTTGATGAACTATTATTTTCCCTTCCCCCGGAAAATGTTAATGAAAAGCCGCCTAAATCCGTTCAAATTGTTGATTCAAAATCAGAAGAGCAAAGTAGTGGCAGTACCACTTCTAGTATTGATTCTCTTCTTGAGGAGTTCGCCGATGAACTCGCTCATATCGATCCAATCCCACCGGGGGATGAGTACGATGACTTTGATTTTGAATCTGACTTAAGAGAATTGGAATTTTTGCTCAACCATGATCCGTCTAAATATGATTCTTATCCCGAGGAGTTCACCGATGAACTCGCTCACGACGATCCACTTCCATTATATGATGATTATCTCTTTGACTTTCATGCTGATTTTAAAGAAGTTGAAAATCTTTTATACCATGCTCCATCATCTGATTCTTACACCGAGCTTAATGATTTACAAGATGATGATGACCTCTTCGATTTTAGGGCCGATCAAACCGAATGGAAAAATCTTTTATATGGCAAACCTAGTGATGAAAAAGACCCTAAAATTGAAACCATAATTGAGGATGCTTCAATTGTTTCTCATGACTTAGCTCCTCATTCTCTCGAGGATGATTTCTTTTTCTCCATTGAGTCCTCCATCGAGTACCCTGCTGAGTTTTCTTGTGAAGACAAAGTGTTTAAGCCAGGCATACTCGATGATGGTAAAATTCATCCTTTGATGAAATTGACTCTTGATACGGATTTAAAGTCTCCTGCTTCATCTAAGGAACTTTTAATTCTGGAGAAAAGTGATTCCTTTCTGCTTCTTTCTGTTCAAAAACTCCCGTTCTGCCCGGAGTCATCTCTGCTTGAAACTTTACTATCGTTTCCAGCTAGAAACGAAGACAAAGTTTTTGACCCTGGCATCACCGCTTTCATCTTCTAAAGCCGTGGGTATCTCATCGGAGTGGAACTTTCGTATGTTTAAATGTTTATCCAAACATCTTGAACGAAAGTCCGATTGAGATTATCTTTTCCACTTGCTCCCCCAAGGACAATTAAATTCGGGGTTGAGTCAAGCTCATGTGACTCGGTTACCAAAAACAAGCGCTTCGTGGGAGGCACCCCATGCTTATTCATCTATCTTCTTATCTCTTTTCTAATAAAGTGACATGAGGAGGATTCCCTTCTCCATTTCTTGTGTCTCGTTGTTTTCTGTGGTATGTCCAGGAATGCCCAATGATGAAGACTCTCGTGCTCGTAGTTTCCTTCACGCTACTCGAGTTTCATCATTCGCTACTTATCAATATCCTAAAATCTTATCGTTTTACATCTATCTTTTGGCATAATTAATAAACGGCCTTAGATTTTTGTAGGATACCCTTACCTTTAGGACATTGGGGACAATGTCTCGTTTTAGTCTGGGGGGGGGGGTGATCTGTCGATTTGATTTTTGCCTTGCATTTTTTGCCGTTTACTCATGCAACCCCGTTTTTCCTCAAAAATTGAAAAAATCCAAAAAATGAAAAAATTTTAAAAATTTTGTGCAAAAATACAATAAATTTTGACAATTTTGTTGACTTTCCGCTGGTGAGAGTAGGAATAAAATTCTGACTTGATCGGGCGTGTTGAGCCCTAGCTTGTTCCCTTAACCATTTATAATCTATAAGCTCGTGCTAGTCTTTTATACAAGGAGCTAGAAAACGCGAATTCTTTTTAAGAATTTGCAAGTTCCCATAATTGACTTTATATATGCATGGCTTGATTATCCGGCTAAGCATTCGCGGATCATATTACTTAAGATTTTAAATTTGCGAAGAATGAGAAATGATAGAGTTGTTTATAAGTTAGATTGCTAAACGTGGAGTAGTTGGATCTCTTTAGAGCTCATCAAAGTTACTTGTGGCTTTTTGTTCCCATAAGCTTGTTTCACCCAATAATAGTAATCTAGGAATAATTAAAGGTATTTTGGTTTTGGCGATAATTATTTTTTATTTCTTCCTTAGAGAATTCTTGCTTATGAAAGTTGGGTACACATCAAGGTACTGTCAGTGTTACGGTGTAATAGACTATTCCATCTTGCCGGCTCGCAACCGATGTTGGGATTGTTATAAAAGCCGTAGGACTTGGGGTTTGGCAACACAAATAATTAATGAATATGATAATGTATAATAATAATCCAAAGCCATAAAAAGTTTTCTACATCTTGCCGGTTCGCAGCCGATGTTGTAGACTTCTAATAAAGGCAGAGGAAAAATTCCAAGGTCATAATAGACTATCACATCTTGCCGGCTCGCAACCGATGTTGTGATTGTTATAAAGGGCCAAGGATTAAATACGTTAATGTGCTTAAATAATGTTAAAAATGCCAAACTTCGACTCCGGGGATATCCTAATAAAAGCTTCTGTCTCTGGACTCGTAGATGAGTTGTTTCGGTCGTATATAAAAGGGATATCCTCAAAATCGTGTTAAATCAGAGACCTTGATGTGGACCTCATTTTTGTATGCAACGGTTTTCAAGGGAAGGATTGGAAACTACTTAGCGTCTAAACTAGGTATCTTTATCGGAATAAAAATTATCGAAACGAGAATCTGAAGAAATTCATTTCTCACCAAAAATAAAATAAATAGAGGAAAATAGGAATTTGGGAACAAGAGGTAATACACAATTAGCTTCCATGGGTAGTGATAGCAATCTAACTTGTAAACAACAATGATTTCATTTTTAAGCTTAGTTTGGGGACTTGTGAAAAATCGGGGACGACGAATTTTATCCGTACGGTCACTTCTTTATGAGTCGTGTTTCCTGCTCGAAGACCCTAAAAATTATCGATAGATAATGATTGTCAAACAAAGCCGTCACCTAAATAATAAAGAAAAATACAAAAATAGAATAAAAGGAAAAATGAGGAGTTTTTAGAACTTAAGATTTCTTAATCTCTTTTGAAAATTTTGCTACTTTTCAAAGTTAGTAAAAAGAGATTGGAAATTTTCGGTTTCAAAAACGTGTTTTTATAACATTGCATGAGGACATTGCAATAGCTTAGTCTGGGGGATTTTGGTATGTGCTTATTCACATACCTTTTCTTGACCAAAACCGGACCCAAAAAAAGACCAAAAACTAACCAAAATGCCAAAAGATATTGTGTTTTTGTGTTTTTGATTGTGCAGGGAAGGATATTACAAAAATAGGACAAAATCGAGGAAAAACCAGGAAAACGAGCACGAGATATGGAAAGGACTCAAAGTCGATGCCGGGAGAGACATGTGTGGCCAAAAGTCGAAAATCACCCTTAGATCAATTTTGGAAAATTGCAACTTCAGTTCCTTAATTTTCAGCTTGTACACACTTGGTCCCTTCATTTTACCTAAATCACTACCCTTTATACTAAACCGGATCATGTTAAAACTAAAACCCAAAAATTAAATAAACCCACAACCCAATAATCCCACCAGCCCATCTAGCCTACAGCCCAAACCCTTTACCCTTTACCCATGACCCAAACCCGGTCAAAACCAATACTAAACCAAGGTCAAAAAAAAAAAAAAAAAAAAAAAAAAAAACCACACACCTCACACACGCGCGCCCAAATATTCACCCCCAACCCAGAAATTACCTATGCACGCATGAACCCTAATTTTACCGTACGTTTTCACAGCAATTAAGGGTACTTATGTCCAATCATGGGGATTCTAGAACGCGTCAAAAGTGTCAGAAGAGCAGAGACGCACGAATGGGGTACGTGGCAAGCCTCTATTGGTCGAGACACATCATGGAATTCAATCAAACGGCTCAGATGTGTTGGGATTTGATCTAAGGGTGATAAGAGCTCAAAAGAAACACAAATAGCCACGGATTGGTGACATGGCAGGTCTGGAAGGATCCATGATCGGCTATAAATAGGGTGGATTTCTCCTCAAATTTTCATGTAATTTTCTATATAGTTTTTAGAAAGTAGTGGTTATATTGTTATTGTAATTTTCAAATTTCAGTTGTAATTTTCAAATTTGGTTAATGAAATTTTAGTTTGCACTTATTTTCAGTTCGTGTCACTTTGATTTTCAATTAGTTGTTACTGCTTTTCTAGCTTAATTCCACTCATTCTCATTCTCAGTTTACTTTGATTCATTGTTTTCAAAGTTTTGTTCATTTAAACTCAAAAAATCAAAAAAAAAAAAAAATCAATTGTGGTCAACTGTTTCAATTTCCATGATGATTTCTGATTGGAGTGATGGTCTAGGAGGGGAAATGGATGCCTCTAGCCTGTCTAAAGACAGGCAAGCTTAGTGAACTCCCTCTGTTCTTGCTGAGGGAGAAGTACTTTGTAAGTTTCAATCTCATTTTTTGTTCCTTTTATGCATCAGTAGAGTTTTGTTTGATTCAGTAGTTATAGGTTGGATTCAGTGGTTATAGATTATTGCTTGTTAGTTGTTAAGTAGCTTTGATAATCATAGATTGGTTGGTCAATGGCTTAATTCAGTTTGTTATAAGTAGATTAGTATTAGCAGTTGGTTAGAATTAGCTATGATAGGGACTGATTTTTATAGCTCATTTAAAGTACTGTTCATGTGCACTTGTTTGAGTTTTGATTGAGAGGTTTCTGCTGTTGTTATTAGATTATAAGAATATTAATGTGCATTTGAGGATTTTGGATCATTAGTGCAAAATTTGATAGCATAAGCTGCCATTTTAAGCTCTTAATAAGCTAGCATGATCATTGGTGATTAATTGGTGTTCTTATGGTTAAAGTAGTGCTTTAAGTGGTGTTCAAGTGTGGGATTAGTTTTCACAAAGTTTTGCGCCAAATACTAGGTCTGTTGCACAGACCACTTTGGTACAGAGCAGTCCCAATTACCTGCCTTTCTAGCTTAATTTGTGGCCTTTCTACTTGAGCTTAGGTTCTGATTTTTGGATTTTTAAATAGTTCACTTAGTAGGGTATTAGTTCTATATCTGGGATTTCAGCTTTTTAGCTTATTAGAGTGTTTTTTTCAGTCCTGCAAATTCCCCAAAAACAACCTGTGCAGACTTGCTTTGTTAAGAATTAGCTCACTAGCAGATTTTCTAGGGGCAAATTGGAGTTCAATTGGGTTGTTAGATTTAGGGCTTTTGCGCTTTTTGAGTTCTCAGTTGGCCTGTGCAACTTTTGCCCCCATTAGTTTCATCTGTTCAGCTTATTTGAGTGCTTATTTGGCTGTGGAAAGTTGCTTGTTTTCTGCATTAATTCCACCAACTGTCCAGTCAATAAGGGCTTATTCCCTTGTGCTTATTTGAGCTTTTTAAGTTGATTTGAGCGTAATTAAGCCCATTGCATGATCTTTGAGCTTTTGGTGATTTTTGGTTCGGTTTAGCTTAATTTTGGCTTATTGCAAACTGCTTATTTCCACTGTTCTGCTTATTTAGGATGATTTAAGTTCTCATTCTATTTTTCCTAGATAGAGAATTAAATTTTAGATTTACCTTAAATTTTTCAGATTTTTCCAAGTTGATTTGATATTTTTTAATTAGTTTAAATTAGTTTTTAATTCATAAAAATTAAATAAAAAGTCAAAAAAATATTTTTCTTTTTCCAAAAATTATCTTTTAATATTTAGAGTTTAGGAAAATTATTTTCATAAATTTAGGATTTAGATTTAGAAATTCGCTTTTTAAATACGTTTTTAAATTACGTCGCGTTCGTTTTTAAAATTCAATTTTCGTTTAAATGTTTAGTTGTTCTATTAGCTTAGTTTAATTATTAATCTTGATTGTTATTTTAATATTAGTAGTGTAACCCAAAACAAATCACTTTTATCACATTCACTTCACGAATCACAAATCCCGAATCACTAAATTCCATTCAATCTTCGTCGGGACAAACGACTCGGGTTTTGCATATTTCATTTGCAATTCCTTGGACTATAATTCGACTACATCATTTCTTGAGAAAACAGAGGAGGGAGATGGACCAAAATTTTATGATATTGTGGACTTTCTAAACCACTCTCACATAAGGTATGCTCTAACTGTTTCTCCTACTCTTTATGTCTCTCACATCACACAGTTCTGGCAGAATGCTACTGTCTTGACTAGTGAAGATGGAGACTTAGAAATTCATTCTGAAGTGGATGGTGTATCTTTTGTTGTTACCGAGTCTATACTTAGGAGACATTTTAAATTAAAAGACTCAGATGGTATCAATACTATGCACAACACTAAAATATGGCAAGTTTTTTACCAAAATGGGGTATGATACATCCGAACACAAATTAACTTTTCAAAAAGGATGTTTCTCACCTCAATGGAGATTTTTGATACATACCCTTTTACATTGTTTAAGTCCTAAAAAGACTGCTTGGGAGCAGTTCAGTAGCAATATTGCTATTGCTCTCATTTGTTTGTCTACAAACAAGGTTTTTAACTTTTCAAAATTTATTTTTGAGGGTATGGCATCTAATGTAAACAGCAAAACCAAGTTTCTAATGTATCCAAGGTTTGTTCAAACTCTTTTGAATAAAAAGACATACCTGCTTACAAAACCAACATAAATTTTTGCTACTCCTAGCCTACAATCAAAATTTTTTCAAAACATGGCTATGGCTACTAGACTTTTTCAAGGGGAACCAGTTCCATTGTTTCCTCAAATGCTTCAAACTGAGTTGGGTGAAGGGTCAGCAGTTCCAACTGATCCCCATCACACATCCACTCAAGTACTTGAAACTACCCAACAACCACCAGAGGTCATAACTTATAGGAGAAGGTCAACACCTAGGATTCCTAGAGTGGCTACCGGATTCTTGCCCCATGATTCACCTCTCCTAGCAGGTCACACAGCTAGAAGTGATGAGGGTAGCTCTAACCAAAATGCATTGATGGAATTATGTACCAAGCTAGCTACCCAAGTTGATAGTTTGGAGACAGATCTTACAAGCACCAAGGAGGAGCTTAAAGCCCACAAGGAGAATTCTGCTAAAATTTTTACCAGGTTATCTTTAAAGGTGAAAAAGCTGAAAGATCAACTCAAGCAGCAAAGGGCAAGAATGGTATTGGATGATGATTCTTCTAGTGATGACTCAGATGATTCAGATGATGCTGATGGTGGAAATTCTTCCAAACAGGGGAGAAAATTTGGTAAAGACAAGGATGGATCAAGTTTTCAGGGGAGGCAAAATGAAGAAGAAGAAGAACAACTTGATAAGGGTACTGGTAATTTGTATATGGAAGAAGAAGAATAGACACATGAAGCAGTTCAGACTGATACTCAAGAAGCTGAAAAAGTTCCAACTGTTGAAGCAGTTCCAACTGCTGAGACAGAGCATGAGACAGTTCCAACTGGTGACACTTCAGCTGAGCTAGTTTATGAAAGAAAAAGAGCAGACAAAGGTAAAAAGGCTATGATACAAGAGGAAGAGGAAGCAACTCAAGAACTTGAAAGGCTCAATATTATTAATGAATAATACGAGTGATCTCCTATCACTAGGGTTTACAACCTTGAATCTTAACAAAACAATACGTACTCGTTCTTCTCTAATTCATATATCTAAACTTTAACCTAGGCAATCCTTTTATAGACTAAGGATTCCTTTACAAGATAACTATCAACCTAATCGTATAAGATATACACAATATCTTTTCTATAATTATCTTTCACAAAAATATAAACCGTACTAACTTCTTCTTACAAACAGTACGAACTGCTTATGTCTTCAAAACTCTTCAGCAGTACTAACTTTCTTTTCAACCGTACTAACTGCTATAGCTTAATTTCCTAACAATCCTCCCCTAAACTTATGATTTCTATCCAAATCACTAAGTTTCTCTGAATTAAGCTTCTTCTTCTCAATGGGGAAAATTCTTTCAAACATCTATCACATCAGTCACTTTAGTCTTTGACTTTTCTTTGCTGTGCAAGGTTAAAAATCTTTGTAACTAACAAATCTGCCATCTCAGAGTCTTCTTCAACCTTGAGTCTTCCTTGTAACATAGCCATTAACACAAATGATTTGAGTGGATAGTCCTTTTCCACCAACATATAGATTTCTATCCCATCTGGAGTAGAAACTATGTAATCCACACGATTCAAACAAATACCAATACACATCTTTAACTTGTGCTTCAAACCTCCACATTGACTCTCCACTATTAGGTTCATAGATTCTCTTCAACTGAACCCATAATTCTTTGTCTTTGTCTTCAATAGGATCTTTATCTCTGAATCTTTCTTTTACTAAGCTCCATAGTTGATTAAGATCTTCTCTGTCAAATCCTCTGAGTAAATCTTCAAACAACTTGTACCTTTCAGAAATATCACCAAGTCTGACTATCTTCCATCCTTTCATTCTTCCATCAGTGAAAACTTCCCAGTCAATGATTGGATGTTTTACTTGTAAAGGTTTGATATATGAAGATTCTGGAACAATCATCATCATGCTCTTGATCTTCTCATTGGTTAATCCTTCTTCTTCAGACTTTTGTTTCTTTGCAGCATCAGATTCAAGAACTTCTGGTTCTCTTTTCTTTTTCCTTGTCATGTCCTCTCTGATTGGAGTATTCAGTCTTGCATATGTTTCAAAGAATTTCCTTTCAATCTCAGCATCTGTCCATCCAGTAAAGTCACTCATCTTGTAATTAGCTTGATTCTTCAAATAGTGCTTCATGAAATTGAGTTTTTCCTTCCTGGTAGGCAACTTTGTCTTGTAACCTGACTTTTGCCTTTCTCTGATTCTGTGCATTAAGTCACTCCAAGTAGCTTCTCTGTTTGTCTTCAAGATAAATTCTTTGAGCTCCTCTGACTTTTCTTCTTCATTTAACTCCTGATCTTTAAGAATCATCACAGCATGAGCTTTTATAATACAATCAGAATCCAACAAGTATTGAAGTTGCTCATTGAACTCTTCTTGATTAAAATCTTCAGTTCTTGTTCTATCCATGAAACCAGCTATGTTCCTTTCATCATCAGCAGCCATTTTCCTTGCTAATTTCTCATCTTGAGCTATCTGAGCTTTCTTAGCTTTTTCATCAGCCAAATCTTTTTCTATCATTTTCCTTGCTACCTCTGCATCAAAGTCTATCTGAACTTGAGTTTTTGGTTTTGTTGTCTTGAGCCTTTCAAGTTCTTGAGCTGCTTCCTCTTCCTCTTGTGTCATAGCCTTTTTACCTTTGTCTGCTCTTTTTCTTTCATAAACTAGCTCAGCTGAAGTGTCACCAGTTGGAACTGTCTCATGCTCTGTCTCAGCAGTTGGAACTGCTTCAACAGTTGGAACTTTTTCAGCTTCTTATGTTAGATGTATACTTTGAATGATGTCTAGTCTAGCACGCGGAATTTACTAGCTAGCACTTAGAAGATTTTTTTGTTTGTGTTTTGTATTAACGAATCAACAATGAATGAACAAGGAACACAATATACTTCAACTTCAACGATTCAATATTATTAATGAATAATACGAGTGATCTCCTATCACTAGGGTTTACAACCTTGAATCTTAACAAAACAATACGTACTCGTTCTTCTCTAATTCATATATCTAAACTTTAACTTAGGCTATCCTTTTATAGACTAAAGATTCCTTTACAAGATAACTATCAACCTAATCGTATAAGATATACACAATAGACTAGTTGGTGCTACCAACCCGAACGGAGGAGTCACCCTCAATAGATCTATTCACTCACCCTCGCTTAATGTCAATTAACGGTTCATGATAAATAAAAGGGGACTTTAACTTGGCAATGTGGTAATTTAAGCAATGTAAATGAATTTAATGTACTTGAGCTCGTAATAAAATGGTGTGCAATGTATTCTCCCCCGTAGGTTTGAAATGTAATATTAACTTGAAAAACGGGGCTATGAAACTCACCTTTAGCCAAAGCAATTCCCGATTGGTATTATGATAAACTGAAAATACAGGTCCGATACCCTAACCGCGACCTAAATAATGCATATGTCTTAGGTTTCGAAAGCAAGGTCAAGCACGCAAGTTCATACTCTACTTTATCACTTGTACATGTTGTTGAAATATTTATTGTCAAAATATAGTTACGTCAATTTGGATGTGCTTCCATGGCTTTTGAGTTTGGCTCAGAAACCTCCTTTGTTTTGGATGTGCTTCCAAAACCTCTATTCTTGCTATCTTGCTGCCTTGGCCTTCTACATTCTCTTGAGAAGTGCCCCATCATGTGGCAGTTATAGCACTCTATCTTTGACTTGTCAAAACCAGCAGTATCATTGTTGTTGATTGTGAGCTTCTTCCCCGTCCTTTGATAGAACTTCTTAGCTCTCATGCTAAGAAGAGAAATTTGCCATTTTAGGTCCATTTCCTCCAGATCATCATCATTGATCTCTTGGAGGTCTTCATAAGTGAGCATGGACCCATCATTTCGACTTGTGAGAAATGCACAACAAGTCTTCTCATCCAAAATACCCATGGTACTGCTTGATGAACTAGTAGTACCAACACCATCAACAACTTTCACCTCTTCACTTGGATTTGAGGTACTAAGAGATGACATAAATTCCATGTTCCCAGTATTAGAACTAGTACCTCCAGTTTTCTTCAAATCTTGTTCCACAATCTTAAAGTTGTTATACAAGTCTATTAGTTCCATGGTGTCAAGGTCTGGCTTGTTCTTCCAGACAACAACATGTATAGCCTACTCTTCTGGTAAGCTTCTCAGAAATTTTGAGTTTAAATCTTCTTGAGGTATTTCAACCCCAAGAATAGCAAGTTGGCTCACAATATTCTGAAGCCTATTAAACATTTGGTCAAGAGATTCATTGTTGGTAGAGGAGAAGTTTTCAAACTGCTGCTTGAGCAGAGTCTTGTGGGTTTTCTTGGTGGCTTCATTTCCACCATACCTGGAAACAATAGCTTTAAATAATGACTTGGCATCTTTGAACTTGCTGAAGTTTAAAAGTTGATCATTGGGAATGGTCATCATCAGCATGCTTCTTGCTTTTAGGTCATTTTTCTTCTTTATTCTGTCTTCTGCAGATGTTGGGTGAAGCTGCAGAGTTGTCACCACTTTGCCATCCACTGTTGATGTAGTGGTTGTAGGCTGGTAAGAGTTTCCATCTTCAATGATTTCCTAAAGTGCATAGTCTTGCACTTGGAAATATTGCTCTATCCTCAGCCTCCACATCTCAAACTCATTCTGTTTGAGCATGGGTAGTTTTGCAGCAACATTTGTCTGAATAGATTCAACGTCCATTTCTTCTTCTTCTTCTTCTTCTTCTTCTTCTAAATCAAAGATATCAGCCTTGCTCTGATACCAACTGAGAGGATGCGATACACTGGAAGGGTGTTAGTCCTTTGTAACTTTGTGTATATGATATGCTTGAGTTAATATGATTAAGTATGCGGAATCTACTTAACCACACTTAGAAGGTTATTTGGATATGGAAATGGAACAGTTATATTTGTTATTGAACAATGAACAAAGAAAGTTTATCACCAAACGATTCAATATTATTCAAAATAATACGAGTGGTCTTCACTATCACTAGGGTTACAAAACCTTGAATCTTAATGTTTCTATGACTTGTGATATTGTTGTGTTTGTTCTTTTCTCTTAACAGATATTCAAGTTCTATATTTTGCACAAATCTTAGTTATTATCTAGTCTAAGATCTCCCTTTTATACAAACAAAGGAGATCATTACAATTATGATAAGTCTTGTCGAACTACTTGCTAGCTTATGTTGAGTGTGTCAGTAGCTAAGATACAACATGTATCTATGTTTTCAACTTGTTTAACTGACTACAAATCAAAGATATTATCTACCGTATATACTTGACTTTTATACACAAATATCTTTTTATACTTATCCAACCAGCAGTAGTAAACGTGACCCTTATCCATCCAGCAGTAGGATCAACCAGCAGTACCTTCTTTGTACTAGCAGTACTAACTTCAGTTAGTACTGTTAGTTATAACTTGAGAGGCTTTAGATATACACTAGCAGTAGGAACTCTTAGTGTATTCTTCTCAGCAGTACTAACTTTGTGAACTTGTAATTCCCAATACTAATCTTCAGAATATTTAATTCCCAACAAAGTGTTAACACTAAATTACACTATGTGATACACATTATTCACATATATTTAGGGTCAATTTCAGTCATAGCAGGCCAAAAGTTTTGTGAAAAAAGTTGGTACGTGGGTTCCATGCTCAGTAGTAGCAGGCGTTGAGTCTTTAGCTGGAGATTTGGGTTAGTAGTAGTAGGCCAAAAGTTTTTATCCCATCCAAAGGGCCAAAGAGCAGGTAATAGATTTGTTGAAATATTAGTGTTTTGAGGGTATATTGGTAATTTGGGTAGCTTCCCATCCTTTCCTTGCAACTTAAAAATTAAAACTCAAGAACACAAATAAAAATAATCACTTTCTTCCCAGTGTAATTCCTTACTTTGCCCTTCCCATCACATCCCCTTCCATTCTTTAAAAATTAGACTTGAGAACAGAGTGTAAGTCTCAAACGGCTTGTACATTTTTTAACAGAAGGAAAGATTGGGATTTCTTCTCTTGTAGAACCCATATTTCTTTGTTCTAGTTAAATAAAAATGCCAGTTACAGGCAAACTGAAAACATATCTACAACAATCAGCCTGCAATAGACAATTAAAAACACGACTACCTTGTTCATAAGGAATTCCACCAAAGTCAGCTGACTGTGTCTTAAACGCTCAAAGAAAATAAAGAATGAAAAAGAAACTCTTGAGTAAGAATACAACTAATGGTGTCCAAAAAGGCATCTTCTCATAAGAGCGCTTGGTATCATGACGTCAGGTAATGCCATAACTCAGCGCCACGTCAGCTATAACATTTTAACCTTAACTCACAAAAACACCCCTTATCATAACTCAACCATAACACCACATTTTGGGACCACCTTTATTTAAATATTTACAAAATACACACACATAAACACCACTTTTTTGTCCACTACCATGGTAACTTGGAGGGTAATGCATTGACTTAACTCAAACTCACGGTATCATAACTCAAGCATAACTTGACTTATGGCAATGCCACATAAGCAATAACGCAACATGAAATGCATGGTACCGAGGGCTCTAACAGCTTTAAATATTTTACATTTAACATGCTGATAAAAAAGGTTCGTAAGAGAGATAAATACCACCTCACTAAGGTACCGAGGGCTCTCCATTTGAAAGTTTTATGCATCTAGATAATATAGCATAATCAAACCAGATTCAAATAAAGCACACCTCTACCGGAGTTCAACACCGTCGCCTCCCGTTATCTGCTAAGCACACCTCTGTTGTACTCAATTGTACCCATGTAACAAACACACAACAAAAAACACCGACACTGCCTATCTTTTCTCAACATGGTCATACACTCATCACCATTATCACAGGCCAAGTGCGGCAGCAACGATGGGATGGCGGCATCGAAGAGAGCGACAATGTATTTGTTTGTTTTGTGTGTTTAGTAACCAACCTCTCTTGAAACCCAAGCGAAAGGATTCAAAATATGGAGTTGGAGGCGACATATTTATAGTGTGGCGGCAGCAATTATAGAGGGAGGGTTTTTGTGTTTGGTTTAGGTTATAGAGAGAGATAGGGTTGAATTGATTTTTCAACTGGACGTTTCATTCTTTAAATTAGAGTAAATTACATAAATGGTCTTTGTGGTTTGTCGAAAATTTCACCTATCGTCCCTCAAACTCAAAAGTTGCATGTATCCCCCATCACCTCCAAAGAATAACACTCGTGGTCCTTTTAGGAACGATAGGTGAAATTTTTTTAAGTTGCATATATCGTCCCTATCACCTCAAAAAAGGACCACGAGTGTTATTCTTTGGAGGCGATAGGGACGATATATGCAACTTTTAAGTTTGAGGGACGATAGGTGAAATTTTTTACAAACCACAGAGACCATTTATGTAATTTACTCTTTAAATTATATACACGATTGGCAAAAGAGGTGGCCTGAAAATTATTGTCATTTAAAGAATTCCTTTAATAAAAACTGAATTTTCAAGATTCCTTAAATAAAATCTGAATTTTAATTTTTTCCACATTTCCATTTGCACTTCTTGACTTACCAGATTTAGTTTTTCGTTGACTATGTTTCAACAATTTAACAATTCCACTTCACCATAAACTCTTTATATGTAGTTAAGATTAGTCGCGCATAGTAGTGAGTATATGGGCACATTTGTCAATTTTGTTGAATATTCAAGAGTTATGATTTTTTGCCAACATTTGTCATTTTTTATTCTTTTTAATTATATGCGTGCATGGGCTTTTATGCGTTGTGTATTTTTCCTACTACCATGCGCCGTGAATCTTTATGCGCGCTACACATTGTCTTTTATTTGGTTTGCTCATTCTCAGCCTGGGGCTGAGCCAAATTTTTTTGCTCGGGGTGCACACTTCGATAAATTTTAGAAACTACACTATAAATTGATTCTTTTGGGGGGGGGGGGGGGTAGTGGGGGGGGGGGGTGGGGGGGGGGGGGGGGGGGGGGGGGGGGTAGTAGGAAATCTAAATAAAGTAAGCGCGCCTAATAAATTACGCGCGCTAATTTTACACGTGAGCAGTTACAAAGTTGTAGCTAGCGAATGATTGACCGAAAGTACATTTTGATAAAATAGATGTGCATGGTTTATTTTGATAATCCACTGTCATATAGGGGTTGATTTAAAAAATTTCTCTTTTTATTACGCCACTGCTTATGTCTGGTGAATTCGTTGATTATTTCTGACACGCCACTGCCTATGTCATCATATGGTAATAAATTTCTTGCACCACACTCTATTTATACCACCCCATAAACTCTTGTCCTTCACACCATAATACTCCTCATCAACCAACAACTTTTTTCCAAGAAGCATCAACTCAAAGCTTTAACAACAATGGCGCTATCACCAGAATCTGAGCATCCAATCAAAGCCTATGGTTATGCTGCTCGTGACACTTCTGGAACATTTTCTCCACTCACCTTCTCTCGAAGGTATAGTATACACAATATTAAAAGTGTTATTTTCTTATAAAATCATTTACACACATGTATACCACCTCATACACTTTCCTGAATTGATGGGTCACTCACATATCGTTAGACGACGAAATGGGGTTTGGTTCTAGACTGTTTTCTTAGTATATGTAAATATGAAATTACGTCTAATATTTATGGTATGATTTTTGTTGATGGTGTTTCTCAGGGCTACGGGTGATAAAGATGTGAGGTTTAAAGTATTGTATTGCGGGATCTGTCATTCTGATCTTCACATTGCTAAGAATGAATGGGGCATGACTACTTATCCCATTGTTCCTGGGTATGTTTTAATCGACCCCCCCCCCCCCCCCCCCCCCCCCCCCCCCCGTTTAATAGTTAATGAATACGGGGTACGTCTTTGTCTCAAATTATATGTTATTTTCAATTCCGTTTTGTTTAAGAAAATTGATTTTCATAAGTGATAATAAATTTCGGAGTTAACATGTACTTGTTTTAATTTCATTTAAAAAAATTATTTTGACTTTTTATGTTTGTCATTGTATAAGGAGAACATTAGTTCTAGACGATTGGTAATTACCACTACTATGTAAGATTAGGGGGCCTTGTAGGCATCGGCTATCAAATATTGTTTTTGAAAGTGATTTGGTGGTGTTTCTTTTTTTCTTTATTGTCATTTAGTGAGTGGGCTCACTCTTATTCCTTTTATTGAGAGGTTTACAAAAATAACTCTCTTTTGAATAAGTCTTTTATATAGATAAGGGCTCACACCAATCCACGCTATTTAATTTAGTAAACAAGGCCTTGTACATTTAGGCCCGTTTGGTTTGTAGGTTGGTTTAAAATTTAGATTTGGATTTGATGTAGAAGAGAGAAAGAAAATTAAAAAGGTTAAAATATGTATTTAACTAATTAATAATCAATTTTTATAATTTAATATACATTTTATTTTAAATGGGGCCACTTTAAAACTAAAACCCATCAAAACCCGGCTACCCCCTTTCTTTCAAAGTATGTGGCCCATAGGGGTTGAAGCCCATTTTTTATAACCAAACCTTAACCTAACTAGTTATTTATATGTGAAGCCCACCAAACCCATTCAAAACCTATAAAACAAACGCCTTGTTAGTGTTTTGAAGAAGATACATCGTAGTGGTTAAAATGCAACAGAATTTACAACAATTATTTATGGTGAAATAATTACAGTACTTATAATTATTTACGAGATATAAATAATAGAGTTGTTTAATTATAATTATATACTCCGTAGTGGCCAAAACTATCAAGCAACATGGCCTTGCACATCCAGATTTAATTATTTTGACATGTTACGATTATTTCAAACAACTAATGGTAGTCACTTCTTTATTATATAATGACAGAATTTTGATAACGTGGATATATTTTTATTTATTTTACAAGGCTTGATGAAGTAAATCTTGTAATAACCTTTGAATCTATAGCCTATAGGGACATATTATTCGTAATAGCGTAAGTATTATTCTAAATGTATAACTATGATGATTAATGCAGGCATGAGATCGTGGGTATCGTGACAGAAGTAGGCAGCAAAGTCGAGAAATTCAAAGTTGGGGACAAAGTGGGGGTTGGATGTTTCGTGGGATCATGCGGCTCATGTCAAAGCTGTGCTGATGATCTTGAAAACTACTGTCCAAAACAAATTCTCACACACGGGTTCCCCTACTATGATGGCACACGCACTTATGGTGGGTACTCAGATCATATGGTTGCAGAAGAGCATTTTGTGCTTCGTTGGCCAGAAAACTTACCTATTGATTCCGGTGCACCCTTGCTATGTGCTGGGATTTCAACTTACAGCCCCCTCAGATACTTTGGGCTAGACAAGCCTGGTGTGAAAATGGGTGTAGTTGGTCTTGGTGGGCTAGGTCATGTTGCTATCAAGCTGGCTAAGGCTTTTGGTGCTGAAGTTACTGTTTTCAGTACCACCACTGCTAAGAAGCAAGAAGCACTTGAAGGACTCAAAGCTGACCATTTCATCGTGAGCAAAGACGCAGAGCAGATGCAGGTATAGTAGCTAGATATTTGTTGGTATTTTGTTCAGTTGTGATTCCTGGATTAATTTTTTGGTCTGTTTTTGCAATCAGTCTGCAGCGAGTTCATTGGATGGAATAATTGACACAGTCTCTGCTACTCACCCTATTGCACCTTTGCTCAGTGTCCTTAAACCACATGGGAAGCTTGTTCTTGTTGGTGCGCCAGAGAAGCCACTTGAAATAGTTGCCTTTTCTTTAATTATGGGTAAGCATTTAATCATCTTTTTTGAATATTGTCTATGTTTTTGATGATGCTCATACTCAACCTAAATGGGATTTTATTTCCAGGGAGGAAGATTGTTGCCAATCGCACTACCAGCAACAATCTTCCTCCTCCCATTTAGGTTGAGTATGAGCATCATCAAAAACATAGACAATATTCAAAAAAGATGATTAAATGCTTACCCATAATTAAAGAAAAGGCAGCTATTTCAAGTGGCTTCTCTGGCGCACCAACAAGAACAAGCTTCCCATGTGCTTTAAGGACACTGAGCAAAGGTGCAATAGGGTGAGTAGCAGAGACTGTGTCAATTATTCCATCCAATGAACTCGCTGCAGACTGATTGCAAAAACAGACCAAAAAATTAATCCATGAATCACAACTGAACAAAATACCAACAAATATCTAGCTACTATACCTGCATCTGCTCTGCGTCTTTGCTCACGATTAAATGGTCAGCTTTGAGTCCTTCAAGTGCTTCTTGCTTCTTAGCAGCGGTGGTACTGAAAACAGTAACTTCAGCACCAAAAGCCTTAGCCAGCTTGATAGCAACATGACCTAGCCCACCAAGACCAACTACACCCACTTTCACACCAGGCTTGTCTAGCCCAAAGTATCTGAGGGGGCTGTAAGTTGAAATCCCAGCACATAGCAAGGGTGCACCGGAATCAAGAGGTAAGTTTTCTGGCCAACGAAGCACAAAATGCTCTTCTGCAACCATATGATCTGAGTACCCACCATAAGTGCATGTGCCATCATAGTAGGGGAACCCGTGTGTGAGAATTTGTTTTGGACAGTAGTTTTCAAGATCATCAGCACAGCTTTGACATGAGCCGCATGATCCCACGAAACATCCAACCCCCACTTTGTCCCCAACTTTGAATTTCTCGACTTTGCTGCCTACTTCTGTCACGATACCCACGATCTCATGCCTGCATTAATCATCATAGTTATACATTTAGAATAATACTTACACTATTACGAATAATATGTCCCTATAGGCTATAGATTCAAAGGTTATTACAAGATTTACTTCATCAAGCCTTGTAAAATAAATAAAAATATATCCACGTTATCAAAATTCTGTCATTATATAATAAAAAAGTGACTACCATTAGTTGTTTGAAATAATCGTAACATGTCAAAATAATTAAATCTGGATGTGCAAGGCAATGTTGCTTGATAGTTTTGGCCACTACGGAGTATATAATTATAATTAAACAACTCTATTATTTATATCTCGTAAATAATTATAAGTACTTAATTATTTCACCATAAATAATTGTTGTAAATTCTGTTGCATTTTAACCACTACGATGGATCTTCTTCAAAACACTAACAAGGTGTTTGTTTTATAGGTTTTGAATGGGTTTGGTGGGCTTCACGTATAAATAACTAGTTAGGTTTATGGTTTGGTTATAAAAATGGGCTTCAACCCCTATGGGCCACATACTTTGAAAGAAAGGGGGTAGCCGGGTTTTGATGGGTTTTAGTTTTAAAGTGGCCCCATTTAAAATAAAATGTATATTAAATTATAAAAATTGATTATTAATTAGTTAAATACATATTTTAACCTTTTTAATTTTCTTTCTCTCTTCTACATCAAATCCAAATCTAAATTTTAAACCAAACTACAAACCAAACGGGCCTAAATGTACAAGGCCTTGTTTACTAAATTAAATAGCGTGGATTGGTGTGAGCCCTTATCTATATAAAAGACTTATTCAAAAGAGAGTTATTTTTGTAAGCCTCTCAATAAAAGGAATAAGAGTGAGCCCACTAACTAAATGACAATAAAGAAAAAAAGAAACACCACTAAATAACTTTCAAAAACAATATTTGATAGCCGATGCCCACAAGGCCCCCTAATCTTACATAGTAGTAGTAATTACCAATTGTCTAGAATTAATGTTCTCCTTATACAATGACAAACATAAAAAGTCAAAATAATTTTTTTAAATGAAATTAAAACAAGTACATGTTAACTCCGAAATTAAATTTTCATAAGTGATAATAGTGTAAGTATTATTCTAAATGTATAACTATGATGATTAATGCAGGCATGAGATCGTGGGTATCGTGACAGAAGTAGGTAGCAAAGTCGAGAAATTCAAAGTTGGGGACAAAGTGGGGGTTGGATGTTTCGTGGGATCATGCGGCTCATGTCAAAGCTGTGCTGATGATCTTGAAAACTACTGTCCAAAACAAATTCTCACACACGGGTTCCCCTACTATGATGGCACACGCACTTATGGTGGGTACTCAGATCATATGGTTGCAGAAGAGCATTTTGTGCTTCGTTGGCCAGAAAACTTACCTCTTGATTCCGGTGCACCCTTGCTATGTGCTGGGATTTCAACTTACAGCCCCCTCAGATACTTTGGGCTAGACAAGCCTGGTGTGAAAGTGGGTGTAGTTGGTCTTGGTGGGCTAGGTCATGTTGCTATCAAGCTGGCTAAGGCTTTTGGTGCTGAAGTTACTGTTTTCAGTACCACCACTGCTAAGAAGCAAGAAGCACTTGAAGGACTCAAAGCTGACCATTTCATCGTGAGCAAAGACGCAGAGCAGATGCAGGTATAGTAGCTAGATATTTGTTGGTATTTTGTTCAGTTGTGATTCCTGGATTAATTTTTTGGTCTGTTTTTGCAATCAGTCTGCAGCGAGTTCATTGGATGGAATAATTGACAGAGTCTCTGCTACTCACCCTATTGCACCTTTGCTCAGTGTCTTTAAACCACATGGGAAACTTGTTCTTGTTGGTGCGCCAGAGAAGCCACTTGAAATAGCTGCCTTTTCTTTAATTATGGGTAAGCATTTAATCATCTTTTTTTGAATATTGTCTATGTTGTTGATGATGCTCATACTCAACCTAAATGGGATTTTATTTCCAGGGAGGAAGATTGTTGCTGGTAGTGCGATTGGCGGGCTGAAAGAGACTCAAGAATTGCTTGATTTTGCAGCAAAGCATGGCATAACTGCAGATATCGAGCTTATTCCTATTGATTATGTGAACACTGCTATGAAGCGTATCTTGAAATCTGATGTTAGATACCGATTTGTCATTGATGTTGCAAATTCACTCAAAGCTCCATAGGTTTGGCCCTTGGTGAAGCTTCTTTGGTATTTTGTTAATCATTTAAGAAGTCAAGTGTGTCGGTTTTGCTAGAAACAGTGTTGGATTATTTTGGGTATGGTTTTCAGAAACAATCGTTGTTGAACTTAATATCATCTATTTTCTATTTGATTTAGTTACTTTTTGTGGTTTAGTTCTTGCAAGAGTCTCTCTTACATGAAAACTATTAATCGAATTTTACGAGACTGTGAACTTACATATACATCATCGCCTTTTACGAGTTTTGTTTGAATTGCATAGCTTATGAAAGATTGTCAAAATCATAAGCTTTCGAAACAGAAGGTACTTGAAGTAACTTCTAAAATCGAGCTTGAGCTTATAATATAAATTGCAGTTGTACTAACATAAGATGTTCCAAGAATACTGGTGGTCCTATAGTATAATAACAGTGTGTCTCTTCGAATACGAAATACTTAAATAAACACTGGTAATTAGTATTATGGTAGGAGATAGGGGTGTCAAACTCAAAAATACATGTATCCGACTAATTCGACCCGACTCAAACCCGAATAAGCTTGTTCAGTTCGGGTTAATACAAGTTACAATTTACAAATATTATTTGTGTTAACTTGATTAAACCGAACTTTTATTAGGGTCGAGTTTCAGCTGAAAGTTTACCTCTTATATGAGGTTCAGGTTAGCCTAAGAGTGATGGCAATGCATGCATGAAGGCACGGGAAGGGATCCATCTAGCACTAGAACACCGCCGCCATTAACACAATATGGGACGCGGGATGCATTTTGCGTGATCAGATCACGCACGGGAAGGAGAAAGAATTCGAACGTTGGGCAATTAATTTGGGACGCGGGATGCATTTTGTAGTGAGTGATGGTGTTGCCAACAAAAATATGGGTGAGTGATGGAAAAAGTAAATGAATGATGTGGCATAAGGGGATTGGTTGGGAGTGAGTGATGGGATTTTGGGTAAGAGATGGGTTGCTCACCCTAATAATGTCTTCAATCTCTTTTCATAAATTTCCTTGTTTTACTGTAACAATTGCCAATGTCGGTTGTTTTTTTTCTTTTCTTTTGTTTTCTTTTGTTTTGTTTTCTTTTTTCTTCCATAATAATAGATTTGTTCGAGTTAACTCGGACCTATAATCAAAATCGTACTAATTTGCTTGATTAACCAAAAACACGAATAAACCAAACCCTTGTAGGGTCTGGGCCGTGTAAGTTTTTTTCACTTTGAACACCCGATTAACCACACCAGTACTAAGTTTGTTTCTTTTTTCTTCGGAGTAATAAAGTATCCTTTCACTAGACATAGAAAAGGTAATCTGGATTTTAATGTTTCAACTATAGGGTCAAACTTTGGCATAACTCGACTCGACTCAACAATATTATGTTCTGCCTCGAGGTTGGTTCGATAGCTCGACGACGAGCCTTCATGTAGGAAGCTCGAGCTCGGTTCGAGAAAGTTTAAATTAGGCTCGAGCTTGGTTCGAAAAGCTCGAATTATTTGCAATGATGTATTTTAAAACCAACTAATACTAAAAAAATAAGGTTCGAATTCGGCTCGAGCTCGACTCGAAAAACTCGATGCATTCATAATTACATATTTACACTACGTGTATATTATACGTAAAGAGAAAATAATTTTTATTAAAACTTAAGAAACTTAAATCAATGTTTTAAACACCGAGTCTTGAATCGGCCTTGTCGAGTCAACGGGTCACTGGGTAACCGTTCAACCGGTTTGACCGCTAGGTTAACCTTTGTTGGTCAAACAAAGGTTAACCTAGCGGTCAGGTTAACCTTGTCCTCCATTTATTTACATTGCAATATTTCGGCCACCAAACACTTATAAAACCTTTAATACTTAATATCAAACATACATAAAACCAAAAAAATAGTAGTACCAGTCTCATAATAGGTTTATAAAACATATATTATACAATACCAAATACATGAGAATACAAGTTTTAAAACTAAATACAACATTATCCATCAACTGCCAATGGTAACGGCCAGAATGTGGTGTCATAGGATTTTTGGTGCTACAGAGAGTGTTGCTGACGTGGTATCACTTTTTGGCTACGGCACGAGCCTTATGGCATCACGGTACCCACCGCTCTTTATACAATAGAATGTCATCAGAAATTATAGCATGTGATCACATTGATACTTATGGATTTATGGTCAGTTACAAGAACCATTACGGTACTTCACGATAAGTTTGTTACAATAACACCACCTGTTGTTCATCAACATCTTTAAGGAAAATGTATTTAATTGAATCATAGATGAGAGTTTTGGTGTAGTGTTACTTGCCCGATAATATGGTAGTTTGACCATTAAGTGTCTTGTCTAGGTTGAGAGTTTCTCATACAAATGCAACATCTTTCTATGACACCATATAAAATTTATGTTGCATATATGAAGATGAAACTTAATAACGGAATAAAAAGGTTTGGCAAAAGTTAACAAGGTGGAAAATTTCTTCAACTGTTGATGATTCTTTAACTATGAACATGGTTGATTGAGGTTTTTCACCATCTATTAGATCATTTAAGGTAACACTACTAAAGAAAAGACATATGTTGTGCACCATTACGACTTACGAGTACTCTTAACAACTTAAAACTTACGGTAAGGGCCAATGATTAGTTTGATAACAACATACCTTGCAAGCAAATAATAAGTTAAAAATCTCATAAATCCATGACAAACTCGGAAGTAAACCACATGGATATTAGAAGTCATCTATCATAAAGATCATACAGACCAAGAATTTTGACAAAAATACAATGATTGCCAAGTCAAAGTACTAACGGTCACATTTTCCTTCCATGAACTGAGATCCAGAACTCCAAATCGAGCAAATCCTGAAACGGAAAGACTTCTTTAGTCGATCATAATCATACAAAAATGTAAAATGAATGTCATGCATTTGTGTTTATGCTTTATTATTTGATGCTCAATTGGTATAGATTAATGCCATTCTAGCTTTCCCTTCTTTAGTCAATCATAACCATAACAAAAATGAATGTCTTGTATTTGTGTTTATGCTTTATTATTCGATGCTCAATTCGTATAGATTAATGCCATTTTAGCTTTTCCAGTTTTCAGGCAGTCACTCATATGGATGATAAGTGGAAATGTGACGGTGGATCTCCACTGCTTGATCTATTCATTTATAATTTCATGCATTCATTAAAGCTGAAGAAATTATATTAAAATCAAGTTTCAGCACTATTCACAGGTTTTATTTAAAAACAAGGTTCGAATATAACTCAAGAGCTGATACAATTTTTTGCGAAGTTATTGTGTACAATGGGTTAAGTTGATCATTTTCCTATTGAATGTAGTTGCATCACATGTATTTTACCTTAGGATATCGGTGTCTTACATCCCTCCCCGAACATGTTATCATAACCGAAGTTCGTCTCGTTATTGTAATCTCAACGCTAATCGCTAATCACTTCAAGTTCGCTATCAATTGGATTCAACTATCAAACTAAATATATGTTTATCATTAAGTAATTAAAAAAAAGGGAAAACCATCAACCAGCTTAGACAAAAGTATGACAAATAATCGCACAGAAAACTAGGACATCGTGTTGAATAACTATTTCTTATGGTGACATCAAATCAGCTGTGATTTAGTTGCCACATCATAACTAATATCCAAGTCCAGTATAGCTAGATGTCCAAATAACCATGCATCAAAAAACAACACCTTTTATTTCCCACAAACCCAAACGTCTTCCATGATTATTGCCAACATGACTTAACTGACGAGTGCACACTTCCACATTCTGCTTAGCAGGCAGTGATGCTTATAATCATTAATGCAGATGCTACAGCTTTCGCAGTAACAGGTATCATATCCTTCTTTCCAGCACAAAACACGCTTAATCAGCAAAAATTGTAGCTGATGTACTAGGCTACAGATTGGGTTTTTCATTTATTTGGCAATTGTTTATCATTAAAACAAGTAAACAGTAGAGCCCATATAAAAAGAAGTGATTCATGGCATACGAAAAAGCAACCAAGAATATGCAGCAAGTCTAAATCATACAAAATTGCATAGGCAACAACTTAGCTCAAACAACTCAATTTGTAAACATGAGACCTTGATTTTTTTTAAGGCCTAATGTTCGATAAAAGAACAGAGAACAATACCTTTTACTTGGGGTTTCTAAGCACGATGATGACTGAATCGCCACGTAGAAACATTTTGCTGATAAACCTATCTTTGTTCACCGGAAGAGCTTTCTTCTTGCCCTTACCTGTCTTGGGCACCTATATACAAAAACCACAAAATTAAAAACCACAAAACCTTGTCATAATAAGTAACACAAAACTAAAATACTGCTAAAGAAGTTATTTTCAAGGCAGAACCAACCTCAGTCCACATTTCTCTGACATTCTCCAGCACCATGTTGCAGTGTCGATCAAACGCCCTAACACGGCCCAAAAGCTTCTTATTATTCCTGCAGTTAATAAGAACCTACATGTGCAAAATATGTCAGCATAAACGTTATCAACAATCACAGGAATTATGTCAACATAAGCAGCCTACTCAAACGAGTAACTATCTCGGTGGCACAATTAACAAGCTAACAAAATTCTGTTTATTTTTGTCCTCAAGTGAATTTAACAATTCTATCAATCACCAAACATGTTGCGAGTGACTGCATCGCCGATATATCGCTTATCGGCCTTCGACCTTGTAGAATTTTGCATATCGGTCAAAAAATCGGTCTGGGCAAAAAAAAGGCCAAAAATCGGCCGTATCGGTCAGCTTTAAAAAAATAAAAATTTAGGCATTCTACTTAATTTGGGGATCGTTTATTTCACTTATAACACACAATGAGCCTCATAATCAGAATTGGAGCCTTTTATTGAGGTTTGGAAACATAGTAGGCTTGAAATCAGTTACGATCTGTAGTTTGGTCTCCAGAAATACCCAAAACATGCAAAAAAATGCCAATCCGATTAATCACCGATTAATCCCGCCTTGGCCGATTAATCGCTGCAGGGTGGTCGACCGCCACGCTACCGATTCACGATTTTTGCAACATTCAATTACCAAACATGGGTGCGAGTGACTGCACCTGCAGTCTACTCTAGCTCCTTATAAACATGGTGTTTGAAAACTCAGCT
Organism: Artemisia tridentata subsp. tridentata; assembly: GCA_021014915.2. Taxonomy (NCBI): domain Eukaryota; kingdom Viridiplantae; phylum Streptophyta; class Magnoliopsida; order Asterales; family Asteraceae; genus Artemisia; species Artemisia tridentata. Next base: position 109,990,068 of record CP139507.1, read on the forward strand.
GCTATAGGGCTGCAACGACAGAGAACTGAGCTTGGCCCAAAAGAGCTCAAGTTAAGTTCAACCCAATTTTGAATACGACTAAAAAATATCATAATCACATTTATAATACCTACTTATTACAAAGGTCTCAAAAACCTCAACAAGTATGCAAATCCATCCTTATAAGCTCACATCCAACTTATAATCTGTTTCAACTTTCAAGTTCTTTTTCCGCGCTTATGCTGCTCAAATAAAGCTCTAATATCTCTAAGGGGGTGTTTATTTATGAGCTTATTTGTTTTCGTCTTATATTTCATAAAGCTCAAATTTACGGCTTATTCATAAACTTGTGAGTTTAAATAAGTTTGTTATGACACAATAAACTAATATAAGCTTATAAGTCCCAAAAAAACGAGGCGTATGAAACGTAACCAACAACAACAACCAAAAAAAGGGGACGCGTGCATCAAATAAACAACAACGAATACCTGAGTATTATTCTTAACACTCATCATCAAGACAGATAACGGCCCGGTGTTAAATTCCTCCTCTTCATTCTTTGTCTACAACAAAACACATTTTTCGATAAGAACGAACGAAAGGCGTAAATAACAAATTAATTCAACTAATAAAAATAACTTACGGGTGCATCTTCTTCCATTGGTCGACTACAAAAACAAAAAAGACAAATAATTAGTTAGCATCAAAACTGAGATCTAAAACAGATGCGTATTTTAGCAAACTAGGGTTTAGTAATAACAATAAATAGAATAAAATTACCTCATGTTTGATTGAGAAGAAGATTAATACAAGTGTTGTAACAGATAATCTGAAACAAAAGTTAGGGTTTAGGGTTTTGGATTTATATAAATAATAAAAAATAAAAATAAAAAACGTGTGGAATAATATGAAGGGATTAATGTGTGAAATTAGAAAGGGTGGTGGAGGGGGGGATTTAATTTACCTGTTTAGACGATGATGCGAGGAGCGGAGGATCGGCGAGCTGTGTTGCGATTGCGAGTGCGAGTGCGAGTGCGAGGTATTTGTAGTGAATTTTCAAGGTTTAATGGGTTTTAGAAACGGAAAAATGATCGTATACTTTGACATTACTGTTTTTTTTAAAGTGTTTATCATTTTAAGCATTCTACTTAGGCTATGTTTAGCGCACGAGTTTATCAGAGCTTATCGTAGCATGAACTTATTTTTTTAGAAAAATAAGCTACCATTGAAAATAAGTCTTGTTTGGCTGACACGGCTTGAAGGAGCTTGTTAAAAAAATAAGCTACTAAATGAAATGCTAGTTGTACTAGCATGTAAAAAAAAGCTCCAGCCACCTGCTCCAGCAACCAGCTCCAGCAACCCGTTCCAGCGATCCGCTCCAGCTCCTACTTGTGCCAAACATACCCTTAGTTTGTGTCTAGAATTAATATTCAGTTGCTTGAAACTTAAAATGAGTGACAATACATGCGATTAAGTTAGAGATACAACAACCTCATGATATATTTAATTAAAAGATCAAATTATGTCATCTATTGGCTAATAGATCAATATTTAATGTTTTTTTTTTATTTTAGTTTTTTTTCTCTTTTTAGGCTCCATTTATTCTTTTATAGTCATAAACTTGGTATACCATATCGCAAGAAAAAAAAAAAAAAAAAAAAAAAAAAAAAAAAAAAAATCTCTAATTATTGAAATGGTAAAGGCCTTAATCAACTCATATAAAATCTAATCATTAATCAATTATTATGATTACCAACTTTGCAAATTCTCATTCAACCTATGCATAGATTATAGTCGAGTTTGTCAAAATTTGCAGATTAATAGAAATAAGAAATCATTGAACACTTTCGACAAAATTGTAGAAATCTCGCTTGAGAATAAGTCACTCTAAATTGTGTATTTTGATCGAGCATATCAAAACAAGATGACCTATTATGCAAGAGATGAAATAATTTGGTCTTTTAATTAGATTTATCATGAGGCTGTTGATTATATATATATATATATATATATATATATATATATATATATATATATATATATATATATATTAGTCGCATATATTGTCACCAATTTCAAGTTTGAGGCAAGTGGATATCAGTTATAGACATATAAAATAAGTAGAGTACTTAAAATGGTAAACACATGAAAGTACAGTGACTCATATTTATTACAAATAAGTATAGTACCTAAAGTAGAAAAAATGACAAAGTATAAAACTAATAGAGTCATTTTTCCCTTAGAAATTAAAAAAAAAAAAAAAAAAAAAAAAAAAGCAGCAGTTTTCTTTACTAAAAAAAGTTTTTGTTTGGTCAAAACTTAGCTGGTGTGTTTAAAAATGGGAGCATAACTGTATAATTGAGTGAAGGGCGTGTGAGAGTTACGAGAGTTTGAGTGGTGAGTGAGTAACTGAGAATGTAGTAGGGTTATATTGTGCTTAGCATAATGTTTAGCCTAAATAAATTGGGATTAGCATTCCTTTACTTGCAAGCCAAGGAAGGACCAATATCCTAATCCTTCTTGGGTAGGCATTCAGTACAAGGACGTAGGGGGAGGCTTATGCACTTCATCCTTTCTAGCTTTCAATACAAGTAATCGTTCAAAAGCATACATGTGTTTTTAGGGCTCTTGCTCAAAGTTTCTTTTGTCAGTAGAATCCAAAATCATGAGGGAAGGGGTAAATATCACATGCTTAATTAAACTTTAGATTTCATATTAATCCAAATGGTTTACAAAATCTTAGCGTACAACTTGGCGTTGTTTGGCTTTATTATGAACTAAAAAATTCGAACTCAAGCGTATAAATCAATTCATTTTGATATAAGTATAGAAAAATTATTGCAACAAAAGTATGCCATGAATAAAAGGCTTTTCTTTTTTCTGTGGCAAACATACAAGCAATTGATACTGTTTGCAGCATTTACAACTATTTCACATTTCATAAAACGCAAAAAAATAGGGGGAAGATGGAAATAAAATATATGTAAGCCCTCTCATCACTCTCACTCACTCTCTATGTGGAATAAATGTAAAAAATATAATAAATTCAAGGAATGTTACTCTTCAGGCCTTCACTACTTCCTGTTACCAGTTTTCTTCTTCATTTCAGCAGTGGTCACCTGCCTACCAACTCGCTGTGGCAGCTGAGGGTGGCTACCGTTATTGGTTGTTTTTCGTGAAGGCGAAGGCAAAGGCGCAAGTCTCGGAGTCATTGATCTGGTCCAACCATATATATGAGATATATAAACTGAACCATTATAACAAATATTTATAGTCTTTTTAAGCCATCACACAGTCACACTTAATTGCTTTTTTGTTGCGAACAGACTATTGTTTGTAACAGTTAATCAGCATCTAAAGTTTTGATTATTTTATCAAAAAAAAATTCAAAGTTTGAGGGATTTTTTTTCTAGAAAACAAAACTGCTTAACTGAAATAAAATTTGAATCAAAGTTGGTTATTTTGTATTTTAAATGCAAATTAGGATTATTATAATCATCTTTTTTGCAAGCCATTTTGTCACATTTTGAATGTTTAGAAATAGATGATTAGTTTGTAACAAAAAGAAACAAAATACTATGATTTAAAATGTCAATAAATTCTGTAAAATTTGTGGGTAGATGATACATAAGGCCAAGATTAGTAGAATTACCTCAAATCTGGGCTCTTTGTTGACTTTGCATTTGAGGTATTGAGTCTCGACATGGTAGGAAGTTTAGAATGATTAAACTGCCAAAGCAGATCAGGCTCAGACGAGTCGCTAGTAGCAGCATCAAGTTCATCAACACTATAATTAGTCGCAACGTCAAAACCATTTCCACCTTCAGATATAGTATAAGACTGTTCCGAGTACAACTTGGAAGAATTTGGAACATAGTTTTGGTAAAATGCAGCATTTTCTGCTTCCCAACATCTAGCTGCATCTTGCTTGTTTACCATGACCTTATCAACCCAGTCACCAGAGCCCATCTCTCTATCATCCTCTAGATACGTCTGACCAGGACTGCTTACTGGAGGCCACTGAGGTGAATTTGCCAATAGCTCATCTAAATCGTAACTTTGTGTCTTCTGCCTCAACCTATTTTTCTTGGACATCTGAGTAGACAATGGGCCACATTTAGATTAACAGAAACAAAGCTAAGTATGGATCATGCATAGTTGGTCTATTTGGTATATGTTGCATCTTGAATGGGTCAAACTGATTAAGTATAAAAAAAAAAACTTAAATTTGTTGATCGCATGAGTCGAAGGTCTCCTCAAGTGTTATTTCTAATGCATATAACATCGTCATATAATCTAGTTGTTGTAATCATCGCACATTCACACACTATATTACTTTTAATATGGATTTTTTTGGACAAAAAAGTGTTTCTGGTCAACTAAACCCAGTGAACAAATAGTCAATTTTGACCCAAACTCATTTTGACCCATTCTTTGAATTTATGAATTACCTCAGGGTTGCCTACATCCGCCTTTGGTTTTTTACGACTCTTTGGTTCAGGAATTGAATCTACTCGCAGTAAGTTTCGTGGGGAATGAGATGACAGTTTGCCACCTGGACTTCCCGATACTTTCTGTTGCATGCCATCCTGATCCCCTTCTTTCTTTGCCAGAGCAGCTTTTAGATTGGCAATCTGAGACGAAACATACTTTCCCAATTTTACACGAATTCATAAGCAAACAAAGATCTACTGACCTATACGGAGTACGTTAGTGATACGGAAAATATAGGGGTACATTAGAAAACCTGTTCTTTGAGGTCTTTCACATCTGAACTATCTTTATGTACTTGGGCAGCACCGAGTTCTACAGTCGCTACCCGTTCAGCAAACTTAAGTGTACTTAGCGTTTCTCCAACAGCATTCAGTTCTGGGCTTATGTGAACGAACATAAGTGTCTTTGCCTGTCCTCCTAATTCATCCACAAGACAACAAAAAAAAACTTAAAACTTGGAAGCAAAAGGGAATATTTTCACATAAATGATGAAGCTTTATAAAGATTGTGTTGTCTTACCAAGTGAATCTTGAAGTAATTGAGTAAGTTTGCTGTTTCTGTAAGGCACGTGTGAATTTTTTTGAGCAAGAGATGATATCACATCGCCTAATGCCGAAAGTGATTTATTGATATGCTGTGCTTCTTTCAATCTGTCTCCTGTTGCTTCAGATTTGTCAACTCTTTCGCTTCCTGCTAGATCAACCAAATGCATACAACCACGAAGAACAGCTCCAGACGTTAGGTCTCTCCCTTGGACATGTACAGTCAAGCAACTGTAGATAATCGAAATTCAAATATAAGATCGATATCAAAAATTAAACGCATGACATTCTAAAAGAAAATTATCAAACCTGTGGGAGCGACTACTACGGTCATTGAGAGCAGTTGCACCAACAGCCCGATTTCTGTGCCCAAGGTTCATTAGATTAATAACATCATACATTGATGTCACCTGTACAAGGCTAGCATCTGGGACGTTGAATCCGTTTTGTGAATTGTTACGAATTTCTAATGTAATATCAGGTTAAGGAATAAACCATATTTCAGGATAAAAAATGAAATACGAAATACATTATACTCCACATGCATTTTAATATGCCAAGAAAAATTGTTGTACTACTGCTAGAGATGTAAAAGGTAAACACGACACCATGTCGATTTTTCAAAATTGAAACGTAAAACAGTAGATTAACAACAAATGGACTGAGTTTACATGACAGTATAAAAAGTAACAAACAACGGACATAAGTAAAAATCGAAGAGTCATCTTGACTGAGAGGTGAGTTGAACCCAAGCAAATTCTTCTTGATATGCCAAACGTCCATCGCAAGAAGCCTCACATGTATACACAACAATGGTTGCCCAATCAAGGGAGTTGTATTCATTTTTAACATCAAAGTAGTAAAGCAACTGCGGCAGAATCTGCACAAGAAACAGATTTTTCGTATGAGATTGTGAGAATGATAAAAGTAATACAAAATGTGAGTAAAAGAAAACGAAACCTGAAATTCAAAAGCGCGAGGGCTGCCACAGGAAGTGCATTTAGGTATATCCGCTTTTGATGGTTGACCACTTAACATGGGCCACAACGGGTTAGCTAGCTCGTGCCTAGAGTACCTGCAGCATTAACCAACAAGAGATAAACACTTCAATGCCATATTGTATATCATATTCCTTTCAAATGACACGAATGGCGTCAATTTCTTAGTTCTTAGCTCCAAAAATGGTGTTATTTTCTTGACACACTTTTATTAATCAATTAGTGTATCTAACTATGAATGTCTATATAAGAATTAGCTAATAAGAATGGGTTAAATAGGTTAAATAGGTTAAATGGGTGAAAGTTGCCAAAAGTGTATGCTTAATGCATAAAACCTCCTAAATCATTCTATTATTGAATAATCCCATTGTTACTAAAATGAAATAATTTGTAATCATATGTGGCACAATACCTGTTTTTAGCAAAACAAGTAAAAACATTTGGAAAGAAACTGTTTCGGGTCAAACCAACCCAACCCAACCCAACCCATACAAGATAAGTTTTTTTTCACCCCAACCCATTTAGACCCATTTATACATGGATTTGTACTACCAAATTTATTCTCAATTGATATGTAAAGATAGATTTCAACAGTGACTTCATATGTTCAACGTAAACATAAAAGGTTCAAACAAATCACCTTAACACTTGTTCTGGAGCCCGAGCTATTCTTTTTTGAAAAGACGCCCAACATTTTGCATCACCTTCATCCTTTAACCATCAAGATATACAAATTTGTAAGAATTAATCAAATGCATACAACATGGCATTTAAAGGAAGAGTTTATACCTCGTTGGCAGTAGGTAATGCCTTCCCATACGCATTGCTGTTAGGTATTTCAGTGTCGAATTCAGATTCATCCTCATTGATGATCTCATATTCTGGCCATGTAACGTTGCTTCCAGCTGTTTTAAAACAAATAACATATCCGAACCCATTACATAATGAAATTGCTAATATGCAAAATGTACCTCAAAAAAAAAAAAAAAAAGAATACTAGCCTTTCGATATATCCTCTGACGAGTTGGTGGATCTGGAACTTGATTCCTGAAGTGCATCTATTGTTCTACATTGGATTTTATGAGCTGAGCTCCAGTGAATAGCCTAAAGGATGTTCAAATTGTGGAAACTGAATTAACAAATGATAAAACAAAAATTCAGGTATACTGGAAGCAGATAATAGCACATAACAACCTGGTGCTTCTTGGAACAGTAACGTGCCCTTTTGCAGTTACTACAAACTTTATCTCCTTTCCATGTACCACACCAACTACACAGGGAAGCTACAAAAAACACACATTAAAGTGAAATAGTTGGTAACAATTGAAATGGTATACTATTTGTAATCGTCTTTGAAACACTAAAAATCAACATCAATAAGTGTTTAAGGTCAACACAATCTGAAAGACTCGGTTGGCCTTGTACCAAAAAGTTAAACCGTTTTGACCCATTATTAAACCCGCCCATTTGGCCATATCTTGAATTAGGTAATGAATAGAAAGTTCCAAACCTGCTGTTCCTAAAGGCTTGTCACTGCCATCGTTTTTAGGTGCTTCACTGGAGTAAAACTGATTGTTACGGGGAAGTTGACCACGGAAGACCTTAATACTGGTCAAACAAAGAAGGAGTATAATTTAAAACTGGACATGAAAGTGATCCAACATATGAAAATAAGGTAAAGTTACATACAGAATAGAGAATACAACATCTAAGAATACCTCCTGGATCCCTTTTCTGGGTGGTGTTTCCATTGCTCATGTTGGTCTCGGAGCAGGCATGACATTGACGTGCACATGAATACAAATAAGGTCCTATGGAATGTTGAATCCTTATCTGAGAGAGGTGCATAAGCCTATAAAATAAATTATTAATAAGATTATTTTGATCGAAGTCTCAGGTATTCACCCAATTCGTATAAAATAGGTACGAGTGTATGACTAATTAATCATTATAAAAATAAGCATACTGATATCTGTATTTATTTCAAAATTCAGAAGTCATTCATGCCAAACTTTGATTACTAGGGTCCAACAAAATGGACCTAGTTACCTATTTAGCTTTACCCAGGATTTGATTGAAGCAGATGAAATTACAAGCTTTCCCATGCCATACAAACACATTCACTATGTGCTAAGAGGGCGTTGGCAATGCAATTTGAAGGTAACTATCAGATTACTGTTTCAAGTCAAAAATTATTTCTAGCGTTTGGTATACTGAAACTGATTCGGACTATGTCATAAATTTGACATGAAATTATCAAATTTAAAGTGGGTGCAAATTTAAAGCTGCCTTTGGGACTGCTTATCTTTTAACTACAAGCACTACAAAAATAAGCAAACAAGGAGTTCTCTGAGACCGAGATTGCTTATTTTAAAATTGTTTATCTGATTGAAAATAAGCATGTACCAACCAGCTTAATTTTAGTGTTTATACCTTTTCGAATAAGCAACAGAGTGTTTGGGATTGCATACTTTGATTAAATAATTATTCAGGAACCATTCACAGTAAAATCCTTAAATAATTGCAATTTGTATCATAAGTGTCAAATATACCTGAAGCAAGAATCGAAGCGGTTCGCCACATATGTCACACAAACATGAATTACCAGTAGGTAAATTAACCGGATCCAACCAAGCCTGTAATAAATAACCACCAAGTTATTTCCACAAACAACTAATACATTGTAACCATGGCGGGTTCAAAAGGATACTAGTAGGCCACTACTTCAAGCTTATTAGTGACACAAAAGTGTTATCTCCTAGCGATGTGGGACGGGTTGCTACAATCATAATAAATAAATTAAGGGGGTGTCTGTTTAAGCTTATATGTGGACTTACAAGCTTATTTGATTTCGGCTTTTATTTCATAAGCCCCAATTTTCCAGCTTATTTATATAAGCGCATAAGTCTCAAAATAAGCCGGGGATAATGAAATAAAAGCCGAAATCAGATAAGCTTAACCAAGCACCTCCTAAATGAAAATGAAAATGAAAACGAAAACATACAGGAGTGCCACCAGCTTTACTAGGAAACAAGTGCCGGCAAAGAGACCAATCATGTTTTGGTTTTTCGACAAATCCTAAAGTAACAGGAACTTCATCTTCATCTTCTTCTTCATCATCATCTTCATCGTCAACTTCGTTTTCATATGCAATATCTTCATCATTTTCACCATCAACTGATGTAATTCTCATCTTCTTCTTGTTGTTGTTGGCTTTTTGGGGAAGAAGAGGGTTTAGGGTTTTGGATTTATATAAATAATAATAATAATAAAAAAAAAAAAAAAAAAAAAAAAAAAAGCTAGCAGTTTTCTTTACTAAAAAAAGTTTTTGTTTGGTCAAAACTTAGTTGGTGGAAATGAGTCGAGTTTTTATCGAGTAACTCGAGCTCATTTGAGTCTACTTTTATCAAGTTTTGAATTCCAGGCTAGCAATTGAGCTCGAAATAACTAGTCGAACTCGAGCTTAGGCTCAACTCGAGTTATTGTCGAATTTTTTGAGCTTTCAAGTGATATATATGTTTTTTTAAGAGCCTATATGTCAATACGACTAAAACGACTAAATGTAAATACCTTTTTTATGAATATATCGAGCTTTTAAGCCGCACACAAGTGGAATTTCAATTTTATTGTATATTTAAATTTTAGTTGGTGTAAAAAATTACATCCTTACAAATAAATACAACTTTCAAGCCGAGCTCCAGATTAATTCAAATCTTCTCAAGCCGAGCTCGAGCTTCCTCCGGGACTCGGCAGGCTCGAGCCGAAAATTATTGTCGACTCAAGCCCTGCTAAAATTCTAATGGAGTCAACTCATATTCACCCCTGTCATTCCAATTGAAAAAAATCATTAGTGACATTTTGCTTCTTACATATTACAATAACTAACATATTTTTTAAATTAAAAAGTCGTTTTTAAAATTTACTGTAATGCAAAAAATCTTCATCAAAAACTTTTTAGTTTATTTAAAGCTAATTCGAAACTCAGGAATGAGAGTTATCGACGAACGGATCTCGAATGTAAGTATTGGGAGGGTGATAAGGCATAAGAGGCGTTACCTATGGACTATGTGGTCTCTTACGCAATTACCCAATGAATGTCGCCTAATGCCACGACGGGTATCGGTAGAAGCAGACATAAGTCTTTCGATAAAAAGTATCATGTCACTAATAGTCTAATACAATACAAAAAATGATGTAAATGCCTTTTTTTTTTTAAATAGTACCTAGTTATTCTCCGAACTAGCATTTAGCTTGAGATGATTTGAGTTTTCAAAAGTAAAATTACTCAAATATATTGCTTTTTGATATAAGCATGGACTTAACCATCGGGGATGTGGCTAAAATCTACTAGGCAAGATATGCACGTTATTCGTAATTTAGCATAGCCCAATTGTAGTTTGTATGGGCTAAGGTCCGAGTATCTCTTGTTAGGGTTTGTAGCCTATATATGTTTTATCCGGTTTCATTAATGAGATAATGAACACTTCAATAACTTACATGGTTAGCATAGCCCAATTGTAGTTTGTATGGGCTAAGGCCCGAGAATCTCTTGTTAGGGTTTGTAGCCTATATATGTTTTATCCGGTTTCATTAATGAGATAACGAACACTTCAATAACTTACAATGCAGGGGGTAACTTTCCGCTAAGCAATGAAGTGTTCCTTACATATCAGGCACAAGAGATAAGTAACTTTCTGCTTAGCACAAGATGTTTAGGATAATAGGTATCGGATTATCAAGAGATAAGTAATAACTTACTAAAGACCTGAGAGTCGCAAAGCATCGAACATAGAACCAACGACTCTTGGGAGGTCAGTGATAGGGCTACAGAGAGGACCGAGTCCTTCTTTCGAAGCATTGAGACATAGACCTATGGTGTGCACAAAACTAGTCATTCCACTAACAAAGATATTATTTAATAATTCCATATTTACCAAACTTAAATATCAAAATTTCATATTTACCCAAAACACAAGTTTTTAGTGCATAAGTACAATGCTTTTAAAGCATGTGTTGGGGAAATATGGAATTATGGTGTCTAAGTTGGGTATATATGGAATTGCCAAATATACACGCAACTATCAAAAGTTCTCGGCATATGCTCAACACTTGAGCCTTATCGAGCAACCCCTTTACCAACCTCCACGAAGAGAGGTACCGCTCTTACTCTATATAGAACTTACCCTTACATATGATTTTACTTATCTCTTGATAATCCAATACCTATTATCCTAAACATCTTGTGCTAAGCATGTATTCTTACACTGCATTGAGTGTAACTACAGTTACATTTATCAAAATACTTTTATACAAAGTGACTACTAACTACAAGTCTACAACCCGAGCTCAAACTTTCAAATCATAATTTGAGCTTATAGCTCCATCTCTAGCTCCTTGATACAACTAATTTTGCCTAAAATAGCTCCATCTCTAGCTCCTAAATGAAATGTTGATACAACTAATTTTGCCTAAAATACTCTAGCTATGAAATGAAATGTTCAGCATGTTGTATTTTAAAATGCCGGGTTTAACTTTGAAGGTATTGCCAAGACTTCCAATTTCAAAACTAACTGCAATTAACTGAAGTTAAAAACTTATATATTGCATGATTCCGATATGTGGATCAGGATCAGTATGTTCAAGATTGGTACAATTGCTTAGAACCACGACTCATGACTTCCGGGTTTTTTGGACCATGTTGCTTGTTTGGCTCAAGCATGAGCCTTAAACAAGATGAACAACTTTTATGTGTGAAGCCTACTTTTGTCTATAGCGCATTTATATCATCTTTGCGTCTGTCCAGCCACTCAGCCAGGTACTCTGATGTCTTCCGTTCGATTTTGTGTACATCATATCAGGCACATCATCAAATAATAGATAGTTGGATGCAAGATTTATGATTCTTTTTGTATGCACATGCAACTTCAACAGTCATCAAAAATAATGCAACTGATATTATTTCACCAAAAATAAACTATTATAGGAATAGCCCAAAATAACATACAATAGTGTCAATATAGATATTACCTATGATACTGGTGCTTCTAAGCACTTGCATTTAAAAGGGAAAACTGTGGGTACAACTTACAACTAATCTCCGTACAACTCAACCAAGCTGCTCAACCCGTCAGCTATCCAAAATATTAATAAATCAAGCGTAAACATATCAAATGAAAACTAAATGGAAAGTTGACTCAAAACACAACTGCTTAATGTATATAAACTGCCTATGCCGTGGTAGAAGAGTCGGTGGTTGTGGTGGCACCAGGGTTCTTTTGATCACCAAAAATACGTTGCCTGAAGTCGGACACCATCATTGGGAGACCTTTACGTAGAGAGACCTTGGGCTTCCATCCTAAAAGTTCTTTAGCCTTGGTGATATCTGGCTTCCTTTTGTGTGGGTCATCTTCTGTGTTGGGCCTGAATTCTATTTTCGCTTTCGGGTCTATTGTCTCTTGGACAACCTGTTAACAGTAATGAATTGCTGAAATGAGCGCCAATTCTAAACATGAATACGGAAAATCGAAACCAGAAACGAATTAAGGGAACAAAGGAGTTATAAGGGGTGATTATGTGATAGTGAAACAACTTGTATTAGAATGAGCCATAGAAAATATTGTTTGGATGTAATTTTTCGTTGAAGTTGTAATCTTCTGTTACACAGATGGCTGAGTGTTTGTCAAGTTCTGAAAAATGACTAAAGATGACATTTCTTTAAAAAAAGAAAATAGTCAAAACGGATTATTTGAAAGATAAACAAAAACATAACCTGTTTTTAGAACCACTAAAACCTTATGGTAATATTGTGATTGGAAGGTAATTGGTTTTAAAACGCAAATTAAAACAATTCTAAATTGCTTTTACTGTATCTGATGTTTGCCTTAATAGATTACTGTGTCAATGGGAGTCACTCTCATTTAAAAGCGGGGACTCACTCGGGCCCCGGAATTAAATTAGTAGTATGAAATAATTGGACCATTACCTAAAAAAAGCAATAAACTTTACGGTAATATTGTGATTGGAAGGTAATTGTTTTTAAAACGCAAATTAAAACAATTCTAAATTGCTTTTACTGTATCTGATGTTTGCACATGTTGCGGGTCACAGGGTTTAAAGAGCAGTACCAGAACAAAGTACGAAAATAAAGGGATGATACCTGAGCAAGTTCAAGCATGGTGAATTCACCAGGGTTTCCAAGATTAAAAGGACCGACATGTTCACCTTCCATTAACCTCATCAAACCTTCCACCTTTTAAAGTCAAAAAATCAAAAGCATGTTAATGACAATAAAAGGATAAATAAGATCTCATTGGGCAAACGGCCCTAATCTGTTCGAACAGCATTTACATACATTAATTCATATGGTACATGACATCAGTGACAAAGACATGTATCTGCCTATCCTCAAGGACAAACTATTAAATACAATTGTTATATCAAACTCATCTTACTTGCTGAATTTTGCCGTCTTTATGGCTTTAGTGTACAAACAAATATAGTAAACTAGAAAACCGAAGAACAAGAGTTGTGGAATGCTAACCAAGTCAGAAACAAACTGGAAACTTCTTGTTTGCTTGCCATCACCGTACACAGTGAGTGGTTCTTTTCTGAGTGCCTGCATAGTAGATAGTTTATGAATCAGTATTAGAAAATGGTTGTAAGTGATAAATAAAACCACATAAGTGAGATGGAGAAGCAGCAGTCACCTGAGCAACAAAGTTACTAACGACACGTCCATCATCAATGCACATCCTAGGACCATAAGTATTAAATATCCTTGCAATCCTCACCTACATTGTACATTTTCACAGTTTTATAAAAACAGAACAGATCTCCTAAGTCTCAACCAAATTCCCAAAGTTAAAATGTGATAATCCGATTAGCTATACAGTTTTAATCTAGAATAAAAGAAATTAAACTTTTCTGATCATCTCAACAATAATAAAGTAGTAATCTGGACTGTATTCCCAGAAATAAATATGTTTTTATATGTAAAAACATTTTCTTTTTTTGAACGACAATTTTTTACGCACTAATATACCACGACCTTTTGGTTGGCGGACACACTCACACACCACTGGACCAAAGCCCTTATACTATACAAAATTATTTTCTATCGTATAATGACCTTTACGCAATTGCGACAAATAGGAAAACCATATAAAAAGTCAAGTGTTTGGTGTATTCACTCAAATTATGACCTTTCTGGTCCCAAAGTGACATTTAAACAGAAAAATCAACTTTTTGAACATTCAAAACAAATCATGTTCATAGAAAATGCCAAACACAAAAGTTTGGCAATAATGAAGATATTAGTGGAAACATGAATATAAAAGAAATCTTAACTATTAAGTCTACTTTTGACAAAGAAATCTCTTATAATAAGAGAATACAAATTGGACAAATGAATTTTTCAATTGACCAATGAAAGAGCTCAATTGCACAACCAAGCCTTCTTATTGGTTAATACAGTATAAGTCAAAATTAAATTACTACTATTATTATTATTAACAACTACTACTACTACTATTATTATTATTATTATTATCATTATTATTATAATTAGTATTCTAATTATAATAATTATTATTAAATTAATCGTAATACTAAAAGCACCACCAACGTACGTCTACATGCTAATGAGTATATGAACGAGATTAAATATTAAATATATAAAAAATTATATTAAATAATTTGAATTATGTTAAAATACCAAATTAAACTACTCAAATAAAAAAGATTATTAACAAATTTGATCATTATTTTCAAACCCGAGCAAAGATAGTTGTAATATTTTTATTAAGTTATAGTTATTGTCCGAACCTAATCCGCGTTTAATAACCCGCGCTTACACAAGTAAAACTAGAATACGGATAACGATAAATAATTTAATTGTAATACCAAAAAATATGTAGATGCACGAGATTATAACTATCAAAATAAAAGCACGACTTATAAGTACACACAAAACAAATTTATTTAAATATAATTATTAGTTGTACTTATAGTCTAAACGTTGTACGTGTAATGTTACAAGTACAAAATATTAAACAGTGTCAAATTCTTATATGCTCATATATTAAACTAAATTTTAGAATAAATTTGATTTATGTTTAAAACTTGTGCGTGCACGAAAGTTATATGTAGTTACCTCAAAAGCAATGTACAGTAAAACCTCTATAAATTAATAATGTTGGGACCGGGATATTATATTAATTTAGTGAGATATTATTATATCGATAAATTAATAATTTATTAATTTAAATAGGTTTTACGTATGGCCTTCAAATTTTCAAGTCCAATATACTAGTTACAATGTATACTAGATAGAGATAAAAAAAAAAATAGAAAAACAAGTTTCAATTAACATTTTATCAATTCACATTCACAAATTAATTGAATTTGTCAAGTCCAAATAAGTACCAATTACGTATGACCTTAATAAATTGAATTTGTACAAGTTCTAATTACGCGGCCTCTATATATATAGATGGATTTTTTTTAGTAATTATTAATTTAGGGCCCGTTTGGTTTGTAGGTGGGTTTATGATTAGGATTATGATTAGGATTTGGATATAAAGCTAAAGATTTGGATTTGGATTTGAGGTTTAAATTAAATGAGGAGAGAGAAAAATATAATAAAATAATATATTATATATATTATAAATAAAAGTGTTATGAGTGGTTGATATTAAGTCCGTATAAAGCTGGACCCACCAAATTATCTAAACCTAGCAAAACCCACCAATGGCTGGTGTCAGAGGGACTTATGGTAACATTTTTTCTTTAAGAATTCAACCAAACATGCTTTTTTTTTAGCAAAACAACTCCAACAGTGCCAAATCATGGCAACCAAACGGGAACTTATACTTTCGTTAGAACCAATATATATACACTTGCGTTTCAAAAAAATTATTATCTTATTATTTATCAATTGGGGTCCAAATTTTAATCAGTCTCAATACACAAATTATTAATTTTACGAGTGTTATTAATTTATCGAGTATTAATTTCCAAAAATTTTTAATTTTCAATAAAAATACCATGTGAGCAAAACAATAATAGAGATTTTGGACCCTAACGTCGGCACTATAAAACAAGAGATATTTAACAGGACCCACAAATATAATTAAAAAACAAACCTCGACGCCAGCACCTCTATGGTAGTCCATGGTCAACGTTTCTGCAGTACGCTTTCCCTCATCGTAGCAGCTTCTGACACCTGTCAACCAAATACCACTTCTTCTCAGATCTTCTTTTGGCTTTTTCCTATTTTACCCCTCAGATCTCCCCACGTTCACAAAGTTTATTTTTCCACATTACAATTCCAAAAACCAATCACGCAAAAAATTGTGTTGTTATGCTTGACCCATTCGAATCCACACTAGATCTAAAATTCTAACACTAAATACATTTGTTCAAAACTAAAAATACAAAATTACTAACAAATTTCTAGCGTGTTTCGCGCAGTTATATGTACTTATTTCAAACTGCTTATTTCCTAAAAAAAATTAAGCTATGTAATATGTACTTACTTAATGTCTATTTAGCTCGTAAGCTAACTCACTTTAGTTTATCAACTTACGAGCTAAATAAGCTCAATGCTAAAAGCCCGTTTGCCACGACTAATATAGAATACCAAAACAACTTATTTTATGTCATGATAATACAATACGACCATAAACAATAGTGTATTATTCAAACACTTGTGAAACTTACCAATAGGATTAACATTGCCCCAATAAGTTTCGACTTGAGGATGTTGTAACGGATCACCATAAACCTCACTAGTACTCGTTAGCAAGAAACGCGCACCAACTCTCTTAGCCAAGCCCAACATATTCAACGTCCCTACTACATTAGTCTTGTAACAAACCAATATCAAAGTCAAGGGATTCACAAACTCATTAACACATACATACATACAGGGGCCAGCAATAAAAAAATTGTAGTGTAAATTTTTTAAAATATCTGACTATTTTATAGTGCAATTGAGATTCAGCCATGCGTCGCTCGAATTCGTCCAAAAATAGTAGTAACAAATGAATATTTAAATTTGAAAACAATAAAAGGATATAATGGTCTTGACAGGGTTAAACTTATAATGAACAGGAGAAGCAGGACAAGCCAAATGATAGATCTGATCAACTTCAAGCAACAAAGGCTCAACAACATCATGTCGAATAAGCTCAAATCTAGGGTTACCAAAATGATGCTGCACATTATCTTTATTCCCAGTGAAGAAATTATCAACAACAATAACACTATCACCACGAGCCATCAACCGGTCAACTAAATGACTTCCAACAAACCCGGCCCCACCTGTAACAACTATTCTTAATCCTTTTCTTTTTAATCCTAACGGAATTTTCCCGCCTAAATTAATAGACGACGACTCGAATCCATTCGGGTTATAAGAGTTAAAAGATTTGTAGTTTGTTGTTGTTAAATGAGATGATTTTGATATGGTGTATGCGTTGGTTGTGGGGTCCACGGTGGTTGTTGTAGGGATGACGGTGAAGACAGCGGTGGCGATGGCAATGCCGATGAGGATGAAGAGGAGACGTTGTTCACGTAGGATGTAACGGCCGTAACGGCCGTAACGGCGGTGAGGTGGTGAATCAGATCCCATTTTTTTTATATACTTTTTGTTTTGTGTTTGTGTGTATTTTTTTATGGTGTGTTTAGTGTGTGTTTTTATAGAGAGGGAGTGGTGGTTTGTTGGTTTAAGATGGCCGGTTGGTGATTTTGGAGTAATAATTAAATAAATTACTATAAAATATTGACGGGATTATTTATTTTGGGAAATGACGGATTTGGGTTTATAATGAAATGAAATGAAATGAAAAGTAAACGGTAGGAGAGATTTTTTGCCGTAAGTTTCGTTGGTTTTTTGTCTAGTCGTGTTATTTGGTGGTCGTTTACAACTTTACACGTATGTCACTCGGATAATTTAATGAAAAAAGTATCGCTATATCATCAACACACATTTCATTAAAAAAAAAACAAAAAAACAAACAAACAAAAAACTTTACTATGTACATGTGTGTCAAATAATGTAAGTATGCATCATATTTGGACCATCATGTTGAAACTATGATTGTGTTTAAATCAAATTGTTTAAGGGCATTTAGGGGCGGTGAGCATTGTGATTTTTAATGCTCATTTTGCAAGCTGTTGGCGTATATGGCCGACTGGTCCTAGCCGAACGACCATACAGGCCGTTCGGATTAATGAATAATTCCAGAACAAGTCAAAATTTAGAACATACGAATCCGAAGGGTTCTGTCCGAACGGATTCCCATGTCCGAACGACCCGTTGGAGCCGTTCGGACCAACGGTCATCTCCAGACCAGGAAGTCAACTTTGATATTAATAGTGTGTGGCAGAATTACAGTAACCATGTCAGGTCAGGAAAAAGACCCAAACAGAGTAAGTTCCAGGTGCCACCCGAAGCGGTTGTCAGTATGTTTGGACGCATCCGATGGAGACAAAAAAGGGACTACTATATAAAGGGGCAGCTTCTACAGTAATGGTAACTCACTTTTTACACACAGTACTTAATCTACAAAACATACTTATTATCTTACCTTCATATACTTACTCTCACGCCGGAGTTTGGTCCTGGGGTCACACTCGGGGCGAGACTAACGCGTCTACTTTCTTAGCAGCTATCCGAAGGACTTGACGGACTCAAGGCCGAAAGATATTTTGAAGAATCGTCTCACCTGCATAAAAATACTTAAACACAAGCAGCAAGTAGTTTTATACAAATAATTTTTTTCGGAATGTTCATTTTCCAACGCTCTATAAAATACTAGTAGCATTTATGAATGTTGATCATTATAAGTTGTTTTTACACATTATAATTATATATACATACATTATCAAACGTTTTTATAGAAGGAAAAAAAAAAGTCAAACACACCTTATGAATTAAGTAAGTTTGAATCATGTTTGACGCAAATAACTTTGAAATTGTCAATCATTCCCCTACAAGAGTTGATGAAAACTTTTTAGTTGGAGTGACGGCACACTAAAATCACGTTACATTAGTCGGCTAAAAAGTTAATATCATGGTTACCGAAAATCAAAAGAGTGAAACTACCACTTAGTTAGAATTTTGAGTTAGTTTGTATCACAAGTAGTTTTATATCTCTCCGCACGTGGAGCGCTTTGACATAAGTCACGCTAAAAGATTTTAACATGAGTCATACAAATTGAGTTTGCCACAGTTCGATCTACTTGTTTGATTATTTTCTAGGTAAAAAAAGTTATAAACTACAACAATAACAATAAATGTTTTTTTAAATATATGGGTAAAATTTAAGATTAAATATTTCTATAAAGTTTTGAGCTTAAATGTAAATTTTA
Organism: Artemisia tridentata subsp. tridentata; assembly: GCA_021014915.2. NCBI lineage: Eukaryota > Viridiplantae > Streptophyta > Magnoliopsida > Asterales > Asteraceae > Artemisia > Artemisia tridentata. The sequence goes on from CP139507.1 coordinate 110,009,455, forward strand.
TTAACAAATCAGAATATAACGTTATTTTAAATTTTAACCTTTTAAGTTTAATTAATTACTCCATGTTTTATACACTTATTTATTGTCCGTTTACACACATTTTCTTATAGTTCTTTTTTCCTACATCAAATTACATAATCGAATTCATTAGTATTTTAAACTTAACCACTAGACTTTCAAAATTAACCTTATATATATATATATATATATATATATATATATATATATATATATATATATATATTTTAAAAAACTTTTTTTCAACAATTTTGACACATGTACTTTAATGCATTTTTTAACGGTACGAAAAATTAAGCAATATTTATCAAAAAACTCAATTTTGACTTTTTTAATTGGCCAATAGGAGGCCTCAATATTAGAATTGAACTCTCCTATTAGTTGATATGAATCATCAATTTTTAAATTTTTTTCCTTTTTCTTTATCATATAGTAATAGTAAAGTAAGGATAATTGATGCTGATATATAGTAATAGTAAAGAAGAAAAAGTCGGTGGTAGTTGTAGGCAGTGGTAATTGTTGATTGCAGCAGCTATAAATGAGAAATTCATGTATCATTTATTTATAACGTAAAAGTAAATGAGCGTATTTGATTATATTATGCAAATCGTCATGAAGATAGAATTATGCAATTATTCATTCTTCAATAAAAAAAATTGAGATGTAACTCGATATGAAATATATGTTAAAATGACCGACCATAGTAATCGCGTCTCATAAATTATGTGAAACTTATTAATATACAATGTTTAATGATTATATTATGAGTGTTGATATATAGACCTAAAACATATACCTACTATTAGACCTAATTAATATAATTCATGACAAGTGTTATACACTTATTCTCTCTCATTATTTTTCACCAATTAAGTTTTCAAATGAACCAATCACATCTTTAGATCTAAGTTTAGGTTTTAGTTTTAGGCATACAATTCATTTTTCTTATATTATAGACATGGCTACATAAGATCATCCGTTAAACCGTCCATGAGATTATAAGTTTCAAATTTTCTAATCCTTTTAGTTTAAGTTTTTTTTAGAACCACGATTTTAATTATCTCACAACATTGATACCACAAATCTATCTCGCATATCCTAAGCAGCACTTGAACCTATAACCATTTGGTTAAAGAACTTCTCGCACAACATGAAGTACCATTGAGACACAAGTCATTTACTGATAACTATATAAATATTTAGTTATAAACTTTAATGTTAAATATTGAATGATCATTATACATATATGCAATTAAGAATTCAATGATAATTATTATATACTTTATAGTTACAAATTTGCATTTATATTGTTTTAAGTTAAGTTTTTAATGTTTAAAGTAATGTGTACAATTACAAATAGGAATATGTTGTTATGGGTTATGTTATTGCCACCCCATACCCTACTAAAAGTACAAATGTTTTGTATTTTTCACCCCCTTGGTCCCCCTGTTTACAGTACAACATAATTTTTTATCAGTTTCTGTTCCGTATTTTTTGACAGTTTAACACCTTTGACTTGTTTAACTTTATACAAAACAAAACATGGGGGTGTCACTTGTAAAAAACGAGGGGTGTTTATATGTTGGGTCCCCATCGGCAGTTCATGCAAACCATGAAAGATATGAACATCAGTTTTAGCAAGTGAGAAAAACTGATGAACATCAAAATCTTTGAGGTAGGGTTTGCTTTAGAACGACACAGACATGCTAATAACACATTGTCATTTTCACATATTATAAATCTTTATCAATGAATAAATCAACAAGATTTACAAAGAGTAGCCTACGAAAAACTACCCCGGTTTTTGAAAAATAAAAACTCTCCAAAATCAAACAACAAAAGACTGCTAGCTGCTTTGTTGTTCCTATGAGAGGAGGATTCTAACCATAATACTTTGTATTATTTTCTTTGTAGGAATCTCTACTTAACTTAGATTACGACCTTGGTTTATATAGGAAAGTAAATTGTGGTTGCATGTGGTTTGCATAGTAAGTTGTCCACTTGCTATAGATAGGCACGTGCCTAGTAAGCTAGTCTGAATCTTACTTTCGGCTATTCTTGATTTGACAACTTAGAGTTTCAATGCCTGTTTCACGTATATCGATAAGTACTTGAGCTTATCTTCTTGTGTAAGCTTTCCCGCTTCTCGTTATGAGGTTTAGGTTGTAATCAGAGTTAAGTCTTCAGAGTCACAGAGACATTTGTCAGATCTCAGTGACCCTGGTGTTGCCTTTAGCTCCTTGTAACTTCACTCCCTAACTCCGCATCAGGTTATGAGGTTGCCTTCTTTAGTTGGTCTTCGACTTCCCTGAAGCCATTAAGGCGTTTTGAGCTTTTTACAACACTCACTGATTTCTTTATTAGTGAGTCAACTTCTGAATAATAATTAGAGAGACATGTTCTCTGATAACTCTCAGGGAGTATATCACTTCTGATAACTATCAGGTTCACTTTGATAGTTATGAAGTGACATACTCTCTGCTCGTTATCAGGAAGGTGAATTAGGCCATTTTATGTTTAAATACTTATCAGAGACAATTTGGTTGATTTATCAGACCCAATGATCCGTGCTAAATAGTGTATATAAATAATATGCAGACGGATACGCGTGAATAAATACAAATCACCCCTTTGTGAAAAAGGATACTTGCAAAAACTCACGTTTGTGTGTGTGATACCAGGTAAGTGATTACCCGGGTCGTTTCCCAACGAGGAGTGAATGGGCAATTGTTGAAGGTTTAGATTAGAGTGACTGATGATTGGATTACGGATTTTTGCTTGATTATTCTAATTTAAACAATAGAGAAAAAAATTCTCACAACAAAATTAAGATTTAAACTAAATTATATTAAAAACGCGTTACGGGAATTAAAAAACGCGATTAAAAAGTGAAACATTAGAAAACTAATCCTACAAGTGCTAAATTAATTTTTCTAAGTTCTATTTAAGAAAAGAAAATTTTGGAAATTAAAATTATATTTTTCTGATTATTATTCTATTTATTATGAATTAAAAACTATTAGAAATTAATTAAAAGGATTAAAAATAGCAAATGACTTTAGAAAAATCTGAAAAATTCAAGTTAAGTCTAAATTAATATTCTAAGTCTAGGAAAAATAAAATTACAAGTTATCTAAACCCTAATAAGCAGTTGGGCTAATAAGCAGTTTAGAAATAAGCACTTAAGCACCAAAAATTACCAAAAGCTCAGAAACAGTTCAAACAATTTTTTAAAGTATAAAACCACTAAAATCAAACAGCTTAACTCACTGAATAAGCAAAATAAGCAATTGAGCAGTTTATCAATTTATGCAGAAATAGCAGGGAAATCCCCAACTTGCAGATCCAATTAAGTACTTAAAATAAGCAGAAAAGTGGAACTTATGGGGGGCAAAACCTTGCTAGTACTACTGGGTATACTAAAAACCAAAAATGCCCAATTTTAACAATCCAATTGAACTCCAATTTGAGGCTAGATCAGATGGTTGAAAACCAAAAAGCTGAGTGCAGAGTTGGTGTTCAGACCACAAGGATTTGCAGACCTGATTTAAGCTAGGAAATAAGCTCTAAAGGGAAAACAAAGCTCAAAATCCTAAAGCCTATACTACTAGCTAACATTCAAACCAAAAATCATGGAATAAGTACAAGTGGATAAGCAGAAAAACAGCTGAGAAAAAGCTAAGAAAAGCTCAAATCTGCTCAGTGTATACTGATGCAACAGGAAAGGGAATTTGCACTTTTCTCTTTCAGTGTTTGGTGAAACTGATCCAACTCTTAATCACTTACTCTAACAACTATTAAGAACACAATTTAACCAAAAAAAAATGGCTGAGATAAGCTCAGCTTATGTAGTGCTTAATAAGGCAGTTTTGAGAGCCAAGATTACACTTTCTAACTCAACTTCTTCAAATACCTCAAAACAGCTTAATATCTAACAAAAACAGCTAAACTAGCCTAAGATAAGTGCAATCAAACTTAAGCAAAAGGCCAAAGAACAGTGGTTAACAGATTTGACCCTTTTTGGGTCGTATGCCAAACACCACTTACAAGGACTGATTTTTACTTTTACACTACGAATGACTAAAACATCCAAAGATTCTGACTAATTAGTGAATACCTAACTTAGTTAAGTTGATAAAAGCAGATTACAAGTTAAAAGAAGTACTGAATAAGCTATAAGCTTATTTTGACTATTTGACTGATTTGGCTTATTTAATGGAAAATGAGATTAAAACTTATACTAACTATCAAACTGACTTAGATTAACTTAAATAACTTGAATAAGTACTGAAAACACAAAGTAACACTCAAATAAGCAGTTATACAGTGAAATTAGAAATTAAGCAAAAATTGAGAAAAAGCTTACAAGTAACTGAGGCTTATGAAAGATAGAACTAATGATCAGAACAAACCCTAGCTTGTTAACACAAGCTAGAAACCCTATTAAAGCCTTCCTGAATAGCTTATTCCTTCAGAAGAGCTTATTGTGAGCTTATGTTGACTTTGTTGACTTTCTTCATCATTTCTTGAATTTCTTGAATTGAGACTGTGAGACTTATCACAAGCTCATTATAAGCTATGTAGAGCTTAAATGAGCTTATATAAACAGGTAACAAGCTTTTTCAAACACCAAAATACTTAATTCGAATTAACAAAAACTTGGATTTCTATTATAACTGAAATTTAATACAAGATTGCTTGAACAATAGAACAATATGACTGTAAATAACTTGAATTAACAACTGGAACTTTAAAATTTATAAAACTTGAACATTAAAAGTACAATACGATTAAAAATAAAAACTAACTGCCAATTAAGGCTACATTGTGGTCCTGTATATACAAAACTAAGATGGGAAAGGACCTATCTTCTTCTCTGGTTCCTTCTGCACCCTTGGATGGACTTGAAATGATCTCAGTCGTCAAAACTGATTTTGGCGCCAAAATTGAGATAGTGGAAAAATCCACTATCTCTGGTTGAGTGTACTGAGGAAGAAGCATTAAATGCCTTTTGGCATGTTAGGTGGAGTGTTGAGGAGGAGGGGGTGGAGTTGCAGAGAAATACTGTGGGTGAGGGGTGGTTTTGGTTTTGGCGGGGCGGTATTGAAGAAGATAAGTTTGACCGAGTCAAACTCTGGGTTTTATCTAAAAAGAAATAAGGTCGGGTTATGGGTTTAGGTTTTGGGCTTAGGTTATCTGTTTTGGGATTGGGCTTGGTTAGGATTAAGTGGGTTGGGTTTTATTGATGGGTTAAGGGTTTTAGTTATTTAGGATTAGGATATGGTTTGATTAGCAGCTGGGTTAGTTTAGGATTGGAAATTGGATTTTAGTTAAGTCTTAGGGACCAAAGTTGTAATATCCTGAAAATCCAAGGACTATTGCTGCCAAAAGTGAAAATTAATTCCAGGGACCATTAGTGAACATGTTTGATTTCCCAAGGACTCATGTTGACTTATCTTCCAAATTAAACCTTCAGGGACTAATTCTGCCAATTTATGAAACTTCAGGGACTGAAACTGTCAATTTTGTAAACTTAGCTCGTTTTTCACCTGTTTTCAATCCTTTTGTACCTGAATCATATAAAAACACATTCTATGGATATTTGTAGCATTATGTGACTTTTCAAAGTGTTTTTGGCTGTTTTTGCAGTTTAAATGGGAATAAAATGATGAGTATTTAGACACTCATCAATCCCCCACACTAAACTATTGCTAGTCCCTAGCAATCATTTATGAAAATTTAATGGATTTTATGTCTCTTTACCAAAAGCCATTACTTCTGGAGTAGCCAATGTTTTAGTATGATACTTTGGTACATTAATAACCAAATGATTTTGAGCAAACCATCAGCTGTCAACGGATTTGATTTGTCTTTACCAAAAGCCGTTTGCTTCTGGACTAGCCAACTCTTAGATAAAATACAGTTATTATCTTGGTGAGCTGATTACCAATTATGGTTTTCCAATGCCTTTACCACAAGCCATAACCTTGCGGGCTAGCCAACTCTTCACTTATAAAGACTAGCAGGGTACCCGCGCGTTGCGGCGGCGGGTACCCTGTAATTAAAATTACCGATGCGTAATTTTTTTATTATATATTTTTTTGAGATGATAGTGTTATAGATGACAAAAAAAATTAGATGGTGGTGTATATGTGAGTTGAGAGGTAAATAAGATTTGTGTAAATGTTTTAGACGTGTGTGTAATAGATATGATATGGTTTGTGTGAATTTATATGGTGGATGCAGTTACACGTTTTAATATATCATTGATCAGAACATTTATTAGTTTTGGTGGTTTTATTTCATAGCAAAAGTAACATATTTTAACATTAAGTAAGTGTGTTGTCTTAAAATATTAAGTTTTCTAATTCGGGGAGATCTCAAATACATTGTAATGTAGTATAGATATAAATATAGATTATTGAAAATAAAAACGACAAAATCCCATGGTTCATATTAAATTATATGAAATTTGATCGATCAAAAAGCCCATTATTTACATTACATTTAGCCATTTAGCGTTTAGTCTTACAGCTAGTAAATTTGCTCTCTCTTTTTATATCGATTCCAAAATCAAAGTAAATTATTTTTTCAATTTTTGTTATTTGATTATATTCTAATACAAAAGTTTATCTTTGGAGATTTACCGCTTAAACCATAGCTCACATGTTTTGTAAGAATGTAGACCCAAAAAAAAACTCCATTGAAAAAAAAAAAAAAAAAAAAAAAAAAAAAAAAAAAAAAAAAAAAAAAAAAAAAAGATCAACATGTCAAAAAACATCCGTGTTCAAACTCTGCAAACACGAACATTTCTATGAGCACTTTTATGGCCTCAAAAAATAATACAAGTCAGAAATATCTAAAACGAATGGCTTTAAAAAAATAATAATAAATAAATAAATAAAAACCGAGTTACATTTCTATGTAAGAATAATAATTTTACAAACTATAAGGGTTTTAACTTCTAAGCTAAAGGTAGCATGTTCTTTATTCATTAGGTTCAAGGGTCCAACAAACAAGTTCACCCCGCTTCAAAGGTCTATTCAGATTCTCCAACCATTTACGAGTCAAAGATTAGTGTACGTGCACTTGTACGATAAAAACCATTAAACATCATATACTGAATACATATATGATATACTCCGTATGTTTTATTATAAACTACTCAACCTTCAAAATTTTCCACAAAAAACATTTCCAATTTTCAATACAGTAGTAGTAATTAACTTGGAACCTATTGTGCAAATATAAGTGCAAAAACAATGGTATAACCTAAAACACCCACGTATCCCATTCTATTTCAAACAACCCCCCACATCTAGATCTAAATATTTCTCCCTTATCCCCTTTCCCCTCTCACGTATCCCATTCTCCTTCCTCTAAAAACCAAAGCCCCATTCTCCTTTTGCTATTTGCAAATCTACACCATCTCCATACGAATTCAACCGACCAAATATACTTTTGAGTTGATGTCTCTTCAAATCATACGATCGGTATCCGATTTTTGGATGGATACCCGCTAAAAGCACCATCAAAGTGACCAGATCTACAACCGAAACCACCGAAACACAACAAAACTCGTCGTGGTTGCGGCTGATGTGGCGGCGGTGGAGGTGACAAAGGTGGTGATTGTGTCGGATGACAGTGGTGAGGAACTTAAAGATAACACAGAGCCACTTCTATTTCTTTCTCAAAACCACCGAAACAACCAACAAATACACCTAAACCACTGAAACCTCCACCATTTCGTTCACATAACCACCCAGCGAAACCACCTAGCCCGATGAAATCACCCAACAACTGTGATAGTGTGGCAATTTCAGAAGGCGGCGGCGACAATGGGGGTTATGATGGCGGCAGTTGGTGGGTATTTTGAAAGAGAGAAGGGGTTGTTTGTGTTCAGATAGATAGATGAAAGAAAACAACTGTGATAGTGTAGCCCTTTTTATTCTGTATAAAAGTGGATGGCTGGAGGGAGTAAAGAAAATGGAAGAGCCGTTTCAATGGGTGTTCTGGATGGTGTAAATGGTGATGTAAATGTGTTGTTACAAAACTTGGGCTGTTACGTCTGCACATTCAAGATTTCTATAAAACGTATTGACCAAACGTCAAGCCAAATGTGATTATTATTAGCTCATTTAAATGTATTGACCAAACGTCCAAACCATAATTTGTTTTATTACTAAATGGCTTGTTATTACCTATTTGGTAAATGGCTTGTTATTTCCTATTTGGGAAATGTTTTTGGTCTTATAATTTTTAAGACTTCCTCTTTTAGAAGTCCTAAATGCATTAGTATGTAGTATAGATATGGGGAGTTGAATACCATACAATTTTTGGCAAATTGTAAGCCATAAACGGATTTGAGATATCTTTACCAAGAGCCGTTTGCTCTCGGATTAGCCAGTCCTTATGTGGGTTAGACATGGTGGACTGATAACCATTTGTTGTGTTAGTGCAAAGCACTTCCACCAAATGAAAAAAAAAAATTTTGGCCAAAACGGGGGAATAGGGCACTAGAAAGGTACAATGTGACAAAATTCGAGAGAATTCCCCCCCCCCCCACACTTAGAAGTGAATATTGCCCTCAATATTCAAAGCACCGGCTATTATGCCGACACTTAGAACGTAAAAAGGAAATACTACTAGCCAAGAGTGAAAACACAACAATTATTTTTTATTTTTATTTTTTTTTTAACTGAAAATTATATACAACAGCAGGGGCAACTCCCCCACACTTAGGTGTTAGAAAAGAGAAAGAAGTCAGAGACATGGGTGAAAACCCATGTTGCGCTAATATTTTGTTCACCGAGTCACTTAGCTTGACTCGACCCCCGCATTCATTGGTTCATGGGGAAAGTTTGAAGATCTGGGACAACCATGGGTGGTATGTCCTCTCCAAAGTAGTGTTTTAACCGATGGCCATTCACTTTAAAATTTGGACCGTCATTTTGAGATAACTCAACGGTACCATATGGATAAACCTTTGTAATAGTGAATGGACCAGACCAACGGGATTTGAGTTTGCATGAGAAGATCTTTAATCTTGAATTGAAAAGAAGGACTCGATCACCAACGTTGAAAACGCGGTTCTTGATTTTAGAGTCATGAATCTTCTTTGTCTTTTCTTTATAGATCAAAGAGTTCTCGTAGGCCTGATCACGTAGTTCATTTAATTCATTCATTTGAACTTTACTGTGATCACCCGCAGTTTGGATGTCAAAGTTAGCATGTTTCAAGGCCCAGTAGGCTTTGTGCTCTAATTCGATCGGAAGATGACATGCCTTTCCGTACACAAGCTTGTAAGGTGTACACCCGATGGGTGTTTTGTAAGCTGTACGGAAGGCCCATAGAGCATCATCCAATTTATCCGACCAGTATGCACCATTTTCTCCTACAGGCCGTTCTAAGATTCTTTTAATACCCCGATTTGAAACTTCCACTTGTCCACTTGTTTGTAGGTGATACGCAGTAGAAAGACGGTGAGTAATACCGTATTTAAGCATGACTTTTGCAAATTGTTCATTGCAAAAGTGTGTACCGCGATCACTAATGATAGCACGGGGAGTTCCAAACCGAGAAAAGAGTGATTTCAGAAATTTACACACTACTCGGGCGTCGTTGGTGGGGAGAGCTTTCGCTTCGACCCATTTAGATAAATAATCGACAGCCACGAGTATATACTTGTTCCCTCGTGAAGACGGGAACGGGCCCATAAAGTCAATGCCCCAAACGTCAAAAATTTCACAAACTTGAACGACGTTTTGTGGCATTTCATCTCTTTGAGAGATCTTCCCTTGACGTTGACAAGAGTCACAAGATTTGACTAAGTCATGGGCATCACGGTAGATTGTAGGCCAATAGAAACCAGAATCAAACACCTTCTTGGCGGTGTAATTGGCACCATGATGTCCCCCTGTGGGTCCATTGTGGCAAGCCTTAAGAATATCAACGGCTTCTTGGCCGTGAACACACCGCCGGATGACTTGATCCGCACATACTTTAAATAAGTAGGGGTCGTCCCAAAAGTAATGCTTCACATCTTTGAAGAATTTGTTCTTTTGTTGGGACGACATCCCTTTCACTATGAAGTTACCCGCATGGTAATTTGCGAAGTCAGCAAACCATGGGGTAGTAGAATCTCCTCGAAAAGCAACCGCATTGAGTGTCTCGAGAGGAAATGTTTCATTAATTTCCTTTTTCTCGAAAACATCTTGGTGTGGGTTCTCTAATCGGGATAGATGATCAGCAGCTAAGTTCTCAGCTCCTTTTTTATCACGTATAATGATATCAAATTCTTGCAGGAGGAGAACCCAACGGAGCAATCTCGGCTTTGCATCTTGTTTTGCAAAGAGATATTTGAGAGCCGAGTGATCCGTATACACTATACATTTCGTCAAGATCAAATATGGCCGAAACTTCTCAAAGGCATACACCACAACTAATAATTCTTTTTCTGTAGTGGTGTAATGAGTTTGAGCTTCAGTCATGGTTTTACTTGCGTAGTGGATAGGCTGAAAGTGTTTGGCTTTTCGTTGCCCCAGGACTGCACCGATAGCAAAATCACTTGCATCGCACATGAGCTCAAAGGGAAAATCCCAGTCGGGGGCAACTAGAATGGGTGCTTCAGTAAGCTTTTTCTTTAATGTTTCAAAAGCTTCGATGCACTCGGGTGAGAAGATAAAAGGAGCATCCTTTTCAAGGAGATGAGTCATAGGCCGGGCGATTTTAGAAAAATCTTGTATGAATCTACGATAGAAACCGGCATGACCCAGAAAACTCCTAATACCTTTGACGGTAGTGGGATGAGGTAATTTAGCAATGACATCAACTTTAGCTCTGTCAACCTCAATCCCGTTCTTTGATATCTTATGGCCGAGGACAATGCCCTCTTTGACCATAAAATGACTCTTCTCCCAATTTAGACAAAGATTGGTGTCTTCACACCGTTTCAGCATGTTTTCTAAATGGGAGAGACATGTTTTGAATGAATCCCCAATGACCGAGAAGTCATCCATAAAGACCTCCTTAGTTTTCCCGATCATGTCGGAGAATATGGACATCATGCACCTTTGGAATGTGCCTGGAGCATTGCATAAGCCAAAAGGCATACGTTTATAAGCAAAGGTTCCATAGGGGCATGTGAAGGTGGTCTTTTCTTGATCTTGTGGATCAATGGGAATTTGAAAGTAACCCGAGAAACCATCAAGGAAACAATAGTACTCGTTCCCTGCTAATCTCTCAAGCATTTGGTCCATAAAGGGTAGAGGAAAGTGGTCTTTTCGGGTGGCATCATTTAACTTACGATAGTCAATGCAAACACGCCACCCCGTAACCAATCGAGTTGGGATCAACTCATTCTCATCATTTGTGACAACAGTTATGCCACCTTTTTTGGAACACAGTGAATGGGACTAACCCAAGGACTATCAGAGATGGGATAAATCAATCCTGCATCAAGAAGTTTGAGAACCTCTTGTTTGATAACATCGTGGATTTTAGGATTCACCCTTCTTTGATGTTGGACTGCTGGTTTAAAGTCATCCTCCATTAAAATCTTGTGAGTACAAAATTCAGGGTTGATACCCTTTATGTCGGAGAGTTTCCAAGCAATGGCTTGCTTGTGTGACTTCAAGACCTTTATTAGAGCAGTCTTTTCCTCATCACTTAAATCTTTAGCAATAATGATGGGTAATTTATTATCACCCTCCAAAAATGCGTACTCAAGATGAGGTGGTAAGTCTTTGAGTTCGACCTCAGGGAATTCATCGGTTTTCTCAACTGATTTGATTTCCTCATTATGAAGTTCAACGGGAGGGAGTGGAGGAGAATTGTCCTGATTCAACAATTTCTCAAGAAGAAGAATATCTCCCTCCAGATCAATCTCAGCGTTATCAATTCCTTCTAGAAATGAATCACACTTGAGAAAAGCCTCGATCTCTTCCAAAATGAAATCACTTCCCTCAAACGGAGTGAGAGAAGGGGAAGAGTCGGAAATGATAGGCAGAGAAGATGTGGTGGGGTCCCCACTCACAGAATTATGAGAATAACCAAGAAACTCTTGAGAGTACTCCTTTGAAGCAATATCAATGACATCGATTCGGTTAACTGATTCAGAATCATAATTTGAGGAGTACCTCGAAGTTTGATCGAGGTTAAAGGTAACAGCTTCATTACCCACACGTAATGTGATTTCATGCTCAAATACATCAATGAGATCATGGCCCGTTCTTAGGAATCCTTTTCCAAGAATGAGGGGAACCCTAGGATCAGCATCGAAATCAACAACCACAAAGTCAGCTGGAAAATGGAACTTTCCTACTTTCACAAATACATCCTCAGCAATGCCGCGTGGATGAGATATGGTACGATCTGCAAGCTCAAGAGTCATGCAGGTAGGAGTGTGTGGAAAACTAGAAGGGGGGTTGAATAGTTTTTACCGTTTTTAAAGTTTTATTTGCTTTGTTACTATATGTTAGATTCAAAGGAAACAATCACAAATAAATAATCACACAATGTAAGTAAAAGATAAAGAGAGGAAAGATCAAACCACACGACACTGTTGTTTATAGTGGTTCGGCTACAAGGACTCTCTTCCTTGCCCTACTCCACTCCCCGAGTTTCCTACTCGAGAGTTTATCTTTCACTAAGAAACAAACTCCTTTCCTAGGTGGAGAAAACCTTTACACGTCGCTTATTTCCTTTTCCGGTACTAAGCTAAACACCGGGTTCTTTTCACAAGGTAGAACCAACCTGACGTCGCCTATTTACTTTACCGACACTAAGCTAGATGTCGAGTTCTTTACACGGGTACAACTACTCCCTACACTCCTTGTGCTTTAAGGACTAAAGCACTAACCACACTCACTGATTACAAATGATAGATATGATGTGTGAAACAAACTACAATATCACACAGTAATGCAACTAAAGGATTACGGTTCTGTAGATCCTTGAATGCTTGATCTCCTTTCTACAAAATGAAAGATCAAAGTGAAATGCAACTATGAATGATGTTAGTAAGATATGTACTGAATGAATATATGTGTTAAAGCTATATGAGTGATGAGAGAGCCAAATGATCAGCTTCCTATTTATAGGCAAGCTGATCTTCAGCTCACGGATCCGGCGGATCCCTCAAAAGGGATCCGTCCTTTACAAGACTTGGATCCGTGGGATGTGACAGCTATGTAATAGTTGTCTCTTACCATATCTTAGTTGTATCTTACCATATCATCCAAGATCTTCAAATGTCAACTATGTTGCTTGTAAATCTAACCAAAATATATCAAAGATATTGTATGTGATGCATACAATGATGTCATGGAATGGTTTATGAATTAAAGTTTCCTTTTAAGGAAACAAGTTACTAAACTTGTAATTCTTAGTTAATATGTGAAGTGTAAAGTGTGTACTTAAGAGACTTAAGCTAGTATTTATTATTTGCTAAAAGGTATTCCTTTTATTTGTCATTAACAAAACTAATGAAAGATCAAAGAATATAAATAACGTTTTTGAGACGCTATTTGTATTAACAGTCATGCAGGTAGGAGTGAGTTTAGGAAGAGAAAGTTTCTTCCACACTGAATGAGGCATCAGGTTGATGCTTGCACCAAGATCGGCCAAGGCATAGCATTCAACCATTCCCGGAAATACACAAGGTATTAGAAACTTTCCAGGATCTCCAAGCTTCTCGGGAAGCTTTTTCAAGATAACTGCTGAGCAGTTCTCATTTAATGGAGTTCTTGCCATTTCAAACAGTTTTTCCTTGTTGCTTAACAAGTGTTTGATTGTGGATGCAAATTTGGGCATCAGAATGATAGCATCCGCAAAGCTTATGTCAAAATGTAATTCTTTAAAGATTTGAAAGAATTTATCCATTTGTTGACTAGCCTTGTCGCGGAGCTTTTGCTCATTTAAACGTGATGGGTAAGGAATAGAAGGTTTGGATTTAGGGTTTTCAACAGGGATTTCATGCGGTTCAAAGACAACTCCAGGTTTAGTCTTGGGTTTCGGGACAACTTGAGGTTGGACGTTGTCGGTACCTCCGTTATTAGTAGGAAGTACCTTGTCCTTAATCACCTCAGGTTCACTTTCCACTACCTTGGGAGGAGGAGAAGAAGAGGTAGTAGGAATAGTGGGTCCATCATAAGCTTTACCACTGCGTGTGGTGACAGCTTTGAGTTCACTCTTTGGGTTGACAACAGTGTTACCAGGGAGACCTCCCGAGGAAGAAGGTGGATTGAGATGGTTCATGAGACTGGCAAGCATATTCTTAACTTCGCTTTGAGAATGATCAATTTTTTTTGAAAGCTCATTCTTTAGCTCAGTTCCTTGCTTGTGTATTGAAGATTGAAATTCATTCTTCAAATTAGAGATTTGATTTTGCATTGCCCTCATTTTGGTCTCATTAACCTTGATGTAGTTATCAAGTTCATTTGAGAGAGGTCCTTGGTAATTAGGAGTTGAATACCCTTGATTACCCCTTTGGGGTGGGTATTGATTGTTCGGGGTATGAAATTGATTTTGCATGTTTTGCCCTTTTTGTTGATTAGGATTAATCCTATTTGGATTGTTGGGTGGAGGAAATCCGGGTGGTCCAATTCGGTCGCTAGCACGGTAGTTTGGTTCCACTTGAGGACGGTATTGATTACCTCCTTGATTGGAAATTCCGGCTATAGCATTAACATCAAATGAAGTGCCATAGGTGGCAGTACAATTGTAGTAAGCATGAGGACCACCACAAGTAACACAAACTTCTATCTTTTTTAGTTTAGCAGTGTGAGAAGTTTGTGGAGCAGAATCTTTCTTTTGTGAGGAGAAAACCAAAGCTTGAATAGCCTTCGTGAGTTCAGCAAGTTGAGTATCAGTACTAGAAGAACTCACGGGAGATGAAGTGGAAGGACCAGCACTAGCCTGGGAATTATATGGCTTGGTTCGTGCAGTGCGGACCTTAGACTTATTTTCAATGAGTGCTAAAGCTTCTTTTGTGGATTTGCTCAGAAAATTACCTCCAGCTGAGGCATTGAGAGAATCTTGGTCAGATGGGTTTAAACCATTGTAGAAAATGTCCATTTGCATCAACTCGGTGAAACCATGATGAGGACATTTGCGAAGCAATCCTTTGAAACGATCCCATGCCTCACCAAATGATTCATTAAATTTCTGTGTGAATTTCATGATTTCATTTTTAAGATGCGTGGTTTTAGAAGGAGGAAAGAATTCATTTACGAACTTCTGAACCAAATCTTCCCATGTTTCAATTGATCGAGGGGGTTGTTTGTCAAGCCAATTCTTGGCAGCCCCATCGATGGAAAACGGGAAAAGAAGAAGTTTGATTGCCTCTTCAGGGACATTTTTGCATTTGATGGTGGATGTGATTTTATTGAACCATCGAATGTGATCTTGAGGATCGTCCCTTTCAAAACCATAGAATTGACGCGATGTTACAAGGTTTATCAACCCGGTTTTAAGCTCAAAATTCTCAGCCACGATGGCTGGAACAATAATGGCATCTCCATAACCCTCGGTGGGAGCTTGGAGAAGCTCATTCATAGGACGGTCTTCTGCCATGATGACAGGGGTTTTGGGATCAGTTCGTACCCGGGTACGACTGATGGGGCAGAACGTCTACGACGTCTTCGAGGTATGTTTACAAGCTTACGAAAAGGGCTTGATGACCTAGAAGAACGAGTGCGCATGCACTAAATATTTCAATTAAATCAAGATCGAAGCAAAACACAAGGAACTTAAAACCTTAAATCAACCAGCGTACGGTAGCTCTCTGACTGAAAAACGCACAGAGTGGCGGAGAAGCAAAGGTGGGCAATAAATGCTCCTTAAAAACCCGCTTCTTTCAGTTCTACAATTTAATGTCAAACTATCCTTAAACCTCCGTTATAGTTTGTTTATCAATCAAAGGTGAGCCGAATTCGCAAGCGACACAAAGGCAAGTTTTAATCTTTGGTTTGGGAACTTATTATGATAATACCCAAGTTGAGGAATATTATATTGATTTTGCTTTTATCTTTTATTTTACAATAAAACAGAAAATGTTTTTGGGTTTTTTTTTATATTTTTTATATGATATTATATATATAAAAGAAAAGGAAAATATTTTTGTATTTTTTATGGTTTATGGAAACAGGAACTTCTGAAAGAAGGATCTCAAGTCACTAATCGTTTAAAACTTAAATAATATTGTCGCAACACAACCTCCCCGGGAGCGGCGCCAAAATTTGATCCGTGCTAAATAGTGTATATAAATAATATGCAGACGGATACGCGTGAATAAATACAAATCACCCCTTTGTGAAAAATGATACTTGCAAAAACTCACGTTTGTGTGTGTGATACCAGGTAAGTGATTACCCGGGTCGTTTCTCAACGAGGAGTGAATAGGCAATTGTTGAAGGTTTAGATTAGAGTGACTGATGATTGGATTATGGATTTTTGCTTGATTATTCTAATTTAAACAACGAGAAACAAATTCTCACAACAAAATTAAAATTTAAACTAAATTATATTAAAAACGCGTTACGGGAATTATAAAAACGCGATTAAAAAGTGAAATATTAGAAACCTAATCCTACAAGTGCTAAATTAATTTTCCTAAGTTCTATTTAAGAAAAGAAAATTTTGGAAATTAAAATAATATTTTTCTGATTATTATTCTATTTATTATGAATTAAAAACTATTAGAAACTAATTAAAAGGATTAAAAATAGAAAATGACTTTAGAAAAATCTGAAAAATTCAAGTTAAGTCTAAATTAATATTCAAAGTCTAGGAAAAATAAAATTACAAGTTATCTAAACCCTAATAAGCAGTTGGGCTAATAAGCAGTTTAGAAATAAGCACAAAAATAAGCACTTAAGCACCAAAAATTACCAAAAGCTCAGAAACAGTTCAAACAACTTTTTAAAGTATAAAACCACTAAAATCAAACAGCTTAACTCACTGAATAAGCAATTGAGCAGTTTATCAATTTATGCAGAAATAGTAGGGAAATCCCCAACTTGCAGATCCAATTAAGTACTTAAAATAAGCAGAAAAGTGGAACTTATGGGGGGCAAAACCTTGCTAGTACTACTGGGTATACTAAAAACCAAAAATGCCCAATTTTAACAATCCAATTGAACTCCAATTTGAGGCTAGATCAGATGGTTGAAAACCAAAAAGCTGAGTGCAGAGTTGGTGTTCAGACCACAAGGATTTGCAGACCTGATTTAAGCTAGGAAATAAGCTCTAAAGGGAAAACAAAGCTCAGAATCCTAAAGCCTATACTACTAGCTAACATTCAAACCAAAAATCATGGAATAAGTACAAGTGGATAAGCAGAAAAACAGCTGAGAAAAAGCTAAGAAATGCTCAAATCTGCTCAGTGTATACTGATGCAATAGGAAAGGGAATTTTCACTTTTCTCTTTCAGTGTTTGGTGAAACTGATCCAACTCTTAATCACTTACTCTAACAACTATTAAGAACACAATTTAACCAAAAAAAAATGGCTGAGATAAGCTCAGCTTATGTAGTGCTTAATAAGGCAGTTTTGAGAGCCAAGATTACACTTTCCAACTCAACTTCTTCAAATACCTCAAAACAGCTTAATATCTAACAAAAACAGCTAAACTAGCCTAAGATAAGTGCAATCAAACTTAAGCAAAAGGCCAAAGAACAGTGGTTAACATATTTGACCCTTTTTGGGTCTTATGCCAAACACCACTTACAAGGACTCATTTTTACTTTTACACTAGGAATAACTAAAACATCCAAAGATTCTGACTAATTAGTGAATACCTAACTTAGTTAAGTTGATAAAAGCATATTACAAGTTAAAAGAAGTACTGAATAAGCTATAAGCTTATTTTGACTATTTGACTGATTTGGCTTATTTAATGGAAAATGAGATTAAAACTTATACTAACTATCAAACTGACTTAGATTAATTTAAATAACTTGAATAAGTACTGAAAACACAAAGTAACACTCAAATAAGCAGTTATACAGTGAAATTAGAAATTAAGCAAAAATTGAGAAAAAGCTTACAAGTAACTGAAGCTTATGAAAGATAGAACTAATGATCAGAACAAACCCTAGCTTGTTAACACAAGCTAGAAACCCTATTAAATCCTTCCTGAATAGCTTATTCCTTCAGAAGAGCTTATTGTGAGCTTATGTTGACTTTGTTGACTTTCTTCATCATTTCTTGAATTTCTTGAATTGAGACTGTGAGACTTATCACAAGCTCATTATAAGCTATGTAGAGCTTAAATGAGCTTATATAAACAGGTAACAAGCTTTTTCAAACACCAAAATACTTAATTCGAATTAACAAAAACTTGGATTTCTATTATAACTGAAATTTAATACAAGATTGCTTGAACAATAGAACAATATGACTGTAAATAACTTGAATTAACAACTGGAACTTAAAATTTATAAAACTTGAACATTAAAAGTACAATACGATTAAAAATAAAAACTAACTGCCAATTAAGGCTACATTGTGGTCCTGTATATACAAAACTAAGATGGGAAAGGACCTATCTTCTTCTCTGGTTCCTTCTGCACCCTTGGATGGACTTGAAATGATCTCAGTCGTCAAAACTGATTTTGGCGCCAAAATTGAGATAGTGGAAAAATCCACTATCTCTGGTTGAGTGTACTGAGGAAGAAGCATTAAATGCCTTTTGGCATGTTAGATGGAGTGTTGAGGAGGGGGGTGGAGTTGCAGAGAAATACTGTGGGTGAGGGGTGGTTTTGGTTTTGGCGGGGCGGTATTGAAGAAGATAAGTTTGACCGAGTCAAACTCTGGGTTTTATCTAAAAAGAAATAAGGTCGGGTTATGTGTTTAGGTTTTAGGCTTAGGTTATCTGTTTTGGGATTGGGCTTGGTTAGGATTAAGTGGGTTGGGTTTTATTGATGGGTTAAGGGTTTTAGTTATTTAGGATTAGGATATGGTTTGATTAGCAGCTGGGTTAGTTTAGGATTGGAAATTGGATTTTAGTTAAGTCTTAGGGACCAAAGTTGTAATATCCTGAAAATCCAAGGACTATTGCTGCCAAAAGTGAAAATTAATTCCAGGGACCATTAGTGAACATGTTTGATTTCCCAAGGACTCATGTTGACTTATCTTCCAAATTAAACCTTCAGGGACTAATTCTGCCAATTTATGAAACTTCAGGGACTGAAACTGTCAATTTTGTAAACTTAGCTCATTTTTCACCTGTTTTCAATCCTTATGTACCTGAATCATATAAAAATACATTCTATGGATATTTGTAGCATTATGTGACTTTTCAAAGTGTTTTTGGCTGTTTTTGCAGTTTAAATGGGAATAAAATGATGAGTATTTAGACACTCATCACCCAACATTATAACCTCTCCCATATGTTATACATACCCCTCTCGTCCACAAGAAAAGTACAAAAGGTACAAGAGTATGTTTAATTAGTAAGTAGTATTTAAAAAGGTTTAATTAGTTATTAATGTCAAAATTGAGTTTCATATAATTATAAAATGATTTCATTTCACAATTTAGGGTTTTACAAGTCAAATTAGGGTTTACATTTATAATTATTCAAATATTAGGGTTACTATTGCAATTATGCCAAAGTTAAATGTTAATATGATAATTAATCAAAACATAAGTTAAATACTTTTAAGATGACAAATAGCTTATTTAGGTTCTAAAGGTGAAGCAAATAAGCTTATAAGTATTCTAAATAAGTAACTACTTAAATTCAGAATTAAAATTGAAAACGGGTCCGTCTTTAGCTATTTTTAAAATGCCTTAAACGAGCTTATAAAATTCTATACTTTTACCCAAATATACATATATGTCTTAAGTATTTTATATAATTTTTCCAGATTTTATTAAGTAGTACAAGTACAAACTAAAAATCGACAATCACAACACCTTCTCGAATTGGACCTGCTGGAACACCCCGAAAGTATGTAATTATTTACCCCAGTTAAACATCTCAGAAAAATCCAAAAAAATTACACAACTTAACTCATATACCATATATCATTCTACCAAAAGTTCAGGTATTGAATCGTTATAGATGTTAAATTAAAAATCATGGAACACACCCGAATTTTCATACCCCAAAATACAGTTTTGACACATGAATTTCTAAAAATCAAACGGTTGCCTTCCCGACCTCTAAAAATCACCAAACCAATTTCATTCGAATGCCATTTCACTGAATTCAGTTTTAGCCCAAATAACCATTAAAAATCATGTTTGTATCATCGGTCTAAAATTCATTTAGGTAGCATAAATATTTACAAGAGATTAGTTTTTTATATAGGTCCGATTTCAAGAACACAATTAATCATATCGACACATATTAATACATATTGATCCGAAAGTATTATTATAGATTGAAGTTTATATGGTACCTCTTAGGTTAGATCGAATGGAATGAGAACACAAAGATTTCTAAGTCGGACAAATCACCAACACCTTCTCTTCTCCTTCTTGATCATGATCGAATGAAAGAAAAATAGAATATGGATCGATTAGGTTTTATTCAACAATTCGAATGGATTAAAATGATGTGTATTCAATTACCTTTGTGTGATACGAATTGAATAAGAAAACAATGATCACGATCAAGTTATTGCTTCTCCTCTTCTCCTTCTTGATGCCGAATAGAACAAAGTTTTTAGGGTTTTGGTTTGGTTTTTCTTGTGCCGACAATATGAAGTAGAGAGAAAGGCTTAGGGTTTCTTGGAGAGGTGCATGGGATATACACGGTTTTAGAAAAAAAATGGGAAGAGTGAGCCGTGAATTAGGGGTGTACAAAGGATGATTAGCACTTTCCAAATTAGCCAAATATTTCATACTTATCTCCATAATATGTTGTGTACATGTTTTATTATTTTCGGCCTATAAAGACCTTCTTAAACGTGCCATACTTTTATTATACCCACGAAGAAGTGACACATGAAAAACGTCATGCACATGCGATAATTGGGGAGGTAGCGCCAAGCGATAAGATACCTCACCAACCCGATCAAGAATCTCAAACGGACCGATATAGCGTGGACTAAGCTTCCCTTTCATACCGAAACGCTTAACGCCTCGAAAAGGAGAAACCTTCAAGAAAACACGATCACCAGAGTTAAACACAACATCACGACGATGACGGTCAGCATAGCTCTTCTGTCTAGTACGAGCTTCCTTCAATTTCTCTCTGGCCACAGCCACCTTCTCATTAGTAATCTCAATTAATTTTGGTCCCTCAATGAGTCGTTCCCCGACCTCATTCCAACAAACCGGCGCTCTACACTTACATCCATATAACATCTCAAACGGAGCCATTCTGATACTAGCATGCCAACTATTATTGTAAGCAAACTCCACCAAACACAAGTAATCATCCCAGTGGCCTGTCCATTCTAAAGCACAAGACCTCAACATATCCTCCAAGGTCTGAATTGTCCGCTCTGACTGTCCATCAGTCAGAGGATGAAATGCCGTACTGAATCTAAGCCGTGTACCCCAGGCTTTATGTAACCCTTTCCAGAAACGAGACGTATAACGAGGATCACAATCGGACACAATAGAAGACGGCGTACCATGCAACTGAACAATTTCCTGCTGAAAAACCTGAGCCAAACGACTCACAGAATAATCAACACGAATGGGGAGAAAATGCGCATATTTGGTCAGACGATCAACAACGACCCAAATCGCGTCATGCTTCCGAAGAGTACGAGGTAAACCGGTAACGAAGTCCATAGATATCTGGTCCCATTTCCATGTAGGAATGTCGAGAGGTTGCAAGAGACCACTTGCACGTTGATGTTCAATCTTAACCTGCTGACAAGTCATACATCTAGCCACATGTAAAGCTACATCCTACTTCATCCCATTCCACCAAAAATGTTGCTTAAGATCATGGTACATCTTAGTCGAACCTGGATGAATAGAGAACGGAGAACTATGTGCCTCAAAAAGCACAGCTTCACGAAGAGTAGAATTATCTGGAACACATAGACGATCACCAAACCAAACGACACCATCCACATCCACACGAAATTCTGACTGTTTACCATCCTCAACATTCTGTACAATAGCCCATAACTCACCATCGTCTTTCTGAGCTTCCTTAATCCTCAACATCAAATCAAACTCCACCTTCAAGCTAGCCCAAAAACCATCATGACCCCGAACACACAGCTCAACTTCCATAAGCTCTAAGTCATTAAGAATCCTCGGCTCAAAGTCAAGACTAGCAATCATTCCCGACTTACGACTCAAGGCATCAGCCACAACATTGGCTTTTCCAGGGTGATACTGAATATTAGCGTCATAGTCCTTCAACAACTCCAACCAACGTCTCTGTCGCATGTTCAATTCCTTCTGGGTAAAGATATACTTCAGCCTCTTATGGTCAGTGAATATATCACAACTCTCACCATAAAGATAATGCCTCTAAAATTTTAAAGCAAATACAACGGCAGCTAATTCAAGATCATGAGTAGGATAGTTCGCCTCATACGGTTTCAACTGTCTAGAAGCATATGCAATCACTTTCCCATGCTGCATCAAAACACAACCCAAACCCTTCTTTGAAGCATCGCTGTAGATCTGATAACCTCCTGAACCTGATGGAAGAGTAAGAATCGGCGCAGAAACAAATCTCTTCTTCAACTCTTCAAAACTAGCTTCTCTCTCATCGGTCCATACAAACTTCTCTCCCTTGCGCATAAGCTGAGTCAACGGTAACGACAAACGAGAAAAACCCTCAACAAACCTCCTGTAATAACCAGCCAGTCCAAGAAAACTCCTGATCTCAGTCACATTGGTCGGTCTTGGCCACTTGGTGATAGCCTCAAACTTAGCCGGATCCATGGTGATACCATTTGCGGAAACGACATGACCTAAGAATGCAACTTGTCCTAACCAGAACTCGCACTTGGAAAACTTGGTATACAACTTCTTCTGCCTCAGAGTCTCCAAAACAACACGGAGATGGTACTCATGCTCCTCCTTAGTCTTAGAGTAAACCAAGATGTCGTCAATAAACACGATCACGAACTTATCTAAGTATTCGTGAAAAATCCGATTCATCAAATCCATGAAAACAGCTGGAGCATTCGTCAACCCAAACGGCATGACCAAGAACTCGTAGTGGCCATATCTGGTACGGAAGGCGGTCTTAGGAACATCCTGCTCCTTCACACGTAGCTGGTGATATCCAGACCTCAAATCGATCTTGGAAAAGAATTTCGCTCCCTGAAGCTGATCAAACAAATCATCGATGCGGGGAAGTGGATAACGATTACGAATAGTGATACGGTTAAGTTCGCGGTAGTCGATACATAATCTCATGCTACCGTCCTTCTTCTTAACAAATAACACCGGAGCACCTCACGGAGAAACACTGGGACAGATAGAACCAGATTCAAGCAATTCCTGTAACTGCTCTTTCAATTCCTTCAATTCAACAGGAGCCATACGATAAGGAGCCTTAGAGATGGGTTCAGCACCCAGAATTAAATCAATCGAGAATTCAACCTCACGCTCAGGCGGCATACCTGGGAGTACATCAGGAAATACATCTGGGAATTCACGAACAACTGAAAGGCTCTCTATACTAGGAATCTCCAAAGATGAATCCTTAATCGAAGCTAGAAAACCTTCACAACCATGTGTCAGTAAAGAGCGAGCTTTCATAGCGGATATGATCTTAATAGGTTTACCAAGCCGAGAACCTTGGTAAACAAATTCAGGATTACAAGGATCACCAAAAATCACACGTCTGGTATGGCAGTCAATCGTAGCTCGATGCTCCGACAACCAATCCATACCCAAAATTACATCAAAGTCGTACATATCTAGAGGAAGAAGATTTGCAGAGCGAACTCTATCGTCGAAACGAAGAGGACAATTCACGTATTCATGAGTAATGGTCACGGAATTTTTCATTGGTGTTGAGATAGATAAAGCATAGTTTAATGGTATTGCGGTTGTATTAATGTGTTTAGCAGATGTAGAAGATATCATAGAATGTGCAGCACCAGTATCAAATAAAGCAAAAATTGGACGATCAAATAAATACAGCATACCCGAGACAGTTCCAGAAGTACCCGCAGCCTGATCCCTGGTTAGTGCAAAAACTCGACCCTTAGAAGCCTGCTGCCCACCATTTCCATTCCCACGGTTGGAGCCACTCGCCTTCGGACATTCCCTAACCCGATGTTCAAGTTCACCACAACTAAAACAGGCACCAGTAGCCTTATAACAAGTACGACCAGGATGAGTTTTCCCACACTCAACACAAATAGGAAGAGGTGGAAGTTGTTCCCCCACATTCCTCTGCCCTGCTGAAGAAGTAGCACCACGATTACCCTGCTGAATACTGTAACAATTCGCATTTTCAGATTACTATCCCGAAATTTTTTATTTCATATTCTCGTAAGTTAAACTATTTTAATGATAATCCGAGAGTTTGACACTCGTCGGATCATTTCTGCAAAAATAACTAGTCACTATTCATCAAAATATCTAAACACTATTCATCAAAATATCTAAACACTATTCATCCAAAATATCTAGATATTTTCAAAAATTCACTAGTCGTGTAAATACTCATTTCTCGTGGAAAAATTATTCTAAATACAATGGTACTAATTTCGTGTCATAAATCGAACGTTATCAAGCCTAAATGAGTCCCAAACCATAATTACACAAAAGTTACAATAATGACCCCTGTAAAAATATTTCTCATTTATATATTTCATTTTGTTGGAAAAACTATCCTAATCGCAACGGCGTAATTTTCGTGACTTGAATCAAACGTTTGCTAGCCTAAATAAGTCCCGAACACGAAAAGCAGAAAATTTACACAATTAGTCCTCGGTTGAAATTTTCCTATAAATAGGAGGCATAAGCCTTCATTATTTCTTGCACCACCCCTCTCTTTATCTCTAAAGTCCTTAAACCCAAGGCGATTCTTAGCTATTTTAGCTAGTTTCTTTCAAGAACGTGCAAGCGTTCTTGAGCAAAAGCTAGATTTTGATCTACTTTGCTTCGAGTTTTCAAGAAAGGCGTCGTTATAATCTTCAAATAACTTCAAGTCTCCAAAAAGACTTTGTTATTATCTTATTTTAGTATCGGGTACTACAACACTAGGGAACTTCATGTGAGGGGTTTCATTTGGGTAAACGGATCGACGAGTTGCTGGATTTACGAATTAAAGTGTCCTAGCTCCTCGAACGTTTACTACATGACCTCTGAATTATGATGGCCCGAACGGTAGTTACGCGTAGAGACTTCCTGGCTTAATCCATCAATCCCGTTATACGTGGTGATATCATTAGTTCAAGGTGAGTTCTTAGCCCCTACTTTTATACTCGTTTTAACTCTTTGGGGGAGATACATGCTTAAATACTTGTTCTTATTTTCACAAGTAAACTAAACTCTTATACTTTACCGTGAGTCATAGCCCCTACTCTTTTAATACATGTTTTATACTTTTGGGGGAGATACATGCTCAAACTATACTTTTACAAATACACGTTTAACTTTATGATACAGTTAGTCAATGATTCAAATCTATGTGATACTTTTATTCTTTTATGCTATTTATATGTGACGTCTTATTATGTGATACACTGTTATGTGTAAATCTATTAATGTGGATTGGAATTATCAAATACATGATTTATGCAATTACTTAAATGTTTATACTTTTATACGATACGCTTTCATACTTGTCTTTGGGAAGTAGGCACCCAGTAATCTTTGGGAAGTAGGCACAAAGTAATCTTTGGGAAATGGCACCCAGTAATCTTTGGGAAATGGCACCCAGTATTCTTTGGGAAATGGCACCCAGTAATCTCATGATGCATTGATATGCAAGACATCTACCCTAGACATACTATGTTAGCAGTGGGTTGTAAACACACAGGTTGCAAGTCTTGTATGGACGGGGCTTGGAACTGAGTGGATTTACAAGGCCTTTGCTGTGAAATCGTTATTAAAATATACTTGATAGACATACTATGTTAGCAGTGGATTGTAAAAACACAGGTTGCAAGTCTTGTATGGGCGGGGCTTGGAACTGAGTGGATTTACAAGGCCTTTGCTGGGAAATCTTTATTCAAATACTTTACTTTTAAACTAAACTCTATGAACTCACCAACCTTTGTGTTGACACTTTATCATGTTTATCTCAGGTACATTAGACGATAGCTAGATCTTGAAGCATAGAGTAGCACGACATATTTTGAAGACTTATGCTATTATCATTTACCATTCGAAACATTTTGTATACATTTATGTATCATACTTTGAGATCTCATGTTTGTAACTCTGAATTCATTAATCGAATGGTAACTTTTCAAAACGTCTCATTTAGAGGTCGTTTTCTATAACTTGTACTTTGTATTATGAAGTAGCACCCCAAAGACACAATCTTCCGCTGTGATATTTTGGGGGTGTTACAAATACCACGACTCTGTTGACCCCTGAACTGTTGGTCACGGCCTGACCGCTGATTCTGCCCACTGTTGTTGTTACTACGCCTGTCATTACCCCGAAACTCATTACCCCTCGAAGTAGCATTCCTCTGACTATTACCCTGAACCTGCTGATGATCACTCTCCTGAGTCCTCTTCACTCCACGTCTAGACCTCTCTTGCATCAATTCCTTATTACGGACCGCATTGGCAACTTGTGCCACATTAGTAAAATCAGTATTTAGAATACTTTCAAGCAACTCATCACATAACCCCCACTTAAAATGCATAGCCTGCTCCTCCGGAGTCCCAGCCTTCGTACCCAAGAAACCCGCAAGTCTCACAAACCTCTTCATATACTCCGCACTCGACTCCCTATCCAACTGGAAAATATGATGATAGTCACGCTCAAACTTCTGTTTCTCTGATCTAGGGAAGTACTGAAGAAAGAATATCTCCCGAAACTCAGCCCATGATAACCCAGTAACAAACTCATCACCTCCCTTAGCCATCCGATATGCCTTCCACCAACTGAGGGCATCTCCCTCAAATTTGTAACTAGCCAAACGTGCCTTAAACTCATCGTCACAACCAAGTACCTCGAATATCTTCTCAATGTGAGATATCCAATTCTCCGCCTCCACAGGAGAAGTAGCAGCACTGAGCGAACGTGGTTTCTGCTTAACAAAACGCTCCAACCACACATGGATCGACACTGGTGGAGCATCACCACCACCACCACCATTACCACTACCACTAGCGGTGTTCCTCCTAATCTCGTCCGTGATGCGTGCAGTCAAACCGGGAAGTAACGCATCAACAGCTCGTTGCACCGCTGCATCAAAATCAGCACCAGAGGGTCCATCATTCCGACGAGTATTCACCATCTGAAAGGTCATAAACGAGACAAAAGGACAAAACAAGCGTAAGGGTCAAAATGTGAAGAAAGAGATCGCATCAAACGAAAAGCCTAGTGTCTACCCAATATCCTCACAGGTCATTTCTAAGGTTCTATAGGTCAAACCCAGCGCTCTGATACCATAACTGTAACACCCCGACCCGACAAGGCCAAGATATCACATTATGGTGTCATACAAAGCATACATTACGCAAGCGGAAGTCTTTTAAATAAATAACCAAGTCTCGAACATCAAAACTGGTATCAAAAGATAATCCCAAATGCATAGTGGGTTAACCAAACAAAACCAAGTAAAGAGATAATATTCAAAGTACTAAAAGAAATGAAAGTCCGAAACAATGGACAATGAAATGATAAATAAATAGGTCTCTAAGTCCTACACTCTCTCATTCTCAAGCCCGTCGCCCCGCTTATTATGTTGAGGCATCACTGCCCCATTCTGATGTTGACCCTCTTCTTGAGGAGTTTACTGATGAACTTACTCACATTGATCCACTTCCATCAGGAAGTGATGATGATCTCTTTGATTTCGAATCCAATCTGGAAGAAATCGAAAGTCTCTTATATCATGATCCATCACTCAATTCTTATCCCAACCCCGAGCTTAGTGATTCACATACTGATGAAAATTCTTTATCATGTGGAGACATCAGTCATGTGGAGGAACTACCTTCTGAGCTCGTCAGTCCAAAAGAGAATATTGATCATCTTGTTCCCGAAGCATTCAAAACGACTTTCACCAATCCTCTGTTTGAATTCGAATCTGAATTCACTTTAATTTCTGATAATCCACTCTTTGATATTCAGAACGAGGTAGGTGATGATTCCATAATAGAACAAGGGTTCACAGATTTACATCACGTGAATGATTCTCTTTACGAGGAGTTCTCCTTTGAACTCACTCATATCATATCTCCACCAGAGTATGATAACTTCCACTTTGATCTAGACATAAATGATCTTTGTGTTCCAGAGGAAGATGTTCTCAACACTAGGAATTTGATTAATATCAAAATTCCATCCCTCCAACCCAGAATATGTCTTGATCAAATGAGCTTAAATGATGCGATTCATGATGTGGAAATCATGAATTCTCCTTCTGATGATGATGAGTTAGTCATGATTTTTATCATGACTTTCTTTCTTTTCTTCACCTACACGGTGACTTCTCCTGCTCTTCACTCCTTCGGGAATGAAGACACTATCTTTGATCCCGGCATTTTCATTTATCATTTGTGAGCCGGGTCTCTGTGTATATCTCATCGGGGTGGAACTTTCAAGTACTTCAGTGTTTATCCAAACATCTTGAACGAAAGTCCGATGGAGATTTTTTGTTCCACGTGCTTCCCCAAGAACCAATGAATGCGGGGTCGAGTCAAGCTAGTGACTCGGTGAACAAAAACATTAGCACAACATGGGTTTTCACCCATGTATCTGACTTCTTTCTCTTTTCTAACACCCAAGTGTGGGGGAGATGCCCCACATGTTGTATATATGTAAATTTCAAGAAAGAAAAAAAAGAAAAAAAAAAAGTGTATATATAAAATAATGGCTATTAGTATTGCCTTTTCACGTTCTAAGTGTTGGTTTAACAACCGGTACTTTGAATATTGAGGGCAATATTCAGTTCTAAGTGTGGGGGGAAATTCTGGCGAATTTTGTCACATTGTACCTTCTAGTGCCCTATTCCCCATTTTGGCCAAAATTTTAAATTTTTTTTTCTCACTTAGAATGCAATAAATGGTTATCAATCCGCCATGTCTAACCCACATAAGGATTGGCTAATCCAGGAGCAAACGGCTCTTGGTAAAGATATATCAAATCCGTTTATGGCTTACAATTTGCCAAAAATTGTATGGTATTCGACTCACCATATCTTTATAAGTGAAGAGTTGGCTAGCCCGCAAGGTTATGGCTTGTGGTAAAGGCAGTGGAAAAACCATAATTGGTAATCAGCTCACCAAAGATAATAGTTGTAATTTATCTAAGAGTTGGCTAGTCCAGAAGCAAACGGCTTCTGGTAAAGACAAATCAAACCCGTTGACAGCTGATGATTTGCTCAAAATCATTTGGTTATCATTGTACCAAAGTATCACATACTAAAACATTGGCTACTCCAGAAGTAATGGCTATCTGGTAAAGAGTAAAATCCATTAAATTTTCAAAAAGGATTGCTAGGGACTAGCAATAGTTTAGTGTGGGGGATTGATGAGTGTCTAAATACTCATCATTTCTGTCACATTTAGACTGCAAAAACATTTAAAAACATGCAAATATGCTTCAAAATGCAAAAAATATCATTTGATTGTGTTTTTATGTGTTTCATGTGCAAAAGAATTAAAAACAGTTGAAAAACGAACATATTTTGCATAATTGTCAATTCCAGTCCTTTAACTTTCAGAAATTGGCAAAAATAGTCCCTGGTGTTAAAAATGTGGAAAATTATCATTCAAGGTCCCTAAATTATTTAACTTTTACAATATTGGTCCTTGGATGAAAGTTTTAAAGAAATGGCAGTTTTGGTCCTTCAACTTTTAAAAATGACATAAAAGGTCCCTAAACTTAAAACCAATTCCATAAATAATCCTAACCTATTACTACCCTTAACCCAAAATAAATAAAACCCAACCCATCACCACAGCCCAACCCCGTTTTTATTAATAAAAACCCAAAACCAAATACCAGTCAAACCAAACCACCCCTTCCACCTCACACCCCCACCTGTTACTCACCCACTTGACCTACTCTTTCCAGCACAACACACACCCACATCATTCCACTACAAAATTCTCAACCTAACCTTATCCCTTGCCCCCCATCTGGTGTTTATGTCGACAACAAAGTTTCCCGCCAAAAGTCCAATAAACGACTGGGATCAAATGGAGACACGTGGATTGCTGGGATGAGCTCAAGAATAAAGTGAGAAGATATTTTGGGTATAAAGACTCCAAGAAACAGAGAAGACCAGAGTTAGATATTAGAGTAGATTTTAGTTTAGCTAAATTAGTTTAATTAAATGTCGTAGTTAATTTTCATGTAATAAACTATCTGGGTTTTGTAATTTTTGAATAATTCAAGTAATTTAAGTTGTCATTTAATCGTTTAATTGAAGTTAATTTCATGTTTCCTGCTTAACTAAACTTCCCGCCAAAAAGTCCTCTTCTTAGTTTTAAGATTATAAGCTGTTATCTTTGATTAAATAAGCTCTTTTGAGCTTATTAAAGCTCTTTCAAGTGTGTTCTAAGTTCCATTATGTTCTGAGTTAAATTCACCAAAGTCAACGAAAGTCAACTGATCTGGTCAAAATAAGCTGTGGATAAGCTGGGTATGTAAAGTTGATCTAGGATGTGATTTTTGGCTTATTGGAAAATCCTGGGGATTATTTTTCTGGTTCAGATCTACATGCATCCAGTTTTTTTACTTGTAAGTCTCATTTTGTACATTATTAGCTTAATATAGCTTACTGCTTATTTAAGTGCTTATGTAGGATTGATTATTGCTATTCAGTAGTTAAATAAGTCAGATAATTAGTTAAGTTTTAGTTTCAAAGCTTATTCCAGAAATTCCTAGTTTAAAATTGCAAAAGTAGGTTCTAAAAGGGTGTTTGGGTTAAGGCTCAAAACGGGTCAAAACCATGGAACATTGTTCATGTGCATCTTGGTATGTTTCAATCTTTCTTAATTAAGCTTATATAAACAGTTTATAAGTAGTTTTTAGCTATATTGAAGCTTTTTGAGGATTTGAGTTTGTGAGTTCAATATTAGAGTCTCTACTGCCTCATTAAGCTTTCCTATAAGCTGAGCTTATTGAAGCCCAACTTTTGGCAATATTAGGTGTAATATAGTTGTTGGAGTAAGTTTCCAAGAGTTGAGTTCATTTCAGTTAGTCTAGTAGAAGTTTGAATGAAGTCTGCTCATCAGATTAAAAATTCTGCATTTTTCGTATTTACCAAGTTTCAGCCGATTTTCTTTTATTTTTCATTTCTTCATCTTAAGTAGTTATTAGCTAAAATTTGGCACGCATAGAGTTGGCCAGCTTGTGTACTTACTCATATTTTTAGTTTATTTTTTAGAATTTTTTATACCAGCTTTTCAGCAGCTTAAAGTTGCCTCAGTGGGCTGTTTTGAGGCACCAATTCAGCAGCCCTTTTGGCTTATTTAAGCTTTGTTCAGTCCTTATTTGGTCTCTTAAGTGCTTAATTCTTTTCATTCTAGGTAGTTTGCTTGTTAATCTTGGCTTATTTCCAAATCCCAGACTTTTTCTTAGCTTATTGGAGCTTTAAAATAAGCTCAAAAAGTTCCTCATCCATACAAGCATGTACTGAGAAATCAGTACATACTTGTTGTGAATAGCGACTTTCTCAGCTTATTCTTAAGCCCCAAATAAGCTCAACTTGGACTGATTTTTGGATTTTAGTGTAGCCTATAGTACTAGCAAGCTTTTGCCCCCATAAGTTCCCACTTTACTGCTTATTACAGTGCTTAAAAATAAGCTAGAAATAGGGCCTTTAGCTTTCTTTTAGTAAACTGTATAATTACTCGATTTGGCTGACGGCCTGGGCATATTTTAGTTTTTTAAGTTGAATTAGGTTTGTTTAGGCCTATTACACTATACCTGAGCTTTTGGTGTATTCTAGTGCTTATTTGCTTATTTTCAAACTGCTTATTAGCCCATTCAGCTTATTAGTGGGCTTATCTAACTTTTTATATTTTTCCTAGTATTCTGCTATCATATAGTATTTACCTTGAATTTTTCAGATTTTTCCCAAGTCATTTACTATTTTTAATCCTTTTAATTAGTTTCTAATAGTTTTTAATTCATAATAAAAAATATAAAAGTCAGAAAAATATAAATCTTTTTTCTAAAATTTTCTTTTATTATTTAGGATTTAAGAAAAATAATTTTGCACTTGTAAGATTAGATTTCCATATATCTCAGTTTTTAGCCCGTTTTTCACTTTATTCTACTTTTTTCGGTGCTTATTTTAAGTTTTCAAAAATATCGTCTTTTATAAAAAGTGCTTATAATTAAGTACTTTAGCAATTTCGAAAATCAAAAATCCAAAATTATCCCGTTTTTATATTTCCCGTTTAGCTTATTTAAGCTATTTTCTTTTATTCCTTAGTATAAATCACTCAAAACCTTATTCGTTCAATCATCACCCGATCACAAATTCGATCTATTTCAGTTTACACACCTCGCTGGGACTTAACGAACCGGGGATACACTGTACTCCTTGGATAATTGCATCGTGCCCTAGATTGTTTGACTCTTGTTGACCATTTACTTAGTCAGTATTAGCAGACTGTTTAGCACGTATTAATAAGTATAGCATAGCAGAGACATTTAAATAAATGTCAGAATGAATCAATAAGAATGACAAGCATACAATGAATGTCATGAGTCAAATGAGGAAATCATATCATGCATAAGATTAATAGAAATATCCCTACTGAAAAGGGAAAGAATATATGTACATTATCAAAGCACACAAATCAAAGCAATAAAATGAATGGAAGCAGGGGATCACTCCTTCTTCACCCGATCTACAATAATCATAAGTTTACTTATAAGTTTCATAGTTTCTTAATCATAAAGGTTTCATTTTAGTTTTCTTTCCATTTTAGGTAACTTTCCATATTTAGCAGGTTTCCATATTTAGTAGCTTTCCAAAAATAGTAACTTTCCATATTTAGTAAGTTTAGCCATTTTAGGTTTAAAAGCAATTTAGGGTTTCTAAAAATAGTAAGTAGTATTTAAAAAGGTTTAATTAGTTATTAATGTCAAAATTGAGTTTCATATAATTATAAAATGATTTCATTTCACAATTTAGGGTTTTACAAGTCAAATTAGGGTTTACATTTATAATTATTCAAATATTATGGTTACTATTGCAATTATGCCAAAGTTAAAGGTTAATATGATAATTAATCAAAACATAAGTTAAATACTTTTAAGATGACAAATAGCTTATTTGGGTTCTAAAGGTGAAGCAAATAAGCTTATAAGTATTCTAAATAAGTAACTACTTAAATTCAGAATTAAAATTGAAAACGGGTCCGTCTTTAGCTATTTTTAAAATGCCTTAAACAAGCTTATAAAATTCTATACTTTTACCCAGATATACATATATGTCTTAAGTATTTTATATAATTTTTCCAGATTTTATTAAGTAGTACAAGTACAAACTAAAAATCGACAATCACAACACCTTCTCGAATTGGACCTGCTGGAACACCCCGAAAGTATGTAATTATTTACCCCAGTTAAACATCTCATAAAAATCCACAAAAATTACACAACTTAACTCATATACCATATATCATTCTGCCAAAAGCTCAGGTATTGAATCGTTATAGATGTTAAATTAAAAATCATGGAACACACCCGAATTTTCATACCCCGAAATACAGTTTTGACACATGAATTTCTAAAAATCAAACGGTTGCCTTCCCGACCTCTAAAAATCACCAAACCAATTTCATTCGAATGTCATTTCACTGAATTCAGTTTTAGCCCAAATAACCATTAAAAATCATGTTTGTATCATCGGTCTAAAATTCATTTAGGTAGCATAAATATTTACAAGAGATTAGTTTTTTATATAGGTCCGATTTCAAGAACACAATTAATCATATCGACACATATTAATACATATTGATCCGAAAGTATTATTATAGATTGAAGTTTATATGGTACCTCTTAGGTTAGATCGAATGGAATGAGAACACAAAGATTTCTAAGTCGGACAAATCACCAACACCTTCTCTTCTCCTTCTTGATCATGATCGAATGAAAGAAAAATAGAATATGGATCGATTAGGTTTTATTCAACAATTCGAATGATTAAAATGATGTGTATTCGATTACCTTTGTGTGATACGAATTGAATAAGAAAACAATGATCACGATCAAGTTATTGCTTCTCCTCTTCTCCTTCTTGATGCCGAATAGAACAAAGTTTTTAGGGTTTTGGTTTGGTTTTTCTTGTGCCGACAATATGAAGTAGAGAGAAAGGCTTAGGGTTTCTTGGAGAGGTGCATGGGATATACACGGTTTTAGAAAAAAAAAAAGGGGAAGAGTGAGCCGTGAATTAGGGGTGTACAAAGGATGATTAGCACTTTCCAAATTAGCCAAATATTTCATACTTATCTCCATAATATGTTGTGTACATGTTTTATTATTTTCGGCCTATAAAGACCTTCTTAAACGTGCCATACTTTTATTTATAAAGTTCTTGTATCATTTCGTATTTTACTTTAGGTTATATGTTCATATTGTATGGTTTCGAGTCATAACATGATATATAACTTAAGTTTTAATTCATAGCGTATTTTATAACTCGTATTTAATTTAGGGTGTTATATGATATGTAATATCACATGTGATATTAGTGTTAAATCACATATGATTTTTTCATGCAAATTTCAGTAACGAAAAAAAAAAATGTAAAAAGCGTAAAAAAATGTGAAAAACACGAAAAAATTAATTTTGTCGAAAGTATATCGAATTGCTTATCTATAGAAAGATAATTAAATGTTCGTCGTAACGGTATATTTTTTTTCGCTTAACGATTAACGGTTTGAAAGATATTAATATTTGAAAAAAAAATGATGAAAGTAGGTTTTTTAAATTATTGGGATTAATCTCATCCATTAAATCAAATAAAGATGGAGGGTGAAGATTAATCCTTTTATATGTAAAAAAAATTTGGTCCTCAAATGATATTAAATCATAAATGTTTTATATACAATAGAGATATATGATCAAAGACATGATGGATATGTTTTAGACTTGTAGCTATCGACTAATGTTCATTAAAATTTATGTGTAGTGTGACGATGTTCGCCGACAAGAACATTAACTATTTAGCCAAAATTGTCCTTTGCTTAAAATGTTCTTAACCAAAAATGACATAAAAAAATACATATTTTAGTGATTTATTGAGTTCGAATATTTGCAATAAAGTATGTCAAAGAATTAGAAGTTGGCGATCTCACTCAAAGGTTGCCGTTAGACTTTGAGTAATTTTGACTCCGTCCCTAGAAAGTCAGACTCTTACTTGTTCATGCACCAATTGTGGATCTTTACTTCTTTAGTGCATTATTAATCTTCCACCACCAATGCAATCATTTTACGTATCATATATTTAAATTATTATTGATATCTTGTTTTGAGTTAGATTGTACCTGAATTGGTATTCTATTCATTGTATGCTATTATAGAAAATATTAAAGAAGTATTTTTATTATAAAGTAGGTTAATAGTGTAATTCTTTGTTTTGGCATATAATGATCCTTTGTTCACCTTTTGGTACAATAGTATGTTTTCAATCATTGTATACTTTCTGGGAGTCGTGTTTAACTATGACCAGTACTCTTTTGGTATGATTAAAGATATACTCCGTATTATTTTTCTTCTTAAATGGTAATTACATTATTGTTACTTAGGGTGTTTACTAAATTAAGTGGTTTAGACTTATGTCTATATTAGCCACTTATTCAAAAAAGGAGGGTTTTGTTGGTTTCCACATTAAGATGTAGTAAGAGGATGGGGTCACTCAATAAGTGAAAAAGAAATAAGGCCTTAATCTTAAAAGAACATTGTATGAGATCGTACCTCCTCGATTGTATATAAATTGTCTACGTTTTCATTATAAGTTATTCTTAAAAAAATACTCTGCTATTAATATGAAAGAAAAAAAAACGTCTGGACAGAATATTTTTCTCCAAATCAGTTTAAAACGTCGACAACTAAAGAGAATGTGGTTAGTTGATTCAGGCCTTCAAAGCAAAAAGGGCACAAAATGGAGCCGGTATCGCATCCACGTTCATCGTGATGAACCAAAGTTGGAATTCGATCAAAAGAAGCTAGACAAACAAATGTGATGTTTGATTATGTTTTTCATAAGCATTTCTTTTCCCGATACCACTATTTTGAGATAGATGAGTATCTTGTTTGGTCGCAAATACATAAGTAGTACATAACCAACAACATTTTACACGGTTAATCTTTTACTACCCCTGGCCAACCTGAAAATGGGGTAAAGGTACAAAAGATTCTTTTTGTCCATCAGTTTACAATACAACATAGTTTTTTATCAGTTTATGTTCTGTGTTTTCTGTCAGTTTTATGCTTTTAACTTATTAAACTTTATATTTTCTGTTCCGTACTTTCAGTTTTATAATTTTTTAATAGAAACAAATTATAAAAATAAAAAAGTAATAATAATAAATTAAAAAATCGAAAAAAAACAGGGGTTACAACCGGCTTTTTTGGGGGTTACTTATAACTTCCCATAATAAAAACTAGAGTTAATTTCATAAATGGTCCCTGTGGTCAGCCGGGTTTAACAGGTTTAGTCCTTAGATTTTTTTAACGGATCCAGTCCCTGTGGTTGCGACCCATAACGGGTTTGGTCCCTGAGACTAACTGTTGATAGTTTTTTCCGTTAGCTAACGACCGTTTTCAACAAACATTTGCATCGTTAGTTCTTTATACTAACGACCGTTTACACTTTAAAAAATTTAAAAAAAATGGTTTTCTTATAATTTTTTTTTTCTAAATATCTTTAAAATTTATACACTATTTTTATACACGTTTTCATAAACACATTTTTATACACACTTTTTTATACACACGTTTTTATATACATGTTTTTATACACATTTTTATACACGTTTTTATACACACATTTATACACATATTTTTATACACGTTTTATACACACGTTTTTATACATATTTTTATACACATATTTTTATACAAGTTTTTATACACATTTTTTTATACACATGCTTTTATACACACGTTTTTATACACACATTTATACGCACATTTATACACACATTTTTATACACACATTTATACACATATTTTTATACACACGTTTATACACACACGTGTGTATAAAACGTGTATAAAAATATGTGAATAAATGTGTGTATAAAATGTGTGTATAAATGTGCGTATAAATGTGTGTATAAAAACTCGTGTATAAAAACATGTGTATAAAAAACATGTGTATAAAAACATGTATAAAAATATGTTTATAAAAACATGTGTATAAATGTGTATTAAAACGTGTATAAAAACGTGTGTATAAAAACGTGTGTATAAAAACGTGTATAAAAACGTGTGTATAAAAACGTGTATAAAAACATGTATATAAAAACGTGTGTATAAAAAATGTGTGTATAAAAATTGTGTGTATGAAAACGTGTATAAAAATATGTATAAAAACGTGTATAAATTTTAAAGATATTTAGAAAAAAAAATATATAAGAAAACAATTTTTTTTTATCTATATACTTTTTTTAATTTTTTTAGAAAAAAAAAAAAAAAAAAAAAAAAAAAAAAAAAAAAAAAAAAAAAAATTGAGTTAAGTATAAACGGTCGTTAGTATAAAGGACTAACGGTGCAAATTTTTGTTGCAAACGGTCGTTAGCTAACGGAAAAAACTAACGACAATTAGTCTCAGGGACCAAACCCGTTATGGGTCGCAACCACAGGGACTGGATCCGTTAAAAAAAAGGTTAAAGACTAAACCCGTTAAACCCGACAGACCACATGGACCATTTATGAAATTAACTCTAAAAAGTATTAACTAATTGCAAGATAAAAACAACAAAAGTTAGTCCAATCTGTGGATTGATGAATCAAAATTAACACATTGATAGATGGAAGACTTGGAAGTAGGCTGTTGGAAGAGACTATTCTTAGTAAAAAAAAATAGGACCATTAGGCAATGGTAATCAAACGGTGAGGGTTCAATTATGCGGGCGGTTTAGAAGTCACAATTAAATTCACATTGAAGCAAACTATCGTACTTTTTTTTTTCTTCATATACCATCATTTTCTCAACTTTTTTATATGACCGCATGCCAATAGTTTTCTTTATTGGAGTAGTTTGGAAAGTATTGATTAATGTTTCATTGTTAAGTTAAATAGAATATGAAATAATGTGTCATGAATTGAACAACTAGTTTGGGTTGATCGAGACCGGTTTCTTCTACTGATGTTTTAGGTGGTTTGGACCGATATTTAGATTGTTTCAACCTAAAAAAATCTATATAAACTTTCATTGTTCTAGATCAAAAAGACTAGATTATATACATTTCAAGCTTTATGTTTAAGTCACAAAAAAGAGAAAAGAAAACACAATCTTATCCAACGATTTTTACCATGTGTGCGCTAATAAAACTAGCTAAATCACAAATTATGATAGGGTGGTATGAAACAAGGTTTAAAGGCATTGTTTAGTCTTTTGTTAGAACTATATAAGTGACAAATATGACGAGGCATACATGGCTTAAATGAGGAGGGTGGTAGAAAAGCAATAAGAGCGATGGAATTAATTTTAAATTTTTAATGACTTGAAACTATATTCATTGAAAATAGAATTTTGGATTTTTAAACATCACCTAATCAATCATTTTCTTGAATCTAACCACTATTAAGTTAAATAACTAGCTACTCGGAGTCACAGCGGTTTGGCCAGCGGTATGCTTATAACCGGCGGTAACACCGCCGCCGGTTCCAAATTTATGCCAAAAATCTTTGGTCACCGGTTTGGCAAACCGCTGGCGACAAATTCGATTTCAAAAAAAAAAGAGATGTTGGTGTGCAGCAAAAGAGACGTTGGTGTGCTTAAGGGAAAATGGAGGAACAAGAACAAAAGATTAAAAAGGAAAAAAAAAAGAAACAAAGAACAATCACCTACCCGAGACCTTGAAAGTAAAAGATATAAGCATAAATTCATTCAAGTTCTTCATCACAATATAAGTAGTTGTGTATTGCTTTTGTTTTTCTCTGATGATTGTGGTACGAAATTTTAGATAGAAAAAGATCATAAAGATAAGGATGTGATAGTGTTGTGTTGTGTGGAGGCTGATGTTACAAGAAATATAAATTTTGTGGTGCGGGTGAGTGGTAATCTTATTATTGACCAGTCAAATGGTGAGTTAATTTAGTGTTATGTAGTTTTTTTAATTTTAAAAATAATGTTGTAATGTAGTTTTCTTTTTAGTCTGTAGTGAAATGTTATGTTTTTAATAAAATGTTTATGTTTTTAATTAAATTGATTTTAGTTTAATTAAAAAAAGAGTTAATTGCATTTTTGGTCCCTAGTGTTTGGCCAAATTGCAGGTTTGGTCCCTAAGGTTCGGAAAGTGCACTGGTGGTCCTAGTTTTGAAATTTTTGCTGCATAATTGGTCCCTGGGTACAAACGCCGTCAGTTAGTGCAATTAACACGGGGGTATTTTTGTCCATTCATCTCACTACATTACAAAAACCCATTAAATAACTTCCCCCAACCCCACTTTATCTCTTCATTCACAGATTTCCATCCCCACCACCTCATTCTTCACTTTACCAATTAAAAAACCCAACCCTAATTTGTTCAAAGCCAAATTAAGTTAAAATGGTGAATTGTTTTTGTAATTTACAATGTGCCATTCGCACATCATGGACTGATGTGAATCCAGGTCGCCGTTTTTTCTCGTGCCCCAGAGATGTAAGTTCTAAAAAATCCTAGTGTTGGTTTGATTATATGTTTTTTTTTTAGTAAATTGAAATTATTAATGTAGTTTTGTAGGCTCCGAATTGTGGGTTTTTTGATTGGTGTGATCCACCAATGTGTCCTCGATCACTTGTTATTATACCTGGTTTGCTAAGGGGTAGGAATGCTCTTCAACAAGAAATGAATGGAATGGTTGCTCAGAATCGAAGATTGAAAAGGATGTTGATTTGCAGTTGGATTGTATTTGTAATGTATTTGATTATGTAGAATTAGTAGTTTGAATGACTAGTTTTTGAATGGGTAATATAATTGACCAAAAAAATGTGTAATGGTCAATTGATTTTGTAATATCTTTTGTATGTTAATCAAAAAACTAGTTTCCACACTGATGTTGAGTTTGTAATATCAATTGATTTTGTAATGGTCAATTGATTGGTGTGATCCACACTGATGTTGATAAAGTTTTGAGATATAAGTTACAAAGACAAACTGATAAAGTTACAAAGACATATGGTAGAATATAAACTGATAAAGTTACATTGATAAAGTTCACAAAATACAGACCAGAGTGCAGTCAAACAAAATAACACCACTTGCAGACCATAGTGCAGTCAAACAAAATACAGACACTTGCAGACATTGCTAAAGTGATAAAGTTCAAAATACAGACACTTGCAGACATTGATAAAGATAAAGTTACATTCATAGAAACATTGCTAAAGTGATAAAGTTCAAAATACATCAGACTTTCTTTGTTGGTGTCAAGATCCTGTTTGCAGTCTTTTTGGTTATTTTCACACCACTTGCACCACTTTGAGATTGACTTGCACAACTTTGAGATTGACTTGCAGCCCTTTGAGATTGACTTGCACCACTTTGAGGTTGACTTGCAGCCCTTTGAGATTGACTTGCACCACCAGATGAATTGCATGATCTTTTATTGTGGCCTTTTTGTTTGCAAATGCCACAAGTGACTTGTACACCTGTTTTAGTTAACTTTCCAGCCTTCACCAATCCTGCAACCTCACCTGCACTTTTCTTTCTTTTTTTAGTTGGCCTTCCAATTTGTACATGAACTTTTGGTGGTAGCAGTGTTGTTGGCCACTCATGCTTTTCCAATAAATTCCTACCAATGACAGGGTTGATCTTAAAGGAGTATTGTTGTGTCCATGTTTGAAGCCTATATGCTGGATGTACCCAGTCTTCAGCCAACCCAACCTCCATTCCATTTTCAGCCATATCATGAATACATGCAACTGCATGTTTACATGGCATGCCAGTGACTTCCCATTTTCTACAACTACAATTTCTCTCAGTTAAGTTCACAACAATCCTTTTCATTAGGTACTCTCTAATATATTCTAGTGCAGATAGAATTGGTGAGTCCCTAGCATCTAATAATTGTCTATTGAAAACTTCACAGATGTTGTTGATTAGTAAATCACAATGTGCCCTACCTGTCATGTTTATATGATTGTGTGTAAATCATAATGTGTAAGAACAAAAGCTGTAAACCACAAAAAATAATTGAGGATGGACATACCAGAAAAGTGGGATCTGCTCCAGTGTTCTGGTGCAATTTTCTTCAACCATTCATAAGCTTTTACATTGGAGGATTTGATTTGATCCATAGCATTGTTGTGTTCCACAATTGTTGTTGCAGTAGCAGCTCTCCACAATAAGTCTTTAAAAACTCCACCTTTAAACACCAAGTTCATATTCTCATTTATATGCCTCACACAGAACCTATGCTCTGCTGTTGGAAACAGTCTCTTAATAGCTGGCAACAAGCCCTATAATTTAAACACATAGCATATATTACAACACATACAATGCAATTAACTCTGTCCATAATTTGTATAAGAGGAATAAGTAAGAAAGGTACCTTTTGCCTATCTGTTAGGAATATGAATATTCAGCAGAAGACTCGGTCACCCCGAGTACTTATTAGATCATCATTGCTCATAAGATTATCTGTAATATTATCAGTTGCTTAGTATAATTAGTATTAGTATTAGTAGTATCTATATTTGTGGAGTGGGTCGGGGCTTTCCCCTCTGTCAGCTCGCTCCACAGTCCACTAGGGACGTAATATGTAGTAGTATATATATCCCTTCCCACACATGGGAAGGGTTGGACCTTTCAAGCTAATATTACACAAGTTTCTTTCTCTCACTAAAAAGGCTCCCATTTCTCTCTCTAAAAACCTCTTCCATTCGATCCATACAAGACTCAAACTAGTGATTCATGCATTGTGAATACCCTACAATTGGTATCAAGAGCCATGGTTAGGTCCATGAGAGTTGGTATTCACGAATTTGTGTAGTTCTTGAGGTTTTCTTGTTGGATTCGACTTGTAGTTTTAGTTTTTTTATTTTGTTTGTTTAGTAGCATAAATCTCATTTTGTACTTTGTTTAGTGATTAGAAGTTTTTTTTTCTTTGTACTTTCTTGATTAAGATTAGTATTAGAGTGGTATTTAGTGTTTGGATTCACAGATTTAAGGCTCGTGTGGTGTTTGTGGGTGATTCGAGGGTTTTTCTTTCAAGAGTTCTTGGATGCGGTTTGTGTTGTTTGGACGATTCTTGAATGCGGTTTGTGTAGCATCGTGTACTCGGTTTGTCTTTATACTAGTTTAGGCAAAAGGACAAACGGCATTGATAGCGACAGGTTTGGAAGTTTGAGCCAAAGCGGTTTGTCTCTACGGTGCGTACGCGGTTTGTGTCTACGGTGTGAACTCGGTTTGTCTCTTTGACGCATACGCGGTTTGTGTCTACGCGGTTTGTATCTCAAGTGTGAACTCGGTTTGTCTCTTAGGTGCATACGCGGTTTGTGCATACGCGGTTTGTACATTTGGTGTGAACTCGGTTTGTCTCTAAGGTGCACACGCGGTTTGTGTCAACGCGGTTTGTATATCCGGTGTGAACTCGGTTTGTCTATTTGGCGCTTACGCGGTTTGTGTCAACGCGGTTTGTATCTTTGGTGTGAACTCGGTTTGTATCTCCATTGTGAACTCGGTTTGTCTCTTGGCACATACGCGGTTTGTATATCCGGTGTGAACTCGGTTTGTCTATTTGGCGTATACGCGGTTTGTGTCTTTGGTGTGAACTCGGTTTGTCTCTTTGGCGCACACGCGGTTTGTGTCTCCTGTGTGAACTCGGTTTGTCTCTTAGGCACATACGCGGTTTGTGTCTACGCTGTTTGCCTAGGCGGTTTGTGTCTTGGTGATTTTAGAAATTCCCGCGAAAGATTCGATTTCTCGGTTAAATCACAAGATCAGTAAAATCCCGTAGTTACTATGGCTACCACATCAAGTACATCATCAGATGATATTCAAGCAGCAGGATCTGACACTCGTCCACCTATGCTAGATAGGACGGATTATGAGTCTTGGGCACAACGAATTAGACTTTACTGCTTGGGAAAAGATAATGGTGTTAACATTCTTAAGTCAATTGACGAAGGACCTTATCAGATGGGTACCACCAGAGACGTTGTTACAACTGGTGA
The DNA here is from genome assembly GCA_021014915.2 of Artemisia tridentata subsp. tridentata. Lineage (NCBI taxonomy): Eukaryota > Viridiplantae > Streptophyta > Magnoliopsida > Asterales > Asteraceae > Artemisia > Artemisia tridentata. The sequence goes on from CP139507.1 coordinate 110,052,902, forward strand.
AGATGGTACTGTAACTTGGGGCATCGACAGACCTAGAAACTACAATGATCTTAATGAAGAAGAAAAGAAGAGGTATGATGCCGATATTAGAGCCTCCAACATAGTCATTCAAGGTCTTCCAAAGGATGTATACAAGCTCATCAATTTTAACACTGAAGCCAAGGCTGTGTGGGACAACGTTAAAATGTTGTTGGCAGGGTCAGAACTCACAAAGGAAGATCGTGAGTCACAGCTGTATGATGAGTTCGAGCATTTCAAAATGAACCCAGGAGAAAATGTCACAGATTACTATGTGAGATTTCATAAGTTGGTAAATGATATGAGGATGATCAGAATGACTATGCCCAACATCCAACTTAACTCAAAGTTTGTGAACAACATGACTCCGGAATGGGACAGATTTGTTACTGCCGTCAAACTCAACAAAGGTTTAAGGGAGACTAACTATGAACAGTTGTATGCTTACCTGCAACAACATGAGAAGCATGCTGCCTATGATCGGGTGCTGAGAGAAAAGTTGAATCCTTCAACTACGAATGACCCACTGGCTTTCATGACAAATGTACAACCAACAATCCAATCATCATCCAATCCAAGCTATCACCAACTTCACTCACAAGTACCTGCTATGAGTTCACAACTTGACTCAGGCTACTCTCAGACCGACAAAATGATTGACAACCTCACCAATCAAGTATCTCTACTGGTTCAACAGTTTCAAGCATCACTCCCTCAGACCAACAATCAGTTAAGGAATTCTTCCAACCCACGCAATCTAGCAATGGTGGAGGACGGGAAAATTGTGGTCCAGAATGTGCAAGGGAGAGCTGGCAGAAACATGGGTCGAGGTTATGTGCAGAACAGAGCAGGGAATGCCAATCAGGGGCAAGGGAAACAGATCAAGTGTTATAATTGTGGGGGGCTTGGACACATTGCTAGAAACTGCAATCAACCTAAACGTCCTCAGAACTCAGATTACTTCAAAGACAAGATGCTGTTAATGCAAGCTCAAGAAAATGGTGCTGTATTGGATGAGGAAGAGTTATTGTTCTTGGCAGGAGATGGAGGAAATACTTTTGATGAAGATGTGGATGAGAAGCCTGTTCAGGATCTGGCACTTAATGATCCTAACATCTTCAAGGCAGATGACTGTGATGCATTTGACTCTGATGTGGATGATGAACCTACTGCTCAAACAATCTTCATGGCTAACTTGTCTTCCCTGGCCTCATCTCGTCAAGCTGGTTCTTCTAATGCATCCGTGATTTCTGAGGTACTAAAAATTTATGACACATATAATATTGTCGAGGGACATCAGATTCCCGAAGAAGTACATCAGGCAGTTGTTTCTGACTCAAGTGATGTTGATATGGAAAATAGCAATATTGTCTCATATGAACAGTATTTGAATAGCAACAACTCGCCTGATGTACCAAATGGTGAATCCTTTGTCAATAATGATGTGTGTGCTATGAGTAATGCATGTGCCTTAGATAATGCAAGTAATGTAGATAATGCTTGTGTGTACCATGAGAACCAATTGCCTGTCCCTGATAATAACTTGATCACTAGACTTAACATCTATAAAGAACAAGTTGCTATGTATGAACAGCGTGCTAAGTTTGAACTTAATGATCGTGAGCAGAAATTAGAGGGTCAAATGAATACACTTATTAAAGAGTCTAGAGTGCGAGAAGAAACATTAAAAATAGAGTTAAGTTCTTTGAAAAGTCAGCTAGAACAGTCTGACAAACAGAAACAGGATGCACAAAAGTGTGTAACAACACTTAAGCAAGAATTCAAACAAAAAGAAACAACTCTTTTAAATGATTTCTCTAAACTCAAGACGCTAAAAAATAAGCTTGAAGATAAGTTGTACACACAAAATCAAACCATACAAACTGCTCAAATGATTCATAAGCACAGAAAGTTGAGTGATAAGCATAGTAAAATCATGATAGGTGAACCAAAGTCAACCATCCTTAAGGGTATGCAAGTACTTCAACCAGCCCTATATGATGGTAATGTGATGATTAAGCCTATTCATGACCAACCTGAGCATATCTACACTGATGAAGAGGATGAGTTAAGTGATAAAACGAGGGAAAAAATGAATGAGAAAATGAGGGATCCCGAATGCATAGCCAGACGAATAATAATCAAACCCCATGATTATTATGAGGAAAATCGTTTGACTGTGTTTGCTCCTCAAACGAAGTTAATACCTGAGCAGATATTTTGGAAACAAGATAATGAAAAACTTAAGGTAGAAAAACTTAAGGCCAACACCCCCCTCATTAGAAAAGTTGCGTCCATAACGGTGTATCCTCCCAATACACCTAGGAATTTGGTGCCTTTGTCTCTTCCCACTGAATGCAAAACCTTTATTAGCTTATATGTGCTTTGGCAACTGTTTGCTGATTTCGATAAAACATGTAAGAAGAGAATCACACCCACTGGCATTACTGAGGGGGAAAGGTGTTTTGAACATGCAAAAAGGTGTTACTTAACTGAGGTCATGCCATTCTTTAAACTACTTAAGGAACACTTTGAAGGGTTGCAAACTGCCCTTAAAGCTGAAATAAATGAAATGAAAGTAGTGTTTAAAGATATGGAAAATGAGGTGAATGAACATGCAATAGAACTTAAGAGTCGAGAGATTGAAAGAAAAAACATACTCATTACTAATGACAACTTGATTGCTAAATGTATTGCACAAGATGTATTTTACACTGTCACTGATTCTACATTGTCTGCTTGTCAATTTAATGAGTATGCTATTGCGTTAAATGTCACCCAGAATCGTGTTGTTGAGCTTGAGGGGGAGAATTTGAAATTGCTTGAAAAAATTCAAAATGATGACCATGTTAACATGGTTAAACGTTTTTCAAAACTAGAAGTTGATTATCTGAATTTGCAACTCAAACATCAACACTTAGAAGAAAAATGCAAAATATCAAATGTCAAGACATCCTCGGATGCTCCTGAGTTTGATACTTATTTTGAATTAAGCAAACGAGATGAGACAATTCAAGCTCACACGAACACGATTCGACTGCTGAGGGCCCAAATTGCCCAATTGAAATCCAACAAGTGTGAAGTATATGGCACCAATAAACCTTCGTCTTCAGATTCTCAGAATTTTCAATATCAAAACACCATAAATAAGTTACATTATGAAAATGAGTGTTATCGAGAAGAAAATTCAAAGGTTAAACAACATTTCAAAGAGTTATATGATTCTATTAAAGTTATAAGAAGCAATCATAATGATCAAATAACCTCTTTGACAAATGAAATTGAGAATCTTAAGGCTCGGGTGAAAGGTAAAATGCCATGCACCACTTGTAACTGTGATACACCAAAGGCTAATGATTGTAAAAAGTATGATGTTGATGTTGGGCGTATTCCGTTTAAGATTAGAAATAACAGCCTTGCCCATCAAACATATCTAGATCATCTTAGAGAAGGTCTTGACTCACTTCGTGAGGTAGTTGAAGAGGATAGGAATGATAAGCCACTTGATCAAGCAGTTGTCTATGCATGCAAACTCACGAAAAGGATTCAGGAAAACTTAGAATATGCCATAGGCTCAATTCCTAAGTTTAGAGGCCATAGAGATAGATTTGTTGCATCATCATCAAATGTTGTGAACAAGTATGTAGCCTTTGACCTACCACCCAAAACATTAGAACCCAACACATCATTATCAAGAAGGCATGAGGCAGAAAAACAAACTAATGTTACCTTCGATGCTTCTACAGGAGTAAAAAGTGACACCCAAGCTAGCGGGTCAAGGTCTAGAGGAAATGAAAGAAAGGATATGACTGCGCCAGCAAAGAATGATCACTTGAAGAATGTAGAAGCTCAACCTAGGAACAATAAGTTTACAATGAGTAGGATGAATCGTGTTGATTCTAGTATCAAAAGTACTGTAATTAATTCGAATTCTAATGCTATCTGTAAAACTTGCGACAATTGTTTAATTTCTGCTAATCATGATGAATGTGTTGTGTCTTTTCTGATGTCTTCTGCATCATCCCATGTTAAGAATGGTAGGATAACTAAAGCATGCAAAAAGGTTTGGAAAGCAACAGGAAAAACATTTGCTAGCATAGGCTATCAATGGAGACCCACTGGAAGGAAATTCAATTTAGGACAACCGTGCACGTTACCTAAAATGAATAAGCATAAAATTGTAAAAGTTAAGGAATGGAGACCCACTGGAAGGAAATTCAATTTAGGAAAACAGAGACCATTGCCTAAAATGAATATGCATAAAATTGTGAAGAATAAGGAATGGAGACCAACTGGTAGAATCTTGCCTTTAGAATCACAATGCCCTCCATCTAGGTCTTGTCCTGTCTCAGGTTCTGTCTCCACAGAAAAGATAGTAGCATCTGTGAAATCTGTAGTTCCTGAATATGTGTATGCTGACCAAATGGACCCCAATTGCACTTGGGGATCCACATTTTTCAGTTATCCATTGTTGTCTGGTTTCAAATGCAGGTCGTACAAATCGTCCTGTGGTATTTGGACTCAGGCTGCTCAAAACATATGACTGGAGATCGCTCACGACTCAAGAACTTCGTGAAAAAGTTTATCGGGACAGTTAGATTTGGGAACGACCACTTTGGTGCTATTATGGGTTATGGAGATTATGTGTTTGGTAACAGTGTAATCTCAAGGGTATATTATGTGGAAGGACTAGGACACAATCTGTTTTCTGTGGGTCAATTTTGTGATTCAGATCTGGAAGTGGCTTTCAGAAAGCATACATGTTTCGTCAGAGAATTGGATGGTTTAGATCTCCTCAAGGGCAGTCGGGGCACCAATCTATACACCATTTCAATTGAAGAAATGTTGAAGTCCTCTCCCATATGCTTGCTCTCTAAAGCCTCTAAAACAAAATCATGGCTGTGGCATCGTCGTCTGAACCACTTGAACTTCGGTACCATAAATAATCTTTCCCGTAAAGATCTTGTTAGAGGGATGCCCAGACTGAAATATGAGAAAGATCATCTCTGCTCTGCATGTCAACTGGGTAAAAGCAAGAAACAAACCCACAAGCCTAAAACCGTCAACACCAACTTGGAAGTTCTTCACACCCTCCACATGGACTTGTGCGGTCCAATGAGAATACAAACCATAAATGGAAAGAAGTATGTTCTGGTGATAGTAGATGATTATTCTCGGTTCACATGGGTAAAGTTTTTGAGAACCAAGGACGAAACTCCAGAGGTTATCATTAAACTGATAAAACAGCTGCAAGTAAGGCTAGATAAAACTGTCAGAATCATTCGCACAGATAATGGTACTGAGTTTGTTAACCAACAACTCCGTAATTTCTATGAAAGTATTGGCATCACGCATCAGAAAAGTATCCCTCGCACGCCTCAACAGAACGGGGTGGTTGAACGAAGGAACCGTACTCTGGTGGAGGCTGCAAGAACCATGCTTATATTTTCAAAGACACCGATGTTTCTCTGGGCAGAAGCTATAGCAACAGCATGTTACACTCAAAACCGATCCCTAATTCATCCGGTTCATGAGAAGACTCCCTTCGAGTTAATTCATAACAAGAAACCAGATCTTTCCTTTCTGCGTGTGTTTGGTGCTCTTTGCTATCCAACTAATGATAGTCAAGACTTGGGAAAGTTAAGAGCTAAAGCAGATATAGGTATTTTCGTTGGATACGCACCTGACAGTAAAGGGTATCGAATCTACAATAAAAGGACCCGTAAAATCATGGAAACCATTCATGTTACGTTCGATGAGCTGAGTGAGCTACCTGTTTCAGGACAAATCAGTTCTGGACCCGATCTTCACCTTTTGTCTCCTGGACCCATTAGTTCAGGACTTGTACAGAATTCCACGCCTGCAGATTCTTATGTGCCTCCTACATGTGAGGAGTTGAAGAAGTTATTTGATCCTATGTTTGATGAATACTTTGAGCCAACGAATGGAACCATCCCGAGTGAACCAGATACAATTCCTATGGATGAGGTTCAAGCCCCACAAGGCTCAGAAGGCCCTGCAGCTTCAGTATCAGTCAGTCACAATGCTCCTGCTGCCAGTCAATCGCCTTCGTCATCAAACACTCAAACTTCTCCAGTAATGCAAGAATCTTCAGATAATAATCCTTTGGGAGTTAATCCTTTTGCTCCTGTTGAAGAGGCTCCTTTTGAAAACATATTTGCTCCTGAACATTCATCAGACACATCCTTACCTGAGGAACACAACACTGCTACATCTGTTCATAACCATCAACCTCACGATCATCTCAGGAAATGGACCAGTGATCATCCAATCGACAACATCATTGGCAATCCCTCACGTCCAGTATCTACACGTAATCAACTAGCCACTGATGCACTATGGTGCTTCTTCAATTCCGTACTGTCTAAAGTCGAACCAAAGGATGCCAAAGAAGCAATGACTAAAGATTGCTGGTTCCAGGCCATGCAGGATGAAATCCATGAATTTGATCGACTTGAAGTTTGGGAATTAGTGCCTCCTCCGGAGCGTGCAATGATCATTGCCTTGAAGTGGATCTTCAAAGTGAAGCTTGACGAGTATGGTGATGTCCTAAAGAACAAGGCACGGCTAGTTGCTAAAGGGTTTAGACAAGAAGAGGGCATTGATTTTGAAGAATCGTTTGCTCCGGTTGCTAGAATTGAAGCCATAAGAATCTTCCTGGCAAATGCTGCGAGTCGTAATATGATAGTCTACCAGATGGATGTCAAAACGGCATTCTTGAATGGTGACTTAAAGGAAGAAGTTTATGTGAGTCAACCTGAGGGATTCGTGAATGCTGAACACCCTACTCATGTTTACCGCTTGAAGAAGGCTCTTTATGGGCTAAAACAGGCGCCAAGGGCATGGTATGATACATTGTCCAAGTTCCTCCTAGCGAACAGATTCTCCAAGGGTGTTGTTGATCCTACACTATTCACCAGGAAATCAAGAAACCATCTACTGCTAGTTCAGATATACGTAGATGATATCATCTTTGCTTCAACAGATCCTGGTGAATGTGATAGTTTCTCTAAGGAGATGAATTCCAAGTTCCAAATGTCCATGATGGGACAAATGTCATTCTTCTTAGGACTACAAGTTTCTCAAAGTCCCGGAGGCATATTCATCAATCAATCCAAATACGCCAACGAGATCCTGAAAAAGTTTGGATTCCATTCAAGTGAACCTGTTGACACCCCCATGGTTGATAGAACGAAGCTGGATGAAGATCCTTCAGGGATTCCAGTTGATATCACACAGTATCGAAGCATGATTGGATCTTTGATGTACATCACGGCTAGCAGACCAGATCTTCTGTTTGCTGTGTGTATGTGTGCTCGGTATCAATCCAGACCAACCAAGAAGCATGTTGAAGCTGTGAAAAGGATCTTCCGATATCTTCAAGGCACAGTTCATATGGGTCTCTGGTATCCTAAGGACACTGCAATGGAGTTAACGGCATACGCAGATGCTGATCATGCGGGTTGTCAAGACACTCGTCGAAGTACTTCAGGAGGAGCTCAATTTTTAGGGGAAAAGTTGGTTAGTTGGTCTTCTAAGAAGCAGATGAGTACTTCCATATCATCTACTGAAGCTGAGTACATTGCTATGTCTGCTTGCTGTGCACAAATCCTTTGGATGCGATCACAGCTTTCGGACTATGGATTCTCATACAACAAAATTCCCCTATATTGTGACAACAAAAGCGCCATTGCTCTTTGTTGTAACAATGTTCAGCACTCCAGGTCAAAACACATCGACATCCGGCATCACTTCATCAGGGAACAGGTGGAAAAAGGAATTGTGGAGCTATACTTCGTGAGGACAGAGTTTCAGTTAGCTGACATCTTCACCAAGGCCCTCCCAAGAGAAAGGTTTCAGTTTATTCTCCCACGCCTTGGCATGAAAAGCATGACTCCTGAAACCCTCAAGTGTCTTCAGGAAGAAAAGGAGGAGTAAAGGATTGTCTTCTTATATCCTTGTACATAGTTGTATATATCTTAAATCTAAAAGAAAAATACAAAAATATAAAACCTATAAAAACCATAAAAATCGAAAAAATCAGAAAATACCAAAAATAGTTCTACCTAGGCATGTCTTCTGTTTATCGATAACATTTACGTATCTAGAAATGTCATTCAACAATGGCACGGATTCTTAAATGAAGCTCGAGCAGAAGTTATAATCAGTTAAAACATGTCTAAATGGCTTGCAGTTACTTCATACTGCAACCCGCACTGTACAATGGGGAAAGCATGTCGCCAAAAAGACAGCTGTTTCTCCAACCGGGTGATGTTCACCTGGGCATGGATTACTTTATATCCATGTTCTCCCGACTTGATGTACGTTTCAGTGCATCACTTCGTATATAAGAAGAGAAGTCTTCTTTTCATCAAGATTCTCTATCTTGTTAGATCCCTCAAGAGAGTCTTGATGTTACACAATGTGGTAAAATGAACTAAATTTTCACAAATGTCCGTCGCTCAATTGAATGACTACAGCTCTTTTAATGGAAAACGGGTCATTAATTGAGGGGGAGTATATTTGTTCAAATTTCCGACACCTTACCAAATTTGTGCAACATCAGCAGTGACACTCTCTCGTTGTTTCAGGGGGAGCATCGTATGCTCCTAAATCAGAATACATTTAAACCTGACCACATTTTCTCCCGAATTTTTTTCTAAACGTATTTAAATCAATTGGGATCACAAATCTCAAATGGTTTGAAATTTTTGATCGGGGGAGAGAATGTGATTTAAATAGGAAATTCTGATAAAATGTGATGATTTGGCAATTAATGTAAGCTCTCCCGTATGTGCTAAACCATTTTGTATATCAAGGCACATATTGAGGGGGAGCAAAATGTTTTGGACATAAATGCAAGCTCCTCCATAAGTACGAAAATCTTTCTTATATCAATGCATATATTGAGGGGGAGCAAATGGTTTTACAAAACAATGGATTATGGCATCGCATGTGGCTGTGACTCAGAATTAACAAAAGAATTGACGAAACTTGAATTGTCATCAATCGAAAGGATACGTCTTGGCCGGGTAATAATTTCAAGCTGGTCTAACCAGTGATGTAAGCGTGTCTCGAAAAAGATGTATCTGAGTAGAGTGTACCGTTTCGAGAAACTTTCTATGGACTTGACCAGGACGGGTAATAATTTCAAGCTGGTCTAACCAGTGATGTAAGCGTGTCTCGAATCGGTCATGTTCACTGAAAGTGGATCAATTCAAAAAGTGCGAGCTCTACCTAACATGTGCAAATTTATAAAACAATCAACCGAGCACATGTTGAGGGGGAGCATTTGAAAAATATAAAACTCTCAAGTGTTTGCAAAAATGTGTTTCAGAATCATGAACACTTTGAGAGATTTTTCAAAGATTTGGTTTGGCAATCGTGGAAGTACACCAAAGACCGACCATTTTAATTAATGCATGGAGTTATAAGGATGGTTAGGTTAGGCTCAAGTTCCCACGATCCTGCCAGAGCCGGAGGGATCTACCCAGGGATAATCCACTAGTTAGTGTAGAAGTCCTTAGGTATGATTAAAAAGGAGAAAAGTGTGATTAAGGGAAGAGTGCCGACTGATATGGAGCTAGTACTGGAACAAACCCAACAAGGTACTAGTAATGAAGTCTCGGTAAGCACTGAAGGGGTTGAAGAATGAAAAAGAATTGTAAAGATAAAGGGTGAAAAGAAAGAAGCCCTCCTTACAACTTAGGCAGAAACCGGGTCAATACATATGCTGTCAGAATCACTTAGTTGATTGCTGGCATTGAAGACAAAGTATCATGGACCCAGTGATACGCTGCACAACCCTCCCTAGCCACTCAAGGTCCCTCAAAGGATTCTTGTTTCAATTGTCACGGAGTTCAATACATTCCTATCGTCTCTCTCACTCCGAGTTAGATGATATTGAAAAGGTGGCAGTCCTCTCCAGCCTCCGATCACCAAATCAAAACGCACAATTGAGTCTAGAGCCACGAGATACATAATAAGATCTCATAGGGACACGAATCATTTCTACACTGGTTGTTCAACAGTAAGGACGCCAGTTGTAATCTCATGAGTCCTACGCAGATCTTAGCAATCTGTCAGAACATTTATGAGAGAATTTACTTATGTAATTCTCAATGATTGAATGGAAATTCCTGCCAGGGTCAACATCAAACAGCCCTGAAAGCAGGTCACTTCGGTAATTCCTCGTGGATTACGCTTAGTGGTCGCGGCGGTTTCAACCGGTCTACAGTCGTGGAGTGATCTCCAGCGACTCACCTAATCGCTGATTTACTACGGTAAAATCTTAAAAAGCTCTCTGTGAGTTTTCGATTAGGAACGGTCTTGGTAAGGATTAGAGATAGTTTTCACAATATGCTGTTGACTATCTCGAAGTCCAAACTTGTAAGTACCGGTCGAATTATTGCTAACTGTCGTATGCAGGAACTTCTGGCGATTGTAGCAGTGGAATGCTGTAGCTGGTTGCTGTCGTAGCTGGTTGCAGAAAAGAGGCCAATCCATCACCACATGTTCACACTACATCATCATCAAAGAAGTCATGATCACTCTAAAAGACCTTCGACATAGCTTCTGCTAACTCTGATGCTGAAGATCATGACCCCATATCGTGTGAGCATGTCGGCTCTAAGTATATTTCATCACATGGAGTATTACTACTGAAAGATGACGTGGAGACTCAAGTGGGATGATACGTTCAGAGATTATTCAAAGTTCATCCAAGACAAAAGAGAAGTCATCTTCAGATCACTGACGTTTGCACAGCAATCTATGACATTGAAGATTCAATGAATACGAGCTATGATGTCAAGATCCAAGGAAGAAGTGCTGAATTTCAGAACATTACTTCTGGGGTGACCTCCCTTAGGGGGAGATTGTTAGGAATATGAATATTCAGCAGAAGACTCGGTCACCCCGAGTACTTATTAGATCATCATTGCTCATAAGATTATCTGTAATATTATCAGTTGCTTAGTATAATTAGTATTAGTATTAGTAGTATCTATATTTGTGGAGTGGGTTGGGGCTTTCCCCTCTGTCAGCTCGCTCCACAGTCCACTAGGGACGTAATATGTAGTAGTATATATATCCCTTCCCACACATGGGAAGGGTTGGACCTTTCAAGCTAATATTACACAAGTTTCTTTCTCTCACTAAAAAGGCTCCCATTTCTCTCTCTAAAAACCTCTTCCATTCGATCCATACAAGACTCAAACTAGTGATTCATGCATTGTGAATACCCTACACTATCACTAATGAATGTAAAGTTGGAGTTGCTGTATAACTCCAAGTCATCCCCAAGCTGTGTCAAGAACCATAACCAAGATTGCAAACATTCAGATTCCACTATTCCATAAGCAACTGGATATATACCATTATTTGCATCCACAGACACAGCTGTTAGAAGTTGTCCTGGGTATTGGCCTTTCATGAATGCTCCATCTAAACCCAACAAATCTCTACCACCAGCTTTGAACCCTTGTTTCAAGGCTCCCAAACAGACATATATCCTTTTAAAAGTCCTAGTTGTAGATTCAGGATCTCCTTCCCTTTCAAAATCTAACTTGACTGTTGTGTTTGGATTAGCCTTCTGCAATTCCAAAACATAGTCTCTCAACAACCCATACTGTACCTGAGCATCACCCTCTATAACACTCTTTGCCTTAGCTTTTGCTCTAAATGCCTTATGAATTGAGACACCAACATGAAATTGTTTCTGCATTTGATCTTGTATAGCCTTTATTGGCATGTTTAGATTCAACTGTATAAGATCTACAACATGTTGAGATAAAAAAGAAGATGTGCAAGCTTTGATTTTTCTAGAAAGGAGGCATTTATGTTCTGCTTTAAAGGTGGTAACAACCCACTTTTGTGTTTTTTTAGAAAAATGGATGTACAACACCCAAGGGCATTTAATGTCCTTATCCTCTTGTGCAATGACTTCTTTACCCTTTACCTTTTGACTAGCACTGCCCAAAGATTCCCCTTGACTATTACTACCCAAAGTTGGAATTGTCCCATAACATTCTGCCCTAAGCCTAACCCCATCATTCTTTTTCAATTTTATATTTCTCCTAGTTTCAACAATGTGTCCCTTAATTCTCCTATTGGCTTCTTCCTTACTGCCAAACTCTTGACCAACATAGAAAAAGTTAGAAATCCTATTGTCCTTAGCAGCTGCTTTACCTTGTTTCTTAATCTTCCTAAGTTCTGATTTTCTACCAGTGTCACTGTCACTACCAACATCACTTCCATAAGAATCAAAGTCAAAAACTTCTATGTCATCTTCTGTCAAATTCACTTCAGGATGTAATGGTTCAGAATTATACTCAACTCCATCAACACTAAACCTAAATCCAGTCATATTAACTTCCACTTCATCTATGATGTGTTCCTCATCTATTATATCATCATTAACCCCTTCATCTACATTCTCATCATTAACCCCTTCATTCATCCCTTCATCAGTGTCACTATTAACCCCTTCTTGTTCATGCTCATCATTCAGCCACCCAATAGCCAACATCTTTCTACAATTAGGCAGTCCCTTTCCCTGATCATCAACTTCATCCAAATCAACTACTTCATTATTACCTTGTAACTCTCTAATTTCAACCCCTTTTCTAAATGTAGGCATGTAGTATGACTCAATTGTGGTTTGATGGTGTTCAATGAAAACTTCTATAACCTTATGCTTTGCCACATATTTAATCATGTTAACAATATCATCATCACATGCCAGTGGTCTAAGTCCCCAATCTAAGCTTTTCCTAGGTAACTTAAAATGGTAATACATGATCTGCTTAGGATGATATTTTAACATCTTAACAATGTTATTAAGCACTTCTACTGTAAATACCTCACTATCCACTAAATCCACGAATTGAACCTTACCACTAATGTACTTCCTATTAGGCATGTTAGTGAACTTTCCACCATGATGCACCTTCATTGAGAATATGTGGGGCGTATTGGCTGTTTAATAAACAAAAACAATTATCAGAATTATTGTTACCAAAATATGGAATTTAGTCAACCAAAAACATATTACATAATTTCTTACCATATTGCGTATAAGGATCATAATCCATCATGCTACGCGGTCGAAAACGCCACATCTGGACTCCCCTAACCATTTTCTTTAGTATCAATCTTCAAGGACGATTTTTGCACTGATAAAAAAATAAAGAGGATTAAAAATGCGAGTGGAATTAGGGTTTAGTAAAATAGGATGAAAAAGTGATTGGGTGGGTTAAATTAAGATAAAGTGGGGTTGGGGGAAGTTATTTAATGGGTTTTTGTAATGTAGTGAGATGAATGGACAAAAATACCCCCGTGTTAATTGCACTAACTGACGGCGTTTGTACCCAGGGACCAATTATGCAGCAAAAATTTCAAAACTAGGACCACCAGTGCACTTTCCGAACCTTAGGGACCAAACCTGCAATTTGGCCAAACACTAGGGACCAAAAATGCAATTAACTCTTAAAAAAAATAATAATAATAAAAAATAATAATAATAATAAATAAAAAATTGAGAGGTATGAGAATTTATGGGCCGCCAGTGATTTAGGTTGGGAGGTATGGGAATTTATGGGTATGAGTTGGCTGAAGCTTATTGGTTGAATTTGAGAGGTATGGAATAGTGGGAATCATGACTCCTAATACCCTAAGTTACTATTAAGGTAAATAACTAGATAATCATAGCATTTTTTCCTACAAACATCATCTATCATATAACTCAATTAGCTTCTTGACCCGCTCGAATGAACGAGCGCTTCATAATTATACTTGTCTAATAATAATATGTAAACAAACGTAATATAACACGAATGTACCATCACTAAATGATAAAACTTAAATGATTTACTGATATATGGAAAAAAAAAAAAAAAAATGAATAAGATGTCAATAAGAACAAAAGAAAACGTTTTCATTCAAACCCGAAACAAAACTTCTTTGTAAACCACATTGATAGTGCAGTTGGTGTAGTTTTCGTTTTGTTGGAACACAGTTGTCCGTGTGCATCAACGTGAACTCATACTCTAAATATCAATAAGACAGAAGCAAGAATCGAACTTGGCTTGGATTGGACGATCATTCAAGATTGATTTTATAATGGGAGGAAAACCAGTTGCTAAAAGACCTAAATTTCTAGAAGAGTAAATTACATCGTTCGTCCCTGTGGTTTGTCCAAAATCACTGGTTTAGTCCCTAACGTTTAAAAGTTGCGTATATGGTCCCTCTGACAGCCAACTAATAACACCCATGGTCCCTATCGCTAACTGACGTTATATATTCCGTTAGCAAGTTTCAAGGTTAGTCCATTAACCAAACAAGCGTTTGCAACGTTAGTCCTTTTCCTTAACGGCTGTTTGCAAGGATTACACAAATGGTCCTTGAGTCCGTTTTTGTCCGTTTTTCTTACGTTTTGTCCGTTTTTCTTACGTTTTTGTCCGTTTTTCTTACGTTTTTTCCGTTTTCATACGTTTTTGTCCGTTTTTCTTAGGTTTTTTTCCGTTTTTGTCCGTTTTTCTTACGTTTTTGTCCGTTTTTTTACGTTTTTGTCCGTTTTTCTTACGTTTTTGTCCGTTTTTCTTATGTTTTTTTACGTTTTTGTCCGTTTTTCTTACGTTTTGTCCGTTTTTCTTACGTTTTTGTCCCTTTTTTACGTTTTTGTCCGTTTTTCTTACGTTTTGTCCGTTTTTGTCCGTTTTTCTTATTTTTTTTTACGTTTTTGTCCGTTTTTCTTACGTTTTGTCCGTTTTTCTTACGTTTTTGTCCGTTTTTCTTATGTTTTTTACGTTTTTGTCCGTTTTTCTTACGTTTTTTTTTTTTTTTCCGTTTTCTTCTTTTTCGTTATTTGTCCGTTTTTTTTACGTTTTTCGTTTTACGTTTTGTCTTTTTTCGTTTTTTTTTTTTGTCCGTTTTTCTTACGTTTTTTCCGTTTTCATTACGTTTTTGTCCGTTTTTCTTACGTTTTTTCTGTATTTGTCCTTTTTCTTACGTTTTTGTCCGTTTTTCTTACTTTTGTCCATTTTTCTTACGTTTTTTTTTTCTCGATTTCTTACTTTTTGTCCTTTATCTTTTTTTCATGTTTTGTCGTTTTTGATACCTTATCTTACGTTTTTTGTGATGCTTCTGTAATTTATTTGTCCAAAGGATCCTTTGCACATCGCGTTTTATCTAAAAAATGCAACAAAGACCCTTTCAATTTCCGTTTATTAAAACCTAAATATTCTTTTATTTCATTTTTCATCTTCATCCCAACTCTCTCCCTCTCTACAGCCGCCGCCGGCCACCCCAACAGCACCACCACCGCCGGCCACCACACTACACCGCCACCACCACAACACTCCTCATCATCTCCTCTTTCTTGTGACACCATCCACGCGCCACCAAACATCATCACCACCTCGTTTTATTTACACCGCCGCCATCAAACACCACCACCATCATTTTTATGCTCTAAAACCTATAGATCGATTGAAGAAACGGTAAGAAAACGCGTTTTACGTGTGGGTTGACTCACCACCGAGTCAACTTGTGGTTAATATTGATTTTTCGGGTTAAAAACAAATGGGTTTTGATGTTTTGAAACAAGTAAAAATGATTTGGTATCGATAAGGGTCGTGTGTGTCGTGTTTTTGTGATACTGAGAGCTTAAGCTCAAGGGTTTAAGCTTATTTTGGTCTTGAGTTATTGTGGTTATGTTGTTTTGTGGTGATATGGTGAAACCGAGACCCCATTGGGTTCGTTTGGTTTTGTCGCGTCGAGAAAGCTTGAGCCGAGACCCTCTTGGTCTCGGCAATACTTGTGGTTTTTGGTTAAAAACCATTTTGATGATATTACTGTTGCGACTCTTGATTTATATTAATGTTATGACAAAGAAATTAATATAAAGAAATTAAGGGTCCATTCGGTTTGATTTATATTACTGTTGCGACTCTTGATTTATATTAAGGGTCCATTCGGTTTGGTTTATGGCAAAGAAATTAAGCCGAGACCCGTATGGTCTCGGCAATGGTTGTATTGTTTTTATTTTTGTCGAGCCACATCAAGAGAAAAGAGACCAAAACGGAAAAAACGGAAAAAACGGACGAAAACGGAAGAAAAATGGACTCAAGGACAAAAACGTAAGAAAAACGGACAAAAACGTAAGAAAAACGGACAAAACGTAAGAAAAACGGACAAAACGTAAGAAAAACGGACAAAAACGTAAAAAACATAAGAAAAACGGACAAAAACGTAAGAAAAACGGACAAAACGTAAGAAAAACGGACAAAAACGTAAAAAACGGACAAAAACGTAAGAAAAACGGACAAAAACGGAAAAAAAACCTAAGAAAAACGGACAAAAACGTATGAAAGAAAACGGAAAAAAAACGTAAGAAAAACGGACAAAACGTAAGAAAAACGGACAAAAACGTAAAAAAGGACAAAAACGTAAGAAAAACGGAAAAAAACCTAAGAAAAACGGACAAAAACGTATGAAAACGGAAAAAACGTAAGAAAAACGGACAAAACGTAAAAAACATAAGAAAAACGGACAAAAACGTAAGAAAAACGGACAAAACGTAAAAAAAACGGACAAAAACGTAAAAAACGGACAAAAACGTAAGAAAAACGGACAAAAACGGAAAAAAACCTAAGAAAAACCGACAAAAACGTATGAAAACGGAAAAAACGTAAGAAAAACGGACAAAAACGTAAGAAAAACGGACAAAAACGGACAAAACGTAAGAAAAACGGACTCAAGGACCATTTGTGTAAGCCTTGCAAACGGCCGTTAAGGAAAAGGACTAACGTTGCAAACGCTTGTTTGGTTAATGGACTAACCTTGAAACTTGCTAACGGAATATATAACGTCAGTTAGCGATAGGGACCATGGGTGTTATTAGTTGGCTGTCAGAGGGACCATATACGCAACTTTTAAACGTTAGGGACTAAACCAGTGATTTTGGACAAACCACAGGGACGAACGATGTAATTTACTCTTTCTAGAACCACCAAGTGCTTGTGCTTCTGAAAGAAAACGATGAAAGTCCTGTTTTACTTGCCCATTAGGCTGGGCACAATGGTGACCCTGCCACATCAGCTTTCTCTCTCCGGTGACCAGACATGACCAAGTTGCCATAGTGGTGACCGATTATTATTATTATTATTATTATTATTATTATTATTTTTAATACGTATTGTACATGCATGCAAACACTCTCCCAATACAAACACTCTCCAAATACGTGTACATATGCAAAGCTCTATATTAATATATCAAATACGTGTTGTGCATGCATTCCAAAGACTATATATCAACTCATCTTCCATCTATATCTTCCATTAAAATGCAAAACCTCTACCTCTTAGAGAAAACCTAGACTCCTTTCCTCCAATACCTTGACCTGTTGTAACAACCTTCAATGCTTGTTTTTCGTCTTCTTTGCCTTGCATACGCTGCTCATGGACAAGTAAACTTCCATGAAGTCCATGAAGTAAACTTCCACAGCACTTGCCTTCGTCTTTTTGTCCATATGTGAGTGTGTTACAATCGGTCAAAAATTAGACCGATATATGTTTTCTTCCTTACTCGACCGATATTTGACCATAACAACACAAAGGGTGTGACCGACTTTGAAGTCGGTCGACAAAATTGAGTGACCGATAGATCACGGTCCACTGTGGATAGCCATAAAAGTTAAATTAAAAGTTAAATGGTGCTAAGAAAGGCTATTAGACGCCCAACAAGCCAGCATTAAAGAGCAAACATAACAAAACAAACCGATGATATATAATATATCCAATCATGGTAGATCATTTAAGTTTCCACTAGCAAAATTTACCGGTATCATTTAAGTTTCCACTAGCAAAATTTACCGAGAAGGTGACAAGTTAGAAGCACATTCAACTACTCCAAAAAGCCATAAGCACAATACGGTAAGCAAGTTACTAATTTTGACAACCTAGATAATGCTATATAGTTGCTTGTGAAGAACCGATGTATAGTCACCAAACTGAATATCGGTAGGAGGATGTAACCCAAATGCATACACAATGGCCTTTGACCCCATCATTGGCTTTTTAGTATTGACGTCATCAGAAAGCTTCCCAAAGCTGTATTCATCAAATGCAAATGATTCTCTAAGAAAGAAGAAATTCTCTCTCGCAAGACTTTCAACCTGCAACAATAAATGATGTTTACTTTTGAGAATTCTGATTCACCAGACATTTCCAAATC
Source organism: Artemisia tridentata subsp. tridentata (assembly GCA_021014915.2). Classification (NCBI taxonomy): domain Eukaryota; kingdom Viridiplantae; phylum Streptophyta; class Magnoliopsida; order Asterales; family Asteraceae; genus Artemisia; species Artemisia tridentata. Next base: position 110,071,178 of record CP139507.1, read on the forward strand.
AAAAATTTAGATAGTGTGTTAAAAACAACTTTTTAGATCATTAGTCTAGAGGTGGCAACTTTGACCCATTTACTTATGAGTAAGTGGATTCGGGTTACGTTTTAACTAAAATGGTTAAATTGTTAAAACTGGAAGAAGGTTCATGAGGAAACAGGTTAAACGAGTCAAAAGTCGCAGTAGTATAACTTGTTTTATGAAGCAAATGCAGAGGTAATAAGGGTAAAAAAAATCCTACAGTAGCAGATTATTTATTCAAAAGATTCAGACTATCTCCGAAATATTTTTACTATTATAACTGGCATATTAATGATCTACAAAAACTAAGTTTGCAGAGATATTTTTGGGTCAACCCATGCAAAAAAGTTGAGTTTTGACCCATTAGGCCATTACTCACCCAAACTGCCATTTGTCACCTTTCCAGTCGAGGTATAAACCTCATAATTCAGTTATTCAGAAACTAGATTATTGTTGGAAAATAGGTTTCTTTGAAAAGAAGTGTTTTGGGTCGGCCCCGCCTGTTTTAATCCATTATCCAGTCAGCCAGCCTCACTCATAATTTCACCACTACAGTTGAGGTATACCTTAATTTTTATGGAAAAGGAGGAGTCAGATATCTAAGTACCTGAAGTTGAGCGAATCGGATGTTGTTCATAACAAGGATAACCTGGACTTCATACAACGAATCACCCAATATACGAATAGCAAGATACTCAAAGAACGTTTTAAGGAGACCTTTCTGCTCTTCCCAATTCTCTATATCATTACTGAACTTCGGAATCCAGATAGCAGACTTAATTTTTTTCCACGGGATTGAGTTATTCGCAGCTTTGGAAATGATTGTTCCGTGTGGATGAGAGAGTCCCCAGATTATCCTTAAATCTTGCAAACTCGGCTCAACTGAATATTTAACAGCAGATGTTGTTAAGACTATCGAGGACGGTTCGTAAAACTGAGCAAAATTTGCAGAAAATTGCATATCAAAGTCATCGAATATAAGAATGCATCCATCATATGGGGATGGAAATAGACGTAATAGAAGAGGAGCCTCAGGAACTAAATCTTCTGCTACACATAATGCTTGTCTATTGTTCGGTAAAGAAGCATGGTCTGTATGAGAGAAAAAACACGAACTTCCATTTCTACAACCCTGTAGATGAATCAACAGTCGGAATCAATGCTTATGTTTTCCAGAAGAAATATAGAGTAACATTCACTTTTTTAAATCTTGTTTTGGTTATCATACATGCATAGTGAAAACCATTATATAAAGATTATATTGCCATATCAAAGCATAAAGCTATGGGTTGCAATAACTGAACACTGAAGTGGTGAATATTATTTCTTTGAAGAAACGACATTGTTTACAAAGTAAGGCAAGTAGAAATGGGAAAGTTAACCTATTCACCGAGAAATGAGTCAATCTGAGTTACATATTTTGCCTCCAGTGGGTCAAGGGTCAAATGGGTAAAGTTTAAAAAGTTGGCTAAGAATGATATGGGCCAAATGGATCAACAGTTTCCTAAAATGCTTTTAGACACTTATAACCTTCTAAATTGTTCTACTATAACCTTCTAAATTGTTCCACTAGAATTAAAACTACCTGTTTGACCCGAACCTAATTTGACAAGTTACTCAACAGCCCATTTTGTATTTAATAAAATAAAACAAAAAAAAAAAAGAAACAAAGCAAACAAATGTACAGTACCACCAAAGATTTGATGTTCTCCAAGTACACAAAAGATGGTGCATACCTGCAACGATAAGAAAAATTTACAAGCTGGTCTTCTAGCCTCTAATGAATGGGAATATAAGCATTCACTTCCTTTGTTGCATGTCCCACTGGCAAAAAATCTACATATAGAAGCTTCTAGACCATTATAAGGCTGGGAAATCAGCTGGTTGCCAGACACATTCTCCATATAATTAATCCGTATCTGCTTGACATGGCAATATCAATTTTCACTTTAAAAAGCAATAACTAAAAGACGTTTAAAGCAAAAAAAAAAAAAAAAAAAAAAACCTCTTTAATGGAATTAGCCAATCTAAAAGCCACCTCTTTCTTATTAAATCCATTTGCATCCACAAAAGGTCGAGTAATACATTTCTTTGTTGCATAAATAGGATTGCTGTCATCGTCTGTTGCATAAATTGGATTGCTGAGGTCATCGTCTGTTGCAAGAGGATCAGAATCTTCATTGTGCTCAATCGTAAGAAGACATGTATGCTGAAACTCATAGGGTTCATAGTAAGCCGGTAAACCATCAGAGGTTGCTAGAAAACTGGGACGATATCTGTGCACGGAATTAAGAACACTCTCATCTGCAGACATAAAAATTACTCCACATAAACATAAACTCACATACATGTTACAGGTGGCAATCCCGATCCATTTAATTATCAGTGGGTCAGTTTGGGTTATTAAATCTCAAACGCGTCAAATAAATTTAGACTTAGTAGGACAAAAACAAATGAGCGTAATGAGTTGAAAGTGATTTTGAGTTCATTTTTACATATTTAGATTATTATTGTAAAACTACTGTTTGGTAATCATATTCAATGCATTAGCTATCTATTAACAAAAATGGGTAAAAATTCGTTTTAGTGTAAACTCAACCAGCATGAAATTTTACAAAAAAATTACTTTTTTGACCTGTTACCTAACCCAAAGAACCCACCCATCATGCAACCTATATATAAAACATATCAAGTTTAATCACAAAAATCATACATATATTGGCAATATGCTGGAGTGCTGACTGCAAAAGATTGTGGAACAAGCACCACTCTTCTTCGATCTTCAGGGATAGAATTTGGGTGTCTGTCTTTTCATTAAACTTTAAAAGGTGTTTCAACCTCTCAAGACGAACATTATCCTTCATAATGGTAAAATGAAAGTTATCTTAGCCATTCAGCGTGTAAAATAATAAAATAAAGGATAAATCTACCTGAAAAGTACGTTGCCAAAACTGGAAGGCACACAAATTTGCCATGTACGTCACTTCCTTCCTACCCATCAAACCAGTGATCTTACCCTCTTGATTATAGTAGTCATCAGTGAACTTAGAAAACTGTAGTATAGAGTAAAAAACACCAGGGTCATAATTTCAAAGGCCATGAATAGATTTGAATTATGATTTACAAAAATAGCCAAAAATTAAACAATTAAACTAAATAGGAAACAGGCCAGATAGGTCAAAAGGGTTGTACTAAGTGTGTTTTTAATCATAAAAATGCTCCTAAATCAAATTGATCAAAATACTATTAATAACATGGCTTTTGTATCGTATCTAAAGCGTTAATCATTTAAAACAAGTCTAAAAGATGAACAGAAAGTTGGTTGTGATACAACCTGTTCGACCCACACTTAAAATATACCCGTTTTTACACGTTACACAGCCCACCACACCCGTCCATCTTTCCCCCTTTATCCCATATTCCGATATCATTACCAGTGCTTCTTGTCCAAACGGACGGATGATGGGTAAAGGCTGTGTATCCATCAGGATACCCATGATGATGCCTTCACGTAGCATTCCAGCTTCTCCAAACTTCAGAATAAGCATTGAAGCATCTAAGGACAAAGAAAAACTGGAAAGCAGTCGTCCATAGAAAGTTGGCTCATAACGTCCTCTAGGAGATGTTCTCTCTAATGCTTTAATATGGACCAGAAAATCTAGGGCGTCGTCAACAACATCCGGTCTTGGTGGATCCATAACTTTCTGCAACAAGACTGAAACAACCCTTAGATTAGTTCACGGATAACAGAGAAATATACCAACGGTTCAGTATTGCTTTATATTTTTAAACTGGGTCAAATGAGTAAAATGTAAAAAACTAAATCATATGGAAACAGGCTGAATGGCTTCTAAACCGTTTTCTCGACATGATAAACGTGCCCCAACCAGCCATTTTGCTACATCTAAGAAATCAGCTTAAGCAACAATATTTAAAAATGAAACATGACCAAGCACACAGAAGAAAAACGAGTACCATCCTTCCATGAACACATATCTAAAGCCAACTGCATGGCATATTCAACAAATAATTAAGGAAAAGGTGGACATGAAGCAATTTTTGCCCAAGAGTAAAATATGATCACAAAATTTAAAATATTTCAATTATAATATGATCCATTGAACTAAATAATCCACAAGTCTCGGTGCACCAGAGTTAAACCAAAGGTATTGTATCGTATTGTAAATTGTACATTAGATTGTATATGTATAATCTAGTGGTGAACGGGGTGAGAAGGAGGGGTAGACCCAAACTCAGATGGGAGGATAGACTTAAGCTCGATATGAAGGAGCTGCTCTTGTCCGAGGACATGACCTCAGATAGGAAGGCGTGGAGGGATAGAATTAGGATATGTGGGTAGCTTAGGCTAGGGGTGTTGGGTTGCTTTGCCTTAGCTTTAGGCCCCGTGCGTTGCCCTGCTTTGCTTTGTTTGGCTGCTTAGCCGTAGCCTTAGGCCCCGTGCGTTGCGCTGCTTTGCTTTGTCTTGTTCTGTGTTCTTTGTTCTTTGCTTTAGTACTTTGTCTTGCCTCCTTAGGTTGGCCTCTTTTCTTGGTTCTTTGTTCTTTTCTTTTGTGCTTTCTGTTTTGGTGTTTGCGTTCTGTTTTGGTGCTTTCGTTTCTTCTCTGTTTTGGTGTTTGCGTTTTTTGTGTTTGCCTGTTTTGTCTGCTCTCTTGTATGCTTGTTGACTGCTTTGTCTTCTCGGTTGCTGTTCTGCCTTTGCTATCTCACGCGCACACAAGCACTTGCCGGAGGTCTCTTTGGAAGCAGCCTCTCTACACCCGGGTTTTTCCTTGGGGTAGGGGTAGGGTCTGTCTACATTCTACCTCCCCCATACCCTGCCCTGGCGGGATTGGGTTTGTTGTATTGTTGTTGTTGTATTGTATATGTATATATACTAATGCCATTGCTTGGAGACCAAGCAACTAAAACATAACCTAATGGGTACAGCCCATCTATACAATTGGACTGACCCATCTAATCTAGTTTGGCCTAATACGCCCTCACAAGCTAAGGGCGAGCAATGACCTGTAGCTTGGATCTTAGAAAGAGGAATCGAGGAGTTGGTAACGGCTTTGTAAAGATATCTGCAATTTGATCATGTGCAGAACTCGAAGATCTCCTAGAGCAACCTTTTCCTGAACAAAGTGATAGTCTATTTCCACGTGCTTTGTAGACGCATGGAAGAATGGGATTACCCCGCTAAGACTACTTCTACCTCTCCTCTCTCCTCCTCTCTCTCTCTCCTCTCTCCTCTCTCTCTCTCACTTCTCTCTCTAATTTTCCGGCCACAATTCTCCGATCTAACACCACCTTTATCTCCTCCACCACATCCTGATCTAAACAGTACATACTGGACGCCCACCGGAACAGCCACGCGCCGTCACACACCGGTAACGTTCGCCGGAATTTTTATTTTTCCGGCGAGTTTTGGCAATTAAACTCCACCACCTCTTCCCCACCTTTTTCCGACCAAATCCTCACCAGCTTCGAACCTTATACTCTGGCCACGCTCCGCCACGCACCGGATTTTTGTGGCGATATAATGTTTATAGATTTTGTGTTGCCTGCAAGTGGTGACGGCTTTCTGGGTCTCACCTCCGGCGAGTGAAGACTCCCCATACCTAGATGAGCAGGAACCAAGTTGTTTTGTCGGATACCGCCGCCAGCCGCTGCTACCGCCACTATTGACCGGATTTTTTTTCCGGCAGCAGCAGAGTACATTTTTTAATACATTCTTTTATTTATTTATCTATCTTTTTATTCTTTTTCATTCTTTCTTGTTTTTATTGCTTGCTTACTAGTTTTTCTAGTTATTCTAGTTGGCTTTGATTTCACTTCCCTACCTATCTGTTTTCCCCTTCTTGCCTTTTTGGTTGTAGTTTGTTGGGTTTAGGATAGACTCCTTGAATAGTGATGGTCACCTGAGGTCATGTCATGCCGGACTGGGCGGGGTAGGCGGGGTTGGCGGGTATAGGGGGGGTAGGGGTTTTGCTAGGGTTGCGTCCTCACGTAGGATTAGGGTGGGTAGTTGGAACGTTGGGTCTTTGACCGGTAAGCTCTTTGAGCTTGCTGATGTGTTGAGGAGACATAAGGTTGACATTGCGTGCTTCCAAGAGACAAAATGGAAGGGTGCCAGCACGAGGGAGGGCAACGGTGTAGCAACCGCGAATTTTCCAGGTCTTTACTCAACATTTGAAACTCAATATAATTTATTTTGAAGTTACATATTTATTTTGCGTATAAATTGTATCTAAACTGCTCGAATTGAGAAAACGACACCACACGCGTACCGACACTACTTTAGTAATGGTTGAACTTTAAAGTTTATTTTTAGGAGTCAACAAATTTATTTTACATCAGTTTTGTAAAAACGACTCCAAAATTTTATTTTCACATTTATGTGAAAACGAGGTGCCACAATTTAATCCCAACTAATCGGAACACGGGGTATACACAACACATTATAAAAACTTAAAACAAATAATAACTATATATATATATATATTTTCCCTTATCTTCGGTCAACACCAACTCACTTTTTCTCACTTATCTCTTTTCCTGCTTCACCTTCTCCACACGCAAAAGCAACTCTCTCTGCCAAAATCTCTATCTCCCATCACCATCAAAATACACCCTGTAGCACTTTTCTCATCTTCCCAAACTTCATCGAGACTCAAACCCTCCCATGGAGGTCGAATATTTATCAAATCCAAGGGAGATAACCATAAATGGTTAAACATTATCCTTGATAGTTTGAAAGTAAGCCAAGAGTTTGCCATGGATTGTCCCTTAAGAAGCTCGATTCCAGGAGAAACAAAGTCACACTAATAACATCAAACTCACCTTACACAAAGTCCCAGTCGAGTGCATCAAGGAGAGAAGGAAGGTGTGACGAGCTTGGAATCGAGTGGGTTTCTGTGGTGACTCTTGGATTTAATCTATCAACAGCCCTTGTAAGGTTTTTAACAACTCAATCTTGTTAATCTTGTGTTCTCTTTTAAAACTATCGAATGGTACATAGATTTGGTGATTTTTGTTTCATGTTAAACCTTATCGAATTGGTATCTATTCTTGAGATTTTTATGTTTTTTTGGATTATCATGTTGGTTGTGGTGTGGTTAAAAATGGCTTTTGGAACTAATGAGAATCGTATGAACATTAATTTGAAACTTGTTATTGGCTCATAATCTTGAATTTGTGCCGTTTGATTTGGCTGTACCAAGTATCCATGTCCCGCTTTGTTGTTCGAGTTAGATTTGTTATGGTTAAATGATGTCGAATAGCTAGGGTCAAGGCTAGACTTTGGTTGGTTTGAGTTATTTGCAATGCGCTACTGTAACAATTTTTGGTACTCGAATGTTTGAGGTTTTGTTTGAAAGTTGGATTAGCCGAATTGTGGTTTTGAAAATGTGCACGCAAGGTGTTTGTGGTTATGTCTAAAAAGATATATCAATCTTCAAAATAAACTTGTGAATGTGTACAGTAAGGTTCATAAGTCCTAGGTTCTTGTTATTTTGTTCGATTTCAAAGGACATGTTTGAGTTCATGTTTATAATGTTACTTGTGGTTGGGTCGAGTGGTACTCAACTCGAGATCTAGCAAGACCATTCAAGCAACGTAATGAACTCTGAAAGTCCTATCTCACTCTATGTTGAGCTTGTGAGTCCTAAGTCTAACCGACCTTGAACTAGTGGTTCTAGGCAGGAAGGTTAAACTATCTCAAAAAGTTGGTTATCACTTGTGTTGAGTCGACATTCTAGTCAATTGCAACACCACTCTTGGGTGCTTGGTTCGTTGGTTTACAACGAGGCCACAACGCTAGCCACTCTCGTAACATAAACTTTGGTCCAAGTCTCGTTCCCAGCCCGTTGGCACTCGTTAAAATTTCTCAAGTTATGATCAATTTAAACATTTCAATACTAGCCAAAAATAATTTTTCTGTATCCTGATGTGGTTTTCCAGCGCAAGAAAAGAAATACCAGAAGTGAGTTGGACTTGTATTCACGACAAAGTCTGGACAGCTTAGTGCATGGGCCGAAGCCCATCAACTCACTTGGGCTGTTATATTTTTCGGATTCATTCTTCCCTTTAACAGGCCGCTGGCCATTCACACTAAAGCCCAAGTAAGAGTATTAACATCTAGTCCTGTTCACTGTGTTGCGTGGGCCGCAGCCCTTTCCCCCTCCTCGTCAGTCATCACACACATGTAAAACCTATTGAAACACCATAATTTTTACTGGTCATAAAAATATACATGTCGACTACATTATAAAGGAACTCGATGAGAAGAAATATATATCACGACATGTCCTAACCATATAAAGTCGTTAAGTAGTTAGCAACTTTCACATAAGCTAAAAATTCTTGGATTTTGACTCCGTATGCTACTATTAATCTTATTTGAATTAAAGTATGTTACGTCAGATTATTTTCATGTGAAGAAAATTGGTTATTTATTGTCATCTAATTAAATTGTTCGCTCTATACGTTTGCGTCAAATGCCTATATTGACATGATTATATTGGTTGATTATTGACTTGCTGTCATTTGAATTGTTCATTCACGTCATTAATAATTTATACACGTCTCACGGATAAAAATGTAAACACGACATGAGTTTAATGAGGACATTTGCGAGACACTTGGTTTCAAACACTCAACTTGTAAACAATATGTAAAAATATGTACATATAACGTGGAAATGTTTAAAACGGAAAGACATCAAATTTTACTATTGACAACTTAATTATATACGAGCAAATATTTAGGATTAGAAATCATATACTAGCTAAATGATTTTCATAACATACGATTTGAAACGGTTATGTCAAAACTAATATAAGTCAAGCAAATGAGAACGATTATTTTTCTTTTAAAACTTCAAACTTATTAAAACAACATTTTCTCGCAAATACAAATGGTAACTCACCATATATTGGTGAAAACTCTTCAACTTCACACTTTTCCACGAAGACCACATGCATATATGTATGAAAGTATATATATACACACATACATTCATTTAAACGCCAACCATCCTATATATCATTCACGTTAACATTCTAGAGTTATTATTCTTCGTGCGTAATTTTCCGATCGTTGTCAATTCAAAGACTCACTATTCCTATTCTTTTGTACGTTCGTACACCCCGATGAGCCAATAACTATAAATATTAAAAACACTTTTATTCAACTTAAATACTGCCACACCAGTAACACCAACATGATCTCTTTAAAACAACTGAAATTCTTGAACTTGAATTGTGAACTAAAATAAACCTTACTAATCTAGGTCGCGTGTCGGTGCCGTACACTATTGTTACTTGAGTTATTCACTTCAGACGGCTATTTCTGAGGTGAGTTCTCGTAGCCCCTTTTTCATTATGTTTTCCTTGGGGGAAAATGATACTCAAATGATATTTTAACTGTTTTTATGCTGTGATACAATGTTTTCATGTTTTTGGACAATATGTGTGTTTTGATTGCAATGTGTGCCTTACTGTGTGAATTCAGATTGTGAGACTTAGCTTAAACGTGCGCAACTGTTTTGTGATACATTGTTAGCATATCATTTTGGGAAGTGGCACCCAGTATATCATTTTGGGAAGTGGCACCCAGTATTTCATTTTGGGAAGTGGCACCCAGCATATCATTTGGGAAGTGGCACCCAGACTATGTGTGGATAAATTAGGCGTGTTTGCAGTCTGTGATAGTTTGCGATCTTTACCATGTGCTCACATTTGTTTATCTTGCTCACTATTGTCCTACGCTATTATTCACAGCTTCGTGGTTTAACACCTAAACCTACGAGCTCACCAACTTTATGTTGACGTTTCTAGTACCATTTTCAGGTGTTATTGAAGCTGCTTAGAAGGTTTAGTATTGACTGGCTTAGCAAGACTTAAGACAAGACCCTCCCGGGTTATATCTCGTGGAGTTGCATTTGATATTCCCTAGTGACGTTGTTTAACTTTGAGACTTATGTTATTTTGGATCTTTGTACTTATCCCGGTTGTGGGAGTTTGCGACTATCAACTGTCTTATGTTATGCATTTAGTGTTTCTCTATTGTGACACTTTGTGTTCTTGACAATAAGGTCATACCCCGTAAATGCCTTTCCGCTGCGCCATTTTGGGGTGTGACAAACGGCTACAAGTTTTGGTACTCGGGCTCTAGGTGAGTTGGAGTCATTTTGGCAGCGGGCCTCAAGGATAATGTAGTGCAAGTGATCTGGAGTAGCGATAGGATCATGATGATCACGTTGGTTATTAATGGGGAGGCCGTCAACGTGATCAGCACTTACGCACAGGGCCGAAGTGAAGCAGAGAAGAAGAGCTTCTGGGACTCTCTCGACGAGCTAGTTAGGGAGTGCCCGTCGGATCAGCGTTTGATTATAGGAGGTGACTTGAACGGCCATATAGGGGTTACGCGGGGGTCCACGGAGGTTTTGGCTTTGGAGTTAGGAATGACGAAGGTCGAGCGATTTTAGAGTTTGCTACGGCTCATGACTTGGTAGTAGCGAACACTTTCTTCAAGAAGAGACGTTCACTTGATCACCTTCCAGAGCGGGGGAAACAACACCTAGATTGACTATTTGCTGGTGCGAACTAGGGATCTTAGAGCATGTAGGGACTGCAGGGTTTTCCCTGGCGAGGCATGCTCATCCCAACACAAATTGCTTGCATTGGATACTCTTTTCCAGAGGCAACAATCAAGGAGAGTAGACGACGAGGTTGCCGAGGATCCTATGGAAGAATTTGAACAGAGAGACGGCAGAGTTGTTTAGAGTGAAAGTCTTAGAGAGACTTTCTACTCGGTCGGAGGAATTGACTGCTAGAGACGCGGACCAGATGTGGAACACTATTGCCGACATTATTAAGGACGCAACAAAGGATTCCCTTGGTATGGCTAGCGGGGTAGCGAGGACTCAGCCGCCAAGCAAGGAATCTTGGTGGCTTAGTGAGGAAGTGCAATCCAAAGTTGCAGTGAAACAATCCAGGTTCAGAGAGCTTCTTTTGAGCCGAGAGGGCCACCAAGCTCACATTACCGCCGCTGTAGAGAGGTATAAAGTAGCTAAAAGAGAAGCGAAAAAGGCAGTAGCCCAGGCGAAGGACAAGGCGTACGAAGATTTGTATAAGAAATTGGACTCCAAAGAAGGGGCTAACGATATTGCTAAAGCCCGAGAGAGAAGGAGGAGAGATTTAGGAAACGTTAAATATATCAAAGATGAAGGCGGACGGACCATTGTGAACGTAGAGGATATTAGGAAAAGATGGGGAGGGTATTTCTCCTCTCTTTTCAACGGAGGAAGTACTGAAGGAAGCGGGGAAGAAGAGAACCATAGCCAGCGGCCAGAGTGCTACTATTCGAGGATTAGCCAACCTGAGGTGAAGGTTGCAATACAGAAGATGGGAAGAAACAAAGCAGTAGGGCCGGACCAAATCCCCATAGAAGCTTGGAGGTGTATGGGTGACGAGGGGGTAAAATGGCTGACTTGCCTCTTCAACAAGATCTTCTCCGGGGCTAAGATGCCAGAAGAATGGAGACTCAGTGAAGTCATCCCCATCTACAAGAACAAGGGGGATGTGCAAGTGTGTAGCAATTATAGGGGCATTAAGCTTCTTAGCCACACCATGAAGCTTTGGGAGAGAGTTATCGAAAGAAGGTTGAGAAGGGAGACGAGGGTGTCTGAGAACCAATTTGGCTTTATGCCAGGAAGGTCATCGATTGAGGCTATACACCTTCCTGCATATGGCGTTCCTTGACCTCGAAAAGGCTTATGATAGTGTCTCACGCGAGTTGATTTGGAGAACCCTTATCGATAAAGGAACCCCAAGGAGATACGTGAGGGTCATTAAGGATATGTACGAGGGGGCTAAGACCCATGTACGGTCCACAGTGGGGATCTCAGAGTTTTTCCCTGTGGATGTTGGGCTCCATCAGGGTTCTGCCATTAGCCCTTACCTCTTCGCCTTGATTCTTGATGAGTTATCTCGAGGGATACAAGGGGGCATCCCGTGGAGCATGATTTTTGCCGACGACATTGTGTTGGTGGCAGAATCAGCGGAAGGGTTAAACACCAGACTTGAGAACTGGAGGGAGGCTCTTGAAGACAAGGGTCTTCGAGTGAGTAGAGAGAAGACTGAGTACATGAGATGTGATTTTGGGAGGATCGAGTCAGGTCACCACGAAGAAATCGATATTCGTATTGGTGACCAGATCCTGCCACCCAAGGAGGCTTTTAGATATCTGGGATCGATGATTCACAAATCAGGGAGGATGGATGAGGACGTAACCCACCGGATTAGAGCGGGTTGGGCGAGATGGAAGGCGGCGTTAGGAGTCCTTTGTGACAGAAAAGTCCCCTTAAAGTTAAAGGGAAAATTTTATAAGGTGGCGATTAGACCAGCTATGTTGTACGGGTGTGAGTGTTGGCCCATCTCCAAGGCCCATGCTAACAGGGTTGAGGTGGCGGAGCTGAGAATGCTAAGATGGACCTGTGGTAAAACCTTGCTTGACATGATCCCGAATGGAGTTTTCAGAGCAAAACTCGAAGTCGAGAATATTATCTCGAAGATGAGAGAAGGAAGGTTGAGGTGGTTCGGTCATGTCAAGAGGAGGCCTCAATCAGCGCCGGTAAGAAGAGTCGAAGCGCTTGTAGTAGATGGTGTGAGAAGAAGAGGTAGACCCAAACTCAGGTGGGAGGATAGACTTAAGCTCGACATGAAGGAGCTTCTCTCGTCCGAGAACATGACCTCAGATAGGAAGGCGTGGAGAGATAGAATTAGGATCTGCGGGTAGTCTCGGCTAGGTGCTTTGTGGGTTTAGGTTGTTTTTGGGTGTTAGGCTTTTTAGGTGCCCCTTTGTTGCATTGCCTCCTGCGCTTTGGTTTTTGGTGCCTTGTTTCTGCTTTGCCTTAGTTTTAGGCCCAGTGCGTTGTTTTTCCTTGCTCTGTGTTGCTCCCGTAGGTTTGTCTGCTTTTCTTGCCCCATGCGTTTTGGTTTTTGGTGCCTTTTTTGCTTTGCCTTAGCTTTAGGCCCCGTGCGTTGCTTTACTTTGCTCTGTGTTGCTCCCTTAGGTTTGTCTGCTTCTTTAGTGCCTTAGCTCTTTGTTTTTGTCTAGGCTTTGTTGTTGTGCTCCTTTGCTTGTGCTTTGGCCCGTGTCCCCTTCCTGTTTGATGGTTTTTCGCTCTGTGTATTGGTTTTTCCTGCTTGCTTTTGCCTACTTTCGTTTGCTTGTTTACCGTCTTTGTTGCTCTCTTTTTTCTCTCACCCGCACACCAGCACTTGCCGGAGGTCTCGTTGGAAGCAGTCTCTCTACTCCGGGTTTATCCCGAGGTAGGGGTAGGATCTGTCTACATTCTACCTCCCCCATACCCTGCACCCGGCGGGATTTGGGTTTGTTGTTGTTGTTGTTTGTAGACGCATGGAAGATAGGGTTAGCTGACAAGTATGTTGCAGCAAGATTGTCACACCATAGTATAGGAGTTGAAGATGAACGGATGCCAAGCTCATGAAGAAGAGCTTGAAGCCATGTGAGCTCAGCAACAGTGTCAGCAAGAGCTTTGTATTCAGCTTTTGTAGAGGAACGCGAAACTGTACGTTGCTTACAAGCGGTCCAAGCTATAAGATTTGAACCAAGATATATAGCAAATCCCCCCGTGGACAATCGATCATCTGAATCCCCCTGCGTCTGAGAAAGCTTCAAGAGAAGTATTGGAACTACCTTTCCATAGGACATCAGGAAGGTTTGAAGGCTTGAAGGGTAGAACCAGAAGAACGACGTATGAGCATACCATGTTTAATTGTACCATGAAGATAGCGTACAATCCGTTTAATTGCAGACCAATGATTCTCGGTCGAAGCATGCATATATTGACATACCATGTTAAAAGCAAAAGCTGTGTCAGGCCGAGATAGGGTAACATTGTAAAGCACCCACTACCTGCGCCAATATTTAACTAGATTAGAGATAGCAGTATTGTCAAGCTCGAGGTAACCATGGGGGAAGACACAGGATTGCAGCTAGAAAGACCAGCCCTTTATAATAGTTCCAGGATATACTAGTTTTGAGACAAGAGAATGTCGGACCCATGAGGAACAATTCCAATACCCAAAAACTAGTTAAGTGACCCGAGATCTTTTAATGCAAAAGTTGACCCAAGTTGGCAAATTATACCGTCAATAGCGCCCATGTTATTACATGTAACGATGATGTCACTACATACCAAAATGTACAAAAGTGTGTCCACGCGAATAAATAAACAAAGATAGCCTTTAAAACCGAGATCATAGAGAGCCTTGGAGAGGCGCTCAAACCAAGTGCGCAGGGTTGCTTTAAGCCAAAAAGAGACTTATGGAGCAAACATACATGATTGGGTCGTTGTGAATCAACAAAGCCCAGAGGTGGTTTCATATAAACCTTTTCCTTGAGATTGCCATGAAGAAATGCATTCTGAGCATCTAATTGGCGAAGCAGCCAGTTGTTAGTGACCGCAAGTGACTAAACAGCTCAAATAGTTGTCGACTTGACAACTAGGCTATAGGTCTCATGAAACATGGTTGTTGCCGAAAACCGTTGGCAACAAATCTCGCTTTGTAGCGAGTGATAGCACCATTTTTGTCCTGTTTTAACCTATATACCCACTTACAATCAACAACATTGGTGTTAGAAGCATGAGGTACTAAAGACCACATTCCATTTTTTACGAGAGCATCATACTCTTCATTCATAGCTTGACACCACTCTGGAGAGTTGTTGGCACTTTCATAGCTTGACGCCACTCTGGAGAGTTGTTGGCAACGGTAAACGAGGTTGGTTTGGGGAAGATTGTAGCATGATTTGCGGAAGGATTGCAGGACCCGTTGTGTGGGATTTTGACGAAGATTTGGGGGCCGTTGCCGAGGGATAGGAGGCGGTGGGGGGAAGGGTGTTGGTATCGATGTAGTAGATACGGGAGATGGTTGGCCATTAGAAGACTCGGAAGAAGTTGGACTATGAAATTGATGGAGATGAGATCAGTGAGCGCGGCGAGGTGAACAAAAACCAAAATTGATGTAGGGGTTTTGTTCGGAATTAAGTGAGGATCACAGTGGTGTATTTGATTTAACTTGAATCAAAGTCGTTTGGCAAGAAAAAAGCGAAACAATGCCAAAGGTATTGATACCAAGTTAAACCAAAAGTATTGTATTGAATTGTATTGTAACTTGTACATTAGATTGTATATGTATACATACTAATACCATTGTCGGGAGACCAAGCAACTAACACATAACCTAATGGGTACGGCCCATCTATACAATTAGACCGACCCATTTAATCTAGTTTGGCCTAATAATCATAAATACACTTTAAAGATACTCCATATAACGTAACCCAAATCGACCCATTCATAATTAAATGGGTCAAAATTCCCCCCTCTATGTCTTCCTGGAAGTAGTCTCCTTACTCGCGGGTTTATCCTGGGGTAGGGGTAGGATCTGTCTACATTTAGTATATTCTACCTCCCCCATACCCCGCCCCGACGGGATTGGGTATGTTGTTGTTGTAAAATTCCCCCCTCTATAGAGTGAATCCTTAAACCTCCAAATTTCGTCACAACAAAGCATATAAATACCACAAAAAGATTTTCTCATGAAGAAACCAAGTATAGGTGAATGAAAAGGTAATGAAGGAGGGGAAAAGGTACAGACATGTTATCCACATAAAAAGTATATGGAAAGAGAAGCTTACCCTTGGGATCATTAATTGCTCTTGATTCAGCACACGTCGTAAGAAGCACCTGTTGCCTCAATGATAACTTCAATATAGCCGGGGTTTCATATTTCTCTAACTGACCAAAAAAAGATTCAGTAACAAGTCGATATACTTCCCCATCACAAGTGCGGCCAGTTCTTCCTCGGCGCTGCTCAGCCTATAACATGCAACATGTTTGCCTTTAGACTTAACTAGGATGGTAAGAACTAAATTTAGTCTTAGAGAACAGGAAACTTTGTGGAGGTAGAGATTGGTGGGAATGGGTTGACAAAAACACTTTTCTTTCAGATTTTTTATACTTTTATTATTAATTAATGTGTAATATGATTACGAGATTATATTAATTAAAATAAATCTTTGAATGAAATGATGCAAGATGTTTTATGACTTGAAAATATGCTTTGGGAAACTTCTGACCTGTTTCTTTTCAAGTTAGTAACTGTTTTGAATTTACGCATCAAAGAACAATGTCCCTGATCGACCTTGCATACTAAAATGTATGAACTGCCACATCTAGTAAGAAGAGGTCAAATTAACTAATTACCTGAGATTCAGATACCCAAACAATCTCCGACGATTCATTTTTCCTATTTGCATCCCAGTAGACTTGTAGAGATCTGCATGAATCAATCACATAGGCAACTTTTGGTATTGTTACAGAAGATTCTGCAATGTTTGTGGCCAGTATAACCTGCACCAAGAAGAATGTTTCAGAGAAAAGTGTAACATGATGAGAATTTGCTCCTAAACACACAAGGCCACAATCTATTCATGTTGAAAATTATCTAAGATGTTGATTGTGTGTTTTGAAAACAATTATGCTTGTTAAACAATTAGAATCAGATTACCAGCAGTAGAAAATAGCGCAAGGGTGTGCTTCTAGCCTTCTATTGTTCAAAGTTCTAATCATCAGTACATCTGCCTTTCTGATTATCTAGAGATTTAATAGATAAAATGATCAAAAAGGTCAACCTTTTGCTAAAAAGAGACTTTTTTGTGGTGAGGGAGCAAAAGTATTTCAGATTAGGTTAAAAGATGAGGTCAATAAGTAAATCCACTTCACCCTTAGATGATTAATTTTGTTGCAGCGAGCTCAAGATCTAGAACTAATTATTTGACTCCCTACCTAATAAAAAACCAGTGTATGTTTAGCTATACATCAAAAGCTAATATTTGTAACACCAAATCGCAATAACCAGATAATTAATTACAAAATGTAAATCCATACACCACTAAATACATACTATGAAGAACATAGAAACTGACCTTCCGATGAGTCTTTGAGATTCTCATTGCTTTAAGAGCTTGCTCTGTGTCAATGCTACTATGTAGGATGTGAATTTTGAAAGCACTACTAAAGCGTCTCAGTGCAAGCCATTGTTGCTCCAAGGCATGATACGTAGGAAGGAATATCAAAATGCTCTTTTCCATGTCTGGTTCATTTTTGTGAATATGCAACACAAGATTGTGTATAAGCTTGTGAACTTCCTCATTCATAACTGCTTCAGATGAATCTGGGCTAGGTCCAAAACAATATTTTGTAGACAAGTATTCTGAACTCATTTCAAGAAGCTCAACCACCTGGTTTATGTACAGATAAAAAGACCATAATTAACAAAAGTTGCAAGAATTGTACAAAGGGTAAGAGTTATGTTATATAACATCCTAAAGGATACTGTGATCCTAAGCGTTACCTAGCATGCATAAACACATTGTTAATTCAGTTTGGTAGCAATTATACAACTAATAGCAGTTCGTTAAAAGTCATTATAAGTTGTTTGATATACCACTTAAAGCTCGAAGGACAGCAATGTTACTTAGGGCACAAAATCATGCACAAAATGTTGATTAGGTTCTCAGAAGCTTCAGCTTTTGGCTTGCAACCTTTTTCTAAGAATATAATTTAGGACTTAGAATTTAAAAAGTCAATATAATGTAGCTTCATAACATATATACCTTCCGTACATCATGAAATTTCATAACATTGCAAACAGAACTCTAGGAAAAGGATGAACTTGTTAGGCTGTGTTGTTTTCTCTCCATATATAGTTAGTGGTTTTTGCTGATAATGTGAAGTAATATAGCTTACTCTAGATAGCTTTAACATGGTTGCATTATGCAATGATAAAAAAACAACTAACACAGACTTTGCATGGTAAGTAGGCCTTCAATGAATGGTTGTAAATTCATTGTACGATATACCATTTTAGCTCTAATTTTAGCATGCTGCATCCCTAACCATATACTTTTAAGTAAATGTTTCTCTCGCGGACTACTATTTAGCATTTCCAATCTTACCTTTGGAGCAAATCTCGATCTTGCACCGTAAGCATAACAGACTATTAGAAAACACAGTTACTAGTGTTGATTCCTATATTTAGACTCAAATCATATATATTATTTTATTTTATTTTTGCACGGAAAAACATCTCCCAGAGAAGCATGTGAAAAAATGAAACTCATATATCAAACAGTTTTGCTTTGTTAATTGATAGCTTCATGAAAATCACTGCAATATTGTCTATGAATGATTATGTAAAACATTTACACAAACTTCAAGTAATTAAACTACCTTCTCAAGATATGACACTCTTCGCTGATACAATGTATGCTGGCTGGAGCTGGGAATTCCTAAAACTTCAACCCTTTCATCTCGACCAAGATCTCCAAAGTACTCTTTATATCTTGTAATATCAGCAGTAGCAGACATCAATACCACCCTATCAAATGCAATTAAAGCCACAGAATAAGCAGTAAGAAATAATCCAGACATGGGAAAGTATCTAAGTAGATTCTGGCAGAAAAGAATAAGATGATATATATATATATATATATATATATATATATATATATATATATGATATATATATATATATGATATATATATATATAAAATGTATGAAATAAATAAGGTAACAGAAAAAACAAGAAACAAATATGCTAACCTTAACCCACTGTTTTTTATTAAAAACTGCTTCACACATACAAGAACAAGATCCGACTCAACAGATCGTTCATGCACTTCATCTAGAATAATAACCTTATACCTAAGAGCATTCATTCCTTTTTCTCGGAGTTCCTCCAACAAAACCCCAGCAGTTTTAAAGATGATCTTAGAGCTGCATGATTAGAAAATCAAACTTTAACGACTAGAAAAAAGTTGGCACAAAAAGTATGGATAAAAAACCAGTGGTGCAAACATATAAATATACAATGTAACTCTGCAACCAATATAAAAACAAAAAACTTCCTTAACCACAATATGAGATGAATCGCACAAGTCATGAACACTTGTCAATTATTTCAAATATGACTTTTAAGACGGTGCCCGACAAGAATGATCCGTTGCTATCGAATAGAATAAATGGAGCTTAGATCAAACCCTAAGGTTTACTCATCATTGGTGTGACAAGTTATGTTTATTAAGCATCACGTGTGCCGTTTAACATGCAAACAAGTATCACAACTAAATTTGTCCAGATGCCTGATAATATAACTTCTCATCTTGCTTACGCAGAAACAAGACCTATAAAAGGTGAGTTATGGCAAACCGTAGGTCTACAGCTTTTCAGGCTATCTTCAGAAAGCAAACTATCAGCCAATCTTGACAGGCAATTTAAACACCAATTTTATAACTTTGTCGAAAAAAAGAGGCCAAAGCTACAAAGCAACTGATAAGGTTCCCAGCACAATAAATTTTAGAAGACTGGTGTTTTAGTAAATATTGTTTGGGTTTAGGTCACAAAATAGCAACGAACTTTTTTGAAAGTTCCGTCTTGGTACGTGAACTATATAAAATATCATTAAATGCATCGAAACTTTCATAAAGTGTTCCAATATGCACATTTTGATGTGTTGTCACGTTAAAAATAGTGACACAGATGACAACACATCAAAATGTGCATATTGGAACACTTTATGAAAGTTCGTTGCATATGACGATAACTTTTTATAGTTCACGTACCAAGACGGAACTTTTGAAAAAGTTTGTTGCTATTTTGCAACCCAAACCCATTTTGTTTTCGCAAAGTGAGTATTGTCTAGACTAAAAAGTGTAACATAATGATGAAGATGATCTCAGCTAGAAATTAACAACATGAAGCATCTATCGGATCAGTCAATCAATGATATGACAATATGAGTACCTGGCAGACATAACCCTGGAGTGACCTATGTGATATCCAACCTCACCACCTGCTATACAGTTTCGAGCTTTAGCCACCATTTTAGCAACTGCAACCACAGCGAATCTCCTCGGTTGCGTACATAGTATAGGCTCTATATTTTCTTCCAGTAAGAACTGCGGAACTTGCGAGCTCTTCCCTTGATTATCAAAAAAGGATAAGACCGGTATAAATCAATTTTTCAAGCTCTTGCAGTGGAGAGAAAAACATAGAATGTAATCAAAACGTGGGATATTCAAACATGCATGCTCCAAAAAACATAATAGATGTTTTAGGATACAAGATAGATAAAACAAACAGTTCTTGAAATACTACAAGTGAACTTTAACCCAGCCTCATCATATACAGATCATGGTGCAACACGGAACTACATTCAAGAGGGAAAGTAGTGCAGATATTTAAGATGTTTTTTATAAGGTTTCTTATTTAACAAGTGTTCTCTGGTAATTACTTAGCCTTCAAAGATTTGAGTAACACCAAAAAGCTTCATAAAGACGTTCTTATAAGGAGGCATATATGTAGAGGTGGCAAAATGGGCGGGCCGGGCGGGCATGGGCCACGGTTCAAACGGGCACGGGCTAAACGGGCACGGGCCAAACGGGCGCATGTTATACGAATCGCTTTAGAAAAGACCCAAAACGACGAAATAAATTCCTCAAACGTAACACCTCGTTTATATTTAAAAAATTAAATATATTATATCTATAAGTTTCTCTAAAAACAATTGTAATATTCTCTAATTGAGAGAAAATATGTGCCCGTTTGTGCCCATTTAACATTTTAACTTTTAAATGGGCAATATATGCCCATTTCAAAAAAAAGAGGGGGCTAAATGTGCCCATTTTTTTATTTTAGGCACAAATTGCCACCTCTACATATATGTAACAAATAAGTTAGTTTCCAAATATTTAATAGCATATGATGTGTGCATCCCAATGAAGGAACTTAAGTACAAGTATATCACTCCGTATTTGAGAACAATAGTATTAGCAAAATCCAAAATGGCGCTTCATCTCAGTTTTAGAGAATCTTTAAATAGTATAAGACAGTAAGATGAGCTTCCATACTTCTAATGCATTATAGACGTAGAAGTGTGAAACAAAGAATCCTAACCTCACGTGTGTCCGATCTTGAATAGTTAAACATAAATCCATTAATCGTGATCAGGTGATTGTACAAATTCCACTCTAAAAAATAAGTAGTAATGACCTAGACCTTTTATATACAACCAAACTACATCCCAAGGGCTCTATGCCCAGTGGCAGATCCAGGGATTCGAAACAGGGTATGCACGATTTTAGAAGAGTTAATAACAAATTTGGTTTTCGGGTTGCGTTTTCCGGGTCGGGTTTTCCGGGTTGGGTATTTGGGATTTGGATTAGACACGTTTTTACGTTTATGAATCCAAGTTAGAGCTCATTTGGTTTGTAAAGTTTGGTATGTACGAGACATTACTGGTTAGTAGTTCTAGTATTTTCATAAACATCGACATGGTTTATTTGCTAATCAAATAACTTTAAGTATAGAGCTTATCTCATATTTTGCAATAACGTATAACGTTAGTTCTTAACACGCTCACACTTTAACATCTAAAATCTCAAACAACAAACATTTGAACAAAATGAAAATCATAATTTTAGATTACAATGAAATGAAAAGTAAACATAACCACTGAAACTAAATAAATTTAAGGCGATATTAAAATTAGCAGTATATGTGTATGACTCTGCATTTTGAGTTAATTAGGCTTTTTAGTTGGATACATCCATATTATAATAAATGGGCCAGACAAATTTTAAACTCACTCTTTACCCAAAAAAATTTTAAACTCACTCATCATTTGACCTAATTCCTTGTTTGCTTTCTTCTTCTTCAAAGTGCAGCTGGCAGCTTCAAAATTACAGTGCGTCAGTTCTTCTTTTCTTTTTTTTTCCCTTTTTTCTTTCTTTTTTTTTTTCCCCCAAAACAATGGTGAGTTAGATTAAGGTATGCACTCATATTTTTCGTGTGTTTTAGAGGGTATGCACTCATAATTTTTTAGTGTATTTTATAGTCATATTAGAGAAAAAACAAATTTTTTTACACTACTAAAAATTTATACAGGGTATGCACGTGTATAAGCTAGATCCGCCCCTGTCTATGCCTCTATGCAACTCTTTTCTTCTAATAGTCAGCATAAAGCAAAAGAAGCAGGAAAAAGAGGCTAATTTGCTCTTCAGCGACTAACTAATAGCGTAAAGACAAAACAAAGAATATGAAGGATCGGAAGAGCAGGAAAGAAGAGATTATTGTGTAAATTGCCTCTACGTAATTTTGATAATAATTTAGCTTAATTGGAAGCTATAAGAGATTTTTCCAAGATAGCATTTCCTTCATAGGAGGATGAATCAAGTAAAACATAAATTTAATGGAAACTCAGACTTCAACTCAACATCTTAACGCGTCACTTTAAGGTAAATTTTGCATTATTTATGCAATGGCATTGCATAGTCCTAATCGGCAGAGTGGCACACATGTTATACATGTAATACATGCACACTTGCGACACTGTAAATAAGCATATATAGTTAAGTTAGGTATCAAATGTACATATACGAGTATACAACCGGTGGCACGGAAATCATGGTATACTGAATCTAACGTTACTCAGATACCCATAATTCCATAAACACAATCTACTAAAGTAAACTCATCAGAAATTCTCATGCCTAATCAAAACAAACGCTTAACTCATCACTCAACACTCAATAACATCAACAAATAAAAAAGGAAAAACAACTAATAACAACACTAGAAGTATAACAACAACAGGAACTACGTAAACCTCGTTCTCCAATCACAATCACAGAAAGCTCTACAACCGATTAATATTATTAATAAACTTTATACGTTGCAAACCTTAACGTAATCCGATAACCACTCTATAAAATTGTAGGTTTAGGCTATAAAATAGTTTGTAATTTCATCAATATACCGAGTTACCTCAACCAAAACTATATGTTTCGAACTTTTAAAGTTGGAAACATATAGTTTGGTTTCGGATACGTACTCGGTACGTTGATAAAAGTAGGCAACTATTTTATAGCTTAAACCCTAAAACTAACTCATAACTTAACAAATACTACTTCGCTTACAGGTTATCAGTCTATCCACAAACACAATAAATTGTAACAAAATCATATACAACCGCAAAAAATAAGTATAAAATAGAGAAAACTATATAAAAAAATTATACCGCAACCGGTTTCACCGACGATCAAAGTGACACGATTCTCCATAATCTTCTCAACGATTTTACTCCGGAGCGACATGATCGGAAGGTTCCGGAAATTATCTGATGATGACGTGTCCGGTTCCGCCATGGTTAATCAAAACCCTTGCAGAACAAGTTTACTGTGTGTGAAAATTAATAAAATTGAAATTGAAAAGAAAATGAGGTGAAGTTTGTGAGAGTGAGAGGAGTGTAATTGTATGAGGGGGGTTTTGTTTGTAGGTGAGGGTGTGGAGCCCGTGTGACTCGGTGGGCCCGGGTCAAAAGTAAAAAGTTCCCGCCTATGGTCATGGTGGATGACATGTGGTGATGTGGAAAAGAAATGGAAATGGGAGTGCACCACTGTACAACGACTTTGCTGTCAACGCATAGGTCAAGAACTTGGGGGCTAAGTTTTCTAGTTAGTTGATTGGGTTAGTGCCGCTCACTTGTGGACCAAAAGCTCTGTTTATATTAGGCAATAAAGAGGAGAGTCTGTAAGCCAATAGTTGCGCAGGTTCGAATCTGAGTCGGCCCCGGTTTTCATTCGGCCATTACTCCAGCGAATTATACTCGTATGGAGGCGGTACGGTTTTCGGGCGGACGCCGTTAAAAATCCCCACTACGCCAGCGTGGACCCGGTTAAGACAACATAATCTGGGTATGTGGAGGATGAGGGCCTGCCGAGATGACGGATGCGGCTCTAATCCAAAAAATGAAAATCATCGTTAAAAAAAAATTACTTTTAAACGAGGGTATTTTCATTTTTTTTCAAGCCAAAACAATTACACAGTTGGTTCTTCAAAATTTCCAAATATCAAATTTAAAAAAAAAAAAAAAAAAAAAAAAAAAAAAACTTTAATCCAAACACATTTCTTCTTCAACCTCTCCACTCTTTTCAAACTTCAACCCCTATCCCCATTGTCACCACCTAAGTTGCACGGGGACGAGTACGGGTACCTGAAAACGGCAACATCCTAAAATTCAAAAAACGAATACGGCGGGAAAACGTCGATTTGTTTTATAATATTTTAGTATATGTCAAATTGTCATAATAAACAATATTAAACAACATTCAAAAATCCAAACAAATATTACTTATTATCATTAATTAAAAACTCTTAACTATCAAATTGTCTTCGCAAATAACATTTAAGTAAAAATACATCAATTAGTTTTACTAAAACAATACATTAGTATTATGCACATCTACCAGTTTGAAGTAAAAAGGAAAACTAATAAAATACTTTAATATAATAGCAAAAGTTGTTCAATAAAGCTAGTAAAAAAAATAGTAATAATAATAAAAGGTTAATTGAGATGAAGTTTTCTATCAAATACACGTCACGTGACACTTTGAGGAAAACAACAAAACTAAAAAGTTTAAAACAATTCTCTCTCTAGTATTTGACCAATCGTTCATTTCACTTTACCTTCTCATGAAGATGCCCCTTTCTTTTTCTCGCCGAAAAATTGCAACTTATAAAACTGACTTTGTAAATAAAACCGACTTACAACACCAGAAATTTGATGCCCTCGATTTGTTTGATGCCTGGGACGTTTCCCAGGCGTTTCCCGTTTCGGGTATGTGATATGGCATCCCGGTGGCGTTTCCGTGTATCCTAGGTCACTACCATACCCACCACCACCATCACCGTCACCATTAAAAATCTCGTCATCTTCATCGTTTTAAATAAATACCCACTTATATATAACTCATTTATGAAAGCAATATCAAAACTATTTTATTACCACGATGACTTGGTAGTTGGTACTGTTGGAATATGTGAACTATAAATAAATCATAAACACATAGTATCATCAAAAGCACGCAGCGGAAAGGATCTACAAGAACATGTAATTAATTAAATTAAATAAGACACGTACCTTAACGATTCCTAGCAAGAACAAGGAATCTCTTGAACAAGAACAAGTTATATAAATCCTAATTGGGATTATATGTGGATCGATCTAACTCCAAGATCACAAGCTAAAGTAAGCTTGTCACTCGTTCCTGTACACACGTAATAATAGCGTTTCAATGAGAAAAGCTAGGTTCTTGATCACCAATAACCAAACACTTTGTAAGTCCTAATAGAATTGACCAAGTTCTAGTTGTTACAACCCGTATCCCGATAAGGTACTAGTTATGTAAATATTTAAATGTTGTATATAAGTTTTGTAATATTAGTTAGTTAAATAATAAATGTGAGGGATTATTAGAAAGAATAGAACTTGAAGGGCTAATATTGCCAATTGGGCAAAGTTTAATCAATAAATATCTATGCCTAGACAAATTTAGAAAGGTCCAGGCTATTCCATTCTTGGTCTTGTTTTGTGAAGATCGGTTTTTAGAGAAAGAAGGAAGGAAGCTCCATCTTGTTCATTTCAAGTCATTTCCATCATCATTTAGTAGTGCCAAGTATCTAAGAAGCCTTAATTCACATATCCCATCAAGTAAGTGTTCTTCCCCAAATGGTAAATTAGGGTTCATGTTTGATCATAATGATCAAGTGTTGATAATTTTATGATTAGCTAGTTAATTAGACCCTAAATTGAGATGATTATGTTATAGGAAGCAAGTAAGAAGAGGGGAAGCCATTGTTAGTGTGATTGAGCCTAAGGATTGAGGTAAGTACATTGGTATTAACATGTTATTGTTAGCTTTATCATATATTATGTATGATAATGGTCTATGTGTTAGCTTTATCATGTTTTGTTACATGGTAATGGTGAAAGATAGGGTATAGGGTGCGTAGCTAGTTTGGATCCATTCTAGAGGTAGCTTAGTTAGTCGTTGGGCTAACTATGGGATGAGGTTCAACCCTATGGGTTGATCGTGTTTAGGTCGACTATGTCGATGCGAGGTAAGTGCCCCTATATCGCTAGCTTAACTAGTGGTTATACTAGTTATGGTTTTATATGATGTTTAGCTTGTTATGCCATGTACTTACTAAGCGTTTCGCTTACGTGTTTAGTTGTGATGTTTTTCTTGATAGGTATTGAAGAATCGAGCAAAGGTAAGGAGAAGGTGTAATATGATTATGTAGTAGAAGACCATTCTCTTTTGGACCAAGCGTATTGAAGTTGGAAGCCCCAAGTGTCTTTTGTGTTGTGGGTACACTTCTTTTTATATGGTCATTTTGTTAGTTCATGGTCTTATGTTCATATGGTTTCCAAGTTAAAACTTGTAGTGTTAAGTGTACATTAAGGGGTGTTTGGTAATAGCACATTTTGACCCATTTTGGGAAGTTAACGGGTCATGTACGTTTGGAACGCTTTTGATATGCTAAGTTAATGGTTATGGTTGAGTATTTAGTGAATTGATAGTGGTATAAATGGTTTTAAGGGTAATGGGTCATTTTGAGTAGTTATGCATAACCCGTCCGATTTTGAGATACTATTTCGGTTAGTCAAACGGGTGATGTTTTTGCATGAAATTAAACTTACGGACATACTAAAGGTTTCTGGAAAGTTTCGTCAAGTTTCGAGTCCGGGAGGTCGGGTTTCCAGCCGGGGCTGTTGACATTGCATTTTTGAGACAGTAGGGTCTGTCCAGAATTCTGTGGTGCAGGGTAGATGTGGCGCATCTCCTCTGAGATGCGGCGTATCAAGTGATGCGGCGCATATCTGGTAGGGATGCGGCGCAATGTAGCCATTTCCTTGTAATTTCGGTCTCTGTGGATAGATGCGGCGTATCTAATTCAATATATGCGGCGTATCTGAGTTTAGAACAATACGGCGTAACACTTTATATGTTACGGCGCATTGTCTCTTAGCCAGTGATGCGGCGTATCCCTAAAAATGGATGCGGCGTATCTTGGTCTCAGAAGGTTTGTCTGGTTGTTTTATAATAGTTGTGTGAAAGATTTTGAAGGGTCTTTGTGTAAGAGTTCTTTTAAGTGTGTTTTAAATATTGAATGACATTCTTATAGTCTTTTCATGAAGAAATTTTATGGGTACGTTTTCAGTCATCGTTTCCGCGTATAAAGTCAATATTTCTGGTAATAGTGGTCACGGGGCGTTACAACTTGGTATCAGAGCTTCGGTCTAAGAGATTTAGGATTTCCCCTTAGGATTTCCTAGACTTAGGCCTTGTGTGGACGCTTTTTAGTATCGGTGTTTGTTATTTGTGTATTGTTTGGGTGATTTCGAGAACACATATGTTAGGTATTTTTATGACTACGCCTGGCCACCGTAGTGATAAAAATATGAGACATATGTGAGATTGAAATCATTTAGGCTATACATGGATGATAAACTCTAGGGTGTTTAGTGTAAGATAGACATGTCATTCATGCATCGAATATGTATATGATTTGGTTTAATAGTGTGAATTGCTAAATTTCAGTTAGTAGAAAAGATGGCGAATATCCGAAATAAGGAGGTGTTAAGGACGACCTCCTCTCGCCATAATGATGATGATAGTGATTCTAATGATGAAGGGAATTCTAGTAGCGTCAAGACAATACCTCTTCCGGAAAATTTTAACCCTAAAAGTTTCACGAAAGATGAGTTGAAGGAATTGGATGTTTTGGTGACCGATAGGGTAGGAAGGGCTATTGAGAAGACCATGCCCTATTATGTTAAACAAACCACCGAGAATGTGCAAAAGATGTTTAAAGAGGAGATAGAAAAGCTTAAGAAGAGTGGAGAGTTATTGAATGATCCGAATGCTAGACCCGGAGTAGGGAAAGAGAAGTCTACTTATCGTGATTTCACTGCTTGTGCTCCACCCACATTTACGGGGACTCTCGATCCGTTAAAGAGTTCTCGATGGATTACCGATATAGAAGGGGCTTTTCGTACAAGTCGTTGTGTAGAAGAGGATAAGGTGAACTTTGCTACTAATTACCTTCGTGAACGGGCTAAAGTATGGTGGGAAGGCAAGGCGAACGAGAAAGGTAGTGCTTGGAGAGAATCATGCACGTGGGATCAATTTAAAGAAGTGTTCATGAAAGAGTATGCTCCTGCGGAGGAAATTGATAAGATAAGAGAAGCTTTCCATTCCCTAGTGCAAACGGATGAAACGGTAAATGAGTTATGGGGAAAGTTTTGTGACATGGTACAATATTGCCCGGAGTATCTTAACAATGAAAGGCTTAAAGTTGACAAATTCCAAAGAATGCTCAAGGACGAAATTCGTACGATAGTGTCACCGTTCAAGTGCACCGACATGGAGGATCTTCTAAGTAGAGCACGTACTCGTGAAGCGGACTTGGATAGAATGAAAAGCAAAGAGAAGAAGGACCTAAAAAGGAAGCATGATCATCCATCAACATTTAGTAAGCGAGGCAGGTTCGATTTTACAAGGAAGGACAACACGGGAAAGCTACCTCCTAAGTGTAATAGGTGCGGTAAGAATCATGTGGGAGAATGTAAATCCGGGATGAAGGGATGCTATAAGTGTGGGGATACCGGTCATATTAGCAAGGATTGCACCAAGCCTTTGGTAATATGTTACGGGTGCAATGAAGAGGGACATAAGGTAAGTGAATGTCCTAAATCTAAGCAAGCGAAGTCGTTCAAGCCGATTAAAGGAGAAAAGATTGAAGTGCCAAGGTCTACAGCTCGTGTTTATCAGATGAGTACCGAAGAGGCGAAGTCGAGTCCAGATGTTGTCACAGGTATAATTCTCGTTAATTCTAAACCTGCTCGTGTGTTGTACGACTCTGGTGCAAGCGTGTCCTTTGTATCTTATAACTTCAGTAAAGAATTGTCAACCCCGTTAGATAAGCTCCCAATACCTATAGAAGTTGAAATCGCCGATAGTAAAGTTGTGGTAGTGTCCAATGTGTACCGTGCTGTAGAAATTGAGATCGATGAGAATGTTTTTAGGATTGACTTAATCCCCATAATGCTCGGAGAGTTTGATATCATTGTTGGCATGGATTGGCTTAGCAATCACAATGCCGCCATTCTATGCAAACAAAAGATCGTTAGAGTTGTGAACCATAATGGTCAAGAAATGATGATTTACGGTGATAAAAGGAAAGGCGAGTTGAAACTTTGTTCCGTGATGAAAGCTAGAAAATATTTATCCCGTGGTTGTCTCGCTTTTATGGCACACGTGGTAGATACAAGTTTCGAGAAGAAAAGTATCGACGATGTTCCGATTGTAAATGAATTCCGTGATGTATTCCCGGAAGATTTGCCGGGTATTCCTCCCGATAGACAAGTTGAGTTCCGTATTGATCTTGTTCCGGGTGCTACTCCTATTGCCAAAACTCCTTATCGTCTTGCTCCGTCCGAAATGAAGGAGTTAATGAGTCAACTCCAAGAGTTACTTGACAAGGGTTTTATTCTCCCAAGTAGCTCACCATGGGGAGCTCCGATCTTGTTCGTTAAAAAGAAAGATGGTAGTATGCGGATGTGCATTGATTACCGTGAATTGAATAAAGTCACGGTGAAAAATGTATATCCATTGCCTAGAATCGATGATCTCTTTGATCAACTTCAAGGTGCTCGATGGTTTTCAAAGATCGATCTCCGTTCGGGTTACCACCAATTAAAGGTTAGGGAAGAAGATATTCCCAAGACGGCCTTTAGGACCCGATATGGACATTACGAGTTTACGGTTATGCCTTTTGGTCTCACGAATGCACCTGCGGTTTTCATGGATCTCATGAATCGTGTATGTAGACCGATGTTGGATAAATTCGTTATAGTGTTCATTGATGATATCCTTATCTATTCTAAGAGTAAGGAGGAGCATGAGGTGCATCTTCGAGAAATCCTGGAAACGTTGAGAAAAGAAAGATTGTATGCTAAATTTTCGAAATGTGAATTTTGGTTGCAAGAAGTTCAGTTCCTTGGTCATGTTATTAATCCCGATGGTATTAAAGTTGATCCGTCTAAAGTTGAAGCCGTGATGAATTGGCAAGCGCCGAAGAACGTTGGTGAAATTCGAAGTTTTCTAGGACTCGCGGGTTATTACCGACGGTTTATTCAAGACTTCTCCAAAATTTCATCTTCGTTAACTGAACTCACCAAGAAGAATGTTCCTTTCGTGTGGGGCGAAAAGCAAGAAGAAGCCTTCCGTACTTTACGAAAGAGGTTGTGTGAAGCACCGATTTTAGTGTTACCCGAGGGAACCGAAGACATGGTGGTCTACAGTGATGCATCTTATTCCGGTCTTGGATGTGTTCTTATGCAAAGGGGTAAAGTGATTGCTTATGCTTCAAGACAATTAAAGAAGCATGAAGAGAAATATCCGACTCATGATCTTGAATTTGCGGCCGTAGTCTTTGCTTTGAAAATTTGGAGGCATTATCTATATGGTGTGAAGTTCATAATTTACACCGACCATAGAAGTCTTCAGTATTTCCTTGATAAGAAAGATCCAAATATGAGGCAGCGTAGGTGGTTAGACTTGCTTAAGGATTATGATTGTGAAATTCGCTACCATCCGGGTAAGGCGAATGTTGTAGCGGATGCGTTAAGTCGCCAGAGTACACGGATTCACTCCTTGAGAATGATTATTACATCCGATCTTTTCGACAGAATTAAGTTAGCTCAGGAGGAAGCACTAAAAGAAGAAAATCAAGAGAAAGAACGTATCACATCTCACGTTCCTCATTTTGGTGAAGACAGTCGAGGGATTAAGACGCGGTATGGAAGAGTTTACGTTCCTTTTCGAAGCAACATCAAGGAGTTACTCATGGAAGAAGCTCATAAGTCCAAGTATTCTATTCATCCAGGAGCTACGAAAATGTACCTTGATTTGAAAAGAAACTATTGGTGGCCGGGTATGAAAAGAGATTGCGTGAAGTATGTGGAAAGATGTTTAACTTGTTTGAAAGTGAAAGCCGAACACCAAAAGCCATATGGAAAAGTCCAACCCTTAGACATTCCAGTTTGGAAGTGGGAGAAGATTACTATGGATTTTATCACGAAATTGCCAAAGACGAAAAAGAAGAATGATACTATTTGGGTAGTAGTCGATCGTTTGACTAAGAGTGCGCATTTTATTCCAATCAGGGAGAATATGCCTGTTCATAAGTTAGCAAAGATCTATGTCAATGAGATAGTTGCACGTCATGGGGTACCTATTTCCATAGTTTCTGATAGAGATGGGCGGTTTACTTCAAATTTTTGGCAAGATTTTCAAGAAGAGTTAGGTACGAAACTTCATATGAGCACGGCTTTTCATCCTCAAACCGATGGACAGAGTGAGAGGACGATCCAGACTTTAGAAGATATGCTTCGAGCTTGCATGATTGATTTCGGAGGAAATTGGGACGACCATTTACCCTTAGTTGAATTCGCCTACAATAACAGTTATCATGCTAGTATAGGTATGCCACCCTATGAGATGCTATATGGAAGAAAGTGTAGGACGCCAGTATGTTGGGAAGAAGTGGGAAGGAGAGAATTGGCTAGCACGGATATAGTGTTGGCGACGACGGAAAAGGTTGAGATGATTCGAGCAAGACTTAAGGCGGCACAAGATAGGTGGAAAAGTTATGCCGATAATCGAAGAAGGCCAATAGAATTTGAAGTAGGTGATATGGTTATGCTAAAGGTTTCTCCGTGGAAGGGCGTTTTTAGGTTTAAAAACAAAGGGAAATTAAGTCCACGGTTTATAGGGCCATTTAAAATTTTGAAACGTGTTGGCGAAGTAGCTTATGTGTTAGAATTGCCCGAAGAAATGAGAGGTATTCATAATACCTTCCATGTGTCGTATTTGAGGAAGTGCTTAGCGGATGAGACTAGTGTGGTCACTTTAGATGATATCGAAATTGATCCAGAGTTGATTTCACAAAAGGATGAGCCGGAAGCGATTCTAGGAAGGAAAGTGAGGCAGCTTCGAAACAAAGAAATTCCATTAGTAAAAGTGCAATGGAGACATCGTAAAGGTACGAGCATTAGATGGGAGTTAGAGGAGAAGATGAGGAATGAGTATCCTCATTTATTCCAAGCGTAGATTTCGAGGACGAAATCTTATTTTAAGGAGGGGAGAATTGTTACACCCGTATCCCGATAAGGTACTAGTTATGTAAATATTTAAATGTTGTATATAAGTTTTGTAATATTAGTTAGTTAAATAATAAATGTGAGGGATTATTAGAAAGAATAGAACTTGAAGGGCTAATATTGCCAATTGGGCAAAGTTTAATCAATAAATATCTATGC
This sequence comes from Artemisia tridentata subsp. tridentata, assembly GCA_021014915.2. Classification (NCBI taxonomy): domain Eukaryota; kingdom Viridiplantae; phylum Streptophyta; class Magnoliopsida; order Asterales; family Asteraceae; genus Artemisia; species Artemisia tridentata. The sequence continues at coordinate 110,103,518 of CP139507.1, forward strand.
CTAGACAAATTTAGAAAGGTCCAGGCTATTCCATTCTTGGTCTTGTTTTGTGAAGATCGGTTTTTAGAGGGAAGAAGGAAGGAAGCTCCATCTTGTTCATTTCAAGTCATTTCCATCATCATTTAGTAGTGCCAAGTATCTAAGAAGCCTTAATTCACATATCCCATCAAGTAAGTGTTCTTCCCCAAATGGTAAATTAGGGTTCATGTTTGATCATAATGATCAAGTGTTGATAATTTTATGATTAGCTAGTTAATTAGACCCTAAATTGAGATGATTATGTTATAGGAAGCAAGTAAGAAGAGGGGAAGCCATTGTTAGTGTGATTTGAGCCTAAGGATTGAGGTAAGTACATTGGTATTAACATGTTATTGTTAGCTTTATCATATATTATGTATGATAATGGTCTATGTGTTAGCTTTATCATGTTTTGTTACATGGTAATGGTGAAAGATAGGGTATAGGGTGCGTAGCTAGTTTGGATCCATTCTAGAGGTAGCTTAGTTAGTCGTTGGGCTAACTATGGGATGAGGTTCAACCCTATGGGTTGATCGTGTTTAGGTCGACTATGTCGATGCGAGGTAAGTGCCCCCTATATCGCTAGCTTAACTAGTGGTTATACTAGTTATGGTTTTATATGATGTTTAGCTTGTTATGCCATGTACTTACTAAGCGTTTCGCTTACGTGTTTAGTTGTGATGTTTTTCTTGATAGGTATTGAAGAATCGAGCAAAGGTAAGGAGAAGGTGTAATATGATTATGTAGTAGAAGACCATTCTCTTTTGGACCAAGTGTATTGAAGTTGGAAGCCCCAAGTGTCTTTTGTGTTGTGGGTACACTTCTTTTTATATGGTCATTTTGTTAGTTCATGGTCTTATGTTCATATGGTTTCCAAGTTAAAACTTGTAGTGTTAAGTGTACATTAAGGGGTGTTTGGTAATAGCACATTTTGACCCATTTTGGGAAGTTAACGGGTCATGTACGTTTGGAACGCTTTTGATATGCTAAGTTAATGGTTATGGTTGAGTATTTAGTGAATTGATAGTGGTATAAATGGTTTTAAGGGTAATGGGTCATTTTGAGTAGTTATGCATAACCCGTCCGATTTTGAGATACTATTTCGGTTAGTCAAACGGGTGATGTTTTTGCATGAAATTAAACTTACGGACATACTAAAGGTTTCTGGAAAGTTTCGTCAAGTTTCGAGTCCGGGAGGTCGGGTTTCCAGCCGGGGCTGTTGACATTGCATTTTTGAGACAGTAGGGTCTGTCCAGAATTCTGTGGTGCAGGGTAGATGCGGCGCATCTCCTCTGAGATGCGGCGTATCAAGTGATGCGGCGCATATCTGGTAGGGATGCGGCGCAATGTAGCCATTTCCTTGTAATTTCGGTCTCTGTGGATAGATGCGGCGTATCTAATTCAATATATGCGGCGTATCTGAGTTTAGAACAATACGGCGTAACACTTTATATTGTTACGGCGCATTGTCTCTTAGCCAGTGATGCGGCGTATCCCTAAAAATGGATGCGGCGTATCTTGGTCTCAGAAGGTTTGTCTGGTTGTTTTATAATAGTTGTGTGAAAGATTTTGAAGGGTCTTTGTGTAAGAGTTCTTTTAAGTGTGTTTTAAATATTGAATGACATTCTTATAGTCTTTTCATGAAGAAATTTTATGGGTACGTTTTCAGTCATCCGTTTCCGCGTATAAAGTCAATATTTCTGGTAATAGTGGTCACGGGGCGTTACACTAGTGAACTTAAAAGAGGGTCGATCGTTTGGACCTAGAGGGAGAGAGGAGAAGAAGTTTGGCTATAGTTAGGGATTCAAGATTAGGGAAAAACTAAAACACAATGAATTGTATTTATAGGCTAACCCTTTCTTTTCCTCCAAGCCATCCAAAACCGGCCCTCCCCCTAAAAGGAAAGTCTTGGCCGACTTTAATCCCAAGAAAGGGATTCTAGATCCTTCTCTTCCCTTTTTCACATTTAGTCCTTTAACGGTCGTTATCTCTAACTCCGTTAAATACTAACTGTCGTTAAGTATTTTATTGGTGAAATGAATAAATAAACACATGAAATATATTTAATCATTCATCATTGAAACTCTCACGTTATTGTGTGCAATCCCGAGCCTCGGGTTCAAAACCGGACATACGTATATTAATATTTATACACAAAAACTAACAGCTCCCACTTGGATAAACATTAATATAGTAATGACATGGGTCAGCCTAGCTTTACCTTCCCAATGCCCCCAGCTCGATCCGAGTTTGTGGTTCTCCTGGAAAAAACCACGTGATGAAATTAATCATCATACTTATCCTTTTGTTACTAATACCGCGTTAATTTGGATATGGATCTTTGTCATTCCATAATTAACTTAGTTTCTCGTATATACGTAATTGAACAAGATTACCAAAACATCTGAACGTCTTCCAGATAGACTTTGGGTAAGGCCTTACAAACATCTTGTCAATCCTACGAGTGGCCAAGCAGTATTAAACTTCAACACAAAGTTGAAGGAACAAATCCTTTATTGACTGCGAGCATAACCCTCGAACTTCGCATCATTTCCGAAAATAGCCCTTATAACTACCTTTTACGGTTAGCGTTAGACCACCTTACAGAAAATAAGCTACATCCTTGGCAATTATCTGTCATCTCAAGTCTGAGGATAAATATTCATGATATACTTGATGACGACGATCCATAAAGTATAATCATGTGGTTGGGATAAGTCCTATATTCAATTTATCCAATATTGAATATCATGTGACATTGATGTCTCAACCTTACAGTTCATTCTACCAATCCTCACATTTGTCTTAGTTTAATAATATTCCCATATTATTAATTGACAACGGACTATTTAGAATAAATAAATTATTCACGGATTTAAACATGCAAATATAGGACACAAATATTAATAATGAGAATAAACGTTATCCGCACTTTATTTCATTTAATGTAATAATTGTTTACACGTCCCTTATCCAAATACTAACTAGATCAATGCATGACAATCTTCATTAATGAATTATGCCACAAGTCATGTTCCACATACTTGTTGACAAGGCATAAATCAACTAATGTTGATCTATCGGAATTTTGAGAATACTTATTTCAATAATGAAATACTCGTATGTGTGCATTCATCTATCTAGATATTGCCACATACTTCATAAAATGCGTGACATCCTCATGCACGAATTTATGACAACTAAACTACCAAACCTTGTAGTTAAAGTATTCTAATTCTTTATGTATAATGCAACTATGCTCATAATGAGCATAACTAGTATACATGGTCTCCTAATAAGGATGAGCTCCCACCATGACTAGTATTGAGTGTCATCTCAATCATACTAGCATCATTGTATCAAACAACAATATGCTCTTTTAAAAGTTCCGTAAACTTTTACATTCATCGTGTAATGTTTGATATCTTCAAATCCTTCAAGATTTGACCATAATATCAATCAAGCAATAACTTGCCATATGGTTCACATTTAGAATTTTGGAGCAAGTCCAGGTTGAGGATGTAAATTCTAAACCATATCCATTACACTTAACTATCTAATAATTTATAATTAGATATTAATGTTGTCAATCATCTTTCATTCAAGCATGATACAACAAGCAACATGATGTACATGAATAATCCTTTTGTCAATACTTAGATTCATTCATGTCATATCTTTTTAAGGATATGATTCTATCTAGTCCTTCTAATAGAATATCATGTTCTTTTAGAATCAGATATTATTACCGCTTATGTTTATTACAATAAACATATATTCCAAGGTTTTATTTTCTATATGAAGTTTCATTCCAAACTAAAACTTAACATTTAATGTTAACGTCAATGGAATGTTACTTCCCATATGTCATTCAACATATATGAAATAAGAAAATAAATACATTACTCCCACTAGCTTTCAGGAATATTAAGAAATATCTTATTTTAACTATAAATCACAACTAGATTTAATAGCTAAAAATAAGTATATCTTTTAGATGCATGCATTAATCCATTTACAAATGATTTGCATTATGTATACTACTACAGATTATTTGAATTCAAACACTCCTTTCAATTACTTTTCGTTCTCGCACAAGTAATTATCTAAGAAGGAGTATTGATATTCCATTGTTAATTTCATACAAATGAAACTAAGAATGATAATCATAATCTTTGAACATTTAATGTGCTTAGAAAGAATCTCAATCACCTTTAATTGCTTAAGTGTGATTGATAATCTTTTCACACATTAAATGTGTATACAAATTTGTCCATTATGATTTCTACACAAGAATTTAAATCTCTAGGATTTTCATTTCCTTTGCAGAAATTCATTTCCATTCTATAGTATTACTATAGAGTTTAAGATCAACTACGTTTCCAAACTAGTTATCCTTTTGGACTGCATCTAATTATTCATAGTATGAGTAATTTGCCAAATAACATTTGCAATTTATTAACAGGCATATCACGATCCTGTAACTCATAATTCTCAACATATTCTACAAATATTTGAGATATCCTTGCGGATCTATGAATAAGAATTCCATCATCTTTGAGATTTAACACTAACATGTTAAATCCTTATAATGATCTTGCTAGTGTATTTTAGAAGATCACGTATCTTGTAATTTTATCTTTTGAAGATAAAACTCCCACTTGCCTTTTGCAATTTATAGATTACCTATAAATGCTTAGCAAATAGAGCAACACAAACTTGTTCTCTTTTGGGACTTTACAGATACGAATTGACAGTTCCTAACCTTAATTTGTTAATAACCTACCCAACAAGTAGTTTAACAAATTCTGAACTTCAATTTTTAAGACTTAATGTGATTTATCACATTCCATATTAAATGGTGTCTTATTAATCTTCTAGGTTGGAGTCTTAATTGAGTATATCCAATTCTTACTCAATTTTCTAACCTTGATATCTTTAGGAAGATTAGTAGATATATTTATCTTTAATCAAACAATTTTTTTTTCCAAGAGTTTGATTTTCCTAACTGAACATACCATAAACTTATGTATTTCATCAGGATTGATATTGTAAGTCAATTTTACAATATGTGAGATAAATATATTTGGTTTTGGCTTACCTATTTACCATCTAAGTCAAGTTAATGGTAAATAGAATTTCCAAGCCAATTGCACGCTTTATAACATAAGTGCCTTATTTCCCAAGCCACTTAATTTCTATGCCTTACCAAAAGCCATAAACTGTTATAATCCCAATATGCGTTATAAGTCATTAATCAACTCAATGACTTCTTGTATATGTCTTAATTAAAAACATAACAAGATAACGTCTTACTTTGTTATAAGTCTTATAGCAATAAGAGACTTCATATTTATATCTACAATATAAACATGTATAACTAAAGTAATTATGAATACCATAATTCGGTTTCAATAATGTTTCAAGTTAATTTATTTACTTCAGATATTTATGTCTTCCAAGAATACATAAACATCTAAATATGAAGTAGTATAAGATTACTTCATTTATTTATGTCATTACAACAATACATAAATATTCACATTAGAAGTAGTCTTATTATCATATTGACACTTGTTCTAATAATTTTCTAATTTAGAAACTTGTAAATTAACATAGTTTTATTACATCAGCCAAGGCTGCTAATAATAAAAGTATGTAATTTACCTTGTCATTAATATCTAGTAATGAAAATAGATATTAACTCCAAGTGTTCTATAAATTAGAATGTGCATAAAACACATTAGAACATTGATCTCTTACCTTATAGTCAAGAGAACCCTATAAATCATATATCTTTATGTTGTTGCTTGCACACAATAAGATTTCTCCCACTTGTGCATGGAACAACATTATGTATCAGATAAACAACACGCCAATCGTTTGCTTATATAACCAATATGATTTGTGTCATCGGTATAAGTAGATATAGAATCACCTCGTCTAGTAAGGAAACGTACACAACTATCCTTAATACCACAAGTGTCTATAATTTGAAAGTAATCATCTCAAGAAATTCTAGAGATAATATGAGTTACTGTCAGGATATTTAGATACCAAGACTTGTAGCTCCCACTGAATTTAAGATCACTACATGAACTCATTATTCAGTAATTACAACACAATGCTCCCACTGGCTTTGACAACATTGTAAGTGTTGCATTACCAGTAAAAGCAAATAGTATGCTGTTTACTTTCCTACACCTTTGAGTAATCCCTTACGTAATAGCTACTAAGGTACTTCAAAGAATGTATTCTACTTTGTGAATGATGGAATATCCATCAATGCAATTAACTTGAAAGAATTGGGTATGCAATTTCTTCCTTAGTTAGGTCTGTCATCCCCATCATGGAATGTAGCACCTTTAAATGGTTAAAGCATAACAACTAGATCAAACATTCTAGTTTGCCTTTCACCAATTATGCGGTAATTAGTCTAGCTTCTAATTTAATAACTCCTAACTTGCAATTTCTTAAGAAATTCGCCATGAGTTATTCTTTAGAATTTAGACAATTCTAATTTTTCTATTATACCTTTCTCATTCATGAAAAGAAATAGGATTAAGTCTTACTCTTCACACGGAAAGTAGACTGGGTTTATTCGTTTAGTCAAGTTGACTCTATCCAAAGACCCTTACAGGTGCAGATCAACTTTCCACTAAAGTAAAACCCTACGTTTACGGTTTTAGTGTTGCATTAAATACATTAAAAGAATTTTTCAAAATTCAATTTTAGTATTTTCGATAATAAACATTTCAAGAAAATTAAACACCCATTGGTTAAAATAACCATTTAATTTTCACTGAAAACCAGGATCCTAATTGACGCCGTTTCATTACATCAGCTTTGGCTACTAGCAATGAAAGAGCTCAATAAGGTACGGGATCACCCAATTGCCAATGTCAAATTGCAATTCCTAGAAATCTTGGGACTTACATTATATTGCCAACATCAGTTGCAAAATGTAAGCATGTTTCATCCCCAAATCTTTATGCCTTGGCGCCGTCCCATTACATCAGCTTTGGCTGCTAGTAATGAAAGTGCCCAATTAAGTTAACCAACTCAAGAAACAGTAAATTGACGTCGGTTTATTGCATTCAGCTTTGGCTGCTAGCAATAAAGTACTCAATTTACCCTTAGATGACCATCCTTTGAACATCAACATTCAGCTTTGGCTGCTAGTGATGTAGGATGAAACCTTAGGTGTTTCTTTTTGTAGTTGGGTGACATCTATACTATCTAAAGATGCAATGGCTTAATTTAATGTGCAAGAGTAATTGTGCATAAAAAGTTGTAAGGTACAAGGTAGTTTAAGCTACATCTATACTATATGAATCATAGGTATTAACCAAAACATAATTGAAATTAATTACACGTATTAAGCAAAAGATAATTCAATGCAACCGGTATTATGGAACTCAAAAAGACTATTTTTTGTAACCTCAAAGAATACAAATCAACTTATAATTACAACTGTGTTAAATGTGGAGTGCATAAATGAGAGACATCAAACCCATTGGCTGTCCAAAAATTGTACTGGAGTCCAGTAAGAAAAAAGAAAAAAAATCCATTATGGCTGCAGAAGTTGGAAGTTTGAGTTCTCAAATGGCTGCAGAAGTTGGAAGTGTCAGTTCTCAATTGTTCCTGGATGATCTTCAGCTGGAGGACACTGGAACGATCATGGTTATGCTATGTAGGATGTGGGATGTAAATGCTGTTGGCGGGCGCTACTTGAGCACTGATTTCTTGGTCTGTGATGCTAAGGTATATTCCTCTTTCTCTTACAATGATCTGTGTAATATCAATACAGGAAAGTCTAATTAATAATATATACATTTTTAATACCTTTGTTTGGCAAGGTCGTGTAATCCATTGTACTGCCAAGGGAACAGTGGCTCACAATTTTTTGAGGTTAAAAGAGGGGAGTGTGTACTCGATTAAAAATTTTATCGTCATGCATAATAAGGAAGACTTTCGTATTAGGAAGGACGATACCTTTATGCTTCACTTTGATGGATCTACTATAATAAGGAAAGCTGTGGTAAAGCGAGAAGGATTTGTTAGGCATCCTTTCCAACTGGTGGATTTAGATCACATTGTACCTACAGACAACAAGTATCTCATTGGTAATTTCCTGTTTGATTATGTATGTTAATTACTTTTCTGTATGTAAATAGTGTTCCTAACCTGTCATAAAATATGCTGCATATTAGATGTTGCAGGCTATGTAACAAATGTTGGGAGGATGAACTACACCAAAACAGGCTCGAAAAACATTGATTTCTTCCTGGCCAATCATAGGTTGTTATATTTATGTTTTGCAATTGATGTTGTAAAATTAATGGCTTCTTTGCCAATACATATCAAGGAACTTACCGTTTATTGTATGTTTTTGTGTTGTACATCAAGGGGCCAATCAATACGGGTGACTCTATGGGGAAGCCTTGGTGATATATTGATTGAGAAGAAAGCAAAATATGTAGGCTTGCTTCTCGTTGTGGTGACCTGCACATCTGCAAAACACTATAACAGTGAGTTGCCATTGACTATGTAGCTTATTCATGTTAGACAACTTTTACATGCTAATTTAAGTTATAATGTTACCTTCCAGATAAGCTATATTTATCCAGCAGTTCAGCAACCATGATACTTGATGATGTTGAGATCCCTGCAATCAAAGAGATGAGATCAGAAACCAGGTCTGAATATGTATGAATTTAATGTTTATTATTGAAAAGTTGCAACAATCCATACCTTTAACAAAATTGTTTACTCCTTTGTTAGCAGTATTGAAACTTCAAGAGCAGCATCGCGTGCAGATAACTCTGAACCAAGGGATGGGACGATCGAGAATCTCCTCATATGGTCCCGCAATCGAAAAAATGATGTATGTATTCTTTTCCGTCCGCCATGTTTATAGACTTATTCATCTGCCTAATATTGATATACCTTATTTCTACACAGTCAGCAACTTTCATTTGTAAGGCCCGGATTGAAAATGTGCGGACTAGGAAGGGATGGAATTATCCCTCATGTGGAGGTGAAAAATGCAGGAAAGGTGTTACTAGAAAGGACGGGCGGTTTTGGTGTGATGCATGTGACAAGCCAATTGAATACCCAGTAATAAGGTAATGTTGTGTTTATCACTAATAGTGTCTACATTCGTATTCAATAAATGACTCACATTGGTATATACTGTTTGTAACATGCCCTCCCAGGTATCGACTTGAGCTTGGTATCTCGGATGCTACTGAACAGACTGTGGTAGTTCTTTTTGACGAGGCCGCAACCGAATTGGTGAAGTTCCCAGCTGCAGCAATAGTGGACGAGGATGCTGAGGTATATTTATAAATTCCCTTTTCATTACCAATCTCCATTACTAACACCTTACCCTACAGAGTTTGGAAGACCACGAAAACTTACCAACTGCTATAGCCAACCTCATCGGCACAACACACGTTTTTGAAATCAAATCTCATAGCTACTATGAGTACGGAAGCTTTGAGAGTTTTACCTGCTGGACGGTAGACCCGCCTCAACCAACAGTAGAGAGCTCATGCTCAAGCACTATTGATGATGGAGCTATGGTTGCAGCTTCATCATCCACCCCACATTCCACAAACCCATGAGTTGCTACACCGGCTAAGCCTAAGGAGGATAATAAAAAAAAAGGTAAGTAAGTCAAATAATATTTGCCTACCAAAAAAAAAATCAAAACAACGGTTAAGTGAACATAACAACCATGATTCAATTGTTTGTAGGCTAGAAATTGAAGATTCGGATACTGAAACTGAGATGATTTGTGTTGATGATGTCCAAGGAGAAGCTAACGCCCTAACTGTCAAAAAGAAGACAAAACGGTGAGCACATGTAGCGTACACCCTTTCATGACTAATTATCTTATATTTGTCCATGTTTTAACATCGTTTCCTTTCTATGTTTTATTGTCAGTTTTGTGGTTGCAGATTCAGAATGAGTTTCAGCAGGGTGCATACCAAGAAGCCTTTTTAAAATAGCCGTTTAGAACATGAATAATATGTTGCAATAAAACTGTATTGGGGTTTATTTGTTATGGTTGTTTCAAAGATACAACCCCTCAAACTGATTCATATCACTATATCTTATGTTTGTTTATGCTTGATGATTTATTGCCCCTACCCAATATGGAACGCGTTTTCTTTTGTGTTAATATTGCTTTCAGGTACATTGAAGTTGATATACGGTGGTTCAGACACTTGATGCAACTGGTCAAAAGCATGCAACATGGGATCTTACTGTTTTTTTAATAAAGTTTAGTGAGCAAATGTTCAATATTAAAGATTGTCTCCATATGGTTTAAAGAATATGTTCTATATAATGTAAAAGATTGTCATATTTTTCATATTCAATAACGCAATATATAAGTTATGTATCCTATTTTTATAATTTATAATGAATGAAATTCAATCCTCTATACTTTTGTAAATGTGTGTTCTTAATTAATAGTTTCATGCTCTTACCCAACCTTTAGAAATACAAACCAACCTATTTAAAACCTTACCATGTTGTGCCAGCCCTGCATATGTATTGTAAAACAAACCTTCCCCTCTGATGTGTTTAGTATTTGCTGCCCATGAGACGTTGACATGAAAATGTACCTGCAACAATAACAACAATACCAACATCATTTTGTATCAATCAACCAGTCATCCATAGCAGACCACCAACTCAATAGGTTGTGCATAAATCAGTTCTCAGATAGATGGATGTACAAAAAATAAAACTGCTACACAACTGTCATACATGAATAGTCATTTATCATAAATTCAGTTGCAAAATTTGTTTTTAATATATAATAATTAGTATTTATGGATAAATAGAAGTTACAAAACATGTTAGCCTACATGGAATCTCATGAGATTGTCAAACTATTTAAAGGTCATGTTATACCATATTCCCCAACTCATCCAGTTGTTATCCATATTTCAAAGTCATGGCATTCACTAGAGAAATGATAGGACAATACTACTACATGCCAATATCAAAAGCTGCAAAAGAGTTCAATATTGGTTTAACTATGTTCAAAAGGAACTGTCGAAAACTGGGTATTCAGCGTTGGCCCTATCGTAAGCTGATGAGTATACAACTATTAATTAGTACTCTCAAGGTCAGAATTAAATTGAATTTAACACTTTGTTTTTATGTTGCTCATAAACTTATATTGCATTATAGGCTGAAAATGGAGGTGCAAAGGTTGATGGGAACAATCAAGAAATCATTATAAGGCTTGAAGAAGAAAAGAGGCGGGTAGAAGAAAACCCTGATACAGAACTTGCTAAAAGTACAAAAAGGTTGAGACAGTGTTATTTCAAATCCAAACACAAAAGAACGAAAACCCTGCGTTCGATATGGTCTGTAACAAACCAACCAATAATGGATGTGCCAACACAGTTGGAGGGAACTATCTCAAATCATGAAAATATTGAAGATGGTTATGGTACTGACTTTAGTGAGGAAGATTAGATGAAAATCGCATTTGATATATACCAATTTACCTAAATGTTGGAAAATAAATTATTAATTTTTAAATTTGATGGTTATTGTGTTGAATGTAGTGGGTATAAATGTTGAAAAATAAATTATTAAATTTTAAATTAGATGGTTATTGTGCTGAATGTAGTGTGTAAAATTATTGTGCTGAATGTTGTTAATTTTTAAAAGACATTTCATCCAACTTGAAGTTTCCACTTAACTTTTTATGTTGCTATCCATTTGAAACCAATCGTTGATATATACATACCTGGACCAGAATTCATTTAGTAAATTGTTAGATAAAACGCAATAATGTGGAATTATTGAGAAACACGGTATCATTATTAAAAAAAATATTGATAATATTAAAAACCTGGCCATACTTATCATGCTTTACAAATGGGAGACTTTTCATTGGTTATGACAGTTATTCCATCATTTCAGCAACAGAATCCCAAAAGATTTTTTGTTGGACATCTTCATTCTATACCTAGCCATATTTGCAAGAATCTATGTTACAAAAGTGAAGCAGATCCTCCAAATAAAAAATGAATAAAAGTATAATTGAATCTTACAAGTTTCAATAAGTTGCATTATTCCTCTGATTAAAGCCATATTTATCTCTGTGTTACAGGATCACGGCCCAAGAATGCTGAAGTTCCATCCCTGTCAGACATGTTGCACAAATCTTTCATCATCCATTCAAAAACAATAGTCAGCCAAGATGGCAGAGTACAAAGTTATTGTGGCTTAAAACTGGGGGAAATTGATGCATCATTTACAGGTAAACACCAACACCAAACATTTACTTCAACTATGGAATTAGAAAATTTTTTGAAAAAAATACAAGCCTGATTTGTAAATGTTCCACTTACAACATAATTTATTAGATTAAGTGACACACCCAATAGGCACTTCATCATATCTGCCACCGAGCCAGATGAATTCTACTTCCAAAAGTACCTTCATGTACAAAAAAAGAGCGTCATCAGGTGAGTAATTAACCAAATGATAGGAAAACTCAATATCTATTAAAAAATGTTGTATATTTGGCAGACTTTTAATTTCATACAAGTGCTTATTACAATTACCTTGCTTCTTATAGGACCAGCCTATCTGCGTGCAGCAAAACAAAGCCAACAACGAGCTGCATTTGCATCTGCAGGTAATTACACCTGTTAGAAATCTTGCCCCCTGTTATTTGATTTATAAAATATTGTTCTTCACACTAATAATTACCTCTTTGTCAAGGTATTCCTGTTGTTTACCATAATATTGGCCCTCCATCGTTTGAATGTAAAAATTGCAATGCAATTATGTGGTATGAAGAGAGAAGCGATAAAGGATCCAACACTAGCAACCCAATATTCTCCCTTTGCTGCCAAGAAGGTAAGGTGCTTCTCCCCAAGTTTAATGAAGCACCTTCGCCTCTCAACAAGTTTTTAGACTATAACAATCCTCCATCTTTAAGATTCAAAGATCATATTAGAGTCTATAATGGCATGTTTTGCTACACTTCTTTTGGAGCCAAAATAGATAATTCAATTAATACAGGCAGGGGACCATACACATTTAGAATAAATGGCCAAAGCTATCATCGAATAGGTTCTCTACTGCCTACAAGGGGTGCTCAGCTCAAATATGCACAGCTATACTTTTATGATACTGAAAATGAAGTAAAAAACCGGATGCAAGCTTTTATACACAAGGATAGTGGCGAATTGGTGGATGAAAAGATAGTAGCAAGCCTGATTAGAATGTTCGATCAATCAAGTTCAATTGCCAAGGCATTTCGAATGGCCAGGGATTGGTGTAACTCCCAGAATTCATCAAAGTTTCAGCTACGCCTGCTAAGTGGTCGGAGTGCATCACGGCAGTACAACGCCCCGACTGTCCCTGAAATAGCAGCTTTAATTACTAATGACTTTGGTGATGGCATTCCCACGAGAGATATTGTTGTAAGTAACAAGGATGAAAGTCTGAAACGTATTTCTGAGCTGCATTCAGAATACATGGCCCTTCAATATCCATTATTATTCCCATATGGAGAGGAAGGATTTCATGAAAAAATACCGTATCACAAGAACACAGGTACCCGCAAGACAAAAAGGGGTTGTCTCACAATGAAAGAGTACTATGCATACATAATACAGCAGCGAAATAACCAAGGTACAACCTTACTTAGAGGTGGGCGATTATTTCAACAATACCTGGTGGATGCATACACGGCTGTTGAGGAACAAAGACTTAAATGGACTAGGCAAAATCAAGATACGTTACGTGTGGATCTATATCATAACGTGTGTGACGCTGTCACAAGGGGTGATACAAGTGCAGCAGGGCTCGGGAAACGAATCATACTACCAAGGAGTTTTACTGGCAGCCCAAGGTATATGATGCAAAACTACCAGGATGCTATGGCTATATGTCAACACTATGGAAATCCAGATCTGTTCATCACTTTCACCGCCAATCCAAAATGGCCCGAGGTTACTGAAATGTTAAAGCACATCCCAGGACAAAAAAGTAATGACCGTCCAGAAATAGCAACCCGTGTTTTCAAGATTAAACTAACTGAATTGTTAGACGATCTTACAAAACATCATATTTTTGGTCGTTCACGGGCAGGTAATACAACTTGGCGCAAAACATCAAAGTCTACTATTCTATATCAAATTTATGCATCAACTTATGCTTTCCTTGCATTTCCTTTCAGTTGTCTATGTCATAGAATTTCAAAAACGTGGCCTACCACACGCTCATATCCTATTATGGCTAGACGAAGACTTGAAATGCAAAACCGCACGCGAGATAGATGACATAATTACAGCAGAGATACCATGTAAATCAAATGATCCAGAAGGGTATAAAATAGTAACTGAGTTTATGTTACATGGACCTTGCGGTCAAGATGCTAGGGATGCCCCATGTACAGTTGAGGGTAAGTGTTCAAAACATTTTCCTAAACCTTTTATGGAAGAAACAATTGTTGATAATGAAGGCTATGCGATTTATCGTCGAAGGGATAATAAAGCTTACCATATAAAAGGAAAGTTTAAATACGATAACAGATATGTGGTTCCTCACAATCGTTATCTCCTCATAAAGTACCACGCCCACATTAATGTCGAATGGTGCAACAGATCAAAGGCAATTAAGTACTTATTTAAGTACTTAAATAAAGGCCCCGATAGAGCTACAATTGTTATACAAGAGAATGTTACAATCGATGGCGATTTGGCAAATGTCCAAGTTTTGGAGGTCGATGAAATAAAGAATTATTTGAATTGTCGTTTCCTAGCTCCATGTGAGGCAGTATGGCGTTTGTTTTCCTATGATATCCATTACTCATATCCATCAGTCATGAGACTGAATTACCACTTGCCGAATCAGAACGCAATCACACTTCGTGACTCAGAAAGCTTACCAGCCCTAATTCAAAGGGAAGGTATCGACATAACTATGTTCACTGATTGGTTTGAATTAAACAAGCGTGATACATCAGCGAGGGCATATACATATGCTGAGATACCTCAACATTATGTGTGGCATGAGAAAGACAAAATGTGGAAACAAAGAAAACGTAAAAGATGCATTGGCAGGATTGTTTACTCTCACCCAGCTTCTGGAGAACGGTATTATTTTAGAATGCTGTTGAACATTGTGAGAGGGCCTGAATCTTTTCAAGATCTCATGATTGTTAACACCAGACTATGCTCCACATTCAAACAAGCCTGTTTTGAATACGGCCTTTTAAATGATGACACGGAATGGAAGCATGCTATATCAGAAGCAAGTGTATGGGCGTTTGGACCACAGCTATGTGACATGTTTGTGACAATTTTGTTGTTTTGCGATGTCAGTAGGCCTTTAAAATTATGGGAAGAAAACTGGGAGTTCTTATCAGAGGATATCCTCCATAAAAAAAGAATTTTTTTTAAATATCCTAATTTGGACATGACGGATGAACAACTCCAAAACTATTGTTTGCTAGAAATCCAAGAATTGTTAGGTAGACATGGAAGATCTTTAGCAGAATTTCAAGATCTACCACTTCCTAACCCAAAGTTACTAACCAACTTGGACAATCGTCTCATCAGAGAAGCGTTGGATTATGATATGAAGAAGAGTAGTGCTGAGCATCAACAACTTCATTCATTGTTAAATCCCGAGCAACGATTAATCTATGAACAGGTGATTGAATCTGTGCATAATAAAAAAGGGAATTTTTATTTTGTATATGGACCAGGAGGGACCGGAAAGACATTTTTATACAAAACTGTCATTTCAAGGTTAAGATCAGAACGTATGATAGTGCTTGCTGTCGCATCTTCAGGTAAAAATGAATATTCAACTAAAACAAACAACTACTCTGTAAACTTTAAAAAATACATCTTCAACTAATAGCCTCAATTTATGTAGGAATCGCTTCATTGTTGCTACCAGGAGGCAGAACTGCACATAGTCATTTTCTTATACCGCTTGAATTATTGGAGAATAGTACATGCGGCATAAAGCAAAACACACATATGGCAGAACTCATGCAGCAAGTTAAACTTATCATCTGGGATGAAGCGCCAATGACTCAAAAATATGCTTTTGAGGCATTGGACAAGACGCTAAAGGATATATTAGGATATCATGAACCAGATAATAGGAGTCGAATTTTTGGAGGCGTTACGGTCTTACTGGGAGGTGACTTTCGACAAGTTCTCCCAGTTATACCAAAAGGGAGCAGGCCCGACATTGTTCAATCCTGCATAAATCAGTCTGCGTTATGGAAGCATTGCAAGGTCTTCACCCTTACACGCAGCATGCGTGTGAATGAGTATAGTGAAAATGGGCAGATTGATACTCGAAAAAGGGATTTCAATAGATGGTTTTTGGCTGTGGGAGATGGCACATTGCCAGCAAAATGCAAAGAAGGGGAGGATGACCCAACTTGGATTGATATCCCTGAAACCTTTCTAATTAAATCATGGGATTCTCCTATCGAGAAAATTGTTGCAGAAACATACCCTGATTTTACAACAAGACAAACCGACAATGCCTACCTCAAAGAAAGGGCAATTTTAACTCCTAAGAATGAGGATGCTGATGCCATCAATGACTATATGTTTAACCAATTAGAAGGCGAAACTGTTACATACAACAGCGCAGATGAGATTTGCAAGGGCTCTACAGACAATCTTGAACAACACGACCTGTATCCGATTGAATTTCTAAATTCCTTAAATTTCCCCGGCATGCCCCCACATGCTCTTCACTTAAAAAAGGAACTACCCGTTATGCTATTGCGAAATGTCAATCCAACCAAAGGACTATGTAATGGAACAAGGTTGCTCATTACAGATCTCGGCCAGTTTGTCATTCATGCTAAGGTACTAACAGGTTCAAATGTAGGAGACAATGTCATTATACACAGGATTATACTCACATCAACACAGTCCAAGTGGCCATTCGTCCTCAAACGTAGGCAATTCCCTCTAAAACCATGTTATGCAATGACCATTAACAAAAGTCAGGGCCAGTCACTTAATTATGTTGGCCTGTATTTGCCTACTCCCGTATTCAGTCATGGACAACTTTATGTCGCATTATCTAGAGTTACCAGTCCTGATGGCCTTAAAATACTAATGATCGAAGACAAGGAGCCGGAGCTTGCACACTGCACACGCAACATTGTTTTCAAGGAAACTTTCAGCAACTTATATTAGCACAGCAATGTAATGTTTCTAGATGATGTCTAATAAATACATGCATACGTATCAAATCAGTATTAAAGATTGTATTAAAGATTGAATGCATAACGCATACTCTATTAGCACAGATATCACTTCAAAAGTCAGTCAAATATCCCATAAAGCATATTATATCCTTTCTAAGCAAATAAGTATTCAACCATACACGAAAATAATCAGTATCCTTATTATCAAAAACATAATTCTTTATGAAGTAAAACTAAGTTTTATTAACCTTCATATATACAAAAGGAAGCAGCCCTGATCCAATATTCATCTGATGTAGACTATATCATACTCAGATAGGTGGCTATCGAAGCATGTACAGCTGACAAATTTTGACAAAGTATGAATGATGGATGTGCGGCAACCATGAAAATTTAGCAATAGCTGCCTTGGTTGCCGCACATCCATCATTGATATTCCGTCTAACATCTTACATAACAACAAAAGCCATATCATCAAGTATACAAACACAAAAACTTTACTAATCAAATTTGAAAACAGATATACAAATCAATAACCAAATTCAATCATACCAAACTTCTTAATTCATCCTAAACAATGAATACCCAAAATCAATCAAACTTAATTAATCAAATTTGAAAACAGATCTACAAATCAATAACCAAAATCATCATATCCCAAATAAATGAATAATCATAAACATCTAACATATCATTTCACAACGAACCCTTACAGAGCCATACGATTATCGCACCCAGATTATCATTTCATAAAAATCGAAACAATAAATGCATAATCATAAGCAAGAAATTAAATCAAATGAACCTATGATTTAATTTGATTAATATGTTGTATAATGGATCGGCCTAATTTGAGATGAAACCCTAATTATTTTTCGCCAGATCTAAAAAAAACCGTGTGTTTGACTCATGTGTGTGTGAGAGAAAACACACTTTATCATAAAATATAAAAAAGGAAAAAAATTAAATAAAGTAAATAAGTAAAATAATACATAAACATAAAACTAAATATTAATATTAACCATTATCAAAGTCATTAACATCAAGAGTCATACTAGCAGTTAACCATCTGATCATTACTACATATACAAAAGATCATTAAAAATACTACCCAAAAGACATCCACCGTATTCTTTTAAACTTCTAATCATCATCGGAAAGTGCTTCATGAAACCCAAAGCTACCCTAATCAAAGAAGTCCATTATGCTCATGTGATGCTCACCCTCGGTGAGACCAGCACGGACCTCCACCAGTATAGCCATCAACGCCTCCAACCTCTGTCTAGCCCTCACTTGCTTCTCACGAAGGCATTCATAAACATCACTACCAGCTTCTTCAACATCTTCATTGAGAAACATAACTTCCGCCATACGGGCTGTACGTTGGTCAATACCCCTTTGCAACTCATCGCATTTCTCGCCCAAATACCTTAGGAATGCTTCCTCTTCGGTATGTTCCTGAATGAAGAGGAACTTGAAGCATTTGTGGAGCTGATCTGAGCCGGAAGCCTCTTTGAGTTCATTGATCAGTGGGGTTTCTTGAGCCATTTGATTGTTTGAGTTGAAATAAAAATAATTTTTGTTTGAAAAAGTTATTAGGAATTAGGAGTATTAATATTCTGATTACTGAATATATAAGCAGTTTCATCATTGCAACACTTAATTAGAGTATTAATTGTGATAGATGGTTTGTTTTCCCATGCATGAATATGCAATACGTTTTTTAAAGAAGTGTTGCACTGAACATAAAATTCTTCCGCTAATGATACAAAAATATTCATAAACTGCACATAAATTTGTCAATATAGCATATCTAACCCTCAAAGTTTGTCAATTATGATAACCATTGCCAAACTAAACATCTTAATTATTAAATCCATACATTACACGCCAAAAAAACTTAAAAAAAATAAACATAAACAAAAAACTAACATAAATAAAATACATAAAATAAATATCTAAATTCCATTGACTCCAACTTCTCAATAAAAAAAACAGACTATTTATCAAATAATCTAGCAATTCCAAAGCAACACAAAGAGCACCTAAACCTTCCATGTTTGCCATCATTGTATGGTTCTTCGCCATTATCATAGTTCTTCACCATTATCCACCTTAAATGTTGACAACAAGAAAAAAATAATTTCGAAAGTGCATAATCTTGACCTGCCTGTTGCACAAACCATAAAAGCATACAATCATACAATTTAGAAGAACCGGCAACATTTAAACTAATTAGTTTAGATAGTGTAAACCTAATGACTACCAACCATTAAGCTATGAACACTTAGACACAATTCGTGCAACGCACGGGCTTTACAATGCCTCGTTTAACTTAAATTTAAAGGGTAATAAATTTTGATGTGTAAAATCAAAAAAAAATGTACAAAGATGTCATGCATTCATCTTTGTATCATATATGTTTTCAAAAACAAAACCGTTTACTCATTCGTAGCTCAAATCATCAAATCTTTTAATTGAGGCGTTGAACAAATTACAACATTGCCTTAAGATGCTTCGTATTTATCGTGGTGTACTTGGAAAGTCTAAAATTGACGCACAGGCGGGCGTAGGGACGACAGCCGCCGAAGCTGGTTAAAACCGTGCCCCTCTAAGGTCACAATTTAATGCGTACCAACGAGAACCCACTTTTTAGTTTGCCAATTTTAGGTCCGCCGCTTCGACCACTTAGTACAGTCGCAATCAATCAACTAAAAAAAATATGATTTTCTTGCTAAAACAATTAATGTAGTAAATTTATTATTGCTAGTCTCGCCTGGGAGCAAATTACCGTGCGAAGCGAACCACTGTCGGCACATAAGACTTGGCAATAAATAAAATTACTACAAAGGTTTCATAGTTATTAGTCTTATTTATTTTTATTTTGAAAAATTACCCTCTTTTGTAGTTTACAATCCATCATAATATTAAACACAAAAGATCAAGTAATTACAAAAAAATAAATAAACACATAATAACAAATATATGATCATCCACGATATCATATAGCCACATGCAAACCTTTTTTTTCAATAAATCCTAATATTAATTCTATGTGTAATTTTAAATGTATGTAACTAACAAAACTCCCATTGGTTTTCGAGCTCATTGTGCCCAATGGTCCACAGACACCAAATAACTTGGCCGCGTAAGTTTTGGTTAGTTAGATACCACATTGCACATAACTTATTAATTAATATATATTGAGGTCTTCCCCAATTTAAGATTTATTTAAATCATGTAGCAAATAATTCAATACAACATACAAAACATACCATGACAAATATGCAAGATTTGTCATGGATCCCATATTGATCACATAATCATGTAGTCCATATTATTAGGTCAATATACCATGTACGTATCTAATTAATTAGTAACATCACATAAGGTACTTACTAATTAATCCCTAAAAATTTTCATGCAATCCTAGGGTTTCTCAAGTTTTAATCAAAAACCTAAAACCCTAATTTTTAATTAATGGGAATCGACCCATGTTAGGGTTTATAATAAAATTAAACAAACCCTAAAATTATAATTGCATGTAATCTCTACAAGATCCAATTTTTAGGTTTAAGTAATTAATTGCAAGTTCTTAAACGAGGCTCATGATGCCACTGTTGGAATATGTGAACTATAAATAAATCATAAACACATAGTATCATCAAAAGCACGTAGCGGAAAGGATCTACAAGAACATGTAATTAATTAAATTAAATAAGACACGTACCTTAATGATTCCTAGTAAGAACAAGGAATCTCTTGAACAAGAACAAGTTATATAAACCCTAATTGAGATTATATGTGGATCGATCTAACTCCAAGATCACAAGCTAAAGTAAGCGTGTCACTCGTTCCTGTACACACGTATAATAGCGTTTCAATGAGAAAAGCTAGGTTCTTGATCACCAATAACCAAACACTTTGTAAGTCCTAATAGAATCGACCAAGTTCTAGTGAACTTAAAAGAGGGTCGATCGTTTGGACCTAGAGGGAGAGAGGAGAAGAAGTTTGGCTATAGTTAGGGATTCATGATTAGGGAAAAACTAAAACACAATGAATTGTATTTATAGGCTAACCCTTTCTTTTCCTCCAAGCCATCCAAAACCGGCCCTCCCCCTAAAAGGAAAGTCTTGGCCGACTTTAATCCCAAGAAAGGGATTCTAGATCCTTCTCTTCCCTTTTTCACATTTAGTCCTTTAACGGTCGTTATCTCTAACTCCGTTAAATACTAACTGTCGTTAAGTATTTTATTGGTGAAATGAATAAATAAACACATGAAATATATTTAATCATTCATCATTGAAACTCTCACGTTATTGTGTGCAATCCTGAGCCTCGGGTTCGAAACCGGACATACGTATATTAATATTTATACACAAAAACTAACAGGTACATTCGATGTTCTTGGTAGTTGGTACATGCGAGTTCTGTGATCTTTTATCATAGATAATTGCTAAAAGGTTTTTTTTTCACAAACTTGATGTCAATACGTCAATCAATCGTATAAAAGTGAGTAAAACATAAACCCACCCACCATCCAACGATTTTATCCCCACTTTTCTTGTATCTTCCATACTTTATTATTGTTTTTGTGCCTTAACATCATTTTTACAGACTCGATAGTGCTTTTTGGTTGATACCCAAATGATAGAAAAAAACAACTTCAATTACTTGCCTTGTTTTTTCTTTTTCTTTTGGTCTCTTTTACCATGAAAATGAATACCATGATTTACACTAAAAATTATTAGTGGTAAATTAGTTGTGTATTAATCACCATAATCATGTACAAATACTATGAAGGATCTAGAATTGGGCTTGGCCCATTACAGCATATAAACCGATCCATTACAGACTATAACGACTAACACTCCCCCGTAGTTTGAGCAGGAGGAAAACGAACGCTCAAGCTGGAACGAAATTCTTCAAATAGAGCCAAGGGCAAACCCTTGGTAAAGATATCTACATATTGATAACGGGACGGAACATGAAGAACTCTGACTTGACCATCAGCAAAAAAGTCACAAACAAAATGAATATCGATCTCTATACGCTGATGTTGAACAAGATTTGATGATAGATGCACGACACTGACATCGTCACAGTAAACTAATGTAGCAGAAGGTAATGGAGTATGCAACTCAAGTAATAGATTCCGCAACCAATAAGTCTCAGCAACCGCATTGGCAACACCATGATACTCTGCTTCAGCACTGGACTGAGTGAGCGTCTATTGACGCTTAGAAGACCAAAAGAGTAAGTTGTTGCCAAGAAATACACAATATCCTAGAATTGAGCGTCGAGTAGTTGGACAAACAGCCCAATCAACATCCGAGTAAGCAACCAAAGAGATAGTAGATGACGAATATAACTGTAACCCATGATCTAAAGTGCCACGAACATATCACAAAATCCACTTAAGAACCAAAAAATAGGGCTCCCTAGGATCATGCATGTAAAAACAAACCTGTTGCACCGCATAGAAAATATTTGGGCGAGTAAAGGTAAGATACTGAATAGCACCTTCAAGACCACGGTATAATGTCGGATCAAAAACCGGATCACCGTCAACACCCAGTTTAGACACTGTATCAACTGGAGTCCGACTAGGGTTGCAATTAACCATATGTGCTCTCTCAAGAATCTCAGCAGCATACTTACGTTGAGATAAAAACATTCCCGATGAATCATACAAAACGGAAATACCCATAAAATAGTTAAGTGACCCAACCTATGGTTCCACTTTCATCTTCCATCTTAATTAACACATTAGTATAGTTTTTTGGGATATTATAGAACTCCTCTTGGTGACAACATACTTTTTTTTTTTAATATCACAGCTCCAAATCTTAACAGTTTACTTTGAATTGTACCAACATAATATATTAATAGTTATGCTTTTATGATCTACTACATATATGAAACCATACAACCATGATTTAAATCTTCATATTTAGTAACATGCCACGATGTTATTAATTATAGGTTTTCTTTATAAAAGTCCCATATATATCAAACATATTTAATAGTAACTGATAAGATATTGTATTATTGTAGGTTTATGTATACCCTTGGACAAAATAAATATCACATCGGCACTTTTAACTCATCTGATGGATGTGCTTCTAACAGGCGACACCGTGTAAACCAAATCTGAGCCATCTGGTGTATGTTTAAGAAATCCTACATCTATGAAATTATCAATTTTGTTTATATCATTTGGCAGCAGAGCAACTACGATCCAAAATGGTACAAAGTTGTTAACATTACAATAACTCAATTTGAGGTATGATCTTCAACAAAAGTAAGTCATTAAATATTGAGTGATACTGACTGAAGTATATGGTTTACAATCCATATTGTGTGTTTTACTTTATGATGATGATGCTAAAAAGAACAAATCATTCCTCTCGCAAATTTTCTCCCCCATATTTCTAAAGGTATGGATTCTGATATCCTGAGATACTCACTCATCTATCAGCTTATATAATTGCTATTTGATGATTATTTAAAAAAGACATTCTATAGAACGTTATTTGACAAGTGGGGTGACACAAGCCAAGGTCCACATGAGTCTTTAAGTATAATATGTTTGCAGCATACACTCAATACAGTCTTACTAATTGTCAAATTTCTAAATTTCCATATATATACATTTGGTTTGTCTGAAGCTGACAACCTACTTGATATTGTTCTTGGTTAAACTTTGTTTGTTAATCATCTTTGGTTAATTTTTTTCTTTGTTTTCACATATAAATATTTTAGTATATAAAGCGTAATGTTGTAACAAAGAAACTGATATGACACCCCTAATGATAGAAGGTGCATAATGACAATTATTCAAAACTAGTATTAAACCCGAAGGTAAAACTAAATCGAATGTCCCTATGGCTTCAACTGCTGCACATATGCCATTTCCCACGTACAAGTAGCTTTCTCCATAGGCCAGCTTCTTTGCTCCTCTAAGCCCCTGCGATGTGTTACAAATGTGAGTACCACATCCCGTATCATATACCCAGGCATTATGCTTACGAGAAAAAGAAAATAATTCAATCATAAAAATACCTGAAGTGCTCGCGACATTCCCAACCTTCGCATTTTTATTTGCATGCAACTCCTCTAGCAACAATGGACAATTCCTCTTCCAATGTCCAAGAGTGTTGTAGTGGTGACAAGCAGCCAAATCTTTCTTGGGATAATCCTTCTTCTTAGGAGGATTCTGCTTCTTAGGCTTCTGCTGATAGGTCACAACCTGTTTGCCCTTGTCAGTTTTACATTTCCCCTTCTTGTTCGCATGTTGCGGTTTGTTGGGCTTAGTAATCCTACCACCTTGTATTGCCATTACAACAGATGTAGGTGCCTTCTTTGATAATCCTTTCTCAAAGTCAATGAGCATTGCATGTAAATCACTTATTGTCTTCCCCGTGCAATGAATATTAAAGTTGCACACAAAATCACCAAACAACTCCTCATTAAGGGATCGATTGATGAGGCCAACTTGTACATCTTGCACGTAACCACAGCCGAGTGCTTCCAATTGGTCCAAATAACCTTTCATTTCCAATACGTGGGCACTCACAGGTTTACTAGCATCCTGCTTACACTTATGCAGAGAATCTATCAAGTCATATAACTCTGCCATAGGTGGTTTCTCAAACATACGCTTGAGCTCATTGATCATGTCCATGGGACCATAGTTCTCAAATTGCTTTTGCAATTGAGTGTCCATCCCATATAACATAAGACAAGCCACATCATTGTGCTTTTCATACTCAATGTTGTATTCTTCATGGTCTGCATTAGAAGCAGTACCAGCAGGAGCAATAAGAAGAGCCTTACCAAGATAATCAATTCTTTTGGCCATTCGCAGAACAATTCTCAAAGAACGGTACCAATCATTGAAATTCTTTGTCCCAGTCAACTTTTCTCTTTCAATCATTTGCTTGAAAGCAGAACTCATGTTGTTCATGTTAGTGTTGTCGGGTTGGGCCATTTCTACAGAAAAAAGTTCAAAAGTTAGTACTTTCGATAATTAAACTTTTCAAGAAAATTAAACACCCATGGTAAATAACATTTAACCATTTAATTTTCATTGAAAACTAGGATCCAAATTGACATAGTTTCATCACATCAGCTTTGGCTGCTAGTAATGAAAGTACTCAATAAGGTATGAGTCGAACTCAATTGCCAATCTTAAATTGCAATTCCTAGAAGTATGGGATTTACATATTTTGCCAACCTTAGTTGCAAATGTAAGCATGTTTTATCCCCATCTTTATGCCTTGACATAGTTTCATTACATCAGTTTTGGCTGCTAGTAATGAAAGTACTAAATTAAGTTAACCAACTTAAGAAACTGCAAATTACCATAGTTTCATCACATCAGCTTTGGCTGCTAGTAATGAAAGTATGTAATTTACCCTTTGATTACCATCCTCTGACCATCACATCAGCTTTGGCTGCTAGTAATGAAGGCACTGTAATATCAGGTGTTTCCGTTTCATTGGATGGCATATAACTTAAATTTAAGGGTATTTATTTTTTATGTGTGTTATCAAAATATGTACAAAGATGTCATGCATTCATCTTGTATCATATGTTTCATAAAACCGTTTACTCATTAGTTACATTACTAAGCTTAAATCAACAAAGTTTTAATTGATGGCGTTGAGTAACTTACAACATTGCCTTAAGATGCTTCGTACATTTTAATGGTTGTACTTGGTAAGTCTAATTTTGACGCACAAGCGGGCGGAGAGACAGAATTGAGTCTCTTTAAGGTCACAATTTAATGCGAAACCAACCTTATAGTTTGTCAACAATTAGGTCCGCCTTTCGACCATTTTGGTACAGTCACATCAATCAATTAAAAGTTTATGATTTTTATAGCTTAAAACCATGTTTCACCATTATTAAGTCAAGTTTAATTTTTATTTAAAATTACCCTTTTGCTTACAATCATGTCACATACATATTTAAACAAATGCGCAATTAATAAAAAATAAACGACAAAAATAATGGACATGCTAAATAAATCAATTTACATGTATATATTGATCTAAGACTCGCCGAGTGTAATTTACTGTTAACTTAATAAGTATTAAACTATATTTATTTTACCATAATATAGACGATGTTTGGATTGCTAATTTAATGATCTTTTATTAAAATATTTATGTATGCTTATTTCCTTGAATGGTCTTTAGTATTTTCATCAAATAGTGACGTAACAGTGATGGAGCCACATTAGCATTTGGGTAGGCCAAGGCCAACCCTAACTTTTGTATAAATATTAGACAAAAATACACCGTTGGTCGCTAAACTTTCCCAAAAGCATCGCCTGGGCCCCAAACTTGGGAAAATCGTCGCCGTGAGTCTAAAAGTTTGGTTTTTGAGGCCGATTGCGTCCCTTGACCCATAATGCTGAGGTCAACACACGTTTTATGTTATATTTTCAAGGGCATAATAGTCCAACCACATTTGTAACTATATGTTAGTTAAATCTAAACCAAGGTTGTATCGTGGTATTGTTTCCCTCTTGCTTAAATTCTATAAAACCCTAAATTACCAGCAACACACATTCAACCCAAATCACTAACAATGGTACAAAACGATAAGGGGAAGAAGGCTTTGTACAGTGGGTTGAGGAAAGAGAATTGCTCAAATGAAGACCGTTTGGGTGTTAAGAAGGAGAAGGAAGAGACTGCATCCATCGGGTTATCAAAGGTTTATGATTTGGAAGCAAGGATTAAGAATCTTAAAACTGTGTATAAAGTTCTAAAGGAAAGGAAGGCAAGGAAGGAACGAGATGACAATGAAAGTTGTAGTTCTAGCTAATTGTATGTTTAGATGATAGGAAAGCTGTAATGGTTGTCAACATGAAACCGATCAATAAAAATTTAGGTTTTTACTAACTGATAGTGTTTGGCAATCAAAAGTTTGCTTGTTGTTGGTAATTGGTTAGTTTGATTTTTACAAGTCAATTTGGCAGTTTGCCTATTAGATGTGTAAGTCACTAAATGATTTGCATTTTGGAATATAGTGGGTGTTTGGATTAGCATTTGCATTTTGGAATTAGATGTCAAAATATCTAAAGCATTTGCATTTTGAACACATGTAACCTTTACAATTACTGGGTATGGTTTGCACATATGTTCCATGCATCGGATGTTAAGTGCCCACTGTGTTTGGTTTTGTTGATACAAAGGTGTGATCGTTTGTGGTGATTATACCATGACATTTAGCATTTGGTTAGTTTGGCTTTATAAAGGTCAACTGACAAACTAATATGTACACACAAAATATAACCTATAAGACAAACAAACACATATTGTAACATAACCAATCATTTAGCAAGTTGACTTATAGTAGTCAACTAGGGAAACATTGTCTGATACAACATCAAAATGACTTAAAATATAGATTCATTGTCTGATACAAGGTTCTACTGATAATTCACAAAAATGGAAAAGATGATGCAGCTTCCACTGAACAACTTTCACCTGATGAACCTTCTAACGATGTACATACTGGAACTGGATGATCAACAAACAAAACATTGAACCTTACACTGATGATCAAACTGCAACTGTGCCTGAAAAAACAAGTATCTAAACACCAAATATTCAAGTTAGATAAGGTATAATTGAAGTTACAAAATATAAGACACAAGCCATGCAATTCAACATTGAAACCTTACCTAGGATTGCTTGTTGGCAAAAAGGGAAAGTACGCAGTTGGTAATCCTTTCACTGCTTCTAAAAGGTTTTTTAACACCACTAGGCACAAGACCACCAACATCACCAGCCTTGTTTTCAACACCATCACCAGCAGCCATGTTTTCACCATCAAAACCAGAATACTCAACCATTATAGCCTTCCCCTTCCCATCAAAACCTCGCTTATAAGTTTTTACAACTTCCTCGCCATTTTCCTGTTGCAAAACTTCCTCTTCCTGAAGCAGCTTTTCTTTTCCCTTATTTTTTTTCCTTTTTATCATGGAAACACCTTTTTCCTCTTTGATAACAACACCAACTTGCCCTGTTTGCATTTTGGTTACACTCGCCTTCATTTTGTACTTATCTATCCCTTTTCATTTGCGTCGAGTCCTAAAAGGTCTTCCACTTGACATTCTAAAGTTAGCATCTTCCTCTACCCAACCCACAACCTCGAAACCAATGTTTTTCAAGTAAAATACTGCTAACATTTGGGGCTTATGAGCAACAAATATATCAACTAACTCATGTGTTTCCGCCAACTCATACAGCTTAAGAACATCCTCATCCCTATTAATCAATTGCAAACCATTTTCTAGGAATTTTTTTGGATCACAGAAAAACAACGCCCATTTCGGTTCCTTAATCTCTGATAATAGATTATCATGGGTTGAACTAAAGATATCCCTATCACAGCTAAAAGCACTAATATTAATAAGGGATCCTCCTTCATACCTAAGTGGGGTATATTCAAATATCCCGTTTTTGTGAATCCAGAACAACACTTCTCCTTCTTCTTCTGGTTCTATATCCTTAAACGTTGTCACAAATATGTTCCTTTCTATTTTCCGAATGAGTTGTGCTATGAGTTAGTGTGTGTGTAACTCACAATGTGGAATGACGTTGGTTTCCTCTGAATCGGGTATTTTGAACTTTTGAGGGTTTAGTGTGTTAATACAAATAATATCAAAAATGTCATTTACATTATTCGGTCTCTATACGTTTTGATTATCACAAAATATAAAAACACGATACGTAAAACTACATTTGATAAGTTTTTAACTAAGGAAAATCGTTTCAACAACGTACCGACTACAAAATCACTTCAGGTATGAACAAACACAATACCGACATTAGTAAAGTGATCAAAGAATTTATTTTCTCAAAACTTCACATTTTTATGTGACAAAATATTTTTACAAAAGTATTTTTGTAATTAAAAAGAAATGTTTTATTAAAGAAAATAATTTTGAATTTCAAATATCCCAACAGCTAGTTTTCCCGCTCAAATCAGATAAGTTTTTCACCAGATAAACTTTCACCACATCAGGACAAAAATAGGAGCGTATGTCGGGACGGTCCCGTAAACATGGCGACGGTCCCTTATATATACGGGACTGTCCAACTTTAAGGGACCGTCCCCCGCTCCTCCTGGTGCTTATAAATACTGCACTGTTTTCTCAGAAAAATCAACCCTCTTTGCACAAAAACTTTATGGTCTTTCTTCCTCTCTTCTTTGATCACTATAACGTGTCGATATGTATTTATAAGTGATCCCATTACCCTCTATATCAAAGTGCAAGAGAAGAACGCTCGTATTCGTCAAGAAACGAAGTGTTATAGATTAGTCATCACACACATGTAACTTGTGTTATGATTCTCTTCTTCCCCCAAACTCTCTCATTGTATATATTGTAAATTTGTATATCTGACTTGTGTGTGAGTCGTGATTAGGTGTGTTAGAATAAATACGGTGTTAGACCCGTTTCCCGGGTATTGGGACCCCACCCTAGATGAAAATAGATAAGGGCCTTTCTTGATTGGCTAGTCAACATTTGTTGTGTAATGGTCAAACCCGATAGTCAAAATATGACTAACGTGGTAATGTAAATATGATGTGTAGCTAAAGGGGCCTAAGTTGTCATTGTTGTAAGTATGTTATAAGTTAGTTGTGGCCAAATTAGAAGGAATGGAACTAGAAGGGCCATTCTTGCCATAAGCCCAAAGATGCCACCTAACTAATTATATCTAGGATTATCTAGACAATTCTCTCATTATTGAGAGAGAGTGAGAAGGCCGGTTTTATTAAGAGAAAAAGGGAGGGAAAGAGAAGTCTTGGTGGCTTAAGAAAGAAGATGATCAAGTCTTGATGTTTATAGTCTTCCCTAGCTATGATCATTGCAAGTAAGTGTCTATGATCTTGTTGTTAGTGAAGTTATAGTTTATGAGTAAGTGGGAAATCATCATATGATGTGGGTGAGATCATATGATGATTTGGTTAGGAAGATGATTATGTTTTGATGGGTTTTGATAACCCTTGTTATGTATTTTATTGATTATGATGTTAGGTTTTATTATTTATGAAGGATGATGATGATGATGATGGATCATTGTGATGAGGATGATGTTATTGATGTGTTGTAGCTTGGATTGAGGTAAGTAAAATGATGATGGCATGTGTTATATGGATGTCTAACATGTATGTGTTATGTATGTTTGTGGTTAGTGATAAGAGACTTGATATGTGCTTATATGCTAGAATGAGTATGATCTAAGTGATGAATTTGGTGGTGAGAGTAAGTGATGTTAGGTGTTTATGCAAGAAATGGGAAAGTGGAGTTTCTAAGTAAGTGTTTGGATATATGTGATGCTTATGTGTTTGATTGAAGTATGATGGTATGTGATTATCGTTTTACTTACTAAGCGTAAGCTTATTCTTTTAGTTGTCAATGTTTTATTGTAGGTTTATGTGCGGCGAAATGGAAGTACTTGGACCATAGCCTAAGGAATTGGAAGCGGATTGATAAGTGAATTGCCATTAGGAACTTAGTATAGAATACCAAGCTCAAGTGTCAAGGTTGTACCCCCGAGAGTCTTTTGTCGATTTGTAAAGTGTAGTCGTGTGTCAAAATGTATGTCAAAGTGGTCATGACGATTTGGGAGTCCAACGATGAGTCAAAGTGTAATTTATGTGTTTTTGCATAAAGTTAAAGGGGCGTTTGGTTTAGTTGTAAATATACCCATTTTGGGTTGTAAACGGGTCAAGTGCCCTTGGAACATGTTTGTTATGTTAATCTAATGATTTCTGGAAAGTTTGATGTAATTCGGAAGTGGTATAAGTGGTTTGTTGTGAAAATGGGTCAAAAGTGGTTTATGCATAACCCGTCAGTTCTGGGATCTACCCTTAGGTTCCAAAGTATGGACCTAAGTGTGGATCCTTAGTTTCAGTTTAGGATCCCCCTTTAGGTTCCAAAGTATGGACCTAAGTGTGGATCCATAGTTTTCAGTTTAGGATCCCCCTTTAGGTTTAAAGGGTCCAAAGTATGGACCTAAGTGTGGATCCATAGTTTTCAGTTTAGGATCCCCCTTTAGGTTCCAAAGTATGGACCTAAGTGTGGATCCAGAAATGGTCATCTTGGTTATGAGTTAAATGTTCATCTTGGTTATGAATGTAGATTCTTATAAAGGGTCAATAGAGTAACAGAATGTCAAGTAAAGTCAAGCGTTTCCCGTCAAATCATAAAGTATAATTTCAGTCCTAGACCTTAGTGTGGATCTTCCAGGATCTACTTTTAGGTTCCATAAATCTGGACCTTAGAGTGGATCTTTCAGGATCTACTTTTAGGTTCCACAATCTAGACCTTAGTGTGGGTCAGTTTCGGAATGTTACTTTTTGCGAAAAAATTTCACGTTTTTGGTCAAAGTGGTCAAGGGGCGTTACATACGGACAAAGTGTAAGTCCGTGAAGTGGTGTATCTAGATTAGGACTTTGTGTAAGTTGGTGTGTCGGTGTGTGAAGACTTGGACTTGGTGTGAGTCTGTGAAGTAAAGACAAGGACCGAGTGAAGGTTCGTGAAGACTTGGATCGGGTGAAGATTCAAGTGGACGGGGTGATCGTCCGTGTGAAGATTCAAGTGGACGGGGTGATCGTCCGTGTGAAGACTTGGATTGTGTGTAAATCCAAGTGGACAAGGAGTGCTTGTTCGTGTAGTCACGTGGGCTTTGTGTAGATTGGTTCTAGCTAGGATTAGGAACCGACATTCCGCTTAGTGTCATTAAACTTGGTGTAAGCTTTGGTGTACGGTTTCCTCCGCTTGAAGGGAGTGTGTTGACATAGTGATTGTGAACTCTCAAGTGTGGTACTCGAGGAGTGGAGTAGGACGAAGAGTGAGCTTCGTGCCGAACCACTATAAATCTTCGTGTCTCGGTTTGGTTGTTTTCTTTCTTTAATAGTGTTTACTTTACTTGTTTTACACATTATTATTGTGTTCATAGATATCACATAACTTTGAATCAAACGGTTTTTCAGAAAAGAACATGAAAGAACTAAAAGTTTTTAAAACGTAATTCTAAACGGTGAAACTATTCAACCCCTCCCCTTCTAGTTTCTACATAGTGGGTCGGGTTTATTGGGTCGCGCCCAAAATAAAAAAGTTAAGTGTATTGGGGAAGTTTTCATAATTTCATAGTTGGTCCCCAACCTTGCCAATCTTGCCGTTTTTATACTTAAATTTCCCGCTGTTTAATAACTTTACTCTTTATGATCGACTTATGTCACATGTGGTCATTTGCATACCTAAAACACATTTAAGAGAGTTCCCAACCCTAAAAAAACAACAACAAAATGTCCAATTTCCCACGTCTACAAGAACTAGCCGCCGCTGCAGATTCTTACTCCATGTTTGATTCCATTGCTCTTTACTATCGAAGGGAGAACGACAAGGATATACATTTTGTCAAGGGGCTCCAAAAGTCATATGTTGATTTGGTTGGTATTATAAAAGAAACACAAGAGTTCATAACTGAACTTGAAGAATATCGTCCATCGACTATGACGTACAAGGTTGTAGAGGATCTTCACAAGGTCCAAAGGAAAAATGTGCTCAAGGTTTTGGAGATTAAGAAGTTGATTTCTGAAACCCATGCTCAGGTGTTGGACAGGAATAACTTCCTTGATGTTCTTAGGACTACTGAATTTTGTTGTGAAGCAGTAATGGAAGCAGATGAAGTGTTTAATGTTTGTTGTCTTTTGGTGCTTATGAAATTGTATTTTGCTAAATCATGTATCATCATGTATAGTAATATTTTGTGGAATGAATGAAGATCTCTTTATATTATTCTGCCTTTTTTATTTTGGTTTTTTTGATTGTCTTGATTATATTTATTGTTGTTAGATGTTTGGTCATTGCTCAAACATTGTATACATAAAGATTATTGTTTTCGTCCCATATCATTTGGTCAAGTTACCATAAAGTGTAGGAATGCATTTATATGTACGAGTTCTTTTTTACCACAATTATCCCCGAATTCAAATTCAAAAACACTAAAGTCTTTTTTTAACTAAAATTGCTTAACAATGGGTAAATCTAGATCTCGTAAACAGATCAAATGCTCTAATTGTCATACCATTGGACATAATAAGAGTAAGTGTTACAAGGAACAAGTTCCAAAAGCACCAAAGGAAAGTAAAATACGAGGAAGAAAAAGGCATTGTGATGGCAGAAGGCAACAGGTATGCATATATATATCATATGAATGACTGAGGATCTTGTGTGTTTACATTGGAGTTGATGTATGCATCTATTACTTTTTTGCAGTGGATGGATGAAGACGAGATAAGGCTGACTATGGAACAAGAGTTTCTTGAATCTTCTTTTTTTTTCAAGAAGAAGAACATATGAGGTTGGATCAAGAAGAAGAGTAGACAAAGATGGATGAAGAAGCATTCCAGCAGTTTTTGAAAGAGGAGAGAATGTTCAAAAAACTTGAAGAGGAAAGTGTAAGACCGATAATATACATTGATTTATGTGGTTCGGGGGGTCGGGGAAGCTCAAAGTAAAGAGTAAACATGGTATTTATTAGATTAAAGAATGGGAAGATGTGTGTGTTTTCTAGAGAGAGAAAAGGAAAACACACACACCTTGATATTACAAGTGAGACATCCAACCTTCCTAGTTGTGACTAGGAGGGTATTTATACAATATTACAAGCTAATCTTTGCCCTATTGGCAATACTAGTCCATGCATAATAAAACTAATGCAATTCCCACATATGACTTTACTTTAAGGCTAACAATCTCTCCCCAAAGTGATGTCATATGGGAATTGTTTACAAAGTTCCCTACAAGTAAAATTAAATACAAAACATGAGCGCAGCAGCTCCGAGAATGGTCTTCAAACTTCATTACATCTTTCAGCTTCCTGAATCTTCTCAGCTGCCATCTATTTACTTGCATAAGAACACTGCGAGCAAATCTAATTAGGGATTAAGTATGACTTTTCACTCTCCCCTAATTAGTGCTCTCCCCCAAACTGACTAACTTTCTGATGAATTCCCTAAATCTGAAGAAGTCTTTTGATGAGTAAATGCATATCGTCTTTAGTCTTCTAACACGCAGCGGAAAATATAGAACAGACTGTAGACTCGACCTTCTTCAAGATTGTCCATTCGGGGGAACAGAGTATCAACATCTTCATCTCACCAAATGCATCCCAGTTATCTTACATATGAAAAATCAGCCCGTAACGTACAAATGAAATGTAACCACTCGTAAAGTTTCCCATTTAAACATATTACTATACAAAATCAATATCCTTTTTCCACGTATAAATTTTTTATTTATTTAATTATATCTCTTATCTCATGTGACGTAACTCACATCCCTGATAAACGTGCTCCAACACAGACCTGCCTAACGAACCTAATGTTTATTTCATAAACATCACTATACGGAAACATTACAATATACCATTTACCACTTTACGATAATTCCTTAGCAAGCGTATAAACAAAACATTCATTATCTAAATAGAGTTTCTAAGAAACCCTAAATTCATCACAACACCAAATATGAACAACTAAACCCTAGAACATAAAAATACAACTCATCTAAGTTAATGTACAAGTCACCAAAGCACCAGAAACCCTAATCCCATTTTGTTCCCGGTAAAACCCTAATTTCATAAAACTATGATTTTATGTACAAATTTCACAAACCCTAATTTTTTTATA
Source organism: Artemisia tridentata subsp. tridentata (assembly GCA_021014915.2). Taxonomy (NCBI): domain Eukaryota; kingdom Viridiplantae; phylum Streptophyta; class Magnoliopsida; order Asterales; family Asteraceae; genus Artemisia; species Artemisia tridentata. The sequence goes on from CP139507.1 coordinate 110,138,502, forward strand.
CAATGTTTTTACAAAATATTAAAAGTAAAAATTATTAAAGCTAGAGTACAAGTCTTTTATGCATGAAATTATTTATTTATAAAATCCTTATTAAAATCCTATTTATATTTATTTTAAAGCATAAATTACAAACCATTCATGCATAATTCTTAAAAATTATTTTTCCTAAACTCACTAAATATTTTTACAAGTCTTTAAACCTAGTGTACAAGTGCCTAATGCACAAGAACTAAAAATCTCATTTAATTACTTTTAAACATAATAAAAATTAACAAATAATTTTTATAACTTAATAAACTATTAAAACAATATTTTTCTCACATCATAAATTATGGTAAAACACTATTAAGCATATGTTACCACCCTCTAAAGCACAACCCACTCCCTTTTCAATTACATATAAAATTCGATTCATACATATACATTATAACCTTAATTATTTTCTAAACACTAAACTTCTAAACTAACTAAATTAACTAATCCTTAAAACCTAAAGTACTACATACTAATGCACAAGGAACAACACTCCAAAGCTTTATTCGAACTCCTCTCCAAAAAATCTGGTTCGAATACAACAATAAACCTAACTAAATTCACTTCTAAATATCACCTATACTAGATACACCCCTTTAGCCCATGAACACATGCCTCTCCTCTCATCTCTTCTCTTCAATAAACATGTCCACATGTCCTCCCTCATAAGCCAAAACCCTTCTCCATGTTAGTTAAAACCCTTGGCCAAAATTTGAACACCTCACCTATTCCCCCCTCCTCTTCCAAGTGGCACTATGTTCAGCTTCCTGTCAGCCTATGTTCCCTTACCATGTCCCCTTATCACATCTTGCAAACCCTAAATTTACTCTCCATAAATAGCAGCCAACTTTCACTACTCACTTCACAACCAAATTCGACCAAACACAAACCAACTACCATTCCTTTTTCCTTCTAAACACAGTCCCAAATTACTCTCAACACAACCCTAATAAGCATAGAAGAGGAGGAGAGTCCATTGTGTTCAAGATACAACCAAATTCGATCCATAAACCCTAGCGAGCCTAAACCCTAAGTTTCTTGTCCGGAGAAGTACTAAACTCTTTTAAATCTCAGTTTAATTTACTAATATACATTTAAAAACATTAAGACACAATCTATAATGACAAACATAATCAAAAGCTACATAAATTTTTGTTCTTTTCCATGTCTGTTCGAACAGAAAACCCAATACACTTTAGGTATTCGAAATATTGTTACAACAAATCAACAACATGTGAAGCATGTTAAAAATATATGTAATATAATCATACCATGCATAAAAAGTTAGTCGAAAATGATTAAAAACATTAAAAACCCATCAGGTTGTTTTTTTTCTGTGTTTATATCGAACAGAAAACAACCCTCAAGGCCCAACTTGTGACCCCAAAACCGACCCTCAAACGCTGTCTATAAATTATAATTTTTGGTGAAATTAAAGTTCACATAACAAACTAAATTTAGAAGAAAGAATCATGGAAAATGGTTAAGTCTTCATTGAGTTATTGAGTCTTAAATGTTGACCTATATCGCTAAATCTAGAAAAGTTAATTCAGTCATTTATTTTTAGATTTTATTCGATCAGACACCCAACTTTCAACCCAAAAATCAACCACCAAACGACTATTATAAATTCTGATTTTTGGTATGTATAAACTTCACCCAGCTAATTAAATTTAGGAAAAAGAATCTCGTAATATGATGTAGAATTCATCGAGATATCATGCTCTCAAGTTAACCCTACATCGCTAAAAGTAGAAATAGATATTTCCAGTTATTTAATTTCAATATTAGTCGACCAGTAGCCTAACTTTCAACCCAGTTTTCGACCCTTATAATATCTCTAAAAATTCTAAGATTTTGTCACTCTAAAGATGAGCTAGCTAAGTTGTTTTATTAAGAAAAATTTTGTAAAATGATCAAACGAGTAAAAGTTATTCACGATCTAAGTTTGCTCAATCACTAAGCCTAAAACCCAAATTTACAGATTTTTATTAAAAACTGTTTTACCCGATCGAATTTAGTAAAATATTTCAACCCTTAAATGACTTTCATAAATTACGAAATTTAGCATAGTCAAAGACGACCTGGCTAACTTTTTATAGAAAGAGGAAGTTCGTAAAATGATTTAGTCTTCACTTAGATATTCGATCTCAAAACTCTAGCTAAGTCACTAATTTCATGCATATCATTTTTAAATAATAAGAGTTTATGGGCTGATTTTGTAAAAGTATTTAAATCAAAGGTCAATTTTGTTAATAACACATAAAAAGGGGTGAAAGTGTTATTTTTGAAACTGAAGGGTAAAAATTATCATTTTCCAAAAGTCCAGGGTATAAACTGTCATTTGACCAAACCTTAGGGATTAAAGTATAACTTTTCATAACCATTATTTTTATCATTTCTATTTTTATTTTCCGATCTAATATTAACATAATACGTTTATTTTATTGACGAACCAACGAACGAACAAGTGAAATATTAAACGAACGAAAGTACATATAACGAACGAACGGAAACATGAGAACGAATAATAAGATAAAATCTTATTTTTGGAGATTGTCTCGTTATAATATTTAATCAACAACCCAACAACGAAACGAAACGAACAAATAAACTATAATCATCTGAAAATGATTACTGAAATTTGGCATAACAACTCAGGTTTCTTGTCCGGAGACGTTTATCAACTTTCTTTCATTTTGCTTTCCATTCAGATTGCTAAGGTGAGTTTCATAGCCACTCTTTTCATATTTTGAACTCTTTTTGGGGGAGATACATGCTCATAACATTTACAAACACTGTTTGCTTTATATGATTTATGAATCACTATTGAACTTTTCCCGTATTAAACACAAGTAATTTCAACAAACGTTACTCTTATTTTTATTGCCTATGCTAAGTTACCTTAAGCCAAAAAGACCTCCCATCATGGACCTCTAATCACCTGTGACCTACGGGTGAGCGCGAATATTATGGATAGATCTATTGGGCTGACAACCCCTTTGTGTTACCGTAACGTAACCCAAAGCATATATTTGAGAAGAATAAAGAAATGTGGCTATCTCCTACCCGGGGGCAAAGTTACCTACATTTAATTATGGGGTAATTATTACATCATTAGCTCATGACTGTTGATGTTCTGTTAATGTTTTGCGTGTCATGAGACTTAGTGCAATAAAAATACATCTTTCCCTTAATAATTGTATGTGTGGAAATTATTACATTAAATCTTGTGTTTAAATGATTTCCAACTGAACTGAACAACGTATTTCTGAATTTAATGAACTTATTTCTGAACAACTGAACGAACGTATTTCTGAACAACTGATATAGACTATTTTCATTCATAAACTCTATGAACTCACCAACTTTATGTTGAAATTTTAGCATGTATTCTCAGGTATTTGGAGGCATGGCTCGGCATGGGATTGGCTATGGACTGTCTAATTTGTTATCATTCAATAAATAACATATTTTTATTTTGGAACCTCCTGCTGGGACCTGCATATTGTAACTCTGATATAAATGAATGATAACAATTTTATCTAAAACGTCTCATTTTCGAGTCGTTTTCTATTATCATGACTGTGAACTGTGAAGTAGCACCCCAACTTATATTTCCGCTGCGAATATCGAAAACGGGGGTGTTACATGAAATGATAACACCAAAGTAACAAGTTGAAATACTGATCATCTTGATTTTGTTGCCCGAAATTGGTGAAGGTGGATAAGGTAGAAGTACGTAGAATAAGATGAGAAGATAAGGGTATAGAATCAACCAATCTCCGACACAAATCGTTTCATAAATCATTAAATCCGATCACATGAACTTGTTGTGCGTCCTCGATGTACACATTTCTCTCCCCTGATGGTTACGATTTATCATAATCAACATAATGATGTGTACGTGAAGCATTAACTGGAAGCACTTTATCATTAATCATATTAGCCCGTGAGAATATGTCGATGAACCCAATCTACTAACAATACCATTTAAAATGTCTAACTCTTTACCAACCCCCTGTATAAAAAACAACGGTTGTCTTTAGTAACCACATGTGAAGATAACCCAATATGACGAACTTGAGAATGAAGTAAGATCCCCCAGATTTGTGACTTAAGCTTGTACTATCCTGTGACTAAGAACAGTGTACCCTATACCCCTAACATAAGTGTAATAAGCACAATCCCTCTTGACATATCCTCAACTGCGTGAGACACTGAGCACTACAACGTAACTCCTTAAAGTGATAGCTACTTTGTGAGTATAGAGAGAAAGAATCACAAAAGTAACTAGATATCCAAGTCTTCGTCACCATTAATATATGCCCAAACAAGTCATCTTCGCGGGAGGGAAGAAAGAAAGAAGACGAAATAAGTACACGCATCCGTAAAATGTTACTTCAAACCCAAATAAGTAATAAAGAATCATCCCCGCAGTCACATTTGATATTCATTGAAAACTTTAGCTGTGAAATATGTATCCTTGTGAAGATTTGCATGACCAAAATACCACTCATTTTGCCAAAAAATCTTCCAAATTTAACGCAATGTATTAAAATACATTGGATAATAAATAATTTCAGGCCCATAATTTATGCATATTCGTATCCAATAATTATGAGCCCAATCAAAAATTCATTTGTCATATCATTTAAGCCCTTTAATTGGATATGGCCAAAATTAAAAAATATAGCAATAAGCCCATTCACCGGATACAACAATCAGTAGCCCAGTCCAAAATGATAAATGAAATACCCGGATATAACCCAAAATCCGATCCAGTCCAAAACCTCAAATGATATCGAGTATTAAAAGGTCTAACCCTAATTAATCGGTTCATTTGTGATAACCCTAACACATATATGTAAATCCGCCTACCACATCTCACCTACACTCTCTCTAAATCATCATTGCAACCGATAAAAAACTCATCTCAATCTCATCTAAACTCATCTCCATCATTATCAATCCGAGCACCAGAATCACAATCACAAACATACTACCGTACCTAGATGTCTTCAATTTCTTCTCAATCCGAATCAAGAACGCGTCATGGCTTCAAGATCCTAGGGGGTCTTGGGTAGGTTTATTTTCTTGTGTTATGTTTATTCAAATCGAAAAAAAGGAGGACATATACATTCTTGTTTATGTTCTTACTTAAAGCTTTCGTATAGAAAAAAGAAGCTTGTCTTCTTAACAAGGATCTATGATGATTATTATTTCGTGTGTAAGATCTTTGAATGGTCTTGATTTGTACTTTGAGTTCCACGAAATAACCAAATGAGATTCTATTTGTCTTGTTTTTCTTTGTTCTTGACGAAGCATGATTAGATGTAGGATTAGTCTTGATTATATGTTTGTATAGATTTGATATGTAGATCGGTTTGATTTGGAACTGTTGTGGTCTTCTCTTTTTCATTTTAAATTAAGTCTTGGACCTATGATGTACATGGCTGAGGTTATACACGAGTTTGGTATTCTGATTGTGGTCTTGGTCTTCCCTTCATCTTCATCTTTTCTTCTTTTAAATTCGATAAGTGGTTATTATACCAATTACGATGACAGGTTTTTAAACCAAATGCGATAACTTTGACTTTTTGACCTGAGCAATTGCGATAATTAAGTCCAATTTCGACAGGTTCAATTCCGACGAGTCCAATTGCGACGGGTCAATTGTGACGAGTCAATTGCGACGATTAAGTCCAATTCCGACGGGTCTTATCGAATTTCTTTACAAGAAATCGATTCCAATTCCGATGAACAAGGGTCTGTCGAAATTACTTTACAAGCAATTTCGATAAAAGAGGGTTTTGACTTTTTGACCATCAATTCCGATGACTTTTCCGACCATAAATTCTGACCACCCTTTTTCAGACCATGATTATGACCACTTTTCACGGTTTGGTACAAAACGAGTCACAAAAATAAGTAGTACAAAAAGCTGTTAACTAGGGACTCAAAAAGACACAAAGTAGCAGTTTTTATAGATCTGTGAAAGCATAAGACTTTTTGACCATTGATACATAAAATCTTGTATAAAAGCTGTTTACCTCAAACTTATGAAGAAAAAATTTTTCGACCAGTTAAAACTATGGTAAAAAACAACTTAATACAGTGTACGAACCAACATTAATCACCAAAATAACACAACCTGGCTCCTTATACCACTTGTAAGACCGATAAAACAAGTGATTTATGTTGTTTCGGGGGGTCGGAGAAGCTCAAAGTAAAGAGTAAACATGGTATTTATTACATTAAAGAATGGGAAGATGTGTGTGTTTTCTAGAGAGAGAAATAGAAAACACACACACCTTGATATTACAAGTGATACATCCAACCTTCCTAGTTGTGGAGCAAGAAAAGAAGCAGAAATGGAAGCAAGGGAAGAGGCAGATTATTGGAAAGACTATGGACTGGAAGTAGATTACACAATGTTTCTTGACAAAAAATGGTTGTCCTAAATGGTGTTAGTTCTTGCAAAAAAAAAATGGTTGTCCTAATGTTAGACCCGTTCCCCGGGTACGTGGACCCCACCCTAGATGAAAGTAAACCAAAGGCCTTATGTGATTGGCTAGTCAATGAATGTAAAGTTATAGTCAAACCCGATAATCAAAGTGATAGTCAAAGAATGTATTTTATAGTATTGGAAAGTATTATGTGGCTCAAGTAGAAAGGAAGAGACTTAAGAGGTTAATGTTGTAAAGTGTTGGATATGTTATAAAGTTAAGTGTGGCCAAAATAAGAGAAAAAGGACTTAAGGGACTAAAGTTGCCATCTAGGAAAACTTGCATCTTATCTAACTAGATCCAGGATATTCTAGAGTCTCCCACCATTATTTTAGATAAGGCTGGAAGTCTGGTCTTATGGAAAGGAGAAAAGAGAGGGAATGTTAGTGTCGACCTAAGGAGAAGAAGAAGATGAAGAGCAAGTGTCCATAGCCCTTCTTAGCAATGATTCCCTTCAAGTAAGTGTTCTAATTTATGAGTTAATGATGATTATTAAGGTAAAGGTTAATGGGTTAAGTGGGTTTTCATCATATGATCATGATATGATCATATGATGATATAGAGATGATGTTGGGTAAGTTTAGATGGGTTTTATAACCCTTGATTATGATATGTTGTGTTAATGAACCCCGATGTTATGGTTATGGTTAGGAAGTAAGAGTGATGATGATGATGGTGATGATAAAAGATGAAGATGATGATGTTATTGTGAGACTTAGCTTGGAGCTAAGGTAAGTAAACCGGTATAATGTAAAGTTATAATGATTTATATGCATTATGTGTTATGTGGCTAATGTGTTAAGGTTATGGTTGTTTAGCATAATGGTAGTTATGTGTAAGAGGTTAGGTTAGTGGATGTGTTAGATGAGAGGGGAGTAAGGAAAAAGGATGGTTAAGGTTTAAGTGGCTAAGGTATGTGCTTATGTGTAAGTTGTTGGATTAATGGTTATATAATGTGTAATGTGTTGAATGAAGTATAATGTTAAGTTATACCCATTTTACTTACTAAGCATTCGTGCTTACGGTTTAATGTTTCAATGTTTTGTAGGCTAAAGTACTAATGTGATGGCTTGGAATAATGTTAGAGGTTGGATATGCAATAGTAGAAGGATGGGTAAGAAAGTAGAGCTTAGGTAGATACCGAGCTCATTCAAGATGGTACCCCCGTGAGTCAATAAATGATTTGTAAAATGAAGTCAAGCGTCAAATTCTATGTTAAGTGTTGCGTAACGAATTGGAAGTCATTTGGTGTGTCAAAGCATGTTTTAAGTATTTGTAATGAAAGTTAAAGGGGCGTTTGGTTTATGTGTAAAAGTACCCATTTTGGGTTGTAAACGGGTCAAGTGTCATTGGAACATGTTTAGTATGTTAGTATAACGATTTCTGGAAAGTTTGGTGTAAAACGAAAGTGGTATAAGTGGTTTGTTGTGAAAATGGGTCAAAAGGGGTTTATGCATAACCCGTCAGTTATGGGATCCACCTTTTGGTTCAAAGATGCGGTCCTTAGTGTGGATCCAGATTCCAGTTCTGGGATCCACCTTTAGGTTCGAAAATACTGGACCTTAGTGTGGATCTTCCCAGGATCTACTTTTAGGTTCCAATATCTAGACCTAAGTGTGGATCAAGTTTATTCATCTTGGTTATGAAGTTTACTCATCTTGGTTATGAATCCAGGATCCACTTTTAGGTTCCAAAGTCTGGACCTAAGTGTGGATCCAGTTTGCTCATCTTGGTTATGGTCCAGATTGGTCATCTTGGTTATAAATGGTCATCTTGATTATGTTCAAGGAATTTTGTAAATGGTAAAAAGGTCGAAAGAAAAGGTAAAGTGTTTTCCGCGTAAAGTTCAAAGTTTTTGGTCAAAGCGGGCACGGGGTGTTACAACTTGGTATCAGAGCATCGGTTTAAGTGAATTAGGTTTCCTTTAGGTTGCCTCGACTTAAACCACCCGTAGAAATGTTGGACATAGGTGTAAGAAATGCGAAAGGTAAACGTTTAAATTAAAAGAAGGAATACGTGATATGTTATGTGGACCAAAGGTTGATGAATGATGCATGTGCCTTATGTGCTAATGTGTATGAGATATAAGTTTATAGATGATTTAAAATGTTAAATGATTAGTTAACCGTACACTTTAACTGGTGTCGGTGATTATATGAATGTATGTTAGAGTAACGGTAATGGAATATGAATAGGAATGGTAATTGGTATTAGAGATGGGTTAATGAGTAAGTTTAAATGTTGACGTCTAAAGTGTGGACATTGTAAATGTGCTAAAGTATAACGTGAAATGATAAGATGAAATTAATGTACTAACGGTGTAGTGTTAAATGGTATGAAAGGTAAAGAATGGGGCTAAGTAATAACGGCAGGTAATGATTATGATCCGTAAGATGTTAACGACCAACATATGGTCTCGTTATACATATATATGTCTAATGATTGATGTTAATATAGTAAGGAGACGGGTTAAGTGTAAGTAAGGTATGAGGATAAGAATGCGATAAGTTAAGAATGTAAGAGAGAATAAGATGAGTATGTATGAGGTAAAGGTGTTGCCCTGAAATCATTATATTACGGCTAAGGTGATTAGCGGTAATTATTATAATGAATGCATGTGTTGCAGTTGATGATGTGTGTAAAGTCTAGATGTAAATGAGTTGAGTAGACTAAAGTGTAATATAAAAATGTGGAAATGACTAACGCAGGTCAAAGAATGTAAGTTAGAATGAAAAGTGTAAAGACGTAGAAACGTGTAAGTGACTAAAATGTGCAAGAAGAATGAATGGTACTAATGAATGAACGTAAGTTAACCTATGCAAGGTTTAAAAGTGGAAAGAGTCGGGTAGACTAAAGGGTAGAGTATGAAGGTGAAAATGATTAAAGCGGATTTAAAATGTGAGATGATAAACACATAGAAATGTGTACTTATAATAAGCAGGTTCATATGCTCTATGAGCTTGCGTTCACTAAATAAAATGGACGAGATAATGTATGTATGTTAAAATGTTAATGGCTTGGATCCAATGTTATAATGTGAAAGTGGATAAAGTGTGAATGTTAAAGATCCTTCGGGATGAATGTTAATGATCCTTCGGGATGAATGTTAAAGTTGGTATCCTTCGGGATGACCAAGTCAATGAATGTTAAAGAATCCTTCGGGATGTGTTAAAGATCCTTCGGGATAAAATGTATTGCCTTCACCGGCAAAGATTGCCTACATCCTTGGCATGTGTAATAGTCCCTTCGGGGAAGATGTTAAAGTAAAGTGGATCCAAGCTAGAAACTGGAAAAGTTTAAATAATGAATGAAATGTAAAATAAAAGCGAAAGAATGAAAGTTAAAGCAAGTAATGAATAGGTGCGAGTGTTATGTCGGAAGTATGTAAGTAGGATGGTTTATGGTTTCTTTATTTAAATGGATTGGGACGCCTGAATAAAGGAATTATGAATCACCGAACCATGAGTTTATATTTCTTTATTTACATCGTTTGGGATGCCTCTCCATGTAAATGAGAAAGTATGAATGAGTGGGCTTATGTGTTCCCGACATGGCATGAGTAGGATGAAGGGGTAGAAACGGGAATCTAGGATAATTAGAAGTCATAAGAGCTAAGATAGGTGGATAGACAATGAGTTGAATGACGACCCTAGGTGGGAAACGTCAAGTGAAGTATATGATTTAGGTGCTAAAGTGTAAGTTGAAGCGATTAAAGTTTTAAATGATGTGTTTGCTTGCAATGTGAATTGAAGGTAAAGTGAAGTAATGAATGTTAATAAACGCTAATATGGACTAAAGATTCTATGAAATTATGAAAAGAGAAGTAAAGGCAACGTAACGAGTAGTAAAAATGTTAATGAGATAGTGGTAAAGTGGCGATAAAAGTAGAAAGTTAATGAATAATTGACTTATGAAAAGTTAAAAGGGGTATGTAATATTCAAGTGACACATATTCCTTGATGGGAAAGTTAAATGGAACTAGTTAGAAGGTTATGCAATAGATGTAGAACGGTTTAATGGCATATATTAGTGGTAAGGATGGTGTCTTAAATGACATCATCATTGAGAAGAAATGAAATGTTAGGAAAGTTAAGCTAGAAATGAGATGAGTTAAGGGTATGATGTGCGTATAGTGGACCTTGAATTGCACGATCATTTAGATCGTTGCAATCAATAGGGGATGAAGAATGGAAAGTGCTAAGAATGGGGGTAAAGCGAAACTAAGTTTGGTTAGAAATAGACGAGAGATTTCGGGGACGAAATCTAAATAAGGAGGGTAGAATTGTTAGACCCGTTCCCGGGTACGTGGACCCCACCCTAGATGAAAGTAAACCAAAGGCCTTATGTGATTGGCTAGTCAATGAATGTAAAGTTATAGTCAAACCCGATAGTCAAAGTGATAGTCAAAGAATGTATTTTATAGTATTGGAAAGTATTATGTGGCTCAAGTAGAAAGGAAGAGACTTAAGAGGTTAATGTTGTAAAGTGTTGGATATGTTATAAAGTTAAGTGTGGCCAAAATAAGAGAAAAAGGACTTAAGGGACTAAAGTTGCCATCTAGGAAAACTTGCATCTTATCTAACTAGATCCAGGATATTCTAGAGTCTCCCACCATTATTTTAGATAAGGCTGGAAGTCCGGTCTTATGGAAAGGAGAAAAGAGAGGGAATGTTAGTGTCGACTTAAGGAGAAGAAGAAGATGAAGAGCAAGTGTCCATAGCCCTTCTTAGCAATGATTCCCTTCAAGTAAGTGTTCTAATTTATGAGTTAATGATGATTATTAAGGTAAAGGTTAATGGGTTAAGTGGGTTTTCATCATATGATCATGATATGATCATATGATGATATAGAGATGATGTTGGGTAAGTTTAGATGGGTTTTATAACCCTTGATTATGATATGTTGTGTTAATGAACCCCGATGTTATGGTTATGGTTAGGAAGTAAGAGTGATGATGATGATGGTAATGATAAAAAATGAAGATGATGATGTTATTGTGAGACTTAGCTTGGAGCTAAGGTAAGTAAACCGGTATAATGTAAAGTTATAATGATTTATATGCATTATGTGTTATGTGGCTAATATGTTAAGGTTATGGTTGTTTAGCATAATGGTAGTTATGTGTAAGAGGTTAGGTTAGTGGATGTGTTAGATGAGAGGGGAGTAAGGAAAAAGGATGGTTAAGGTTTAAGTGGCTAAGGTATGTGCTTATGTGTATGTTGTTGGATTAATGGTTATATAATGTGTAATGTGTTGAATGAAGTATAATATTAAGTTATACCCGTTTTACTTACTAAGCATTCGTGCTTACGGTTTAATGTTTCAATGTTTTGTAGGCTAAAGTACTAATGTGATGGCTTGGAATAATGTTAGAGGTTGGATATGCAATAGTAGAAGGATGGGTAAGAAAGTAGAGCTTAGGTAGATACCGAGCTCATTCAAGATGGTACCCCCGTGAGTCAATAAATGATTTGTAAAGTGAAGTCAAGCGTCAAATTGTATGTTAAGTGTTGCGTAACGAATTGGAAGTCATTTGGTGTGTCAAAGCATGTTTTAAGTATTTGTAATGAAAGTTAAAGGGGCGTTTGGTTTATGTGTAAAAGTACCCATTTTGGGTTGTAAACGGGTCAAGTGTCATTGGAACATGTTTAGTATGTTAGTATAACGATTTCTGGAAAGTTTGGTGTAAAACGAAAGTGGTATAAGTGGTTTGTTGTGAAAATGGGTCAAAAGGGGTTTATGCATAACCCGTCAGTTATGGGATCCACCTTTTGGTTCAAAGATGCGGTCCTTAGTGTGGATCCAGATTCCAGTTCTGGGATCCACCTTTAGGTTCGAAAATACTGGACCTTAGTGTGGATCTTCCCAGGATCTACTTTTAGGTTCCAATATCTAGACCTAAGTGTGGATCCAGTTTATTCATCTTGGTTATGAAGTTTACTCATCTTGGTTATGAATCCAGGATCCACTTTTAGGTTCCAAAGTCTGGACATAAGTGTGGATCCAGTTTGCTCATCTTGGTTATGGTCCAGATTGGTCATCTTGGTTATAAATGGTCATCTTGATTATGTTCAAGGAATTTTGTAAATGGTAAAAAGGTCGAAAGAAAAGGTAAAGCGTTTTCCGCGTAAAGTTCAAAGTTTTTGGTCAAAGCGGGCACGGGGTGTTACACCTAAATGGTCCTAGGATGCAATAGTCAAAATTTCAAAATCTCAATGTTTTGGCTCCATTGTAAGCATTTGTGTTGTCTTTAATCTCATCTAGTTGTTCAACAACAACATTGTACCATATTATATCTTTTTTTTCTTGCATTATATAATACCCCACTTATCATCAACTCTTTATCGTATCAAATGCTTTTCATCATGGATGCACAAAATGGTTGTCAAATGGTATGCATTGACTATTGGGTTGAAAGTGAAAACAAGGCTGGATTGAGCTTTTTTGCAAGGCGTCCCTCTTATAGAGATTTCATGTGGTATGTTTGTCCAATGTACCTTGAAAGAAGGGGAAACACATCTTATACTGGTAGAGGTGGTGTTACAAGGGAAAACACAACTACAACAGATAGTAGTGGATGTTGGAATTTAAATAGCATGATCAACATCTAAATAAATAAAAACATCAAGTACGCATAGCGGAAGCAGGATCTAATATTTAACATGTATAAAGAATTACCGAATAGTAAATAGAGTTACCTCAATACTAAACTTCCCAGATGCTATATCTACACCTAATTCCCCTGATCCTAATATAAATTCTCAAGACCCCATGTGGACTCTCCTTTATGAACACGCCAATATTCTCGACAATCACGCTGAACATTTGAAAGAGTTACCACATTTACGTTTCGAATGGTACGACCGTAACTTCGACACTCTGTTTAGAAGAACCGATGACGAAAGAAGAACGGTGTTCGGCTTGGAAGCAAGTGTTGATCGAATGAAGAATACGCACGAACATAAATATAAAAGCCTAGATTATAGGATCCGTCATGCGAGGAAGGAAAACAGTCAACTACGCGGTAGAGTGACAGATATCGAAAGAACCCTATGGATGGCCAGAGAGACGGCAATCTGCCAGGGTCAGAAGATTTTCACTTTGGAAGCTATGCTGGACAGTCAGATAAAGGTGAACCAGGAATTTCAGGAGCGTTTCTTGGAAATGGAAATTTCACAACTACAACTTGAGAATGAAGTTAAGCTTTTACGTCAAGGACGTGGCTGATCTCAAACTCATATGTAACAACGTTGTGTTTACTAGACCAAATAGTATTTGGTTAAGTATTTCCTGTATTTTCCAATAAACCTGAAACCTTCAGAGTTTGTAATCAATCAATAAATCAATAAATTATTCCAGACATATCGTGATTAATTGATTTTCAATTGGACATAACTCCGCATTATGATCATTCATCGGGAATAATTTCCTTATTATTCTATCATGGTCATAACTGGAATTCTAAATTCATATCTCTTGTAACTATAGCAGAAGAAAGTCAGTATGAAAAATACCATACCCATATTAACCGCGTCAATGACTCCCGAAGTTATCCAAAAGTTGGTGATCAACCTCATTGCAGCAGTGCTCGAGGTGACTACGACGGATCGTTTAGAAAGCAATAAGATGACAACAGGAAAGAAGAAGATGAATGTGTCTTGTACCCCTAAATGTTTTACGGGTTGTAGACTAGTTCATAACAAAAACCCAGAAGGAATAACTAAACCTACCACTACCCATACCCTAGGAATTGAACAAAATAACCAAAAGCGAAAACATCATGAGATAGAAACCACCAACCCTACTCACTGCCACGTCTGCCATCACAAGCATCTTCAAGATTGTAGCAACTACCATCGCCAACAAGTTTGTAGGCAGGAAGTTGGTAGAAACTACATCGCCACGACTACTCATAAAGCTGGTTATAATGGAAAACGACCTCTATGTCAACGATGTAAGTTACATCATTATGGAGATTATTTCATCAAGTGTGGAAGATGCAAGGAAATAGGACATCAGACCAGAAACTGTGAGATGATAGGAGCCAACCCACCACCATTAACCGTGACTTGTTATGGATGTAACGGAAAAGGACATTATAAGAGTCGATGCCCGAACTTCAATCCCAATTGGAAGACTAAGACTGATGCAGAAGAAAATTAGAACTTATTAAGGAATCTCAACTATGTACTAGTATGATCTCAAAGTTTAAGCAAAAAAATAAATTGAGGTTTAGAACTCTTTAAGTTGTATTTTCCTTTCAGATACTCTTTAGCTACGATGGAAGTAATCTAAATAAATTATCTTCCTACTCTATGAAATCTCTATCTTGTAACAATTCTTTCATAATCTTAATCTACGTTTAGCTTTTATATCTATTTTATTTCTTCATACTCTATTCATAGACATGCCTAGTAGAACCCTAGAAAACTCTAAGATTTATTTCTAGGTTATCTCATTAAGTACCTTAAGAAATCCCTAACCTATCACCGTAGGGTGGACTGAAATTTTCCTATGCTTTTAATTTTTTTTTATGAAGCTATTTTACAGAAATAAAGCGTTGAACACCATCTAAAACTTTTTGAAAAAGAATAAATACCACAGTAAACTGAACAAAACATCACATCATTTGGTCCTCAATTATACATAACTTGATCAACTATGTATAATTTAGGAAAAATCATGTAGTGAATTGGACAGTTATATTTTTAGATTTTCTACTACTAATTTTCATTCAAAAGCAAACATTGGAACAAAACAAATTGTTTATAAACTATTATTTCAAGTTACTACAACAAAAGTATACAACTACTACCCATCATCTCTAAGATTGGAATTCTACAACTTTATGGATAGAAACGCCCTAAGATTTTATTCGTAACCTCGGAAGTTCATACATAGGGAAATGATTAAGAACGGAAGTACTAAGGTTACAATGATTACAAGATAAGGAATAGATTCTTCAAAAGGTTGACCCGCCATGAATATGAGGATAGCCACCAACAACACAATAGCTAGAGCTACGACCGGATGAATAACCTTGATTATCCTACAAGAATAGAAACTAGGCATAAGAATAAATAAGAATTTTGAGGATTACCTATAAAAAGAAAAACAAACCCTTACCCCCAAATCTTGTCGACTCCGATAGCAAAGACCACGATAGGCATAATGATTGCTAGAACGCAAACTAGAAATGCGTGATCTTCATTGGGTACGTAAGCCAAATAGGTAACCGCAAGGACCACATAGACAATCGCTAAGAATGTGACAAGGTGCGGCATTTTGAGGTTTTTAGGAGAGAATTTGATGGTGAAAGAATGAGAATTAGAAATGAGGTATTTATAGGTGGAAAAACTAGCCGTTACGACCGTTATTCGACCGTTGGAAACACTGTTTCTGACCGTTGGAATCTAACCGTTGCACAGTAGTCTATTAGGTGGCAAAACATTCAAATTTAAGCTCATCCATTAAAGATAAGACTGACCAAACCTCGATCTCTTAGTTATTAAACGGAAAACCAAGGATTAGCAGCGAGACCTAAGAATGAGATAATATTTTTGATAATATATATATATATATATATATATATATATATATATATATATATATATATATATATATATATATATATATATATATATATATATATATATATTAACTTGAGGCATTTTAAGCATATCAAACTCTCATTCTAAACCAAATCGTTGTACGATTTATTTCTCTCGCATTCCCTATCTGAATAGGTTAGAAATTTGAACCTAGCTATCCCTATACTTCGTTTTTCTCAACTTTCCAACCAACACAGGCCGAATCTCGGGACAAGATTCCCTTCAACGGAGGGATACTGTAACCACTCGTAAAATTTCCCATTTAAACATATTACTATACGGAATCATTATCCTTTTTCCACGTATAAATTTTTATTTATTTAATTGTTTCTATTATCTCATGTGACGTAACTCACATCCCTGATAAACGTGCTCCAACACAGACCTGCCTAACGAACCTAATGTTTAATTCATAAACATCACTATATGGAAACATTACAATATACCATTTACCACTTTACGATAATTCCTTAGCGAGCGTATAAACAAAACATTCATTATCTAAATAGAGTTTCTAAGAAACCCTAAATTCATCACAACACCAAATATGAACAACTAAACCCTAGAACATAAAAATACAACTCATCTAAGTTAATGTACAAGTCACCAAAGCACCAGAAACCCTAATCCCATTTTGTTCCCGGTAAAACCCTAATTTCATAAAACTATGATTTTATGTACAAATTTTACAAACCCTAATTTGTTTATACAATGTTTCTACAAAATATTAAAAGTACAAATTATTAAAGCTAGAGTACAAGTCTTTTATGCACGAAATCATTTATTTATAAAATCCTTATTAAAATCCTATTTATATTTATTTTAAAGCATAAATTACAAACCATTCATGCATAATTCTTAAAAATTATTTTTTCTAAACTCACTAAATATTTTTACAAGTCTTTAAACCTAGTGTACAAGTGCCTAATGCACAAGAACTAAAAATCTCATTTAATTACTTTTAAAGATAATAAAAATTAACAAATAATTTTTATAACTTAATAAACTATTAAAACAATATTTTTCTCACATCATAAATTATGGTACAACACTATTAAGCATATGTTACCACCCTCTAAAGCACAACCCACTCCCTTTTCAATTACATATAAAATTCGATTCATACATATACATTATAACCTTAATTATTTTCTAAACACTAAACTTCTAAACTAACTAAATTAACTAATCCTTAAAACCTAAAGTACTACATACTAATGCACAAGGAACAACACTCCAAAGCTTTATTCGAACTCCTCTCCAAAAAATCTGGTTCGAATACAACAATAAACCTAACTAAATTCACTTCTAAATATCACCTATACTAGATACACCCCTTTAGCCCATGAACACATGCCTCTCCTCTCCTCTATTCTCTTCAATAAACATGTCCACATGTCCTCCCTCATAAGCCAAAACCCTTCTCCATGTTAGTTAAAACCCTTGGCCAAAATTTGAACACCTCACCTATTCCCCCCTCCTCTTCCAAGTGGCACTATGTTCAGCTTCCTGTCAGCCTATGTTCCCTTACCATGTCCCCTTATCACATCTTGCAAACCCTAAATTTACTCTCCATAAATAGCAGCCAACTTTCACTACTCACTTTGTTAGGAATTATTAGAATATATTTATTTTTCATTCCTGTTGGTAGTTATATTCATTCCTGCTGGTAATTATGGTTCCTGCTGTAGTTGGTTCCTGCTGGTAGTTCATTTTGTTTCTGCTGTTTAGTTAGTCATTGTTGCGGGTTATCCCGTATGTTTAGAATGTTTGTTAGAGTTAGTTTTAGAAGAGATAGTGTATATCTCTTTACACGGTTTGTTATGAGCTGTATTAGGGTTTCTGAGTCTATAAAAGAAACCTGCAGCTAGGGTTTATGTACGCTTATCAAAAACATTATTGATGTGCGTGTGTATTGCTCTAATTTTTATAACCACGGCAGCGGCTCCAAAGACTTGGTGCGCGCGTGATGTGTCGTTGTGGTTTTAGCAGTATTCAAGTTTTAAATTTATATTTTAGCCGACTTATCAATAACGCACACTTTAACGAGCAGTGTACCCGGTCAGTATGAATATAATGGTAAGTAGAGTGTCGATCACTAAGAGTGGAACGTATTATCTAGTTATTCTAATCAGTATTTTAATATCTTAAGTTAGCTATACAACCTAATCTAACGCAAGGGGTTTCAGCCTGAGAGACTGGCACGGTTTGGTTATGATTAAATAATAAACTAAACTAATAAGCACGAATCAGCGATTAGCACACACGTACACAGATAGATACTTGAGACAATAAGAAGACCTGTCCTGATAGTTAAGTAGCTTGTCACTTGTTTTATTGCTAGTTTTATATGAAGTGTATATAATTAACCCTTTCTCGTTGGCTCTAATCTTATCGGCGAGTAAACCCTTAATGATCACTTATGTCTATCCTACTTACCTTTCTTCCTACTTTTCTACAGACGATAGAATACATAGGCGATAGAATAAATAGGCGAGGACAGAGGCATGGCGACCCGATCAATGCTCAGCTAGACACAGAGGTTATCAATGCACTAATAAAAGTCACCAAAGACATCAACATATAAACTTTAATTAATGGGAAAGCAATTTTAAGGGGTGCCCATGGTTTTCCGTAGTCACATGGAATCGGCCCATCAATCCTGATGAATTAAAGTGTACTAATACAATAAAACAAAACTACTTAATGAATTGAATACATGCAGGACCTTTTTACAGCTCTTGTATCTTCGTTCAAGGTGTGTCTTGTGCTGCTACTTCGTCTGAATTCGGCTTTAGGGTTTCTTCGGTCTTCGGTCTTGTTGTGTAGAATCGAACTCCGAAATTCGTCTGACTTTGGGGTATTTATAGTTTCTGTCTGAGGGCTAGATGCGGCGCATAGGATAAGTAGATGCGGCGCATTGACTTAACTTCACGTGGGGTCCAAGATTAATATATTCAGGAATATTC
Organism: Artemisia tridentata subsp. tridentata; assembly: GCA_021014915.2. Classification (NCBI taxonomy): domain Eukaryota; kingdom Viridiplantae; phylum Streptophyta; class Magnoliopsida; order Asterales; family Asteraceae; genus Artemisia; species Artemisia tridentata. Next base: position 110,157,624 of record CP139507.1, read on the forward strand.
GTACACCGCCAGAAGATGCGGCGTAACTCCATTCTTGTATGCGGCGCATGTCCTTTGCCGTCTTGGATTATATCTTGTGAAATCTTGATAGTGATGCGCCGTATGTAATAAGTATGTTGTGGCGCATCTGGAGCAGAATGATCTTGATCTTGTACATTTCAGTAGACTCTTAACATCTTGCTTGTTTTGCTCCATAATTGGTACAAAATTGCCAAGTTTCACATAATACTTGTTTTTACCTGAGAATTACAAAAGTAAACATTAACGTATCAATTCTCACAGATAATATAATAAAACAAGTCAAATAAATAGGATAAATGATGGTAATAAAATGTACTTATTTGAGTTCATCAAATATCCCCCCACTTGAACTTTACTTGTCCCCAAGTAAACCTTAGAATTAATCTTATGAAAATGTATCCTAAAAGATGTTAGGATTTATTTTTATATTTAAGCATGTATTCATTTTTTGTCATAATTGCACAACCAAACACTTAACGAGTTAGAAATAAAATAAAATATTTTGATAAAAGCAAATCTAATCGTTTAACTGTCCAGTCGTGACGAATATTCTATCATAAGCTTGGCAAGTATACGCATCTCCTCCACTAAAGCCAAGGAATAACAAGTCTAAAGCGGTAAAAAGGGTTTGTAGGTTAAGGGTTAATCATTCTTCTTAATCTCTACCAATCTCAAATTCCAGAAAAGGCGACAAAATCACAAATACATGATCGAATCCACGAACACGATACTTGCAATTGCTCAAATCCTTAACTCGAATAGGCTAAAGATAGGACCAAGTAATCTTTACCAATAATATTATATCAAAAAGGGCGACAAAATCATAAATACATAGCCGAATCCACGACTACGATACTTAAGATTGCTCAAATCCCTAATCTCAATAAATCAAAGGTTTGGATAAAGAATAATATAGGGTATGGATAATATTTGGGATATAAATTGGTGTAAAATGAAAAATAAACAAAACAGATAAATTAAAAATCCTAAGTGTGGTAAATTACTATCCCAACCATCCCATGAATAAGACTCATATCATTGAATAACTCACGCTTTAACACTTGAAACACACGCTTTAGGTAGACATGAATTATACTCAACAAGATCTCAATCAAAGAATAACCTTAGTTGGCGTTCCCATAACGGCCAACTCCCATTCAATCCATAAATATAATATACAACAAATAGTGGTGATATCGACCACTTAATACAAAACTTTACATAAGTTGGTTAAAATAAACTTCAAACTTTTTTTTTTTTTTTTTTTTTTTTTTTTTTAAACATAAACATAGATGTGTAAAATTTCACCACATCACTATAACGATAACTCTGGATAATTTTTCCATACTTTTCATGACTTCAGAAATAACGGTAATAGTGAAAGTAGTAAACACACGAAAAATAAACTCAAAGATATACAATATTTACTTTCACTCCAATTGCATTGTGCAATTTCCCGACCTAACCAAAGATAATGAATTACGCACGCGAACACAGGTAATGTAAGGAAACACACTTTGCCTAAAGCAATTAACCAACCACGGATTTTAATCTACAGGGTAGGCTAAGGTGTAAGGGTGTAACGAAACATTATAACAAAGGTGTAAGAAACGAAAGGAATGGCTCTGAGTGTTTTTCTAGGGGTATCTTACTCTAAAAGTGAGAGTAACAAAAGGGTTTATACGGGGGTTAACTAATCAGTGTAGTTAGTTAATATCACATAACATATAAAGGCTATTTGGGTGTAATCCTAGAAATTTACCAATTTAGACAAGTCATTCCAATTATATAGATAATACTTATTATGGTGGTCTCGAATAGTATACAAGCCAAGTTCTAAAGTTTACAAGTCACCGGCACACTCATAGATTTGTGAAGTTTTGAAAAGTTCACAATTTTTGAAAATAACGTCATGTGTGCAGCTATGCAATTTAGACTTTAAACAGAAACATGCTAAAAATTTTTAATTTTGATATATTAAGCGCATTTTAAGCATATTTGAAAAAGTTTAGGACAAGTAAGTGTTCTAATTCTCCAATCCCCCACTTAAGTTAAACAACGTCCTCGTTGTTTGTATCAAAGGTTAAAAACTGAAAAATAAAAGAATTAGAACAGAAAAACTCCCCTGAGATTTGCTCGGTATGATCCTCCATTATTCGTATAAGAGCAAAAATCATCTTTCTTGTGGATGAGAACGTTTAAGCTTCATAAGTGATGTATCCACAAAAACGCAGGAATCTATAATACCATTCAGACTTTAACACACCTGAGTTAAGAAAGTTCAAACTTGCATAATACATTAGTAGTTAGTAAAAATAAAATGTAAAAATTAAAACTGAAAATCATCAGGTCAGTCGATACGCCGTATCTTATGGAAGAAGATACGCCGTATCGAGCCTGGAATAAATACGAATCAGAATAGAAGATGCGTCGCATCCTTAACCAGGGATGCGCCGCATTAAAATACTGACAGAAAGTTTTAAAGTAAAAAATAAAAATGCAGAAAATTAAATAAGATATGACCAGTGCAAGCGATGCGTCGCATCTCAAGATTGCGATGCGCAGTATCTTCTGCGGGCCTGACTGACTCGACACAGAACAGAATAGTAAAAATTTTCCAGGTTGTCTCCCGGTCAGCACTTGCCTTTATTCCAGAGTCTTCAAGTTAGACTCACGTTCAGCTCCTTATTTTGTTCTTGTTACGTGCCATCCTTCTTCTTTCATCCGAAAGATGTTCCCGTATAGCTCCGCAACATTTTCTTCCGTTCGACTTAATCTAATATATGCTTTGGTCTTCGTCGCAACGTATTCCTCATCAGGTCCCAAAGAGTATTTGATGACTTTAATTTTTTCAGAAATAATCATGGGTGGGTCATTATAAGGGATCCCAAGTAGTCGACATTTTCTCTTGGTGAATTCTTCATCATCTTTATCAACAAACTTAAAATAAGGATCCTTATTCAAATAGTCATCAAGTTCATCAATCAATTCTTCTCGCGACTCATCGTTATTATCATAGGGATCATAATTAACCACGTTAAAGGACTGATAATAATCTTGAATCTCATCCAAGTCATTTTTCAATTCCCATTACAAGCGTCGACTAAGCTTTGTGTAATCATCGAATTGTCCATGCACCCATTCCCAGAAAGTAGTGTCCGATGCTCCCTTAAGTTCTTTTAAGTAGTTGATTCTACCTTTTTCTTGCAAAGCCTCTGTTTTACGTGGGCAGTCTTCAACTTTTTCATACCAATCGTCGTCTTTAAAGTATACATTGTTTCCAACCCGTTTCATTCCAATTATACTTCCCCCATTACAGGTTCCATCATTCTTATAATCACAGGTTGGCCATACACTACTTCCATCCTTGAAACAGAAAGGTGTACAAGTGTGATTAATATGCTCAAATTCCCATGGTTTATCCCAAACCCACGGTATTTGGTCATTCCATTCGTAGTACCAGGTGTTTTTGAAATCATCATAAGTTTTGAATCCTGGTAGATCTCCAGTAAGCACATCAGCGTCGATTTGAAGAAGGTAATTAAATTCTTTGAATTGTTTGCACAAAGGTGTCTCATAATTGAACACATCAATGTCAATGCTGAATAGTTCTTCAATGCCTTCCTCGATTGTTGAATTGTCATCTGGCGTTCCATTGTTGCTCTCTACCTCCTCATCTTCACCTCTCATCCAATATACCCATAACACATCTTTAGTAGCTCGGTCCATGCTCTTATGGTTATTGAACTTACTAGCTAACCAATTTGAAAAATCAACATTGTTAGGATCGTGGTTAACGTCAAAGCTAGTGTTACCAATCATGTTCCTTCTTATCTCCATGAACTCATTAAATTGTACTTTAAAGCTTCGTGTCAACCATGAGGTCACAATCCGTTTGACTTCATTCATAGGAGCAGATTCGAGATTGCCGTATTTAAGTTCAAGCCACTCTTCTAAAGAGATATCCATCAACCTTACCAACTTTCCATGAAATAGTATCTCCGATTCAGCATACATTCTTTCGTTATCCAGATAGCTCTTATCAAATCCCCAATACTGTTCGGAATAAGGCACATAAGAAGTTTGTATAGGTCGGACTTCATAGCTTTTGTTGCTCGATTTGTTGACTACATTTGCTGAGTTCATGTATTCAATTTGGAATTTCCCATCTTTTTCTTCGATAGTTGTCCAAGTTAATCCTTTAGATTCAATGATGGGCCATAAGAGTAACAATTCATCTTCAGTGTAGCTCATTAGTAAATCATAAGAGAATATCCCATCTTCAATATTGCATAAGCGCTTGAATTCCTTATAAGTATCTTCAAGAGGGGTCTCCCAAGAGAATAAATCGGCTTTAATCATGAGCACATTGAAGTTGACATCATCAAAAACTTCCTCTTCGAATGAATCCGAAAGCAAGAGTTCCGTAGCAGGATATCCGTTCACTGACATATCCTCCATAGCAAAACCTGTCATCATAGGTAAAATCGTAAGTAGGATTTGTTCGCTAGAAGAGAGATTAATGAATTTAGAAACGGATATAAGAATAAAAATAACTGATATCTGCAGATGATGCGCCGTATCCAAAAAGTTGGATACGCCGTATCTTATAATCGTTAAAATTTAATCAGACTTTTATTCAGAAAATAGATACGCCGCTTAGAATTTTAGAATGCGCCGTATCGGTTTAATTTATCAAAAATCTATTATACTTATTAAAATTAAATGCGTCGTATTAACAAAAGCTATTGCGCCATATTTTCGTTACGTTTCAAAATACAAGATTTTTTATTCAAAAGATGCGCCGTATCAATAGAGATCGATGCGTCGTATCTGTTTAATAATTCGAAAAGCTGTTTTTAATTTAAATAATAAATACGCCGTATCTGTTAAAACAGATGCGTCGTATGGCGTTATCGTTTAGAAAAAATTCTTATTAAAAACAGATACGCCGTATCTTGGGGAAAGATGCGTCGTATCGAATTTATTAAACGCGTTGTATTTTATAAAAATTAAACGCAATACGCCGTATCTGTGAAAACAGATGCGCCGTATCGTTTGAATTAGCACAGTACAACGATAGCAGTATGCAGAAAAACAGAAAAAAAAAAAAAAAAAAAAAAAAAAAAAAAAAAAACAAGCAAAAAGAAACAAAAATTAAAGAAAATAAAAACACACAAAAAACAGAAAATATGCAAATAATACAATGAATGCAATTTAACTAATATACAACGGAGTTAGTGGTTAGAATAAAAAAATAAAATAAAAACCTAATTAAAATACTAATCAAATTAACAGATAATAACAATTCACTCCCCGGCAGCGGCGCCAAAAACTTGATGTGCGTGTGTATTGCTCTAATTTTTATAACCACGGCAGCGGCTCCAAAGACTTGGTGCGCGCGTGATGTGTCGTTGTGGTTTTAGCAGTATTCAAGTTTTAAATTTATATTTAGCCGACTTATCAATAACACACACTTTAACGAGCAGTGTACCCGGTCAGTATGAATATAATGGTAAGTAGAGTGTCGATCACTAAGAGTGGAACGTATTATCTAGTTATTCTAATCAGTATTTTAATATCTTAAGTTAGCTATACAACCTAATCTAACGCAAGGGGTTTCAGCCTGAGAGACTGGCACGGTTTGGTTATGATTAAATAATAAACTAAACTAATAAGCACGAATCAGCGATTAGCACACACGTACACAGATAGATACTTGAGACAATAAGAAGACCTGTCCTGATAGTTAAGTAGCTTGTCACTTGTTTTATTGCTAGTTTTATATGAAGTGTATATAATTAACCCTTTCTCGTTGGCTCTAATCTTATCGGCGAGTAAACCCTTAATGATCACTTATGTCTATCCTACTTACCTTTCTTCCTACTTTTCTACAGACGATAGAATACATAGGCGATAGAATAAATAGGCGAGGACAGAGGCATGGCGACCCGATCAATGCTCAGCTAGACACAGAGGTTATCAATGCACTAATAAAAGTCACCAAAGACATCAACATATAAACTTTAATTAATGGGAAAGCAATTTTAAGGGGTGCCCATGGTTTTCCGTAGTCACATGGAATCGGCCCATCAATCCTGATGAATTAAAGTGTACTAATACAATAAAACAAAACTACTTAATGAATTGAATACATGCAGGACCTTCTTACAGCTCTTGTATCTTCGTTCAAGGTGTGTCTTGTGCTGCTACTTCGTCTGAATTCGGCTTTAGGGTTTCTTCGGTCTTGTTGTGTAGAATCGAACTCCGAAATTCGTCTGACTTTGGGGTATTTATAGTTTCTGTCTGAGGGCTAGATGCGGCGCATAGGATAAGTAGATGCGGCGCATTGACTTAACTTCGCGTGGGGTCCAAGATTAATATATTCAGGAATATTCGTACACCGCCAGAAGATGCGGCGTAACTCCATTCTTGTATGCGGCGCATGTCCTTTGCCGTCTTGGATTATATCTTTTGAAATCTTGATAGTGATGCGCCGTATGTAATAAGTATGTTGCGGCGCATCTGGAGCAGAATGATCTTGATCTTGTACATTTCAGTAGACTCTTAACATCTTGCTTGTTTTGCTCCATAATTGGTCCAAAATCGCCAAGTTTCACATAATACTTGTTTTTACCTGAGAATTACAAAAGTAAACATTAACGTATCAATTCTCACAGATAATATAATAAAACAAGTCAAATAAATAGGATAAATGATGGTAATAAAATGTACTTATTTGAGTTCATCAATTATCATTAGTGAAATAAACGATCCATAGAGGATCAAAGAATTATAGTTATTCATTCTTCTTTAACTCTTGTGTTTAGTTTCCGCCTGAATACAAGTTTAATTCATAGAGATTCTCTTAGGCTGTTTGTGTTTACATAGACGGTCTACCAAGCTCATAAGATCTATCAAGGTGCACGATCCTACAAGTGGTATCAGAGCCTGGTGATGATCTCTGACAAAGAAGAAAAAGTTCTCTAAACAATCTCTTAAACCCTTTTTCAATGGAAGGCGACAATCCTGAAAATTCTGTCATCAATAATGAAAAACCTGAAACTTCACAAGTCCAACAACAAATAGTCACAACCACTGTGTCTAACAGTAATGCTAAATTCCCATACCTCAAGAAAGATGAGTACAAGATTTGGGCTATGAAGATGGAGTACTGGATCTCAAACAGTGATCATAACCTATGGAATGTGATCCTGAAAGGGAACGACATGAAGAGAACAGGAAGGGATGAGAAAGGCAAAATTACTATTCTTCCACCTATGTCTGCAGAAGAGCATATTGCTCTTCAAAGGGAGACCAAAGCAAGAACTCTTTTGCTTCAGGCTCTCCCAGAAGATCATATGGGTGACTTTCATCACCTGGATGATGCTAGGGAAATCTAGCGTGCTATAAAAGCTAGATTTGGAGGGAATGATGAGTCCAAAAAGATGAGGAAGTCCATGCTCAAGCAGGAGTTCCAGGAGTTCAGGATCTCTGAGGCTGAAGGGATTCACAAAGGTTATGACAGGTTTCAAAAGATCCTGAGCCAACTCAACCAGTTGCAGGCCAAGCCAGACAATGAAGACTGCAACACCAAGTTTTTGAGGGCTCTGCCTCCCTCCTGGTCTCAGGTTTCCATCACCCTTAAGGCAAGAGGTGGGCTCGATTTCATGAGTTTTGATGATCTTTACAACAAGCTCAAGACCCTTGAAATTGACATCAAAGGGTATTCAACCTACTCATCTCACACTCCATCTAATACTGCATTTGTTAGTGCTACCAGTACTAACAAGGACTCATATGGTAGTAGCCCAACTCCCTCTTCTTCATCTGTTTCCTATTCCCCTGCTACACCTAGAACACAGCCAAGATCTGGCAATGTGGTTGAGGAGGTCCTTCATTCATTTGTTGCTGATAGTACACCAAAACAGCAGCTTACTTATGAAGATTTTGACCAGATTGATCAACTGGATCTGGAAGAGATGGACATTAAGTGGCAGTTTGCTATGCTGTCAGTGAAGGCCAACAGATTTGAGAAGAAGGCAGGGAGGAGGATCAAATTCGATGGACAGGAAGGAGCAAGGTTTGACAAAAGGAAGGTGACATGCTACAAATGCTCAAAACCATGTCACTTTGCTAGAGAATGCCCAGATAAGAAGGTGGATGACAAAACAAGGTATTCTGCTTTCAAGATTCAAGAATTGGAGTCAGAAGATCCCAAAGCCTTGTTGTCTGTGGATTCCATGCTGGATTGGGAACAACATGAGGTAGCTGATGCAGTAAGAGGAGCTGCAAAGAACTATGGGATGATAGCTGGAGCTGGAAAGAAGGCACAAGTGGCTGAGGATTTTGCTTTGATGGGCTACCCATCTCAGGTACAAAATTGTCCATTTGGTTGTGATGTTAAATATGCTGAACTGAAAAAGGAATTTGATTATATAGAGCCTCAATATAAAGAATTGTTTATTAAAGATCAAGCCTATAGAAACTCGCTTAATACGTTAGAAAAACAAAAGGTTTGTTACCAATAGAATCAGTTAGCTTATGAAGAAAAGATAAGGGTTTTGGAGAGAGACTTAAAGTACACCACTAATGAGTTAAAACATGTTGAGAGAGAATATGATAAGGTAATTTTAGAGAAAAAGGATTTACAAGCTAAGTTAGAAAGTGAAGAGATCAAATGTGCTTCATATAAAGAATCAACTAGGATTGTAGATATATTGAATGCTAGTTCTCAGTATGTAAAGGCTAAGAGAGGTTTGGGGTGTCCTAAAACTGATGACTCTTCTGAGTCAAGAAGATTTGACCCTACCCCTAAGGAGGAAAATTACCAAATACCTGTAAAGTATGTAAAAGAATGAGAGATGCATGCTGTTCCTCCTCCTATAAGAGGAGTGTTTAAACCTGTCCCTATCCACTCAGACCTTGACATAGACTTAAATGAATCATATATGTCCTATGGCAAAAAGTCCAGTGACTTGCCTAATCTTGATTGTGACTCTAATGATTTTGTCTCTTGTTCTAACAGTGACAAATCTTCAGAAATCAAGACAAATGATTTTGCATCTTGTGATTCAAGTGTCAAGTCTACCACCACCAAGTCTGAAGATTTCTCCTCAGAAGTAGCTAATGATGAATCGCATTCAAAGACAGCTGCTTTTGAAGACAATTCTTCTATTTTTGTTTAAAACAATGATGTTTCTAGTTTTGGTTCTGTTTCAAACAATGATGTTTCTGATTTTACTTCTGTTAAGAATAATTTTGATTCATCTTGTGGTTTTGATAATTCTGGTTGCAATAAGAAATGTCATGTTAAGAATAAATCTTTTAGAAAGAAGTCATGTTTTGTGTGTGGTAGTTATGCTCATCTTATCAAAGACTGTGACTTTTATGAGAAACAGATGAGTATGTGTGGTGGACAACAACAAACTAGGCCTATGTGGAACAATGTTAATGATATACCCCCATATGTTCCTCAAGCAGCAAGAATGAACTCTTGTAGAACTTCCTTTCCTGCTGGCAAACCTGTTGCTGCTGGTAAGCCAGTTGCAGCTGGTAAACCTGTTGCTGCTGGTAAGCCTGTTGCTGCTGGTAAGCCAGTTGCAGCTGGTAAACCTGTTGCTGCTGGTAAGCCTGTTGCTGCTGGTAAGCCAGTTCCATCTGGTAATCCCAATCCTGCTGGTTGGAAAAGAAAAGTTGCTAGACCTTTCTATAGACCTACAAGCACTTATTTTCAGAATGATTATAGGCCTGTGTATTATTATGACCCAATGCAAAGGGAGGGGCAAGATGGGAAACTGCTGTTAAGTCCTCAGCAGGTTGTTCTTGGAGAAACAATGACCAATATATGAGAATGGGGTCCAAGAACAATGGTGGATCTCATCAATCTCCATGGTTTAATTATTATTGATCCACAAGGCAGGCTCAAGTCAGTAATGGCTTGGGTCTCCCATGTATCTCATATTGTTGTATGTATTCTTTTGTGTAGGATAATCCTCTTAGAAGTAAAGATGTAGGCATTGTTGACAGTGGATGTTCCAGGAGTATGACAGGAAACATTGAGAGATTGCATGATTTTGTACCCTTTAATGGAGGGACTGTGACATTTGGTGGAGGAGATGGCAAGATAACAGGGAAGGGAACTATTAGGACATCAAAGCTGGATTTTGAGAATGTCTTTTATGTGAAGGAACTCCAGAACTTTAATTTGTTCTCTGTCTCACAAATGTGTGACAAGAAGAACAATGTTCTCTTCACTGAAACAGACTGTCTTATGTTATCCAAAGATTTCAAGTTACCTGATGAGAGTCAGGTTGTACTTAAAGTTCCAAGAACGTTCAACCTTTACAGCTTTAATTTGAATGATGTCCAGCCTGAGGGTGATTTGGCTTGCTTGGTGGCAAAAGCTTCTGTGGATGAATCTACCAAATGGCACAGGAGGATGGCACATGTGAACTTCAAGACCATCAACAAACTGGCCAAGAATGGATTGGTACATGGGCTCCCTCTCAAGACCTTCACCAATGACCACAATTTTGTTGACTACAACAAAGGAAAGCAACACAAAGCTTCATACAAGGCCATTACTGCTGTGAGCACCATCACGGAGCCTCTTCAGCTACTTCATATGGATCTCTTTGGTCCTACTTCCATCAGAAGTATTGACCATAAATACTACTGCCTGGTGATTACAGATGACTTTAGCAGGTTTTCTTGGACTTTCTTTTTAGGTACTAAAGATGAAACCTATCCTGTGATTAGGGACTTTATTGCCTTAATAGAAAACCAGCTAAATAAAAAGGTTAAGAGTATAAGGTGTGACAATGGAACAGAGTTTAAAAATTCAAACCTAATTGAACTCTGTGGGATTAAGGGGTTAAAAGGGATTATAGTAATGCTAGAACCCCACAACAAAATGGGGTTGCTGAGAGGAAAAATAGAACCCTTATAGAAGCAGCTAGATCAATGCTGGCTGACTCTAAGTTGCCTACCATGTTTTGGACTGAAGCTGTTTGCACTGCTTGTTATGTTCTGAATAGGGTATCTATTACTAGTCCCCACAATAAAACACCTTATGAGCTTTTGTCTGGGAAGGTTCCTAACATCAGTTATCTTAAACCTTTTGGATGTCATGTAACTATTTTGAATACTAGTGATCACCTAGGAAAATTTGAAGGAAAGGCAGATGAGGGGTTTATTGTTGGTTATTCTGCTCATAGTAAGGCCTATAGGGTTTATAATTTGTCAGCTAAGAGAATAGAAGAGACACTCAATTTAAGATATCATGAGGATAAACCTAATGTACAGGGTGCAGGTCATGAGTGGTACTTTGACCTTGATTATCTGACTGATAATTTAGGTTATGCAAGATTCAAAGCTAATCAATCTGTTGGTACACATGATTATGATACTAACAATGCAGGTACCTTAGATGATGATTCAGACTCAGAGTGTGATGAACGACCCATTGTTGTTCCTTCTTTTCCCTCTAACCACTTTTCAGGTACTGAGCTCAAAGATTCTTCTGATAAGGCTGAAGATAATTCAAGTTTTGCTGAAGATCTTGCTAGGCTTCAAAGGCAAGAACATGATGCCAAGGAAGCTGCTGAAAAGTTTGGTTTTGGATTCTCACAAGAAACAGAGGAGATCTTACGAAAAGCTTATGATGAAGCCCGCAGGAATCTGGATTCTGCTGGTGGTGTTCCGGTTCCTGCTGCTGCTACCAATTCTGCTGATAGCTCTTCTGTTCCTGCTGATGTCACAATTCTTGCTGGTTCTTTGTCCACTTCTTCTGCTGATTCAATGGGTTTCAATGAACCGCCTACAAGGTACCCAAGTCCATCGGACCTTGGGAATTCACTCTCTTCAGGATCTAAGTTGGAGGATCCTCATCATCAATCAAGCACAGGCATCTTCACTCACTCTTCATATGATGGTGAAATTAATCCCTCTATCTCTAATCAAGCCTCAACCTTTGATGTCAATCCCACTGCTACCAAGAGGATTAACACTGTTCATCCTCAATCTTTGATACTTGGAGATCCCAATTCACCTGTTCAGACAAGAAGCAAGTTGAAACAACCTGGTTTTGGAGAATCTGCATTTGTGAGTTATATTCAGGATCAGCTAAGGAGTAATCATACAGACTATCTTCATTGCCTCTATGCTTGTTTTCTGTCTCAAATCGAACCAAGCAGTGTAGCTCAAGCTCTTGATAATTCTGATTGGGTTGAGGCTATGCAAGAGGAAATGCAGCAGTTTCAAAATCAGAAAGTCTGGCAGTTAGTACCTTTGCCTGAAGGAAAGCATGCAATTGGAACAAAATGGATTCTCAAGAATAAAAGGGATGCTAGGGGAATTGTGGTTCGAAACAAAGCTCGGTTGGTTGCTCAAGGACATCGACAAGAGGAGGGTATTGACTATGATGAGGTGTTTACACCAGTAGCAAGAGTTGAAGCTATTCAATTGTTTTTAGCTTTTGCATCATTCATGGGGTTTGTGGTCTATCAGATGGACGTGAAGAGTGCATTTCTTTATGGTAGAATTGAAGAAGAGGTCTATGTTACTCAACCAAAGGGATTTGTGGACCCACAAAATCCTGATTTGGTTTACAAAGTAGTAAAAGCACTCTATGGCCTTCATCAGGCACCAAGGGCATGGTATGCCAGGTTGTCTGCCTTTTTGCTAAAACATGGTTACAGAAGAGGGGCAATAGACAAGACACTCTTCATCAGGAAGAATTACAAAGATATCATCCTTGTTCAAGTTTATGTAGATGATATCATTTTTGGTTCCACTAATGAAGCTTGGTGTAGGGAATTTGAGGAATTGATGAAAAGTGAATTTGAGATGAGTGCTATGGGAGAAATGACATTTTTCTTGGGCTTACAGGTTAAGCAAAAGCCAGATGGAATTTTTATCAGCCAGGAGAAGTATGTGCAAGACATACTTAAGAAGTTTGACTTAGAAAGTGTGAAGACTGCAACTACACCATATGAAGCTCCAAAGCCTAAGTCCAATACTGAACCTGATGCTGCTGTTAATGTTCACTTATACAGATCCATGATAGGTTCATTGATGTATTTGACAGCTTCTAGACCTGACATCATGTTTGCAGTCAGTGCTTGTTCCAGACATCAAGTTTCACCATTAACTTCACACTTGAATGCAGTCAAGAAGATCTTCAAATACCTAAAAGGACAACCTAAGTTGGGTCTTTGGTACCCAAAAGATTCTCCTTTTGTGCTGGAAGCTTATAGTGACAGTGACTATGCTGGTGCTAACTTTGATAGAAAATCTACTACTGGGGGTTGTCAATTTCTGGGAAGAAGGTTGGTTTCTTGGCAATGCAAGAAGCAGACTATAGTGGCTACATCTTCTACTGAGGCAGAGTATGTTGCTGCTGCTAGCTGCTGTGGACAGGTACTTTGGATGCAAAATCAGTTGTTAGACTATGGGTTCAACTTCATGAACACTAAAATCTTTATTGATAACCAAAGCACTATCTGCATTGTTAAGAACCCTGTTTTTCACCAAAGGACAAAGCACATAGAGATTAGGCACCATTTTATACGAGATGCTTATGAGAAGCATCTTATCCAAGTGCTTAAAATTCACACTGATGACAATGTGGCTGATTTATTAACCAAGGCTTTTGATGGACCAAGATTTAACCATTTGGTGGTCCATATTAGGATGCTTAATCCTTAAGTGCTGAGATTGAGGGGAGGTATAAGTCTAAGGGGAGGCTTATTGTTGTATATTTTTCGTTTTCTTTGTTTTCTTGTTTCTGCTTTATTTTCTTTTATGTTTATTTTCTTTAAAGTTTTAGTTAAAATATATATATATATATATATATATATATATATATATATATATATATATATATATATATATATATATATATATATATATATATATATATATATATATATAATATATATATATATATATAGCTTGTATACTAACCATTTGCAGGTATAGTGTTGGTTTTTAACCACACAACAAATGGTAATCAACTCACCATGTCTAACAGACAAGAAAGAGTTGACTCACCATGAGGGTACGGATCTAGTGTGATAATCAAATCCGTTGATAGCTGTCATAGTTTGCTCAAAACTATAGGGTTCTCAACTCACCGATGTTTCAGTACTGAGAGTGGAAATGGTTTTCAATTCGCCATGGATTTTCCTTTTGGGTTCCAAAGAATTGGCTAGCCCACAAGTATATGGCTTGTGGTAAAGGCAGTGGCATAACCATATTTGGTAATCAATTCACCAAAGGTTCTCTTAAACCTAAGAATTGGCTAGTCCTGAACAAACGGCTACAGGTAAAGACAACTCAAATCCGTTTACAGTTGATGATTTACTAAAAATCATATGGTTATCAATGTACCATGGTCTTACACACCTAAACATTGGCTACTCCAGTAGTGATGGCTATTGGTAAAGAGACATCAAATCCATTAATTTTCAATGATTCACCTCTCACAGGAGTTAACACACCTGGATGTGATGAGAATATTATGAAACTTAAAAGTTTTGATGTACAAATAGTCATGGTTACTGCTGCTGGTTTCCTTCTGTTGCTGCTGGATACTTGGACTTAAAGATAAAGGTTACTTGTTGCTGCTGGTCATAGTCTGGTTGCTGCGGGTTACTTTATTGTTGCTGCTGCAGATCAAGTTCAATTCTCTACCTCTGGACGTCAAAGATCTACCAAGAAACTTGAAGTTAACCTAGTCAAATTCAAGTTTAGGGGAGGATTGTTAGGAATTATTAGAATATATTTATTTTTCATTCCTGCTGGTAGTTATATTCATTCCTGCTGGTAGTTATGGTTCCTGCTGTAGTTGGTTCCTGCTGGTAGTTCATTTTGTTTCTGCTGTTTAGTTAGTCATTGCTGCGGGTTATCCCGTATGTTTAGAATGTTTGTTAGAGTTATTTTTAGAAGAGATAGTGTATATCTATTTACACGGTTTGTTATGAGCTGTATTAGGGTTTCTGAGTCTATAAAAGAAACCTGCAGCTAGGGTTTATGTACGCTTATCAAAAACATTATCATTAGTGAAATAAACGATCCATAGAGGATCAAAGAATTATAGTTATTCATTCTTCTTTAATTCTTGTGTTTAGTTTCCGCCTGAATACAAGTTTAATTCATAGAGATTCTCTTAGGCTATTTGTGTTTACATAGACGGTCTACCAAGCACATAAGATCTATCAAGGTGCACGATCCTACACACTTCACAACCAAATTCGACCAAACACAAACCAACTCCCATTCCTTTTTCCTTCTAAACACAGTCCCAAATTACTCTCAACACAACCCTAATAAGCATAGAAGAGGAGGAGAGTCCATTGTGTTCAAGATACAACCAAATTCGATCCATAAACCCTATAGCGAGCCAAAACCCTAAGTAAGTACTCAACTCTTTTAAATCTCAGTTTTATTTACTAATATACATTTAAAAACATTAAGACACAATCTATAATGACAAACATAATCAAAAGCTACATAAATTTTTGTTCTTTTCCTTGTCTGTTCGAACAGAAAACCCAATACACTTTAGGTATTCGAAATATTGTTACAACAAATCAACAACATGTGAAGCATGTTAAAATATATGTAATATAATCATATCATGCATAAAAAGTTAGTCGAAAATGATTAAAAACAAAAAAAACCCATCAGGTTGTTTTTTTTCTGTGTTTATATCGAAAAGAAAACGGCCCTCAAGGCCCAACTTGTGACCCCTAAACCGACCCTCAAACGCTGTCTATAAATTCTAATTTTTGGTGAAATTAAAGTTCACATAACAAACTAAATCTAGAAGAAAGAATCATGGAAAATGGTTAAGTCTTCATTGAGTTATCGAGTCTTAAATGTTGAGCTATATCGCTAAAACTAGAAAAGTTGATTCAGTCATTTATTTTTAGATTTTTTTCGATCAGACACCCAAATTTCAACCCAAAAATCAACCACCAAACGACTATTATAAATTCTGATTTTTGGTATGTATAAACTACACCCAGCTAATTAAATTTAGGAAAAAGAATCTCGTAATATGATGTAGAATTCATCGAGATATCGAGCTCTCAAGTTAACCCTACATCGCTAAAAGTAGAAATAGATATTTCCAGTTATTTAATTTCAATATTAGTCGACCAGTAGCCTAACTTTCAACCCAGTTTTCGACCCTTATAATATCTATAAAAATTCTAAGATTTTGTCACTCTAAAGATGAGCTAGCTAAGTTGTTTTAGAAAGAAAAATTTTGTAAAATGATCACACGAGCTAAAAGTTATTCACGATCTAAGTTTGCTCAATCACTAAGCCTAAAACCCAAATTTCCAGATTTTTATTAAAAACTGTTTTACCCGATCGAGTTTAGTAAAATATTTCAACCCTTAAATGACTTTCATAAATTACGAAATTTAGCATAGTCAAAGACGACCTGACTAACTTTTTATAGAAAGAGGAAGTTCGTAAAATGATTTAGTCTTCACTTAGATATTCGATCTCAAAACTCTAGCTAAGTCACTAATTTCATGCATATCATTTTTAAATAATAAGAGTTTATGGGCTGATTTTGTAAAAGTATTTAAATCAAGGGTCATTTTTGTTAATAACACATAAAAAGGGGTGAAAGTGTTATTTTTGAAACTGAAGGGAAAATTTGTCATTTGACCAAACCTTAGGGATTAAAGTATAACTTTCCATAACCATTATTTTTATCATTTCTATTTTTATTTTCCAATCTAATATTAACATAATACGTTTACTTTATTGACGAACCAACGAACGAACAAGTGAAATATTAAACGAACGAAAGATACATATAACGAACGAACGGAAACATGAGAACAAATAATAAGATAAAATCTTATTTTTGGAGAGACTTCATGTTGTCTCGTTATAATATTTAATCAACAACCCAAGAACGAAACGAAACGAAAAAATAAACTATAATCATCTGAAAATGATTACTGAAATTTGGCATAACAACTCAGGTTTCTTGTCCGGAGACGTTTATCAACTTTCTTTCATTTTGCTTTCCATTCAGATTGCTAAGGTGAGTTTCATAGCCCCTCTTTTCATATTTTGAACTCTTTTTGGGGGAGATACATGCTCATAACATTTACAAACACTGTTTGCTTTATATGATTTATGAATCACTATTGAACTTTTCCCGTATTAAACACAAGTAATTTCAACAAACGTTACTCTTATTTTTATTGCCTATGCTAAGTTACCTTAAGCCAAAAAGACCTCCCATCATGGACCTCTAATCACCTGTGACCTACGGGTGAGCGCGAATATTATGGATAGATCTATTGGGCTGACAACCCCTTTGTGTTACCGTAACGTAACCCAAAGCATTATATTTGAGAAGAATAAAGAGATGTGGCTATCTCCTACCCGGGGGCAAGGTTACCTACATTTAATTATGGGGTAATTATTACATCATTAGCTCATGACTGTTGATGTTCTGTTAATGTTTTGCGTGCCATGAGACTTAGTGCAATAAAAATACATCTTTCCTTTAATAATTGTATGTGTGGCAATTATTACATTTAATCTTGTGTTTAAATGATTTCCAACTGAACTGAACAACGTATTTCTGAATTTAACGAACTTATTTCTGAACAACTGAACGAACGTATTTCTGAACAACTGATATAGACTATTTTCATTCATAAACTCTATGAACTCACCAACTTTATGTTGAAATTTTAGCATGTATTCTCAGGTATTTGGAGGCATGGCTCAGCACGGGATTGGCTATGGACTGTCTAATTTGTTATCATTCAATAAATAACATATTTTTATTTTGGAACCTCCTGCTGGGACCTGAATATTGTAACTCTGATATAAATGAATGATAACAATTTTATCTAAAACGTTTCATTTTCGAGTCGTTTTCTATTATCATGACTGTGAACTGTGAAGTAGCACCCCAACTTATATTTCCGCTGCGAATATCGAAAACGGGGGTGTTACATGAAATGATAACACCAAAGTAACAAGTTGAAATACTGATCATCTTGATTTTGTTGCCCGAAATTGGTGAAGGTGGATAAGGTAGAAGTACGTAGAATAAGATGAGAAGATAAGGGTATAGAATCAACCAATCTCCGACACAAATCGTTTCATAAATCATTAAATCCGATCACATGAACTAGTTGTGCATCCTCGATGTACACATTTCTCTCCCCTGATGGTTACGATTTATCAGAATCAACATAATGATGTGTACGTGAAGCATTAACCGGAAGCACTTTATCATTAATCATATTAGCCCGTGAGAATATGTCGATGAACCCAATCTACTAACAATACCATTTAAAATGTCTAACTCTTTACCAACCCCCTGTATAAAAAACAACGGTTGTCTTTAGTGACCACATGTGAAGATAACCCAATATGACGAACTAAAGAATGAAGTAAGATCCCCCAGATTTGTGACTTAAGCTTGTACTATCCTGTGACTAAGAACGGTGTACCCTATACCCCTAACAGAAGTGTAATAAGCACAATCCCTCTTGACATATCATCAACTGCGTGAGACACTGAGCACTACAACGTAACTCCTTAAAGTGATAGCTACTTTGTGAGTATAGAGAGAAAGAATCACAAAAGTAACTAGATATCCAAGTCTTCGTCACCATTAATATATGCCCAAACAAGTCATCTTCGCTGGAGGGAAGAAAGAAAGAAGACGAAATAAGTACACGCATCTGTAAAATGTTACTTCAAACCCAAATAAGTAATAAAGAATCATCCCCGCAGTCACATTTGATATTCATTGAAAACTTTAGCTGTGAAATATGTATCCTCGTGAAAATTTGCATGACCAAAATACCACTCATTTTGCCAAAAAATCTTCCAAATTTAACGCAATGTATTAAAATACATTGGATAATAAATCATTTCAGGCCCATAATTTATGCATATTCGTATCCAATAATTATGAGCCCAATCCAAAATTCATTTGTCATATCATTTAAGCCCTTTAATTGGATATGGCCAAAATTAAAAAATATAGCAATAAGCCCATTCACCGGATACAACAATCAGTAGCCCAATCCAAAATGATAAATGAAATACCCGGATATAACCCAAAATCCGATCCAGTCCAAAACCTCAAATGATATCCAGTATTAAAAGGTCTAACCCTAATTAATCGGTTCATTTGTGATAACCCTAACACATATATGTAAATCCGCCTACCACATCTCACCTACACTCTCTCTAAATCATCATTGCAACCGATAAAAAACTCATCTCAATCTCATCTAAACTCATCTCCATCATTATCAATCCGAGCACCAGAATCACAATCACAAACATACTACCGTACCTAGATGTCTTCAATTTCTTCTCAATCCGAATCAAGAACGCGTCATGGCTTCAAGATCCTAGGGGGTCTCGGGTAGGTTTATTTTCTTGTGTTATGTTTATTCAAATCGAAAAAAAGGAGGACATATACATTCTTGTTTATGTTCTTACTTAAAGCTTTCGTATAGAAAAAAAAAGCTTGTCTTCTTAACAAGGATCTATGATGATTATTATTTCATGTGTAAGATCTTTGAATGGTCTTGATTTGTACTTTGAGTTCCACGAAATAACCAAATGAGATTCTATTTGTCTTGTTTTTCTTTGTTCTTGACGAAGCATGATTAGATGTAGGATTAGTCTTGATTATATGTTTGTATAGATTTGATATGTAGATCGGTTTGATTTGGAACTGTTGTGGTCTTCTCTTTTTCATTTTAAATTAAGTCTTGGACCTATGATGTACATGGCTGAGGTTATACACGAGTTTGGTATTCTGATTATGGTCTTGGTCTTCCCTTCATCTTCATCTTTTCTTCTTTTAAATTCGATAAGTGGTTATTATACCAATTACGATGACAGGTTTTTAAACCAAATGCGATAACTTTGACTTTTTGACCTGAGCAATTGCGATAATTAAGTCCAATTTCGACAGGTTCAATTCCGACGAGTCCAATTGCGACGGGTCAATTGTGACGAGTCAATTGCGACGATTAAGTCCAATTCCGACGGGTCTTATCGAATTTCTTTACAAGAAATCGATTCCAATTCCGATGAACAAGGGTCTGTCGAAATTACTTTACAAGCAATTTCGATAAAAGAGGGTTTTGACTTTTTGACCATCAATTCCGATGACTTTTCCGACCATAAATTCTGACCACCCTTTTTCAGACCATGATTATGACCACTTTTCACGGTTTGGTACAAAACGAGTCACAAAAATAAGTAGTACAAAAAGCTGTTAACTAGGGACTCAAAAAGACACAAAGTAGCAGTTTTTATAGATCTGTGAAAGCATAAGACTTTTTGACCATTGATACATAAAATCTTGTATAAAAGCTGTTTACCTCAAACTTATGAAGAAAATTTTTTTTGACCAGTTAAAACTATGGTAAAAAACAACTTAATACAGTGTACGAACCAACATTAATCACCAAAATAACACAACCTGGCTCCTTATACCACTTGTAAGACCGATAAAACAAGTGATTTATGTGGTTCGGGGGGTCGGAGAAGCTCAAAGTAAAGAGTAAACATGGTATTTATTACATTAAAGAATGGGAAGATGTGTGTGTTTTCTAGAGAGAGAAATAGAAAACACACACACCTTGATATTACAAGTGAGACATCCAACCTTCCTAGTTGTGGAGCAAGAAAAGAAGCAGAAATGGAAGCAAGGAAAGAGGCAGATTATTGGAAAGACTATGGACTGGATGTAGATTACACAATGTTTCTTGACAAAAAATGGTTGTCCTAAATGGTGTTAGTTCTTGCAAAAAAAATGGTTGTCCTAAATGGTCCTAGGATGCAATAGTCAAAATTTCAAAATCTCAATGTTTTGGCTCCATTGTAAGCATTTGTGTTGTCTTTAATCTCATCTAGTTGTTCAACAACAACATTGTACCATACTATATCTTTTTTTTCCTGCATTATATAATACCCCACTTATCATCAACTCTATATCGTATCAAATGCTTTTCATCATGGATGCACAAAATGGTTGTCAAATGGTATGCATTGACTATTGGGTTGAAAGTGAAAACAAGGCTGGATTGAGCTTTTTTGCAAGGCGTCCCTCTTATAGAGATTTCATATGGTATGTTTGTCCAATGTACCTTGAAAGAAGGGGAAACACATCTTATACTGGTAGAGGTGGTGTTACAAGGGAAAACACAACTACAACAGATAGTAGTGGATGTTGGAATTTAAATAGCATGATCAACATCTAAATAAATAAAAACATCAAGTACGCATAGCGGAAGCAGGATCTAATATTTAACATGTATAAAGAATTACCAAATAGTAAATAGAGTTACCTCAAGATCCTAGCAAGAACAAGGATCGGTCTTCACTTTTCTTCTCTTGAATATATAATAGGATTAACGTGGAACCCCTTACCCTTTTGTTCCACAATCCAAGATGAAATAACTAAAGTAAGTTATTACCATGGTCTTGTACACACGTACTATAACCAACTAACGTTAGATGCTAGTGTAAAAACACGTTTATTAAACCAAAAACCTTTGTTTAATAAATAAAATCGATCTATTATTCAATATAATAATAAAAGTCATCTACTGTCAATGACAGTGATGGATCGACTACTTTTCAATTCAAAAGGAAAAAGAGACAGCAAAGAATATTGATTATAGTACATTGCACAAAAAAGTCCAACCTACTACAAACCAATATGTTTGTATTTATAATGGGATTGGCTTACTCCCCAAGTCATAGATCGATTAGGGTATGTAACCCATTAAACGATCGGCCCTAGCCCATGGGATGGGTATCTAGAACATTCTTGAGCTCCCAATTTCACTAATGGTCCTTCCTTTATTCCTAACGGTCGTTAGTCAACACCGTTAATTATTATTTCGTGTCCTAAATAATTAAATACATAACATAGTTATATATTAATTATTTCCGTTAGTCATTCATACGTAAAGTGTGCAATCCCAAGGTCCCGTGTTCGAATCTAGACATACACATTTAATATTTTTCCATTAACTCTAACAGCTCCCACTTGGAAATCTATTAAAAGTGTAATGACATTGGTTAGCGTCTAGCAACACGCCAATGCCCCTAGTACAACTCGGGTGTGTGGTCTCCTGGAAAAACCACTTGATGATAGATCATCATACTTATCCTTTTGTTTCTAATACTACATTAATAAAGATATGGATGTCAGTCATTCTTTATTAATAATTCTGTTTCTCGTTTGTATTGATTGAACAAGATTACCAAATCATCTGAACATCGTCAGGGGAGATCTTGGGCGTGCGCACGCAAACATCTTGTCAACCCTACGAGGGGCCCAGTAGTATTAAACTTCAAATAAATTTGAAGGAATGATTGATGGTCAAAGTAATCACAAGTCAAAACCTCTCATGAAGAAAAGTCAACTCGCGACGATTTAACGCAACAATCAATTGTAATAAACCGGATAAGCGAATACCCGGGTCGTAGTCCCAACGAGGTGTGAAATTGAGGATATCGTTTGAGGTTTGGAATTAAAATGCTTGAAATAACGAGGTTCACTTTGGTTACTAATATCTAATAAAACGAAAATTAATAAACGCGAACGGTAAACTAAAAACGAGCATAAACGTAACAATCTATGAAAATTAACCCTACGGATGCAAATATAATTTTCCTACGTCCTAAATGACAAAATAAAATTTTGAAAAAAAATAATTATATTTTTTTTTACTTTTAAATAATTAAATACGAATTAAATACTATTTAAAAGAAAATAAATGATAAAAAATACTTAAACTATTGAGAAAAAGCTGGAAATTTTTGTGAAAGACCTAAATAATCTACTGAGTCTAGGAAAAATAAAGGCAAAGGGGCAGCTTATCCAGATAAGCTGGAAATAAGCTTTTAAGGGAAATAAGCAAATGAAACTAGAAACTGCATAAAGGAATTAATGTGCATTGTTTTAACAAGAAAATCCCAAGGGTGCAGTTGGATGTGTTGTGTTGTGTTGAGTCCAGAAACCCAGGTTCGAATCCCAGCATATGCACTTTTTGGTAATTATTTATTTTTTTGATTTTTTCTTTTTGCAAACTTAAAAAATACTTAAAAATAAACAACTTTTACAAAAACAACTTTTTTAGAAATAAAAAATAAGCCGGATAATAATCTAGCTTAACTGATCAGTGGACTAGGCACAAAAACAAGAACAAGTAAATAGGAACAAGGGCTGATAAGCTAATAAAGGGGCCTAATAAGCTATCAGGAACTGTGATAAGCTGAATAACCATAAAAAATATAAAAGTAACACTGAATGAGCTTTAAATGATAAGCAATAAGCAATACAGATCACACAATAAGCCAAAAAACTACTGAAGTCTGCTGATCTCATGGTACAGGGCAAAGCAGTTTCAAATGTGCAACTTTGAGGCAATGAAAAGTGGTGAAAGAAAATTCGCAAAAATCAACAAAAATAGGTAACAAGTAGAATAGCAAGCAAATAATCTATGTACCAAATTATAGCTAATAAGGACTAAAAACCAAGAAATTAAAAATGGACAAAAACAGGCTGGAAAGGTGAAAATAGGGGCTGCATCAGATTTAGACTCAAAATGGGGTTTGTGATCTCAGCTTGTGCAAGACCAAAGGGATTCTAAGCCAAATCTTATAACAAGTAAATTGAACAAAAAAGGAAGTGCAAAGAGTAGAAAAACAAGCTCAGCTTAACATGAGCTTATTGAGACAGCTTAAGGATCCCAATTTTTCACCATTCTTTCAAAACTACAAAAGTCTTCAAAACAACTTAAATATTACTAAGGACAGCTTATATATGCTACATTAAAGAGAATTAAACTTGGTAAAATGGCACAGGAACAGTAACTAGTTAAATTGGTCGACCAAGATATAAAAACAAGAAATCTTAAATTTGCATTAACTGAAATTAAATTACATTGCTGGAAATTAAATAAAAGATAAATAACAATAAAAAGAAAAATACCTAAATTTAAGCTAAATTAAAACCTAACTATGCTACAGTACTCTACTCCTATTTATACTAAAAAACTAGGGTTCTACTCTTCTGGGATTGTGCTTGTCTTGTGAGGGAAATCCCAAACGTGCCCTTGTGCTTTCTTCTTGGCCATTGATTTTGCTTGATGCCCACAACATAGATTCTTGGCCGTTAGATGAAAATAGTGGTCCTCGGATTGATGAGGTGGAGGGGGTGAGGGAAACACACCCATGTGATGGTCTTTGGCTGGTAGTGTGAGGTGGAAGAGATGAAAGTGATGGGGAGAGGGTTAAGGTGGATTAGGCGGGCAAGCTTGGGTTAGAAGATGATGAACAGTTGATAAATGACGGGGTTTGACTGTTTTGGTGTAATGTTTGACCCGATTTTGGTTTAGCAAAGAGGATGTGGGCCTTTTGGGTTAAGTGGGCTATAAGGGTTAATGGGTTATGTTTTGATCCGGTTGTACATATGGTATGGATAAAAGGGATTTAATACAAGGACCAAAGATGTAAATCATGGAACTTCAAGGACCAAACTTGCCATGTTTGCAAAGTTCTTCTAGGGGCCAATTTTGCCAAGTAAGAATAATCCAAGGGCCATTTTGGGATTTTCGAGCTTGAATTAAATCCGAATTAATAATTGTCTTTTCCGGCTTCGGTTTTCGGCTCTTTTCCATTCCACGCTCGGTTTTGTCCATATTTGCCCTGTTTTCAATCCTTTTGTACTTGAAACACATAAAACACAATCAAAGGATATTTGTAACAATATTGGGTCCATTTGGGTATTTTTGGTTGTTTTTGTGGGGTTTTTCGGGTATAAAATGATGAGTAAAAGGCCACTCATCAAGGAACAAATCCCATTTTGACTACGAGCATAACTCATGCACTTCGCAACACTTCCGAAAACAATCCTTATAGCTA
Organism: Artemisia tridentata subsp. tridentata; assembly: GCA_021014915.2. NCBI lineage: Eukaryota > Viridiplantae > Streptophyta > Magnoliopsida > Asterales > Asteraceae > Artemisia > Artemisia tridentata. The sequence goes on from CP139507.1 coordinate 110,182,608, forward strand.
CCAGTTACGTATAGCGTTAAATTGAGTTACAGAAATACACTACATGCATGAACGGTTATCTGGTATCTCAAGTCTGAGGATAAATATTCATGATTTACTTGATGACAACGATCCATAAAGTACAATCATGTGGTCGGGATAAGTCCTATATTCAATTTATCCATTATTGAATATCATCTGAATTTAGCATGCCCACGCATCAATATACTTTAAGTATATTCTACCAACACTTAGATTTGCCTTAATTCAATAATATTCCCATATTATTGATCGACAACGGACTATTTAGAATAACATAAGTTATTTATGGATTTAAACATGCAAATATAGGATACAATTTATTATTAATGAAAACAAACGTACCACGTACTTTAATTCATTGTAAATAATAATTGCTTAACATCCCTTATCCAAATACTAAATATAGATCAATGCATGATAATTCCCATTAATGAATTATGCCCAAGTCATGTTCACCATACTTGTTGACAAAGCATAAATCAACTAATTTTGATCTATCGAAAATTTTGAGAATACTTATTTCAAGAATTCAATTAATGAAATTCTTGTATGTGTGCATTCATCTATCTAGATATCGCCACATACTTCAAAAAATGCGTGACATCCTCATCCACGAATTTATGACAATTAAACTACCAAACCTTTGTAGTTAAAGTATTCTAATTCTTTATGTATAATGCAACTATGCTCATATTGAGCATAACTAGTACACATGGCCATTAACTAGGATAAACTCCCACATGACTAGTATTGAGTGTCATCTCAATCTTATCGGCATCATTGTATCCAAACAACAATATGCTCTTTTAAAGTTCCGCAAACTTTTAATATTCATCGTGTAATGTTTGATATCTTCAAATCTATCAAGATTTGTCAACTATATCAATCATGCAACAATATGCCATATGGTTCATATTTAGAATTTTGGAGCAAATCCAGGCTGAGGATGTTAATTCTAATCCAACCATATCTATTACACTTAGCTATCTAATAATTTTCAATTAGATACTAATGTTGTCAATCATCTTGCATTCAAGCATGATACAACAAATAACATGATACACATGATAAAACCTTGTGTCAAACTTAGATTTATTCATGTCATATCTTTTCAAAGATATGTATCTATCTAGCCTTCCTAATAGATTATCATTTTTATTAGAATCAGTTATTTTACCGCTTATGTTTATTAACAATAAACATATACTCCAAGGTTTTATTTTCTAAATCTCCATGTGAAGTTTCATTCCAACCAAGACTTAACATTTAATGTTAATGGAATTTTACTTCCCATATGTTATATAACATATGTGAAATAAGAAAATAAATATAATACTCCCACTAGCTTTCAGGAATATAAAGAAATATCTTATTTTAATTATAAATCAAAACTAAGATTTAATAACTAAACATAAGTATATCTCGTAGATGCATGCATCAATCCATTCACAAATGATTTGCACTTTGTATACTTCCAAAGATTATTTGAATTCAAATACTCCTTTCAATTACTTTTCGTCCTCGCACAAGTAATTACCCAAGAAAGAGTTTTGATATTCCATTATAAATTTCATATAAATGAAACTAAAAATGACAATCATAATCATTATACATTTAATGTACTTAGAAAGAATTTCAATCACATTTAATTGCTTAAGTGTGATTGATAACCTTTTCACCATTAAATATGTATACAAATTTGTCCATAATGATTTCCACACCAGAATATAAATCTCTAGGATTTTCATTCCTTTTGTAGAAACTCATCTTCATTCTATAGTGTAACTATAGAGTTTAAGATCAACTACGTTTCCAAACTAGTTATCTTCCTGGACATCATCTAATTATTCATAGTATGAGTAGTTTGCCAAATTAAACATTTGCAATTTATTAACAGGCATACCATGATCCTGTAACTCATAATCCTCAACATATTCTACAAATATTTGAGATATCCTTGCGGATCTATGAAATGAGAATTCCATCATCTTGAGATTTAACATTAACATGTTTAATCCTCATTATGATTTGCTAGTGTATTTTTAGAAGATTATGTATCTTGTAATTTTATCTCATCAAGATAAAACTCCCACTTGCCTTTTGCAATTTATAGATTACCTATAAATGCTTAGCAGAAAGAACAACACAAAATTGTTCTCTTTTGGGACTTTTACAAATACATATTGACAGTTCCTAACATTAATTTGTTAATAACCTACTCATAAGTAGTTTAACAAATTCTGAACTTCAATTTTAAGACTTAATGTGATTTATCACATTCCATAATAAATGGTGTCTTATTAATCTTCTAGGTTGGAGTCTAATTGAGTATATTCAATCCTTACTCAATTTTCTAACCTTTATATCTTTAGGAAGAATTAAAAATATAATTATCTTTGATCAAACAATATTACAAGAGTTTGATTTTCCTAACTGAACATACCATATACTAATGTATTTCATTAGGATTAATATTGTAAGTCAATCTTACAATATGTGAGATAAATATATTTTGTTTTGGCTTACCTATTTACCAACTAAGTCAATTTAATGGTACAATAGATTTTCCAAGCCAATTGCATGCTTTATAACATAAGTGCCTCTCTGCCCAAGCCACTTCATTTCTATGTCTTACCAAAAAGACATAAACTGTTATAATCCCAATATACGTTATAGATCATTGATTAACTCAATGACTTCTTGTATATGTCTTAATTAAAAAACATAACAAGATAACGTCTTACTTTATTATAAGTCTTATAGCAATAAAAAGACTTCATATTTATATCTTATTACTAAAATATAAATATGCACAACTAAAGTAATCATGAACACCACCATTTGGTTTCAATATCTTATTTCAAGTTAATTTACTACTTCATATTTTTATGTCATTACAACAATACATAAAGCATTCAAATTTTGAAGTAATATTAGATTACTTCATTTATTTATGTCCTTTCAACAATACATAAATATTTATATTGAAGTAGTCTTATTATCATATTGACACTTGTTCTAATAATTATCTAATTTAGAATCATGCAAATTAACATAGTTTCATTGCATCAACTGAGGCTGCTAGTAATGAAAGTATGTAATTTACCTTGTCATTAATATCTAGTAATGAAATTAGATATTAACTCCAAGTGTTCTATTAATTAGATGTGAATAAATCACATTAGAACATCAATCTCTTACCTTGCAGTAGAGAGAACCCTTTAAATCATATCTCTTTCTGTTGTTGCTTGCACACAATCAAGATTTCTCCCATTTGTGCATGGAACAACATCATGTATCAGATAAACAACACGTCAATAGTTTGCTTATGAGATTAATATGATTTGTGTCATAGATATAAGTAGATATAGAATCACATCGTCTAGTAAGGAAACGTACATGACTATCCTTAATACCACAAGTATCTATAATTGGAAAGTATTTATCTCAAGAGATTCTAGAGATAATCCGGGTTACTACCAAGATATAAAGACTTGTAGCTCCCACTTAATTAAAGATCACTACATGAACTCATTATTTAGTAATTACAACACAATGCTCCCACTGGATTTGACAACATTGTAAGTGTTGCATAACCAGTAAAAGCAAATAGTGTGTTGTTTACTTTCCTACACCTTTGAGTAATCCCTTACGTAATACATACTAAGGTACTCAAAGAATGTATTCTACTTTGTCAATGATGGAATATCCATCAATACAATTAACTTGAGAAAATTAGGCATGCAATTTCTTCCTCAATTAGGTCTACCATCACCACTACGGTATGTAGCACCTTTAAATGGTCAAAGCACAACAATTAAATAAATCATTCTAGTTTGCCTTTTACCAATTTTGCGGTAATTAGTCTATCTTCTAATTTTAATACCTCATAAACGTGCAATTTGAAACTGCCATGAGTTATTTCTTAGAATTTAGACAATTTTAATTTTTCTATTATACCTTTCTTATTCATGAAAAGGAATAGGATTAAGTCTCACTCTTCTCACGGAAAGTAGACTCGGTTTATTCTTTTCAGTAAAAATTGACTCTATCCAAAACCCCTACGGGTGTAGATCAATTTACTACTAAAAGAATGTTCCACGTTTACGGTTTTATCATTGCATTAATACATTAAAAGAATTTTCAAAATTCAATTTTAGTATTTTCGATAATACAATTTTTCATGAAAATTAAACACCCATGGTAAATTAAAATTTAACCATTTAATTTTCACTGAAAACTAGGATCCAAATTGACGTCGTTTCATCACATCAGCTGAGGCTGCTAGCAATGAAAGTACTCAATAAGGTACGGGTCGATCCCAATTGCCAATATCCAATTGCAATTCCTAGAATCATGGGACTTACATATTTTTGCCAACATCAGTTGCAAATGTAAGCATGTTTCATCCCCAAATCTTTATGCCTTGACGCCATTTCATCACATCAGCTGAGGCTGCTAGTAATGAAAGTGCTAAATTAAGTTAACCAATTTAGAAACATGTAAATTGACGTCGTTTCATCACATCAGCTGAGGCTGCTAGTAATGAAAGTACTCAATTTACCCTTTGACTACCATTCTTTGAATCATCACATCAGCTGAGGCTGCTAGCAATGATAGAATGTAATCTCAGGTGTTTCCGTATTAATTGGATGGCATATAACTTAAATTTTAAGGGTATTTATTTTTGATTGTATGTAATCAAAAAATATGTACAAAGATGTCATGCATTCATCTTGTATCATATGTTTCTTGCAAAAAAACCTTTACTCATTTGCAGCTTAAAATCAACAAAATTTTAATTGATGGCGTTGAGAAACTTACAACATTGCCTTAAGATGCTTCGTACATGAATAATGGTGTACTTGGTAAGTCTAATGTGACGCACATGCGAGCGGAGAGACAGAATGGAGTCTCTTTAAGGCCACAATTTAATGCGAAACCAACCGTATACCCACTTTATAGTTTGCCAACATTAGGTCCGCCGCTTCGACCATTATGTACAGTTGCATCAATCAATTAAAAACTTTAAGATTTTAAAGTTTAAAACATTTATGTAGTAAATTATTAAATTGCTAGTCTCGCCTGAGAGCAAATTACCGTGCGAAGCGAACCACTATCGGCACATAAGACTTGGCAATAAATAATTTACCACAAAGGTTTCATAGTTATTAGGTTCATTTATTTTTATTCAAAAAATTACCCTCTTTGATGTTTACAATCCATCATAATTAAAACACAAAGATCAAGTAATTAAAAAAATAAACAAACACTTAATAACACTTATATGATCATTAACAATATCATATAGCCACATGCAAACCTTTTGATAAACCCTATTAATAATCTCTATGTGATTTTAATGTATATAATTATTAAAACTCCCATTGGTTTTCGAGCTCATTGTGCCCAATGGACCACAGACGCCAAATAACTTGGCCGCGTAAGTTTTACATAATTAAATACCACGTTGCACATAACCGATTCCTTAATATATTTAATTAGGGTCTTCCCTAATTTTAGATTTATCTTAAAAAACATGTAGCACATAAACAAAACCTAATCCATAATTCTTTGCATGAAGAATTATGGATCAACCAAGATCGTAACCCTAATTACTCAAATAAACACATAGCACATCATGTTCTTAATTTAGGGTTACAAACTAATTAATTAGTTAAACTAGGGTCGAAACCCTAACCCTAAATTCTATTCGATTTTTATTAGAATGTTTTCTACAAAAACAAACCCTAAAAAAATAAAAATCGACATAACATGTATGTATAAATCAAGTATTGATTTTAATATGTGTTTAGGTAATTACATTAACATGTTAAACCGGCTCTTGATGCCACTGTTGGAATTTAAATAGCATGATCAACATCTAAATAAATAAACACATCAAGTACGCATAGCGGAAGCAGGATCTTATATTTAACATGTATAAAGAATTACCGAATAATAAATAGGATTACCTCAAGATCCTAGCAAGAACAAGGATCGGTCTTCACTTTTCTTCTCTTGAATATATAATAGGATTAACGTGGAACCCCTTACCCTTTTGTTCCACAATCCAAGATGGAATAACTAAAGTAAGTTATTACCATGGTCTTGTACACACGTACTATAACCAACTAACGTTAGATGCTAGTGTAAAGACACGTTTATTAAACCAAAAACCTTTGTTTAATAAATAAAATCGATCTATTATTCAATATAATAATAAAAGTCATCTACTGTCAATGACAGTGATGGATCGACTACTTTTCAATTCAAAAGGAAAAAGAGACAGCAAAGAATATTGATTATAGTACATTGCACAAAAAAGTCCAACCTACTACAAACCAATATGTTTGTATTTATAATGGGATTGGCTTACTCCCCAAGTCATATATCGATTAGGGTATGTAACCCATTAAACGATCGGCCCTAGCCCATGGGATGGGTATCTAGAACATTCTTGAGCTCCCAATTTCACTAATGGTCCTTCTTTTATTCCTAACGGTCGTTAGTCAACACCGTTAATTATTATTTTGTGTCCTAAATAATTAAATACATAACATAGTTATATATTAATTATTTCCGTTAGTCATTCATACGTAAAGTGTGCAATCCCAAGGTCCCGTGTTCGAATCTAGACATACACATTTAATATTTTTCCATTAACTCTAACAGTGGATATGTAGTTGGCTTACATATTACTGCATCTACTAGAGTTGGTGCTTACTTGGGCAGTGGTGATGAAGAAACTGAACCAACTGCAACTCAAACACCAAGTGGAGTACTCCCAAGCTAAACACCAAGTGAAGAACCTGCAAGTCAAACACCAAGTGAAGAACCTGCAAGTCATAAACCAAGTGATTCACCTGCTAGTCAATTAACCAAGTGAATCACCTGTAAGAAATGCTATGTTTTCTTTCATTGTAAATGTAACTTAACTGATATGTTGTAATTCATATGTTATGACAATGCAGTTTGGTTACTACCTTATTTTTGTACCTGTTGACTTTATAAGTCAAATTCGGTTATTCCAAACAATCCACTATACTGCATATGCAATTGCAAACTGAAAAATGTAAACATTAAAAGCAAAACTACAAATGCAAACAAAGGATGTTTTAAAAGATTATAACAATACACTTTGGGTTAAATGGGTTAAACGGGTCGACCCATAAACCCATTTAACCCGTTTAATGTGCCATCTATAGTATATAAACGGGTTACATGGGTCAACCCAAAACCCGTTTAACCTATTAAACACGTGTAACCTATTTAACCCGCCAACCCAAGTATATGTACGGGTTAAATGGGTCAGGTTTGGGTTATGTGTAAACAAGTTAGGGTTGACATAGCTGACCCGATTATTTAAATGGGTCGGGTTCGGGTTGGGGTTTTCTGACCCGCCAACCTGTCAACCCGAACCCGCCAACCCGAACCCGACCCGAATTGCCACCCCTAGTATGAACCACAATTCTAGATCCAGTCATCCACCATTGAAGACTTTAAATCTTTACTTCCATAGTATTTATTTATTTTCAAATCATAAGGTATGTAACTCAGTAACTCTTGTTTGACCTTTCTTCATTAATAATAGTGTTTTACTTGTCCTAAATATGTATATTTGGTTAGGGTTTAGCATTTTAATGGTTAATTGTTTAGTACTTGAGTGGGATATTAGATAATTATATATTGTTAACCATAATCTTCAATAACACTATCAATGAGTGATTGACAAATTACTGATTTGGCAAGTTTTTTCACTGGTGAATGGTGATGTTAACTAAGTTGTAATTTGTTGTGTGAATTTGCTAGGTATCCAATTGATGACGAAAAAACAAAAAAGGTTGGATTCATTTTTTTCACGAACTGTTTCACCGAGAACTGAAGAGGATACAACATTAGAATAAGAGAATAAAAAACCACTAAGGGACGAGAATCCTCCAACGATTTCAGTAGTCGAGAATGCTACATTTCTGTCTATTCAACGTGGCCATATACTACGTCAACCAATATGAAATTTTTCGGTTAATAAGAGAGACGAGATTCGATGAGCTTACTTGAAATCTCGACCTCATCACCTAGTGCTACCCAAATACCCTTTAACAGGATCAAAAACTCATCCACGTTGTTTTCAAGCTAAATGGTATACTGAATATCCTTGGTTAGAGTACTCTCGAGCTACAGATAGAGCATATTGTTTTTATTGTTATATCTTTTTGGAAGAACCAAACACTAATAAAGGTCAAGACGCGTTTGCAATTAATGGTTTCAAAAACTGGAATAGGGTGAAAGGAAAGCATTGTTCAGTTATGAAACATGTAGGAGATGGATCGAACTCTCAACATAATAATGCTATAAGATTTTGTGATGCTTTGCTAAATCAGGAAGGGAGGGCATATTGATTAGGTTATGCAACGACTATCGAATGAAGAAGTTAGATTGAATAGGCTAAGGATGAAAGCGACGATCGATTTGGTTTGTTTGTGCTCATTTTAAGGAATTAGCTTTAGAGGTCGTGATGAAAGAGTTGACTCTAAAAACCAAGGTAACATTCTTGAGATTCTTAATTTCTTAGGCTCATATAATGAAGAAATTGCAAGTTTTGTCTTAGAAAACGCTCCTGGTAATGCAAAATACACTTCACCTAATGTCCAAAAAGAAGTTTTAAATTTGTTTGCTGAGAAAGTTTGAAAGAAGATTTTTGAAGATATTGGGATTTCTAAATTTTGTATAATGGTAGACGAGGCAAGTGATGAAAATAAGAAAGAATAAATGGCAATTATTTTTCGTTATGTTGACAATAGGGATTAATACAAGAGCGGTTTTTTGGTGTTATCCATCTTGATGATACATCGTCTGGCCGTCTGCCACTTTATACAAAACAATTTGTGCAACACTTTCTTCTTATTTGCTTCCTATTGAAAATATTCGTGGACAATGATATGAAAGAGCTAGCAATATGAGAGGTGAATGGAATGGATTACAAGCATTGTTTCTCAAAGTTAATCCATGTGCTTATTATATACATTGTATGGCTCATCGATTGCAACATGCGTTGGTTACAACAGCTAGAGAGGTGGATTATGTATGTTAATTTTTTGAAGATTTATCTTACATTGTGACAACTTTTGGTGCCTCTTGTAAATGACAATATGAGTTACAAGCTGCTTAAATTGAAGAAATGTTACAGGCAGGTGAAATTGAGTCCAGTAAAGGAGCTAGCCAAATTGGTACTGTGAAACGTGCTGGCGGGTACACGTTGTAACTCACATTTGACTACAATTACTAGTTTATTCGGATGTACAATCCAACATGTACGGCTTTGGATAAGATAAAATAAGATGGGTGCAACTTTAAAACAAAGGGCGGTGTTAGTTCAACATTAAAGAACTTGACTTATTTTGATTTTGTTTTCATATTACATATGATGAAAACAATATTGCCTCATGCTGACGTTCTTTGTAAGGCTTTGCAACAAAAAGATCAAGAGGTCATAAGTGCAATTAAAATGGTTTCACAAACAAGAAAGCTGATTCAAACACCAAGAGATGACAAATGGGGTTCTTTTTTTGACGGTCTCATTGCTTTTTGCAAAAAACATGGTATTCGTATTCCTGATTTCAGTGCTCCTTATTTCAAAAGGAGAAGCGTAAGGAATCAAGATAACTGAACTAATGAGCATCACTATCATTTTGATATCTATAAGGAAATAATAGATTTTCAGTTGCGAGAACTTGACTCAAGGTTTAGTGAGAAAATTGTGGAACTTTTAGAACTTATCTATGCTTTGGATCCTATGGACGAATATATATCTTTCAATTCAGATTCGATTCTAAAGCTTGCAAAGAAATACTATTATCTTGATTTCACGTAGGAAGAACTCGATAACTTGGAATTCCAGTTGAAACACTTTTGAACTTGATATAAAAGATCATCCAAAGTTGGGAAAGTTATCATCTATAGCTGATTTATGTCAAGGCTTAGCATACACAGGAAAGGCAAGTCACGGTTATCTCGTTGACATGTTGATACGACTAGTGTTGACTCATCCGATGTCTACTGCAAGTGTTGAGCGTGCGTTTTAAGCCATGAAAATCGTGAAGACCAGATTACGTAATAAAATGGGTGATGACTTTCTTTCAGATAGTTTAGTACTTTATATTGAAAAGGATATTGCAGATACCTTTAGTTTAAATAGTGTTCTAGGTTATTTTAATGATGTTAAAAAGCGTCGTGCGCGGATGAAATGAAAAACTCTTATTGTACGACTCTTTAATTATTATTATTTTTTTTTTATCGGTAACTTTTTTCAAGTTTTTTGTTTTGGCGTACCCGGCCGAACAATCCTGGCTCCATCACTGGTGACGTTGCCATAAACTATCAATACTTAATAATGTGTTGGACCATCACGCAAATTATCAATGTGAAGTTATAACATACTATTTCATTTAGAAATCTACAGTTTGATTAAAGTAAACATTTGGCCTTTGATGTCTGTTTTAGGCTACAGATATTCATGATGGTATATGCCTAATTAAGTTACCCCTTATATTTTATGCGACCACCATTGATGCACATGTTTGTTCTTTATAATTGTTTTATTGATATTTATCATGAAGCCATAGAGTTTAGCCAAAATACAGTTACCTTATTCTTTCCATCATTCTTCTTGGCCTTTGAAGCTCGTTTTGAAAGCTTCTTAGCTTTGACGGGTGACATCTCTTCGACGGGAGATTCGTTATCAGCTGGAACCGAATCGTGAAATGAACCGTGACCCAAACCTTAGCCCATAGAATAATGTTGACTCGGATAATAATCTTGACCCGAACCACTTCCCACATAATAATCTAGATTATGCATTAATTGGACAAAATTCACATCAAGATTAATGCGGTTAACCGGAGAATACGGTTGATGATTTGATTGGGAAGACGTCAACGAATCCATAGTAAGACGATACAATCCAGTTGGTGATTGGAAAAAATATTGTTGGTTATTATGATACGGTGGGTTGAATGGACAATTTTGATAAGAAAACATGTTTTAATTATGCGGTGGTTGTGATAGTTGTGAATGATATTCAAAACTGGCAGGTAAAAAATGAATGGTTGGTGATACACTAGTTAATCAGAAATTCGGATCCAGTGTTAAATGCGGAGCGGTTTCTTGCACTCGGGATTTTAGGGTTTTCGATTTGAGAGTTTTCTTAGACATGGTGAAATGAATATGAGAAGTTTTAAATTGTAGTTTGAATTGTGATTTGAGTTAGGTATTTATAATGTAAAATAAAGTGTTTAATTTCTTATTATTATTATTTTTATTATTATTATATTTTTTAATGTATCAAACGGTAAGTAAATAAATTGGAAGTGGAAGATTTTATCCATATGTGTGTTTGTGTCGATCATCCAGACGACCGAAATCACAAAAAAAAAAAAAAAACACCCCAACCTAAGGCGACCGATTGGCCACATCTCGACGACCCCAATTGGTGCACATAACCTCAAGACCACCCGTAAAAAAACAATAAAAAAGCCCACAACACGAGGCCATATACATTCTCACACGTACACCAACTATCCACCGTTCGATCTACTCACCACCAACCTTTATTCATTCTACGCAACACCACACAGAAAGAATAGTTACAAATCACTATTCAAACCCTAATCTTCCAAAAATCAATCAAGGTACAGTAATTCGATTTTCAAATAGTGGATTTTTTGCTGGTATTGATTTTATAAGTTTTGTGGTAAGTATAACGAGTTTTGTTACTGTATTACTTATTAATTAATTAATGAATTTTTGTTATTAATTTTAATGTTAATAATAGGGAAGATGAGTAGTAGGTCTAGCAGGACTTTGTATGTTGGTAATCTCCCCGGCGATATTCGCGAGCGAGAAGTAGAAGATTTGTTCTACAAGGTAGTATCTATATATGCTTTTTAGCTTAGCTCGTTAATATATGTTTAATGTAGAACATCAACCCTAGGTTTGAGATTCTACTTGTTTGTTATTGTAAGTTTAAATAAACATTGTCCTAAGTAGACAACATTTGTGCACTTTAAATTGAACTTGTTTAACTGTGCGTGTGACAACGTTTGGTTAAGAGTTTGAACTAGTATTACGTGTTACGGCATTGTTTTAAGTTGAACCCTTGATGCTAACATTCGGTGCCAAGTTGAAGTAAATGTGACAATTGGGAAAGTATGTTCAGTTTCGCACACTTGTGAATTTACAAGAGATATATGATATATTTTGAGGTTTTGATTCTTTTAGTTTTTAAGAAAAGAATTGATAACTTACTTTAAACCATTTGATGGAACTCTGTGTTTGGAGAACATATCGAGTTTATGAAAACCTTGAGCTGTCTTTGTTCCTTTGGGAAACATTTAAGGTGCGTTTAGTTTTAGGAAACATTTTCTTTACGCGTTTAGATGATGTTGTATTATCTATTTTAAAGAATGAAAAGTGGGAGGTTTTGGGTTACAAGGAAAACATCAAAAGTTTGTTATCTAGTTTCCTTTGATGAGTTAAGAAATAGAAAATTTTCAGTTTTCTGGAAATTTTTAAGGAAAAACACCAATTTGAACACAATTTCTGCTTTCCTTGTTTTTGCAAAACCTTTTGTAGAATTAAGGGTATTTTCCTCAAACAAAATGCACCCTTATAAGTCTTAATATATGAGATTACGGGCTAATATAGATGAGTTTATTTGATATGATATCAATGCAGGGAGTAGTGCGTTTGATATATCTTAACTGGTTTATTTGATTTCAGTATGGTCCAATCGTGCACATTGATTTGAAAGTTCCACCAAGACCTCCAGGTTTTGCTTTTGTCGAGGTGAGCTTCACTTTGCTTATGTTGCTGCTTTCTTTTGTATAGTTCTTGTCCTCATATAGGTTGATGTTTTCTCTTTTTAGTTTGAGGAGGCTCGTGATGCTGATGATGCTATTCGTGGTCGCGATGGCTACGATTTTGACGGCCACAGATTAAGGGTTAGTTGCACTCACAAAATTTTATGCTGTTTCACGTGGTAGTAGAGCTACTGTCATGCATTTAACGTCATGTTATTTGAACAGGTGGAGCTTGCCCATGGTGGTCGTGGTACCTCATCTTCTAGAGATCGGCATAGCGGTGGTCGTGGTGGGCGGGATGGTGGTGTTTCTAGACGCTCTGATTACAGAGGTGCGATTTCAGCTTGTGGGTGCATTGCATTTTGTTAATTGTGAAGAGTTAGTTCACATATATAACTGTTTTGTATGATTGACGCAGTTTTGGTGACTGGGTTACCCTCTTCTGCATCGTGGCAAGACCTCAAGGTTAGTATGATTTGATATATAGCAATTGGATTTCTAAAACAAGTTTTCGGATTTTTTTCTCACTTAATTGCTTTTATATTATTTAACACTATAGTTGAACATAGCCTGAGCAAATGGACCAAGAACCAAACCGGAACCGATCCAACCCAAGCTGAATTTCAGACCCCCGGTCCGGTTCTTGGTTCTTTAATGTTACGAATTTTGGTTCTCAGGCCGGTTAGGTCTGGAACCGACGGTTATCGGATAGGATCCATAAGAAGTGTTGTTTTTAAAGATGGATTGGAATTTCAATAGTCAAAAGCCCTGTTTACTACTAGCATTTTCTTAATAAATAATAATTCGAACAAGAAAACAGAAAAAATTGATTTATGGTTTTTTTGACTTGTAGCTCTATTGTTTTTGGTGTTTTTTGGTCAGAACAGCAGCATATATAGTATGCTATAATCTGATTTTTTTTACTAGTTTTTGGTTCATATCGGTTGTTACCAAAATACCTGAACCAGTGAACCGTAACCGATACATGCTTTTCGGTCTGTTTCTCGGTTCCTAGGCGTTCTGTTTTTCGGTTCTTGGTTCTATTAGTTCCGTTCGGTTCCGGAACCGAGCTCACCCCTAGTAGAACGTGTAGATTACTTTGTACTGATAAAAGATTTACTGTTTTGGCAATGGTTATATACTTATATTATTGAATGTCTGGTCCATGAACTGTGATATTTTCTCATTGAACCTTTGTTAATCATAAATGTTTCATGGTTTTGTTTTATTGGCCAACATGTTAAGTAGACCTCAAAACAATCTCTGTAGTTGAACCAGTCTGTCTCGCAAGTATATTTCTCATAAAATCTCTTTTCTAATCAGGATCACATGCGCAAAGCTGGAGATGTTTGCTTCTCCCAAGTTTTTAGGGAGGGTACTGGTAAGTTTATTATCAGAATCAGTATTTTTAGGTTTTATAGAAAGCATAGACATTTTTAATTGACTAATCTTTTGTGGTGATATTTTATTGTTTTGCAGAAACCACTGGGATTGCGGACTACACAAACTATGACGACATGAAATATGCTGTAAAGTTTCTTTTAATATGTTTTCACTCTTTGTGATTTTGCATTCGTTCTAAAGTTATAGTTGTATTAACTTTTGTAAATTTCGGCTACAGATACGGAAATTGGACGACACTGAATTTCGGAATGCTTTCTCTCGTGCATACATACGTGTATGTTATTAATTAATATGGACTATAAACTATGTATTTTTTTTCTTTTCTTTTTATGTTCTAACCTATCTGCTTAAATTACCTATAGGTGGAAGAATATGATTCAAGACGTTCTAGGAGCCTGAGCCGAAGCAGGAGCAGGAGCCGTAGTTGGAGCCGAAGGTTGGAACATATTATATTGCACTATTTTCTTAAATTTGTTTTCCCCCACTAAAGTTGACAGATGTGAGTTTATGTTTCATTGTGCTCTTCACATTAGTTAAACTTAGTTTATATCTTCTTATATCCTCATGCAGCAAATCCCCAAAAGCAAAATCTTCTCGCCGCTCAAGATCTCTTTCTGAATCTGCCTCTCCTCGTTCTGGAACTAAACGTCGTTCTTTGTCAAGGTATGCTTCTTCTCCTATCTAAGATATTGGTCTGTGGTTTTGTGTGTGTAGCTGGATTAAAGACCTTAGATGTTACTAGCCAGTCTTGATGCTTGATATTGGTAATATCATTTAGTTGCTTTACTCTTGTTTTGTTCACTTTGATCATTGAATTGAAATGGTTTGCAATGAGTGTGATTAGCTGTTTCCAAGTTTTTTGACAAGTACACGAGCTGAAGCTATTTTTAGAACAACAAAGTGCATGCTTGTTAAGGGTCCTAGCTGTAGCGGTGTAACTGCAGTAGAAAACTTGTGTTTCTCTTGGGGGAGATCACATCTTACAATCTATGATCTATTTTTAAAGCATCATTCAGATACATCGAGTAACCTTGGGATTGCATTTTAGAACATAAACTAAAATGGTACAATTGGTGTAACACTTTCGGTTGTTGAGGTATGGTGCTTTGTATATGCCAGTTTTGGAATTTCGTATGGTGTTCATAACTAAGCATTGTTAATTCCCATGGGCGTGGGTGCTGGATTGGGAACACGAAGAATCTTGGATATGGATTGCAATGGTAAAGCTGGATTGTGAACTAGGCGCTAGATGGCTATGGACTATGGGAAACACAGTATAATTTCATTAGCACCCTTTTTTCTATTTGATTTATTAACATTTGGTACCTCCTAATTCATTAGGCATTATATAGGTCCTGTCATATATTGGTTTCTGTTGGGCTGCTAAACATTTGTGGATTTTCCATTCATTTATATTGATTATGGTCATTGACGTGGAAATGGCATCAAGGCTCTTGGATCAGAGTTCTTGAAGAGGAACGTGTGGATATTAAACTCGGTTGTTTCTGAAACTTTTGCAGATCCCCTTCAAGATCCAGATCTCCTGTACCGTCTGTAAGTGGAACCACTAATTGATTGTACCTGATAAAGTTAACCTTTGCTTGTAGGGGTGTAGTTTCTTGGTTTATCGTCACTATATCGGTCGTTTAATTATATTGTTAATATTCTTAATATCAATGTTGCGTGTCATGATCTGAGTTCAGCGTCAGAAGGTTGTTAGTAAAAGCCCCAAAAAATGCAGTCCAAGCAGAAGCAGGAGTCCGAGCAGAAGCAGGAGTCGTAGCAGGAGCAAGAGTTTATCAAGGTATAGTTTGTGTGCACTATGCTAATAGTATTTAATAGTTAACAGGTGTTAACATGGGCGAGCTGTGGGCCGGTTGGGTGATTTGTCAAAACGGGTCACTATTGGTACAAGTCAGGTCATGATGGCCCAGAAACACTTCTTTGTCTATTTTTTTTAAAGAATAATCAGTTCACTAAATGTGATAAAAAATAGTAGTACAATAGTATTCTGAATCTTTGAATAAAGTTGTTTAGGAGGTTTATGTATCAAAAATACACTTTTAGACCGCTTTCAACTTATTTGATGTATATAACTAGTTCCCTTCGCATCTAATTCTATTTGTTTGACCCATTTGAAATAAAATATACCCAGATGAAACCATATTTAAGTAAATGGGTTTGAATTGCCACCCCTAAGCTTAACTTTATATTGCATTTACGTGGTGCTGAAGCATTTATCATTTCTCCAGGTAATGATGATTTAACTGGTCGATGATCTGTTGATTATGAAGATGTGAAGGAGCATGAATAGTTGTCTTTATCTGGTGATGTTTACTTTTGAGTTCAGTAGTGGATTCTGTCTGAGATTTGACAACGGATTTTTTGAATGTTGGGTTTGTGTTGTCATTGCTAAACTAAACTGCTTTAAGGTTTAGATTTACTGCTTTAAATTTTATCCTTTGGGAGACTTTTATTAAATATATGCTACCGATTTCATTGTTACCACTTTTATTTGAATCAATTTAATCTCAGTGCTCCCCAACACTAAACACACTGCACACTGGGTATATAAATCTATCTGAACCGCCAGTGTTGCGAATGGATGGACGGTTTGGTAACATGTAATGGATTACCTAGCAACATCCCTCAATCAACCATTTACCCTTCCTTGAGTCTGAACTGGTCAGGAGGCGTAAAAGTTTAACACCTAAAAACCATTTAGCTAACTAAACGCCCTCTCCTTTGGTCAAACAATACAAGTTGGTAATGAAATCGTTTTATCTATATCATATGTTTAAATGAAGTCGCTTTGATAAAAAAAAAAATATCTCAAAAAAATTAAATTGTAAGCATAATATACATAAAGATAAGTTTAGCAATGTGATTGAACTATGAGTTAAATTAATCCGTGATTATTATGAAAATTACCTGCCAAAAATGTATGTAACAAAAATATTATAGATTTTTCAGTTTTGTAATTTAAAGGATAATTTCAAGTGCTTCTTGTGCATCCATATTTTTAGAAATTTTATCCACATCTCTTGAAATTTTTATCAAATCATAATCGTTCATATGTAACGAGTCGCACTTAAATCAGGTCTCCAAAGAAAGGAATTGGGTCATGTGGATGCTTAGACTTCAGCTTGATACAAAATGCTCAGTTACAAAACCTGTACACCGAATTCAGTATAAAATGAGCTATTCACAGTGTGCACCTCAAAATGAAGGAACTTGTGAAATTGGATATGTTCTATAACATTATTAGTTGAATTGATGAAAACACCAAAACCCATGCCAAGATTTTGTAAGTGACGCTCTTCCATTCTCGCACACCATTTCTTCTAGGATAAAAGAACGGAAATCCATGGTGAGACAAGTTATAGTGTCAGATTTGTCATACTCATGTATGGCTTTGTCGAATATATATATCTGTGATAGTGTCTTACTAGAGAACTTCCCATTAACCTATAGAAAACCCATTTTCTATTTTCAATTTTGTGAGCCGCGAAAACTGCCACAAAATATGTTTTTATTTTCACCCGAGTCTGTCATCAACTCATCATCTTGGTATAATGACAATCGCAATAAACGATAGAGGATAAATAATCATTACACAGATGGCAAGAAGTGACCAGAAATTTAGTGGGTGTCAGTTTTTCAATCAAAGAAGCAAGTCTTATCCCACATCAGCCAAAAAAATGCAAATGAAATTATGTTTAAAAAGAGGGTGAACAGCCTAACAAGCACCACCTTACTTGAACAAGATCTGTTCTATAGGCTCGTACTTCCGAATTCTTGATGCCTATAAGACAGAAACACAACTCTAATTGGTTTCGTGTTAATTTAAGATTGGTGATGTGGATCTTGCTCTTTTTACTAAAATAGGAATCCAGTTAAGGCTTTTTTTTTACTCCGTAAATAGGAATCCAGTTAAGAATATGGTGTCGTGGAATGTGTTGATTGATGGGTATAGCAAGTCGGGCTATATGATGTTGTGTTGCAAACGGGGTTGTTGGATTTTTACGCAAAGGTGGGAGATTTGAGTTCCGCAAAGAGAGTGTACAATGAAATGCCTCGTTAGGATGTTGTGGCAAATTATGCAATTATTTCGGCTCTTAGTAAGCATGGGTTTGTTAAAGACGCGCAAAATTTGTTTGACAGTATACGAGAAAGAATTCAGTTACATGTAATTCTATGGTCACTTGCTACTCAAAGATAGGTGACGTTCACTGAGCTCGGTTCATCTTTGATTCGAATCCCGTCAAAGATAGTCTCATGGAATGCAATGATAGATGGGCAATGTAAAGCTGGCCAACTTAGTTTAGCTGAAGAGTTATTCAACAGAATTGGTGACATGAAAAATAAATGCTCACTTATTGTCAGTTTCATAAATGAAAGAACCAAGTCTCATCCCACATCGGCCAAAAATGCAAATGAAATGGTGTTTAAAAAGAGGGTGAGCAAAGGAACCAGCACGACCTTACTTGAACAGGATCTGTTCTATAGGCTCGTACCTCTGTATTCTTGATTCCTCAAGAGACAGAAACCCATGTCTGGTTGATGCATCATGACCATGTAGCTAGAGCGTGATTAACCGAGCCTTATGGTCTCGGCCATGGTTCAGTAGAGGATCGTTGTCAGCCCATCTAATGGGTCTTGGCATGGCTACATGGTTGTCTGACAGACAAAACACCCTTTTTTTTGCTTCTTGAACCGAATCTGATCGATCTTATGTGTCTTCATGTCCCTTTGGTTACATTGACTGATGCCCACTAAATTCAGTGAAATTCTTCTTAATAGCAAGTAGCAACAGTTTTAACCTTTTTCATCCACCAAAACAACTTTCTAGTTTCTACTAATGTTGCTGACTATAACTGAAGACTACTCATGATAATAGTCAATAAACATAGCGAAAGATAATAGAATGAATTTTCACTTGCAGGCTTGCAGCCCACTAAATTCAGTGAAATTCTTCTTAATAGCAAGTAGCAACTGTTTTAACCTTTTTCATCCACCAAAACAACTTTCTACTAATGTTGCTGACTAGAATTGAAGACTACTCATGATAATAGTCAATAAACATAGGTAAAGATAATAGAATGATTTTTCACTTGCAGTGCACCATTCACTAGAAGCAAATCGTTAATACAACAAACTAAATGCGAAGAGAGAAAAAATGACTTCGTGAAAGACTTTTTTTTTTTTTTTTTTTTTTTTTGGCATCACGTGAAAGTTCTTGACAACCAAATTTCAAGAAAGGTAATGTAATTTGTTGAAATCACGCACTTGGCAAGGTTCCTTTTCTTAATTGAGAGAATACGCTAAATGTAATTTGACTTCAGTTATTGAGGTAACTCGTTTTAAATATACAACTTTAGTTGATGGGTTTTTGCTTAGCCAGTAACCACCACCAGTCATGGTTGATAAGCCAATTTTCAAGTGTTTTTCTTTCGTACAGAAAAATTGAAACAGGTAACCACCATCGACCAAAAGTTCAGTTCGTGCCTTGGTTTGAAGATCTAGCTTGCCTGTTAGAACCGTGCATGGTATAAACATGAATACGTACATATTACTGTATTTGGATGAGAGATATCAAGTTGTGACATTATGACCTTAGATTTCATATATGTATCTTACCTGTTGGTGAGGGTGATATCCATGCATATACTTCTATAGGAGTGAGTAAAGGATATTGCATTGAAACAAATCTTGGCAGATCCAAGTGAGATTATTAAATACGTAGTTGACATTGAAATATCTATCTTATTCTCGCTTGGCTAGCTACAAATTAATTAAAGATCCATTTAAATGGATGACCCAAGTGAGAAAAATTAAAAATACACTGTTAATATAATTATGGCATTGCTCTTCACACTTTAACTTGAGAGAACGACATCAAAGAAGATCTTGTGCAACTTGACATGATATATGATCTTGAAAGTAAAATTTCTTGAAGCTTTGAAACTTGAACCAAAGAACATAAACTTTGAAACCTGAACTCGAGAATATCAAACTTGAAACACGAACTTGATCAATTTCTAGAACTTGACACGAGATCTTACTAGCCGAGCTAACTACATTATTATCAAGATATATAGTATATGAATAATATGATTGCTCTTGTCGAATATATAAATGGGGCGGCATAAACCTCTCTATTTTTGACCAATTGCATCACACATGATCGAAAGAAGAAACAAACCTCATATGGTCATGACTTGTCCTATTAAGCTCACTCTATTAGCATATTTGCCATGTCGATCAAGTACACGTTGGTTTTGAAAAGAGGTTAATGGTGTCGCACACTCTCACATGAAGGGACACCACCATATCATCTAGCAATCATTCAGTTTATAGTTATTTTAATTATACTATAACTATGATTAGTAGTGGCGGAACTAAATAGAGCCGAGGGGTAGCGGTCGCTACCCCTGAACTTTTACCCGGTAGTGGGATTTTTGGCGATTTTTGGCCATTTTTTCGCGATTTCGCGACCCCTGAAACAAATTTTCGCTACCCCTAAACAAATTTTCATATTTCGCTACCCCTGATCTCGGCTCCTGGTTCTGCCACTGATGATTAGAGTTGTGGGTGTGCGGTGTGGTAAGCCTTTTGCCACGTTTGCCATTAGTCCTCTCTCAACTTCAAGTCAGCTTCCTTATTTTTTTCATGCCTTGTTAGGAGAGTTTGTACAAGATGAGAGATTCTAGTTGAAAAAAAAAAAAAAAACAAATGATTTAACTTGACAACTTTTACTGTATTCCGTATCATTTTCTTAATCCCATTACACATCAAAAAATTTCATTTTCACCTTTGTTATGTATTAGATGACCGACAAAATAGATGTGAAAAACTTTCACTCTTACTTTGATCATAGAGGAAAAGTAATCTAAAACATTTTGTAAAAACTACATATGTACTTTGAAAATTGCTAGACGGTTATCCGTGCTTAACGACGACAATTTATTTTTGTATCATCATTTTGTTTGTGTGTGTAATTTTTTATAGAGATTATTTCATAAATGGTCCCTGTGGTCTGTCGGGTTTAACGAGTTTAGTCCCTAAACTTTTTTTTAACGGATCCAGTCCTTGTGGTTGCGACCCATAACGGGTTTGGTCCCTGAGACTAACTGTCGTTAGTTTTTTCCGTTAGCTAACGACCGTTTGCAACAAAAGTTTGCACCGTTAGTCCTTTATACTAACGACCGTTTATACTTAACTCATTTTTTTTTCCTAAAAAAAAAATAAAATGGTTTTCTTATATTTTTTTTCTAAATATCTTTAAAATTTAAACACGTTTTTATACATATTTTTATACACGTTTTCATACACACATTTTTATACACACATTTTTTATACACACGTTTTTATATACATGTTTTTATACACGCTTTTATACACACGTTTTTATACACACAATAACTGATGAACCAAAAACATAATAGCAAAAAGATATACAATACATCTGATGAACATTTAATAATGTTAGCTTTAATTTTAGATAAAAGTGATGGTCATTCAATATTTCAATGAAGTTAGAACTTTGTATAAATATGGGCTTGTATTAGAGATAGAAAGTATTGTAAAAGCCCATTCCATGAGCTATAGCCCACAAGCCCATCAAAAGCCTTTAGGGCAATATCTCTTGTGCTATTTAAAGCACATTATCTCCTCATTTAGAGGGTGGTTCAGTGTGTGTGTAATGTGCAGCTAATAGAAAAAGTTCAACATCTATCTATCTCTCTTAAATATACGATCCATATACACCATTGTCCCATCATCTCTTCTTGTGTTTAACGTGCTTACATAAGTGTGATAAAGAGTGATTATCGACTATAACAAATAAAATCATACCTTCAATCATCTGTAAACCATGCTCTTCAACTGCTGCAAAAAAGATGCCATTTTTTTTATAGATCATCATATAAATAATGTTTTTAAGAAATGCTTACCTTCATCATTCTTATTTTTTTTAAGATATGCTGAATAAGGCTTCTTGTCCATTTTGGTTTGGTTGAGGGTTCTTCAACATTTTGAATTTCCGCATCATCATTCTCTATCTCCTCTTCATCATAATCATTCGTTTCTTCTTCTTTCTCATTCTCTATCTCTTCTTCTTCCTCATTCTCTATGTTCTCTGCATCATCATCCTTCGTTTCTCCTTCTTCTTCCTCCAATTCTTCTTCTTCGTCCTCCGTTTCTTCAGCTTTACAAGTCCTTCGTTTTCTGCTTTTGCCAAACATCATCTCTTCCAATTCTTCCATCGATTCTGTTTTCCAGTATTCAAACGCTGGGGTTTTTGGATTTTTCAGAAGTGAATTGGCATATATCACTTGCATTTTTAAGTTAAAGTTAGATTAAAAAAAATTTAGTTCATCATTTTGAACAGCCTAACAAGCACCACCTTAATTGAACAAGGCTTCTTGTCCATTTTGGTTTGGTTGAGGGTTCTTCAACATTTTGAATTTCTGCATCATCATTCTCTATCTCCTCTTCATCATAATCATTCGTTTCTTCTTCTTTCTCATTCTCTATCTCTTCTTCTTCCTCATTCTCTATGTTCTCTGCATCATCATCCTTCGTTTCTCCTTCTTCTTCCTTCAATTCTTCTTCTTCGTCCTCCGTTTCTTCAGCTTTACAAGTCCTTCGTTTTCTGCTTTTGCCAAACATCATCTCTTTCAATTCTTCCATCGATTATGTTTTCCAGTATTCAAACGCTGGGGTTTTTGGATTTTTCATAAGTGAATTGGCAAATATCACCTGCATTTTTAAGTTAAAGTTAGATTAGAAAAAATTTAGTTCATCATTTTTAATTTGTATCAACGATAAAAGTATATAGTAATTACCTCCAGTAGCAAGATTGGTCCACATAATCGTTTTCCGGGTATCCATCTTAACCTTTCGGACATTAGATAATCCACCACGTATTTTTTTGCTTCTTGAACCGAATCTGATCTATCTTATGTGTCTTCATGTCCCTTTGGTTACATTGACTGATGCCCACTAAATTCAGTGAAATTCTTCTTAATAGCAAGTAGCAACTGTTTTAACCTTTTTCATCCACCAAAACAACTTTCTACTAATGTTGCTGACTAAATTGAAGACTACTCATGATAATAGTCAATAAACATAGCGAAAGATAATAGAATGATTTTTCACTTGCAGTGCACCATTCACTAGAAATAGCCTACCGTTGTAGCAAATCGTTAATACAACAAACTAAATGCGAAGAGAGAAAAAATGACTTCGTGAAAGACTTTTTTTTTGGCATCATGTGAAAGTTCTTGACAACCAAATTTCAAGAAAGGTAATGTAATTTGTTGAAATCACGCACTTGGCAAGGTTCCTTTTCTTAATTGAGAGAATACGCTAAATGTAATTTGACTTCAGTTATTGAGGTAACTCGTTTTAAATATACAACTTTAGTTGATGGGTTTTTGCTTAGCCAGTAACCACCACCAGTCATGGTTGATAAGCCAATTTTCAAGTGTTTTTCTTTCGTACAGAAAAATTGAAACAGGTAACCACCATCGACCAAAAGTTCAGTTCGTGCCTTGGTTTGAAGATCTAGCTTGCCTGTTAGAACCGTGCATGGTATAAACATGAATACGTACATATTACTGTATTTGGATGAGAGATATCAAGTTGTGACATTATGACCTTAGATTTCATATATGTATCTTACCTGTTGGTGAGGGTGATATCCATGCATATACTTCTATAGGAGTGAGTAAAGGATATTGCATTGAAACAAATCTTGGCAGATCCAAGTGAGATTATTAAATACGTAGTTGACATTGAAATATCTATCTTATTCTCGCTTGGCTAGCTACAAATTAATTAAAGATCCATTTAAATGAATGACCCAAGTGAGACACATTAAAAATACACTGTTAATATAATTATGGCATTGCTCTTCACACTTTAACTTGAGAGAACGACATCAAAGAAGATCTTGTGCAACTTGACATGATATATGATCTTGAAAGTAAAATTTCTTGAAGCTTTGAAACTTGAACCAAAGAACATAAACTTTGAAACCTGAACTCGAGAATATCAAACTTGAAACACGAACTTGAATTTCTAGAACTTGACACGAGATCTTACTAGCCGAGCTAACTACATTATTATCAAGATATATAGTATATGAATAATATGATTGCTCTTGTCGAATATATAGATGGGGCGGCATAAACCTCTCTATTTTTGACCAATTGCATCACACATGATCGAAAGAAGAAACAAACCTCATATGGTCATGACTTGTCCTATTAAGCTCACTCTATTAGCATATTTGCCATGTTGATCAAGTACACGTTGGTTTTGAAAAGAGGTTAATGGTGTCGCACACTCTCACATGAAGGGACACCACCATATCATCTAGCAATCATTCAGTTTATAGTTATTTTAATTATACTATAACTATGATTAGAGTTGTGGGTGTGCGGTGTGGTAAGCCTTTTGCCACGTTTGCCATTAGTCCTCTCTCAACTTCAAGTCAGCTTCCTTATTTTTTTCATGCCTTGTTAGGAGAGTTTGTACAAGATGAGAGATTCTAGTTGAAAAAAAAAAAAAAAACAAATGATTTAACTTGACAACTTTTACTGTATTCCGTATCATTTTCTTAATCCCATTACACATCAAAAAATTTCATTTTCACCTTTGTTATGTATTAGATGACCGACAAAATAGATGTGAAAAACTTTCAGTCTTACTTTGATCATAGAGGAAAAGTAATCTAAAGCATTTTGTAAAAACTACATATGTACTTTTAAAATTGCTAGACGGTTATCCGTGCTTAACGACGACAATTTATTTTTGTATCATCATTTTGTTTGTGTGTGTAATTTTTTATAGAGATTATTTCATAAATGGTCCCTGTGGTCTGTCGGGTTTAACGAGATTAGTCCCTAAACTTTTTTTTTAACAGATCCAGTCCTTTTGGTTGCGACCCATAACGGGTTTGGTCCCTGAGACTAACTGTCGTTAGTTTTTTTCCGTTAGCTAACGACCGTTTGCAACAAAATTTTGCACCGTTAGTCCTTTATACTAACGACCGTTTATACTTAACTCATTTTTTTTTCCTAAAAAAAAAAAAAATGGTTTTCTTATATTTTTTTTCTAAATATCTTTAAAATTTATACACGTTTTTATACATATTTTTATACACGTTTTCATACACACATTTTTATACACACATTTTTTATACACACGTTTTTATATACATGTTTTTATACACGCTTTTATACACACGTTTTTATAAACGTTTTTATACACACAATAACTAATGAACCAAAAACATAATAGCAAAAAGATATACAATACATCTGACGAACATTTAATAATGTTAGCTTTAATTTTAGATAAAAGTGATGGTCATTCAATATTTCAATGAAGTTAGAACTTTGTATAAATATGGGCTTGTATTAGAGATAGAAAGTATTGTAAAAGCCCATTCCATGAGCTATAGCCCACAAGTCCATCAATAGCCTTTAGGGCAATATCTCTTGTGCTATTTAAAGCACATTATCTCCTCATTTAGAGGGTGGTTCAGTGTGTGTGTAATGTGCTGCTAATAGAAAAAGTTCAACATCTATCTATCTCTCTTAAATATACGATCCATATACACCATTGTCCCATCATCTCTTCTTGTGTTTAACGTGCTTACATAAGTGTGATAAAGAGTGATTATCGACTATAACAAATAAAATCATACCTTCAATCATCTGTAAACCATGCTCTTCGACTGCTGCAAAAAAGATGCCATTTTTTTTATAGATCATCATATAAATAATGTTTTTAAGAAATGCTTACCTTCATCATTCTTATTTTTTTTAAGATATGCTGAATAAGGCTTCTTGTCCATTTTGGTTTGGTTGAGGGTTCTTCAACATTTTGAATTTCCGCATCATCATTCTCTATCTCCTCTTCATCATAATCATTCGTTTCTTCTTCTTTCTCATTCTCTATCTCTTCTTCTTCCTCATTCTCTATGTTCTCTGCATCATCATCCTTCGTTTCTCCTTCTTCTTCCTCCAATTCTTCTTCTTCGTCCTCCGTTTCTTCAGCTTTACAAGTCCTTCGTTTTCTGCTTTTGCCAAACATCATCTCTTCGAATTCTTCCATCGATTATGTTTTCCAGTATTCAAACGCTGGGGTTTTTGGATTTTTCAAAAGTGAATTGGCATATATCACCTGCATTTTTAAGTTAAAGTTAGATTAAAAAAAATTTAGTTCATCATTTTGAACAGCCTAACAAGCACCACCTTAATTGAACAAGGCTTCTTGTCCATTTTGGTTTGGTTGAGGGTTCTTCAACATTTTGAATTTCTGCATCATCATTCTCTATCTCCTCTTCATCATAATCATTCGTTTCTTCTTCTTTCTCATTCTCTATCTCTTCTTCTTCCTCATTCTCTATGTTCTCTGCATCATCATCCTTCGTTTCTCCTTCTTCTTCCTCCAATTCTTCTTCTCCGTCTTCCGTTTCTTCAGCTTTACAAGTCCTTCGTTTTCTGCTTTTGCCAAACATCATCTCTTCCAATTCTTCCATCGATTCTGTTTTCCAGTATTCAAACGCTGGGGTTTTTGGATTTTTCAGAAGTGAATTGGCAAATATCACCTGCATTTTTAAGTTAAAGTTAGATTAAAAAAAAATTTAGTTCATCATTTTTAATTTGTATCAACGATAAAAGTATATAGTAATTACCTCCAGTAGCAAGATTGGTCCACATAATCGTTTTCCCGGTATCCATCTTAACCTTTCGGACATTAGATAATCCACCACGTATTGGCACCAATCCATTTCTCTTACCTTCTCAAGATCGATAAGAGATGGGATGACTCCTAGATTCAGAGTCCCTGTTGATACCACATGGGACAAAATAGTACAAAACAATACTAGGAAGTTCATCTTAAACAGCTTTTCACTATCATTTGTCTTAATTTGATGCCTAATTACTTTCATCAATTGTTTAGCATGCAATCTAGGAATATCCTTGTATTGTTTTTTCCATTCTATGTAGGTTTCATTTGATATTTCCTTCAAAATATCACGTACATCAACTGCAAATGTGCCCATTGGGAATTCGAATGTTTGGTGAACTAGTTTAGGGGTTATGTGTATAGTTTCACCAAATACATTCAGGATTCCTGATTCACCGTCAAACCAATTTAGCAACCAATACCCCAAACGACCTGACATTATATTTATTTCAAACTCCAACAACGATGCAAAACCCAAACTTGAAACTGCTTGTTTTTGATCCTCGGTTATTTTCTGAACAGTCTCAAATAATGGACCAGGAAAGTTTTTTATTTTAATCGATGGAAACTTTTTTTGCTTGGGTTGGAGAAGACTTGGTACAGGCTTAAGGTCTTCAGAGAGAACAGGTTTGGAAGGTTTAGCTGAACCTGAAGGTTTGGAAGTAGAATCGATCGGTTGCAGGTTTTGTTTTGGTTTTGAATAACTTGTTTGTCAGCTTTTGATGAACGACCAAATGCATCATCAACAAAGTCATCATCACTTGGTGAATAAGCTTTTAAAGTGATCGTTTGCTTTGCTTTTTTAAGCCTCTTTACCTATCCACTAAAACAAACACCCACTCATGAACATACTTTCAATGCAAAATAACTATAAACACTTTTTTTTCATCTAAAAACTTAAAACAGCTGATATAAGGTGGTGTTTGTTTCATCTTATATAACTGGCTTGAGTCTTATAAACCGAAGATTTTCAAAATAAGCCACAATGCCAGCTATATAAGCTGAAACAAACACCAACGCACTAAGTCGCCTATAATTGATGAACATACTTTCAATGTGAAATAACTGATGAACCTAAAAGCTTTGAAACACAACCGACGCTAACTGATGAACCAAAACAGTTTGAAAGACAACCGACGTTAACTGATAAACCAAAACACTTGGAAAGACAACCGACGCAAACTGATGAAATTACTTTCAATTCAAAATAACTATAAACACTTTTTTCATCTAAAAACTTAAAATAACTGATATAAGGTGGTGTTTGTTTCATCTTATATAGCCAGCTTGCGACTTATAAACCGAATATTTTCAAAATAAGCCACAATGCCAGCTATATAAGCTGAAACAAACACCAACGCACTAAGTCGCATATAACTGATGAACATACTTTCAATGCGAAATAACTGATGAACCTAAAAGCTTTGAAACACAACCAACACTAACTGATGAACCAAAACACTTTGAAAGACAACCGACGCTAACTGATGAAATTACTTTCAACGCAAAACATGATTATCAACTTATTCTAATATATCCGCAACCTACTTACAATTAAAAGTAACTGATGAATATAACAAGCAATAACTGATGAACCTACTTACAATTAAAAATAACAAGCAAAACAATAACGGATGGATCAAAAACTGAAGAACATACTTTCAATGCCAAAAACTGAAACATAACTGATGAACACATCAAAATCACGGTTTTATACCTTTTAAAGCTCGTCGGTCTTGTAATCGTTTTGATCTCCTTTCTACTTCCACATTGCTTCCAGATTCTAAAAAAATTTATTAAAAAAAAAAAAATAAAAAAAAAAAATTAAAATCTTATTAAACAAAAATAAAGTAAAAAATAAACTGATAAAAAATTCCTAATTCTTACGCATTTTACTTCGTCTAGGTTCTAAAAAATAAGCATGCACAAATTAAAATTAAAACAAAATTATAATAAATTAAAACAAAATTAAAACATAAATGATAAACTTACCAGCTTGATTCATCTTTTCGAGTATAAATTTTTGTGATTTAATCGATGATATATGATCGGAAGTAGAAACCCTAAATTTTTCCCCAAATTTTGATCGCCTTCGGAAATAGAGAGAGAATGGAGTTGGATGAGTGAAACGAATGTGAGAAAGGTTTGGAGGGAAGAGAGAGAAGACGGTTTTTGTTTCTAAAATTACTCTTCTATCCTTGAGCGTGCTTTTTTTTTGCCCATTTAAATAGCAACCGTGGGATTGGTTTTGGTCAAAGATTAGATTGATCGGATGGCTACAAAAGCTTTTTAGGCCTTTTAATTTGCATCCCCTTTGTAGGGGATCGCAACTCAAGCATAAAGATAAGTTTAGCAATGTGATTGAATTATGTGCTAAATTAATCCGTGATTACTATGAAAATTACCTGCCAAAAATGTATGTAACAAAAATATTATAGATTTTTCAGTTTTGTAATTTAAAGGATAATTTCAGTAAAGTTGATTGTAAGAATTTAAATCATCGAATCACCATCAAGTGCTTCTTGTGCATCCATATTTTTAGAAATTTTATCCACGTCTCTTGATATTTTTATCAAATCATAATCATTCATATGTAACGAGTCGCACTTAAATCAGGTCTCCAAAGAAAGGAATTGGGTCATGTGGATGCTTAGACTTCAGCTTGATACAAAATGCTCAGTTACAAAACCTGTACACGGAATTCAGTATAAAATGAGCTATTCACAGTGTGCACCTCAAAATGAAGGAACTTGTGAAATTGGATATGTTCTATAACATTATTAGTTGAATTGATGAAAACACCAAAACCCATGCCAAGATTTTGTAAGTGACACTCTTCCATTCTCGCACACCATTTCTTCTAGGATAAAAGAACGGAAATCCATGGTGAGACAAGTTATAGTGTCAGATTTGTCATACTCATGTATGGCTTTGTTGAATATATATATCTGTGATAGTGTCTTACTAGAGAACTTCCCATTAACCTATAGAAAACCCATTTTCTATTTTCAATTTTGTGAGCCGCGAAAAGTGCCACAAAATATGTTTTTATTTTCACCCGAGTCTGTCATCAACTCATCATCTTGGTATAATGACAATCGCAATAAACGATAGAGGATAAATAATCTTTACACAGATCGCAAGAAGTGACCAGAAATTTAGTGGGTGTCAGTTTTTCAATCAAAGAAGCAAGTCTTATCCCACATCAGCCAAAAAAATGCAAATGAAATTATGTTTAAAAAGAGGGTGAACAGCCTAACAAGCACCACCTTACTTGAACAAGATCTGTTCTATAGGCTCGTACTTCTGAATTCTTGATGCCTAT
Source organism: Artemisia tridentata subsp. tridentata (assembly GCA_021014915.2). Taxonomy (NCBI): domain Eukaryota; kingdom Viridiplantae; phylum Streptophyta; class Magnoliopsida; order Asterales; family Asteraceae; genus Artemisia; species Artemisia tridentata. The sequence goes on from CP139507.1 coordinate 110,212,986, forward strand.
AAGACAGAAACACAACTCTAATTGGTTTCGTGTTAATTTAAGATTGGTGATGTGGATCCTGCTCTTTTTACTAAAATAGGAATCCAGTTAAGGCTTTTTTTTTACTCCGTAAATAGGAATCCAGTTAAGAATATGGTGTCGTGGAATGTGTTGATTGATGGGTATAGCAAGTCGGGCTATATGATGTTGTGTTGCAAACGGGGTTGTTGGATTTTTACGCAAAGGTGGGAGATTTGAGTTCCGCAAAGAGAGTGTACAATGAAATGCCTCGTTAGGATGTTGTGGCAAATTATGCAATTATTTCGGCTCTTAGTAAGCATGGGTTTGTTAAAGACGCGCAAAATTTGTTTGACAGTATACGAGAAAGAATTCAGTTACATGTAATTCTATGGTCACTTGCTACTCAAAGATAGGTGACGTTCACTGAGCTCGGTTCATCTTTGATTCGAATCCCGTCAAAGATAGTCTCATGGAATGCAATGATAGATGGGCAATGTAAAGCTGGCCAACTTAGTTTAGCTGAAGAGTTATTCAACAGAATTGGTGACATGAAAAATAAATGCTCACTTATTGTCAGTTTCATAAATGAAAGAACCAAGTCTCATCCCACATCGGCCAAAAATGCAAATGAAATGGTGTTTAAAAAGAGGGTGAGCAAAGGAACCAGCACGACCTTACTTGAACAGGATCTGTTCTATAGGCTCGTACCTCTGTATTCTTGATTCCTCAAGAGACAGAAACCCATGTCTGGTTGATGCATCATGACCATGTAGCTAGAGCGTGATTAACCGAGCCTTATGGTCTCGGCCATGGTTCAGTAGAGGATCGTTGTCAGCCCATCTAATGGGTCTTGGCATGGCTACATGGTTGTCTGACAGACAACACACCCTTTTTTTTGCTTCTTTAACCGAATCTGATCTATCTTATGTGTCTTCATGTCCCTTTGGTTACATTGACTGATGCCCACTAAATTCAGTGAAATTCTTCTTAATAGCAAGTAGCAACTGTTTTAACCTTTTTCATCCACCAAAACAACTTTCTAGTTTCTACTAATGTTGCTGACTATAACTGAAGACTACTCATGATAATAGTCAATAAACATAGCGAAAGATAATAGAATGAATTTTCACTTGCAGGCTTGCAGCCCACTAAATTCAGTGAAATTCTTCTTAATAGCAAGTAGCAACTGTTTTAACCTTTTTCATCCACCAAAACAACTTTCTACTAATGTTGCTGACTAGAATTGAAGACTACTCATGATAATAGTCAATAAACATAGCGAAAGATAATAGAATGATTTTTCACTTGCAGTGCACCATTCATTAGAAATAGCCTACCGTTGTAGCAAATCGTTAATACAACAAACTAAATGCGAAGAGAGAAAAAATGACTTCGTGAAAGACTTTTTTTTTTTTTTTGGCATCACGTGAAAGTTCTTGACAACCAAATTTCAAGAAAGGTAATGTAATTTGTTGAAATCACGCACTTGGCAAGGTTCCTTTTCTTAATTGAGAGAATACGCTAAATGTAATTTGACTTCAGTTATTGAGGTAACTCGTTTTAAATATACAACTTTAGTTGATGGGTTTTTGCTTAGCCAGTAACCACCACCAGTCATGGTTGATAAGCCAATTTTCAAGTGTTTTTCTTTCGTACAGAAAAATTGAAACAGGTAACCACCACCAGTCATGGTTGATGAGAGATATCAAGTTGGGACATTATGACCTTAGATTTCATATATGTCTTACCTGTTGGTGAGGGTGATATTGTCAAATTAAGTGAGCGGAAGCAAAATTAAGTGATTTGGGAGAGGAAATGATGTTATTGCATTGACTGAAAATGAGGAGTAATAATCTCCTTTTATAAAAGTTGTTTAGAAGGAAAAGACGACTAACAGCTATGTAGCTAACTATTAACAAAGTTACATTTTCTACCCTCTACTTTACAATACATGATAAAATGAACTTATACTTTCTATAGCCTCCCCTCAAGTTGGAACTTCTGTGAAACCCAACTTGGAACTCAAAAAAGAATGCTGTTGTTGGCCCAATGCTTTTGTCATGAGATCTGCCAGTTGTAAGTGTGTGGGAATGTATGCAGTTTGAAGAAACCCATCCTGAACTTTATCTCTGGTAAAGTGACAATCTATGTCCAGGTGTTTAGTCCTCTCATGAAAACAGGGATTGGCTGCAATTTGTTGAGCTGCTTTATTGTCACAGAAAAGAGTTATAGGAACTTGAACAGGAATATGAAGATCTTTCAACAGATAAGTGAGCCAAACTAGTTCACAAGTGGTTGTAGCCATGCTTCTATATTCTGCTTCTGTTGATGATCTTGAAACTATAGCCTGCTTTTTTGTCTTCCATGAAACTAAAGCATGACCCAAGAATATGCAATAACCTGTCAAAGACTTCCTAGTCATTAAACAAGAAGCCCAATCTGCATCAGAGAACCCTGCAACCTTTAGCTGAGGCTGCACTGGATAGAACAAACCTTTTGAGATGGTACCTTTCAAATACCTCAAAAGATGTATAGCAGCTTGCATGTGTGGTTCTTTTGGAGCTGAGATAAACTGACTCAAATGTTGTACTGCATATGAGATGTCAGGTCTAGTCATTGACAGATAAAGCAACCTTCCCACAAGTCTTCTATAAGAATCTGGTGTCTTCAAAGGAGCACCTTTATCCAGAGAAAGTTTCAAGTTCTGAGGAAGAGGAAAATTAGTTGGTTTGCCTGCTGTTAATCCTGCATCCTTAAGCAAATCTAGAATATACTTTCTCTGATGCAAATAGGTACCAGTAGATGTTCTGCACAACTCAATACCCAAAAAATATCTTGCAAGCCCCAAATCTTTGATTGTGAATTTATCATCCAAAGCTTTCTTAACTGCTTGAATTTCATTGTCTGAATTACCAGTGACTAAAATGTCATCAACATAAACTAAAGCAGCTGTGAATGTATCACCAACAGTCTTCACAAACAAAGAATAATCATGCTTTGATTGAACAAAACCTAAAGAAATGAGAAACTTGGACAATTCTTGGTTCCATTGCCTTGAAGCCTGTTTTAGTCCATATAATGATTTATTGAGCTTGCAAACTTGTCCTGGCAATGCTTTTGTGTAACCCTCGGGTGGTTTCATGTAAATTTCTTCATCAACATAACCATGGAGGAAAGCATTATTTACATCTAACTGATGTAAAGGCCAATCTTTGGCTGTGGCAATAGCAATGAGAACTCTCACAGTAGCAGCTTTGGCAACAGGTGAAAAGGTGTGAGTGTAATCAGTTCCTTCCTTCTGATCAAATCCTCTTATAACAAGTCTTGCTTTTAATCTCTCCACATTTCCATCAGGATAGTACTTTGTTTTGAACACCCATTTTGAAGAAATTGCCTTTTTTCCATCAGGAAGATCAGTTAACTCCCGGGTATTGTTTTCTTCTAGAGCATTTATTTCATTATCCATTGCTTTAACCCAGTTAGGATCTGAAGCTGCTTGACTATATGAAGTAGGTTCAATAGCATTCAGGACATGATACAAAGATGCTAAGTATTCCTTTGGAAACTGATCAAAATCTTGAGAGTGGAATAGAGGATAAACAGGCTGTTTGGATTGAGGATCTTTGTTGACCATAGCTGCCTTTGAAGTAACAAAGTCTTTCAACCATGATGGTTTATTTGAGGACCTACCAGACCTTCTGACATTAGCAGGTGGAATAGGAGGTGTTGGTATTGCTGGTTCACTTTGAGGAGCAGGCTCAGACTGAACTTGTGGTTCAAAATCAGGAGTTGGTGAGTGTTCAGGCTGGTTATTGGTTTGTAAAGGATCAGTGTTTTGGTGTGTCTCATTCTCATCTTCATCACAAGACCACATAGGTTGAGTAAACACAGGGGAAGGAGACTGAGTCACAATTGTTTCCTTAAAAGGAAAAACATTTTCTTTGAAAACTACATCCCTGCTACAAAACACTTCCTTTGTCTGTAAATCATACAACTTATACCCCTTTTGCCCTGGTGAATAGCCTATTAGCACACATCTATTACCTCTAGGCTCAAACTTATCCTTATGGGGTTTTGTAACTGCTGCATAACATAGACATCCAATTGTCCTAAGATTTTCATATGAAGGAGCAACTCCATGTAAGATTTCAAAAGGACTTTTCCAGCCTAGAATTTTCATGGGCATTTTATTTATCAGATAAGTTGCTGTAAGAACACAATCTCCCCAAAATTTGTTTGGTAAGTTAGCATGCATCTTAAGGGCTCTTGCAGTGTCTAAGAGATGCCTATGCTTTCTTTCTACTATCCCATTCTGTTGGGGAGTGTAAACCATTGATCTTTGATGCACAATACCCAGTGAATTCAAAAGTGTCAAACAAGCCTTATTAGCTATCTCAGTCCCATTATCTGACCTCAGAAACTTAGGTTTAGCATCATAATGATTCTTAATGTAGGAAAAAAACAGGACAAAGTGTCATGAATTTGATCTTTTTTGTGAATTAAGTAGGTCCAAGTACATCTGGTGTAATCATCTACTATGGTTAAAAAGTAGTGTGCACCATTAAGAGATGGAGTTTTGTAAGGACCCCAGAGATCAACATGAATAAGTTCTAAAGATACTTTGGATCTGGTTTGACTTAAAGGAAAGGGTAACCTGTGATGTTTTGCAAGCATACAGGTATCACAAAAGAAATGAGAAACATTCACATTTTTGCATTCATTTACATGAATCAATTTTGATACAGAGGTATGTCCAAGCCTAGAATGAAACAAGTCAACACTAACATCACTAGACTTGTCCTGAACAACTTTATTAACAAAAAAAGAAAGAACAGGAAAAGAAGTTTGTAAAGAAGTTTGGGAAGAAGGTTTGCAGATGTAAAGGTTATTAAACCCTTGTCCAGCAGCTAGAACTTGTCTAGTTGAAGGGTCCTGTAGCACAAACCAAGTAGGAAAGAAAATGGCTATAAGAAGCTGATCATTGAGTAGTTTTTCTACTGATAGCAAGTTAACCTTAAAATCAGGAACATAAAAAACATCATTTAGGGTGAGAGTGTCACTAATTCTTATCTTCCCAACTTTGGTAACCCATTTACAAGTCCCATCAGGCAATTTAATCCTAATAGGTCTCTTAAGAATCTTAATGGACTGAAATAAGTGTAAATGTGGTGACATGTGGTCTGAGGCACCAGTATCAGTCACCCAATCTACCTCAATATTAAGCCCCACATTATCAACCAATAGCTTTATAGAGGCATGAAATGATAGACCAGTGTGAATATGTTTGCCATGAAGAAATATACCTGCATGAGGCTTGGAAGTACTAGCCTCATTGCTGTTGCAGTCAATTCCTTTTCCTTTGAACATCTTCATCATTTCTTGACAAACAGCATTCACCAATTTTTGATCCAAGTCCATCTTTTCACCCATGGTATGTGCTTAAACACATACTTTTATTTGACCAAAACCGGACCCAAAACGACCAAAAACTAACCATAAATGCCAAAGATATTGTGTTTTTGTGTTTGTTTCTATGCAGGTACGGATATCTAGAAAAATCAAGAAAAAGACAAAGACGAGCACGGGAATTGGAAAAGAGCTCAAAAGACGGGACCCGGGAAGAAATTCACGAGTTTGGTCGAGTTATTGTGCAAAAATCCTGAAGAGCCCTTGGATTATTTTTAGTTGGCAAAATATGTCCTCGGATTAATTTTACAAAATTGGCAAGGTTGGTCCCTTCAATTTACATGTTTACAAATTTGGTTCCTAAATATAATCCAACTCATCCTACTTTTATTAAAACTACACTACGGGATCCACTTAAACCCTTTAACAACACACTTAAATTAAAACCCAAACCATCGCAGGCCCACTACCCCATCGATACCCGGCCCAATCTTAACCATTAAACCACCCACGCAAGCCCACCAAAAATAACAACCGGATCCACCACTTAGACCCAACCCGCTACCCCTTAGCTAAATACAACACCGGGTAGCAATGAATGGTCAAACCCCTCTTTGGTAGTCAATATCTCAATTAAACACCAAAGCAACCCTAATTCGCTACACCATCTTCTTCCACCCCTAAACACCCGCCTCTAATTCCCTCCATCCACCTCACCACAACAGTCCAAAGATTCACATGGGTGTGTCTTGGTCCCCCCCCCTCCACGATGGCAATCCGAGGACAAGAAGGAGATCAACGGCTCAAACTTAATGTTGTGGAGAACAAGATTAATCCAAGGGTCGAAAGAAGCACAAGGAACACTCTCACGAAGAAAACACAAGAGAACTAGGGTTTTTTATTTTAGTAGTATATATAGTAGCAGCCGAATGTCATTTTTTCTTCTTGTCCCATTTTTTCATGTTTTTAGAAAAAATGTTAGACCACTTTAATTGATGCTTTCTTAGTGTAATTTTTCTTCAAAGGTACTTTGTAATTTTTATTTGTAATCTACTCTTGTTTTAATTTAAGTTCATTTTTGTTTATTCGGTTTATTTGTTTGCCTGCCTCTTCTTGTTCTTGTTAGCTGCTTCATATTGTTGGATTTAGTTATTTAGTTATTTAGTTATTTAGGTACGAGATCAGTTTTATGGTTTAGTTATTTAGTGATTTCGTGGTGAATGTTTTGGTTTGAGTTTATTGTTTTATTGTTCGATATCAGTTTCATGTTTTATTGTTGTGTTTGTGTTGAGTTTATTGTTTGTGTTTTGAGTTGAATATTTAGCTATGCTTAGATCTAGTATGGTTTGTTTGAGTTTATTGTGTAGGCTTTGTTCATGTTACTTTGAGTAAGTTGCAAGAGTAAAGATTGAAAAAAAAAAATAATAATAATAATAATAAAGAGCAAAAGTGCAAGAGGTGGGATTCGAACCCCAGACCTCTCGCTTAGCAAAACCCCCACAAACACCCCACGTTTACCAACTGCGCTAGCTCTTCTAATTAGTTATCATTTACAAAATTTTATATTTAATTTAGTTTGTCTTTGTTTTCATTTAATCTCACTTAAGCTGTTAGGCTTGTTGAACAGCTTATTTCAATAAGCTGTTTCACCTTTATTATTTTTCCTAGTTTACTTTTACTTCAAAGTAGTTACTCAAAAATTTTCAGATTTTTATTTTAAGGTTTAGTATTTTTTATAAATTAATTTAGTTTAATTAGTTTTTAATGCGTAATAAATAATTCAAAAGTCAAAAAAATATTTTTCTTTTTTTCAAAAATTTTCTTTTATCAGTTTTAATTTAGGAAAATTATTTTCAAAATTTTAGGTTTTTAAAAATTAGCTTTTCACTTTTATTCGCGTTTTTAAATTTCGTAGCGTAACGTTTTAAATTCCGGTTTTCGTTTTTTAATTCACATGTTTAGTTTATTTGTACCCGTAGCCTTATTAGTTGTTTTTATTAGTTGTTTTTTAGGATTAATGCTTAGTTTAATTGTTCTATTAGCTTAGTTTAATTAGTTTATCTTGTTTGTTATTTTTATATTAGTAGTGTAATCCAAAAAAATTCTCACTCTTTTTCACATTCACTACACGAATCACGTTCCGGGAACACAAATTCCATTCGATCTTCGTCGGGACAACGAACCTGGGCTTTGCATATTTCCGGTGCAATTCTCCCTTGACGAATATAAATTGTTTTGTATGAATCAATTTTTGGCGCCGCTGCCGGGGAAGGTTGAAGTGAGTGCGTGATTCCGTTTTTCGATTCGTGTCTTGAAGAATCTTCCTCGTGAAGTTTCGTAAATATCTTGTAAATATTTTTTCTACCCAAAAATCCAAAAAAAAAAAAAAAATTAAAAAACTTTGAAAAACCCAAAAAGATTTTCATTTCAAAATTTATTTTCCTTTTTGTTTTTCAAAATGTTTTTCAAAAATTCCAAAAAGATTCTTCTTATCCCTCTTATCCGTTTGATTCTTTCTCTCCGTGCCCTCTTATCCGTTTAATTCCTTTTCTCACCTTCTTACCCTTTTTGATTCTTTATCCCTTTACCCTCTATCCATTTGATTCTAAACTTCTTATACCTTTCTTCTATGTCGTCACTGGGCTATTGCTGCTTTCGTTGCAGAGGTCCAGTGGGTGATAATTTTCGTTGTTCCAAGTGTTCGTGTGTGAAGTGTGGAAATGATGCACCTGACGGATCTTGTTATTGGTGTGATTTAGCCCTCAAAGAGCTTAATTCCATCGATAATTCTCAAAGTATTTCCGAACACTCTCCACAACCCCAGCCATCCTCACTCACTCAGCATAAGTGCTTTGTATGTGGAGATCCGTTGGGGGATAATTCACTTTGTGAACGATGCTTCTGCAAAGGATGTGGGTTTACCCATGGACTTTGCGTGTGTTGCACTCCTGAAATCGAAAATACACTTAATTGTCCAAATTTTCAAAACGATTTCAACCCTCCTCAAGATTCATTTTGGCAAGAACCATGTTATCAAAACTTCAATGATACATCATTCCAAAATATGCCAAATGATCTTTGTGAGTGTTGTGGAGGTCCTTATAATGGTGGGAATTGTCCCGGTTGTAGCATGGTGGAATCGGGAAACGGGTTTGTCTATGACCAAAATCCTTATTCCTACCATGAAACAACCGACTTTTTCGACCAGCCCCCACAACACCAGATGGAGACATATTCTTGTGAATATTGTGGAGGTAGTCCTCACCCGGGTTTTGATTGTCAAACAGGGAACACGTTTGTCTATGAACAAGTTCCATGTAATCAAAATTTCGGGTATGACCATTGTCCATATAATTCACCGAATCAGTCACAACAATATTATTGTTGTGAGTACTGTGGAGGTCCTCACTATAGCTCTGATTGTCAAACGAGGAGCCCGCTTGTCTATGAGCACGATCCTTGTAACAATTTTGACTATTCTTATCATGACCAACCTCCACAGTATCAAACGATTCAAACTCAACCGCAACCATCTCCTCAAAAATTATTCCAAGACATTCATGATGCTAGGAAAAATCTTCTGGATTCTGCTTTCGAAGATGTATTCCAAAAACTTCATGATGTAAGGAATGCATTTAATGCTTGGGCTGCTAAACAGACCCAAGAGGATCGTCATGGTGAATCTATGGAAGATTTACTCGCCATTGAACGTGCAGCACATAACCGTTTCTTGTTTAATAAGGCTTGCATGCTCGATGACGAAGATGACGACGAAGATGAGAGTGCTATTCCTTTAAATGATAACATTTCTCAACCCTCTCAGTCTAGACCCGAGGACTCTCTAATTATGGGGGATGAGCATTTTAGCACTGTTCCTGAAAAGGAATCGGACGAATTCATAAAGTCTAGTGCTGAGAACCTTGTCCCAACCCCAAGTGAGTCTGAGGAGATATTTGACAGAGAATGTGATTCTCCGATTTTTGGAGAATCTCTTGACATCTCTGAGGTTACTTCCGGGATTTTCTCTAACACTCTTTTTGAATTTGATGACGATTGCTTTTCTAGCAACGTTAATCCTCTCTTTGTTGAAGTGTTAGAGAGCGATGAGGTCAAAGACTCTAATGTTTCTGATAATATGACCTCAATTGTTAATCCCGAGAATCAAAAGAATATTCTTTCTCCGACATATGTGACAGTGCCTTTTGGGGATCGCCCTTATATTGACTTCGCATATGTCGTTCGAGTTTTTCTACCTTTCTTCTCCTACAAGGTAGATTGTCCTTCCATTCACTCGCTCGGGAGTGAGGACAAAATCTTTGACCCCGGCATCTCTCATTCTTTTAAGCCGGGTATATCTCGTCGGAGTGGAACTTTCAAGAACTTCAATGTTTATCCAAACATCTTGAATGAAAGTCCGATGGAGATTTTCTCTTCCACCTGCTCCCCCAAGGACAAATGAATTCGGGGCGAGTCTAAGCTTTCCGACTCGATACTAAACAAGCGCTTCGTGGGAGGCACCCCATGCTTATCCATCTATCTTCTTTCTATTTTCTCTCTAATAAGTGTTGTGAGGAGGGTTTCCTCTTCCATTTGTTGTGTTTCGTGGTTGTTTGTGTATGTCCAGGTTAGCCCGATTGATGAAGACTCTCGTGCTCGTGGTCTGCTTCTCTCCACTCGAGTTTCATCATTCGTTGCTCATCAGATATCCTTAATCTTATCGTTTTACGTTTATCTTTGGCATAATTCATAAACGGCCTTAGATTTATGTAGGAGAACCCTTACCTTTAAGACATTGAGGACAATGTCTCGTTTTAGTCTGGGGGGGTAATCTTTCGATTTGATTTTTGCCTTGCATTTTTGCCGTTTTCTCTCGCAACCCCGTTTTTCCTCAAAATTTGAAAAAATTCAAAAAAAAATGAGAAAAATTTAAAATTTTTTTGCAAAAATATAATAAATTTTGACATTTTTGTTGACTTTCCGCTGGTGAGAGTAGGAATAAAATTCTGACTTGACCGGGCGTGTTGAGCCCTAGCTTGTCCCCTTAACCTTTTATAATCTATAAGCTCGTGCTAGTCTTTTACACAAGGAGCTATAAAATGCGAATTCTTTTTAAGAGTTTGCAAGTTCCCGTACTTGACTTTATATATGCATGGCTTGATTATTTGGCTAAGCATTCGCGGATCTTATTATTTAAGATTTTAAATTTGCGAAGAACGAGAAATGATAGAGTTGTTTATAAGTTAGATTGCTAAACGTGGAGTAGTTGGATCTCTTTAGAGCTCATCGAAGTTATTTGTGGCTTTTTGTTCCCATAAGCTTGTTTCACTCAAAAATAGTAATTTAGGAATAATTAAAGCTATTTTAGTTTTGGCGATAATTAGTTTTTATTTCTTCCTTAGAGAATCCTTGCTTATGAAAGTTGGGTACACATCAAGGTACTGCCAGTGTTACGGTGTAATAGACTATTCCATCTTGCCGGCTCGCAACCGATGTTGGGATTGTTATAAAAGCCGTAGGACTTGGGGTTTGGCAATTAATTAATATGAAAATGTATAATAATAATCCAAAGCCATAAAAAGTTTTCTACATCTTGCCGGTTCGCAGCCGATGTTGTAGACTTCTAATAAAGGCAGAGGAAAAATTCCAAGGTCATAATAGACTATCACATCTTGCCGGTTCGCAGCCGATGTTGTGATTGTTATAAAGGGCCAAGGACTAAATACGTTAATATGCTTAATAATGTTAAAAATGCCAAACTTCGACTCCGGGGGTGTCCTAATAAAGGCTTCCGTCTCTGGACTCGTAGATGAGTTGTTTCGGTCGCAAATAAAAGGGATATTCTCAAAATCGTGTTAAATCAGAGACCTTGATGTGGACCTCATTTTTGTATGCAACGGTTTTCGAGGGAAGGTTTGGAAACTACTTAGCGTCTAAACTAGGTATCTTTATCAGATTAAAACTTATCGAAATGAGAATTTGAAGAAATTCATTTCTCACCAAAAATAAAATAAATAGAGGAAAATAGGAATTTGGGAACGAAGAGTCCACAATTAGCTTTATGAGTAGTGTTGGCAATCTAACTTGTAAATGACAATGATTTCGTTTTTACGCTTAGTTTGGGGACTCGTGAAAAATCAGGGACGACGAATTTTATCCGTATGGTCACTTCTTTATGAGTCGTGTTTCCTACTCGAAGACCCTAAAAGTTATCGTGAGATAATGATTGTCAACAAAGCCGTCACATGATTATGATAAAAAAATACAAAAATAGAATAAAAGGAAAATCGGGGAGTTTTTATGACATTGCGTGAGGACACGTCAACATCTTAGTCTGGGGGGATTTTGGTATGTGCTTAAACACATACTTTTATTTGACCAAAACCGGACCCAAAACGACCAAAAACTAACCATAAATGCCAAAGATATTGTGTTTTTGTGTTTGTTTCTATGCAGGTACGGATATCTAGAAAAATCAAGAAAAAGACAAAGACGAGCACGGGAAATGGAAAAGAGCTCAAAAGACGGGACCCGGGAAGAAATTCACGAGTTTGGTCGAGTTATTGTGCAAAAATCCTGAAGAGCCCTTGGATTATTTTTAGTTGGCAAAATATGTCCTCGGATTAATTTTACAAAATTGGCAAGGTTGGTCCCTTCAATTTACATGTTTACAAATTTGGTTCCTAAATATAATCCAACTCATCCTACTTTTATTAAAACTACACTACGGGATCCACTTAAACCCTTTAACAACACACTTAAATTAAAACCCAAACCATCGCAGGCCCACTACCCCATCGATACCCGGCCCAATCTTAACCATTAAACCACCCACGCAAGCCCACCAAAAATAACAACCGGATCCACCACTTAGACCCAACCCGCTACCCCTTAGCTAAATACAACACCGGGTAGCAATGAATGGTCAAACCCCTCTTTGGTAGTCAATATCTCAATTAAACACCAAAGCAACCCTAATTCGCTACACCATCTTCTTCCACCCCTAAACACCCGCCTCTAATTCCCTCCATCCACCTCACCACAACAGTCCAAAGATTCACATGGGTGTGTCTTGGTCCCCCCCCCTCCACGATGGCAATCCGAGGACAAGAAGGAGATCAACGGCTCAAACTTAATGTTGTGGAGAACAAGATTAATCCAAGGGTCGAAAGAAGCACAAGGAACACTCTCACGAAGAAAACACAAGAGAACTAGGGTTTTTTATTTTAGTAGTATATATAGTAGCAGCCGAATGTCATTTTTTCTTCTTGTCCCATTTTTTCATGTTTTTAGAAAAAATGTTAGACCACTTTAATTGATGCTTTCTTAGTGTAATTTTTCTTCAAAGGTACTTTGTAATTTTTATTTGTAATCTACTCTTGTTTTAATTTAAGTTCATTTTTGTTTATTCGGTTTATTTGTTTGCCTGCCTCTTCTTGTTCTTGTTAGCTGCTTCATATTGTTGGATTTAGTTATTTAGTTATTTAGTTATTTAGGTACGAGATCAGTTTTATGGTTTAGTTATTTAGTGATTTCGTGGTGAATGTTTTGGTTTGAGTTTATTGTTTTATTGTTCGATATCAGTTTCATGTTTTATTGTTGTGTTTGTGTTGAGTTTATTGTTTGTGTTTTGAGTTGAATATTTAGCTATGCTTAGATCTAGTATGGTTTGTTTGAGTTTATTGTGTAGGCTTTGTTCATGTTACTTTGAGTAAGTTGCAAGAGTAAAGATTGAAAAAAAAAAATAATAATAATAATAATAAAGAGCAAAAGTGCAAGAGGTGGGATTCGAACCCCAGACCTCTCGCTTAGCAAAACCCCCACAAACACCCCACGTTTACCAACTGCGCTAGCTCTTCTAATTAGTTATCATTTACAAAATTTTATATTTAATTTAGTTTGTCTTTGTTTTCATTTAATCTCACTTAAGCTGTTAGGCTTGTTGAACAGCTTATTTCAATAAGCTGTTTCACCTTTATTATTTTTCCTAGTTTACTTTTACTTCAAAGTAGTTACTCAAAAATTTTCAGATTTTTATTTTAAGGTTTAGTATTTTTTATAAATTAATTTAGTTTAATTAGTTTTTAATGCGTAATAAATAATTCAAAAGTCAAAAAAATATTTTTCTTTTTTTCAAAAATTTTCTTTTATCAGTTTTAATTTAGGAAAATTATTTTCAAAATTTTAGGTTTTTAAAAATTAGCTTTTCACTTTTATTCGCGTTTTTAAATTTCGTAGCGTAACGTTTTAAATTCCGGTTTTCGTTTTTTAATTCACATGTTTAGTTTATTTGTACCCGTAGCCTTATTAGTTGTTTTTATTAGTTGTTTTTTAGGATTAATGCTTAGTTTAATTGTTCTATTAGCTTAGTTTAATTAGTTTATCTTGTTTGTTATTTTTATATTAGTAGTGTAATCAAAAAAAATTCTCACTCTTTTTCACATTCACTACACGAATCACGTTCCGGGAACACAAATTCCATTCGATCTTCGTCGGGACAACGAACCTGGGCTTTGCATATTTCCGGTGCAAATCTCCCTTGATCTATAAGTTGTTTTTAACAAATCAACCCACAACTTCACTCTCATACCCCATCTGAAAAGGTGTGTCTCTGTGCAAAAATTGATCAAACTCAGAACTAACTTGAGCCACCATTTTGCCTTTCTTGCCCTTCTTGCCTTTGTACCAATCAGGATAGCCAATCCTTTCAAAACACTGCTCAAACAAATGCCCTTCTTGATTACAAAAGCTACAAATCTTCTTATCACCTCTGTTATCATTTCTTGCCACATTTTCATTTCTATTCACATTACCTTCCCTTCTAGAACTTGATCCTTGTCCATTCTTATTGTTGAAATTTGCAAAAAATGCAGTTGGATCATTCACTTGATGAGTCACTTGTTTCTGTTTCTCTACTTGCTGAACAATGTAATAGGCTTTGTTGATGTTTGGTAATGGATCCATTGAAAGAATTTGGTTTCTAACAGATTCAAAATCATCATTCAACTTCATTAGAAACTGCATCAATTTTGATCTGCTATCAATTTCTAACACTTTTTCAATGATTCCACATGTACAATCTCTCATTTTACCACAAGAACAAGCAGGCAATCCATTTAGGCTATGTAACTCATCCCAAAATCTTTTCAACTTATTGAAATAAGCAGCAACTGAAAGATTACCTTGTGAAACTTTGCTTAATTCTCTTTCAATGTGATAAATGAGAGGCCCATTACTTTGCCCATACCTTTCTTCCAATTCTTTCCAAAGATCAAAGGCTGATTGTGCATAGAGAAATGAATCAGACAACTCTGCTATCATTGAATTAAGAATCCAACAAGTCACCATATAATCACACCTAATCCATCTGTGATAAGATGGATCAATTAAGGCAGGTTTTGACGATGAACCGTCAATAAACCCTAGCTTCAATTTAGCACCCAACGCCATTTTGATTGTACGACTCCACCCCAAGAAATTACCACCATTGAACGGCGTATTAGTCAACATCATTCCAGGATGATCAGAACTTGCAAGATGCAGCGGATCATTCGCCATGTTTGGATCTTGATTTTGATTGTTCAAATTGGGGTTTTCTGGTGGGATTGAGGTATGGTTCGAATTAGGGTTTGAGTTCGCAATCGCCATTGAAATACACCTAAAACTGTGATCAAATCAAGATTACACAGTGTAGGTTGACGATAACAAGAACTGAAAACAGTTAGGGTTGTTAAAACGGTTATGACGGTTAGGAATCGAGCTCGCTGTGCTTTGATACCATGTCAAATTAAGTGAGCGGAAGCAAAATTAAGTGATTTGGGAGAGGAAATGATGTTATTGCATTGACTGAAAATGAGGAGTAATAATCTCCTTTTATACAAGTTGTTTAGAAGGAAAAGACGACTAACAGCTATGTAGCTAACTATTAACAAAGTTACATTTTCTACCCTCTACTTTACAATACATGATAAAATGAACTTATACTTTCTATATGCATATACTTCTATAGGAGTGAGCAAAGGATATTGCATTGAAACAAATCTTGGCAGATCCAAGTGAGATTATTAAATACGTAGTTGACATTGAAATATCTATCTTATTCTCGCTTGGCTAGCTACAAATTAATTAAAGATCCATTTAAATGAATGACCCAAGTGAGATTACGTTTGTACGTAGGGTTCTATTGAAACATTAAAAATACACTGTTAATATAATTATGACATTGCTCTTCACACTTTAACTTGAGAGAACGACATCAAAGAAGATCTTGTGTAACTTGACATGATATATGATCTTGAAAGTAAAAATATCTTGAAGCTTTGAAACTTGAACCAACGAACATAAACTTTGAAACCTGAACTCGAGAATATCAAACTTGAAACACGATCTTGAATTTCTAGAACTTGACACGAGATCTTACTGTTAGAGTTTAAATGGAAAAATATTATCGTGTATGTCTAGATTCGAACCCGGGACCGAGGGATTGCACACTTTACGTATGAATGATCAAGTAAATAATCTATACATTATATATGGGACTAAGCATGCTGCTAGAAAATGCCACATCAATGCCACTTGGCATTTTATTGCCACTTAGCATTTCCAGCATTGCCCGAACTTATTTAAAAAATTTTGTCCATGGTTGGGTTCGAACCCTGGACCTCATACACACATCTAGCACTCCAACCACTGGAGCAAGTGTGTTTTTGTGATTGATGTTGGAAAACAAATATGTCATGCTTCAATGCCATTTCACTTCCAATCCGAAATTCAAACTCTTATCAATACACAAATCATAACCCACCCCTTAATTATCTCCCTAAAATTTCTGAAACTGAATATTCCCTTCCAAAATTAAAGATACTGATTTTAAATTATTCATTATGATCATTTGAATTTCAAATGCATATCACAAAAATCACGGATTATTTTAAACTCAAATTTTTTTCCAAAACCCTAATGTTTATCTATAAAGCCTGTAGGTGCACGATTTGTTAGCATCACATTTATCAATCGACATGTACCTTTCATATCACACAATCAGTCATGAATAGGTTTTCAGGAAAGAAAAATGGTAACATGGGATACCAGAAATCACCATCAGCATCAGGTAGCAATTTCAGAAAGGGTGGAGGTTTTGGAGTTTCTGGAGGTTTTGGAGGTTCAAAGGCTTTTGGTGGTGCTAGTGGTTACGGTCGATCAGGAGGGAAATCATTTCTTTGATACATTGTTAATAATGTTGTTATACTAATATGATGTTTCTATATGCATTTGTTTTTTTTATTGCCACTTCTTTTTAGGCTGATTTATGTTTTGTTCTTACCAATCTTATTTGTTGATTCATGTTTTGTGTTGGTTGCACTTGACAATGTAATACAATATATTTACGAATGTTCTTTATTTGTTTCTAAATCCTTATACAAATACTTTCAGTTTCTTATATGGTGTGTTGTATTATTTATGTTCCATTCTGAATGTAGTAAAGAATCAATGATCTTTAAATATGTTTTTTGTACGGCTTCAATTATGCACGTGTGTGATTGTTTGGACATTAGATTAGCAGAAGTGTGATTTTTGTAACTGAATCTCATCAAGCATCTTTACATATGTTTCTGTGGAACATTTGATCAAAATAAATAAAGGTTTAATCTATGCAGTATAATTTTTTTACTCCTTCTTAATATTCATTTCGTTGATACATTGTTAATAATGTTGTTATACTAATATGATGTTTCTATATGCATTTGTTTTTTTTAATACTTCTTTTTAGGCTGATTTATGTTTTGTTTTTACCAAAGCTATTTCCTTGCAACTCCTATTATGCTGTTTTGGTTGCAAATTCGTATGATACCTATGTGTTCTTACCAGTCTTATTTGTTGATTCATGTTTTGTCTTGGTTGCACTTGATGATAATACAATATATTTATGAATGTTCTTTATTTTTTTTCTAAATCCTTATACAAATACTTTCGGTTCCTTATATGGTGTGTTGTATTATTTATGTTCCATTCTGAATGTAGTAAAGAATCAATAATCTTTAAATATGTTTTTTGTACGGCTGCAATTATGTACGTGTGTGATTGTTTGGACATTAGATTAGCAGAAGTGTGATTTTTGTAACTGAATCTCATCAAGCATCTTTACATATGTTTCTGTGGCACATTTGATCAAAATAAATAAAGGTTTAATGTATGAAGGATATTCTATAACAACCTTTAAAGATTTTTAGGCAATGATTAACATACTCTAATTAACATAACAACTTCCTATAACTTGAATGGATAAATGTGTACACCATTCATGTTTAAAATTCACACAATAACCTTATCACTTCCATAATTAATATGCAGACTCTTCAAATTTATTTTTTGCACTTTAAATCTTCCTGGTATGAACCATTTCACAAATCACCAAACTCAAGCATTCTTCTAATCATTCTCTATTCATTATTCAAACCATCATGTATCCCGTAGCTAAGAAAATAAGATGTGAACCTGCAAATGATGAACCTGAAGCAAAGAATCAAAGGTAAGTTTTACATGTTTTACTTCATACGTTTTATATTCATCCTTAACTTAGCTAATTATGTTCATGTAACAGTGATGGCCAAAACGACTCACCAAATGAAGTGTCTAGCAATGAATCAGTTGCATCGACAGGTTAGTTTGTACTCTTTTTATGACACTATTTTATGTATTCCTGTAACAAAGGCAGCGAAGGATATTGTAGTTTTTTTATTCATACGTTTTCCTATATACTAATAGTGTGTTATTTCTTTACAATTAACATGATTTTTTTTGCAGCTGATGTACAAGAAAAGGCGACAACCTCTAAACCACATCCGGCTGAGTGGTATTTCAAGAAATTAGCTCAGTTAAGGAAGAAAAAGTGGGACTCCTTTCAAAAGCGCAACATGAAGAAAAAATCAAAATGTAATCCAAAGAAGCTTAAGGTTGAACAAATAAGACTAAAAAAGATGGAACTTCAAGAAGAGGAATATGTTAGCGATGAAGAGCTTGTGGAATGCTTTGACTATGACAATATGCATTTATCATTTGATCAAGAAAAAATACCAAAATTTATTTGTTAATTTTGTGTTTGATAAATCTAATTATGTTTATGTTACTTTTATTAAGATTTCAATATTTTGTTATTAAAATTTTTCGTTTGATTCTATGTTTTTTTCAATATTTGTTTACGTACAATTATTATTGTTAATAGCCTTATGAAGCGAACCCGACTAATCGGGCGGGTTATGTAGCTAGTTAATATATATAATAGTTATGTATTTTAATTATTTGGACACAAAATGATACATAACGGACGTTAAGTAATTAACCGAATTGACTAACGACCGTTAAGTAAATAGTGGAAGGACTATTGGTGAATTTTGGAGCAAAGAAGGATCTAGAACCCATCATTGATGGGTTGGCCGGTTTGTATATGGGTTTCACAACCCATTGTCGACCCAAGTAATAGCTTTGGCTCCAAGCTAGGTTTTGCCTATAAATACAATTGAAGGGTTATTGTTTTTGGTTACCTTGTGCATTTACTATAACCCTAATATTGTGTTCTTCCTCTCTTGCTTCAAAATCCGGTCGACACCCTCTAAAGTGGGTCGATCCATATTGTTTTCAAGTAAACAAAATTGTTTTGGTTTTACGTGTTCATTCACTAGCATCAATACTTGATCGGTTATAGTACGTGTGTACAAGAGTTTGGTAATTACTTACTTTAGTAATTAATCTTGGATTGTGGAATAACAAGGTAAGGGGTTCCACGGTAATCCTATTTGTTGATCAAGTGAAGTGAAGAGAAGAGTAGATCCTTGTTTAGCTAGGATCAAAAGGTATGTAACTATTTATTTTTCGGTAATACTTTATACATGTTAAATAAAGATCCTTGCTTCCGCTATATGTGCTTTGATGTTTTATTTATTTATTTGAATGTCAAGTTATTTAAATTCCGACACTTACTAGCCGATCTAACTATATTATTATCAAGATATTGTTGGAATTTAAATATCTTGACATTCAAATAAATAAATAAAAAAACATCAAAGCACATAATAGCGGAAGCAGGATCCTTATTTAACATGTATAATGTATTACCAAATAATAAAGGAAACGTACCGTTTTGATCCTAGCAAGAACAAGGATCAAATCTTCTTGTCTTCTCTTCAACAAGAACAAATAGGATTAACGTGGAACCCCTTACCTTTTTATTCCACAATCCAAGATAATAACTAAAGTAAGTTATATCCGAGTTCATACACACACGTACTATAACCAATCAAAGGTTGATGCTAGTGAATAAAAACGATTATTAAACCAAAACTATTTTGTTCAATAAACCTTGAATCTATTATTCAAGAAGGAAGTAAATAGTATAAACATAATGTACGATGCATATGTTTATGCCATACAGTATTATGTAGATACTGTACTACATATCTTACACAATTCAAAAGTCAAAGATTTCATAATCAATGATACGTACTGCACATTGCATAAATCTGACTTCATAAAGTCGATGGACTTTATTAGTATATTATTGTGTGTCGTTATACCTTTTGGTTATTCTTGTGTCGTTTCTTTTTGAAGGGTTTGAGGGGTTTTATAGGCTCCAAACTTGCTCTCCAAGTTTGAGTCTAATACCTCCTCAAGTTTCAAAACTCGACACTCAACCCCCTCCTTTATTTACTAACAGTCATTAGTCAATTCCGTTAATTACTTTAACGTCCGTTAGTTATATTTCGTGTCCAAATAATTAAAATATATAATAATTATATATATTAATTATTCCTTTGATCATTCATACGTAAAGTGTGCAATCCCTCAGTCCCGGGTTCGATTCTAGTCATACACGATTTAATATTTTTCCAAAACTCTAACAGATATATAGTATATGAATAATATGATTGCTCTTGTCGAATAGATGGGGCGGCATAAACCTCTCTATTTTTGACCAATTGCATCACACATGATCGAAAGAAGAAACAAACCTCATATGGTCATGACTTGTCCTATTAAGCTCACTCTATTAGCATATTTTCCATGTTGATCAGGTACATGTTGGTTTTGAAAAGAGGTTAATGGTGTCGCACACTCTCACATGAAGGGACACCACCATATAATCTAGCAATCATTCAGTTTAGAATTATTTTAATTATACTATAATTATGATTAGAGTTGCGGGTGTGGTAAGCCTTTTGCCACGTTTGCCATTAGTGCTCTCTCAACTTCAAGTCAGCTTCCTTATTTTTTTCTTGCCTTGTTAGGAGAGTTTGTACAAGATGAGAGATTCTAGTTGAAAAAAAAACAAATGATTTAACTTGACAACTTTTACTGTATTCCGTATCATTTTCTTAATCCCATTACACATAAAAAAATTTCATTTTCACCTTTGTTATGTATTAGATGACCGACAAAATAGATGTGAAAAACTTTCAGTTCACTTTTCGTAATTAATCTTACTTTGATCATAGAGGAAAAGTAATATAAAGCATTTTGTAAAAACTACATATGTACTTTTAAAATTGCTAGACAGTTATCCGTGCTTAACGACGACAATTTATTTTTGTATCATCATTTTGTTTGTGTGTAATTTTTTATAGAGTTAATTTCATAAATGGTCCCTGTGGTCTGTCAGGTTTAACGAGTTTACTCCATAAACTTTTTTTCTAACGGATCCAGTCCTTGTGGTTGCGACCTATAACGGGTTTGGTCCCTGAGACTAACTGTCGTTAGATTTTTCCGTTAGCTAACGACCGTTTGCAAAAAAAATTTGCACCGTTAGTCCTTTATACTAACGACCGTTTATACTTAACTCAATTTTTTTTTACTAAAATAAAAAAAAATAATAATAAAAAAATTGTTTTCTTATATATATTTTTTCTAAAAATCTTTAAAATTTATACACGTTTTTAAACATATTTTTATACACGTTTTCATACACACACGTATTGGCACCAATCCATTTCTCTTACCTTCTCAAGATCGATAAGAGATGGGATGACTCCTAGATTCAGAGTCCCTGTTGATACCACATGGGACAAAATAGTACAAAACAATACTAGGAAGTTCATCTTAAACAGCTTTTTACTATCATTTGTCTTAATTTGATGCCTAATTACTTTCATCAATTGTTTAGCATACAATCTAGGAATATCCTTGTATTTTCTTTTCCATTCTATGTAGGTTTCATTTGATATTTCCTTCAAAATATCACGTACATCAACTGCAAATGTGCCCATTGGGAATCCGAATGTTTGGTGAACTAGTTTAGGGGTTATGTGTATAGTTTCACCAAATACATTCAGGATTCCTGATTCACCGTCAAACCAATTTAGCAACCAATACCCCAAACGACCTGGCATTATATTTATTTCAAACTCCAACAACGATGCAAAACCCAAACTTGAAACTGCTTGTTTTTGATCCTCGGTTATTTTCTGAACAGTCTCAAATAATGGACCAGGAAAGTTTTTTATTTTAATCGATGGAAACTTTTTTGGCTTGGGTTGGAGAAGACTTAGTACAGGCTTAAGGTCTTCAGAGAGAACAGGTTTGGAAGGTTTAGCTTAACCTAAAGGTTTGGAAGTAGAATCGGTTGCAGGTTTTTTTTTGGTTTTGAATAACTTGTTTGTCAGCTTTTGATGAACGACCAAATGCATCATCAACAAAGTCATCATCACTTGGTGAATAAGCTTTTAAAGTGATCGTTTGCTTTGCTTTTTTAGCCTCTTTACCTATCCAATAAAACAAACACCAACTCATGAACATACTTTCAATGCAAAATAACTATAAACACTTTTTTTTCATCTAAAAACTTAAAACAACTGATATAAGGTGGTGTTTGTTTCATCTTATATAACCGGCTTGAGACTTATAAACCGAAGATTTTCAAAATAAGCCACAATGCTAGCTATTTAAGCTGAAACAAACACCAACGCACTAAGTCGCCTATAACTGATGAACATACTTTCAATGCGAAATAACTGATGAACCTAAAAGATTTGAAACACAACCGACGCTAACTGATGAACCAAAACAGTTTGAAAGACAACCGACGTTAACTGATGAACCAAAACACTTGGAAAGACAACCGACGCAAACTGATGAAATTACTTTCAATTCAAAATAACTATAAACACTTTTTTCATCTAAAAACTTAAAATAACTGATATAAGTAGGTGTTTGTTTCATCTTATATAGCCAGCTTGCGACTTATAAACCGAATATTTTCAAAATAAGCCACAATGCCAGCTATATAAGCTGAAACAAACACCAACGCACTAAGTCACATATAACTGATGAACATACTTTCAATGCGAAATAACTGATGAACCTAAAAGCTTTGAAACACAACCAACACTAACTGATGAACCAAAACACTTTGAAAGACAACCGACGCTAACTGATGAAATTACTTTCAACGCAAAACATGATTATCAACTTATTCTAATATATCCGCAACCTACTTACAATTAAAAGTAACTGATGAATATAACAAGCAATAACTAATGAACCTACTTACATTTAAAAATAACAAGCAAAACAATAACGGATGGATCAAAAACTGAAGAACATACTTTCAATGCCAAAAACTGAAACATAACTGATGAACAAATCAAAATCACGGTTTTATACCTTTTAAAGCTCGTCGATTAGTCTTGTAATCGTTTTGATCTCCTTTCTACTTCCACATTGCTTCCAGATTCTAAAAAAATTTATTAAAAAAAATTAAAAAAAAAAATTAAAATCATATTATACAAAAATAAAATAAAAAATAAATTGATAAAAAATTCCTAATTCTTACGCATTTTACTTCGTCTAGGTTCTAAAAAATAAGCATGCACAAATTAAAATTAAAACAAAATTATAATAAATTAAAACAAAATTAAAACATAAATGATAAACTTACCAGCTTGATTCATCTTTTCGAGTATAAATTTTTGTGTTTTAATCGATGATATATGATCGGAAATAGAAACCCTAAATTTTTCCCCAAATTTTGATCGCCTTCGGAAATAGAGAGAGAATGGAGTTGGATGAGTGAAACGAATGTGAGAAAGGTTTGGAGGGAAGAGAGAGAAGACGGTTTTTGTTTATAAAATTACTCTTCTATCCTTGAGCGTGCTTTTTTTTGCCCATTTAAATAGCAACCGTGGGATTGGTTTTGGTCAAAGTTTAGATTGATCGGATGGCTACAAAAGCTTTTTAGGCTTTTTAATTTGCATCCCCTTTGTAGGGGATCGCAACTCATGCATGAAAGATAAGTTTAGCAATGTGATTGAATTATGTGCTAAATTAATCCGTGATTATTATGAAAATTACCTACCAAAAATGTATGTAACAAAAATATTATAGATTTTTCAGTTTTGTAATTTAAAGGATAATTTCAGTAAAGTTGATTGTAAGAATTTAAATCATCGAATCACAATCAAGTGCTTCTTGTGCATCCATATTTTTAGAAATTTTATCCACGTCTCTTGATATTTTTATGAAATCATAATCATTCATATGTAACGAGTCGCACTTAAATCAGGTCTCCAAAGAAAGGAATTGGGTCATGTGGATGCTTAGACTTCAGCTTGATACAAAATGGTCAGTTACAAAACCTGTACACCGAATTCAGTATAAAATGAGCTATTCACAGTGTGCACCTCAAAATGAAGGAACTTGTGAAATTGGATATGTTCTATAACATTATTAGTTGAATTGATGAAAATGTAGGACCGAAGCTTCTCCTCTTTATCACACACAAACACACTAGATGATGACACTCACAAACACAATAAGAGAACAAGAGTAGTATGTGGATCTTATGTATAAATTTCAAGTCAAAGTATATTATCTTCAAAGAGAAAGAAAAGATACAATGGCTTGGGGTGTTACTCTCTCACACACACACACTCTTTTTTCTTATCTAAAATCAGGCACACCCTAACAAAGCAAGAGTGTGTGTGTGTTATACGACATTCACAGCCAACACATGGCTTGAATGGGCTTTTACTTGGACAATGTAGTGGACTTGTAAAAGTATTACACACATACTTTTGGACTACATACTAAACTAATACTACAAGCCCACTTCTTAGACTACATATTACATGACACACTTAAGTCTAATTGTCAAAATGACCATCACTTCAAAGTAGCATAAATTCAATGCTAACAATCTCCCCCTAAGGGATGGTCATTTCAAATGATGCTCCATTGATTGGTCTTTAGTTTTTGACATCTTGAACTTCATGTGTCAATGTGTAATCTTCTTCATTCAATGTTCCTTCATGCGCTGTGATCTTCATAGAGTCGTCTTGTGGTCTTCCTCGCCTTGATCTACATCTTCTGTTCAGCTGCTTCGCCGTTGTAGATGATGATGGTGAATGGACTTTCGTCGGTACCTGCATAAAACAGTTAGCAATAAATCGTCCTTCGGCCATCATGTCGTGAGGCAAGATCTTTTAGATCTCATTAAGACTCATACAACTTGTATCCTTTGAGGTGAACACAAGTGTATTGCATAGGAAGTGTTCCTAAGAGATCTTTTGATGAATCTCATGTCTCTAGACTCAATAATGTGCGTTTTGGATTTAGTCGTCGGAGGCATGGAGCAGAGTGCCACCTTTTCAATATCAACACATCTCGGAGTGAGAGGTCGATAGATTATGTAGTGTTCTCCGTGAGAAATGAAACAAATATCTTTTAAGAGATATCTGAGTGGATAGGAGGGGTGGTGCAATGCGTCACTGGGTCCATGACGTCTTGTCTTCAATACCAGTATCACCTTAGTGAGTACCGATAGCAGATGTATTGACCCGGTTTCTGTCCTAAGTTTTCATGGAGGGCTATTTCTTTTCACCCTTACAAAAACTTTTCTTTTTCATTCTTCAACCCCTTCTTTCTCCTTTCTCATTATACTCCTTTTTTCAATCTTTCCTAAGGACTTCTAATGCTAAGCTATTGGAATAGTCCTTGGGTAGATCCCTCCGGTTCTGGCGGATCATTGGACATAACCTAACCATAATCACCTTATTACTCCATGATTATCCTAGATTATTTGTCACATGCCATTAAACCTTGTGAAAATCTCTCAACGTGTTTATGAGAAAACACATTTTGTTAACACATCGAGAGTTTTACATTTTTGAAACACTCCCCCTTCACATGTGCTCATGCATTTTGAAATAAATTGCACATGTTGGGTAGAGTTCGCACATTTGAAATGATCGACTTTCAATCACTAGTTAGACTAGCTTGAAATTATTACCCGTCCCGGTCATATTCAAAGATCATCTCTCGAATTGGTACATTCTACTCAAACAAGTCCTTTGCGAGACACGCTTGCATCACTGGTAAACCAGCTTGAAATTATTACCCGTCCAGGACATGTCTTTTCGAGAACGGACATTTAGTTTCGTCAATTCGAGGGTTCATGCTGAGTCTTTTTGAAGAACTCGTTTTGAGATTCAAACGACAAAACTTCTTTTAGATCACATTTTAATCACGTCCTCTCCCCCATATTATAATAAACACCTAATCTCCCCCTCAAAAATAGCATGAAGTGGTATTTTTGAAAACAGTTGATTAAAATGAAAATTTTTGTGGAGAGACGGACTGATTTTAGCATGAAAAATGGAACATTTTTTCTTTTTATACTCCCCCTTAATCAGAGCAAATGGTTAAACTTTTGAGGTTAAAAGCATTTAGAGGTCTTAGAGGGAGTTGTTGTGAGCACAAAATTTATAAAAAGACTTTGAAAAATCTTTGGAAACAATTTTGATTAAGTGCTCACGGGTTTTAGCTTTTCGCCATTAACATTGCGAGTTCTGATCGGAAATAATCAGAAGTCATTCAATGTAGCGCGGGTTTCGTACTTAAATGCACGAAAGCCGTAATGAGGAAATTTGAGAAACGACATGTTTTGGAAAACATAAAAAATAACTCTCGCTCAAGCATCTGTAAATACCCGTATCATTGTTGAATGACATTTCTAAGTACGTACAGAATATTGATTAGACGAGAGACATGTCGTGAGAAGAATATTTTTGGTTTTTGATGTTTTATATTTTTTATGGCTTTTTAAAATTTTCTATTTTTATATTTTGATTTTGATTTTTTTTTTTTTTTTTTTTTTTTTTTTTTTTTTTTTTTTGTTTTTTTTTTTTTTTTGTTTTGTTTTTTGTTTTTTTTAAAAGGTATGTATATATTTACCAAAAATATATACATAAATATTTACAAAACATATTTACCAAAATATTTACAGAAATATTTATATGCGAAGCTTTATGAAGTAAATCAATGAGATTCGAGAAGACTTTCTAACTCTTCGGGAGTTAGGCTTCGCATTCCAATTCGACGAACTAAGTTTTCAAACCGCTCTTTTGGGAGGGCCTTAGTAAATAGATCGGCGAGTTGATATTCAGTTTTCACGAAAAATAATTCAACAGTACCCTCTTCAACATGCTCTTTTATGAAGTGATAGCGGACTCTAATATGCTTGGTCTTCGAGTGTTGCACTGGGTTGCACGAGATGGCTATGGCACTTTTTGAATCGCAATACAAAGGAATGCGGTTGAAAGAGAAACCATAATCTGTGAGTTGAGTTCTCATCCAAAGGACTTGAGCACAACACGCAGATAGAGACACATACTCGGCCTCTGCTGTTGATAAAGCAGTGCAATCTTGTTTTCTTGACGACCAGCCTACTAGCTTTTCTCCCAGAAATTGCGCTCCGCCTGATGTACTTTTCGCTGTTACTTGGCATCCAGCATGATCGGCATCTGAAAAGGCAGTTAGTGTAAACTCCGAATCCTTCGGATACCAAAGTCCCATGTTAATGGTTCTTCGTAGGTATCTAAAGATCCGTTTAACCTCTTGGAGGTGAAGTTCGGTAGGCCTTGCCTGAAACCGTGCTAATAAACACATAGCAAAATGTATATCTGGTCGGCTTGCAGTTAGGTACATGAGAGAACCAATCATGCTCCGATATTTCTTCGGATCCATGGGTTTCCCATATAGGTCAGCGCCAATCTTGGGTGAAGTGACCATTGGGGTTCCAACAGAGTCACAATTATCCATACCATGTTTTTTCAAAATCTCAATTGTGTATTTAGCCTGATTAAGAAAAATACCACGTGGGGATTGATGAATTTGTAAACCCAAAAAGAATTTTAATTCACCCATCATGGACATTTCGAATTTGCTTTTCATGAGATTTTCAAAATGTTTTGAATGTGTCGGATTAGTGGACCCAAAAATTATGTCGTCCACATAAATCTGAACAATCAAAATATCATTTTTGTATTTTCTTGTAAACAAGGTTGGATCAATTGTTCCTTTGGTGAAATTATTTGATAACAAGAAAGATGATAACTCGTCATACCACGCCCGTGGGGCTTGTTTCAAACCATAGATTGCCTTCTTTAGCTTGTAGACGTATTCCGGATGATCTTTGTCAACGAAACCGTCTGGTTGACTCACATACACTTCTTCTTTCAGAGTTCCATTCAAGAACGCTGTCTTGATGTCCATCTGATAAACCGTGATGTTCTTGTGAGCGGCATAAGCTAAGAAAATCCTGACAGCTTCAAGCCTTGCAACCGGTGCGAATGACTCTTCAAAATCTATTCCTTCTTCTTGTCTGAATCCCTTTGCCACCAGACGAGCCTTGTTGCGAATCACAGTCATTTCTTCATCCTTTTTATTTTTCCATAACCACTTAAGATCAATGACTAGTTTGTCAATTGGTCTTGGAACTAAATCCCAGGTGTCATGGATTTGAAATTGAAGAAGTTCTTCCTGCATCGCTTCAATCCAGGCATTATCTGCCATTGCTTCCCGAATGTTCTTAGGTTCTATGAGACTGACTGAGCAGACATAGATGCACATGTCGCAATCGGTATGAAGTTGTTTTCTCATCTGAATTGGTCTTGAGGGTTCACCAATAACCTGTTCAATCGGATGGTCTTTTGTCCACTGTAATGTTGAAGGGTACCTTGGACTGAATAAATGTGTGTTAGTCGGTTCATGTAATCTGGAAGATGATTCACCAGATTCCGTTCCAAACGGGTTTTCAAAGACTTCATCGTCTAACACAGCATTATTTTGTTCTTGCTCATCAATTCTTGGTAGAACAATTTGAATGAATGGAGTTGCTGGAGTAAACGTAGATGATGTTGATGTCGAGGGAGTTGGTGCGTCAGCTTCGAATGTTGTGGATGCATCTGGATTTGGTGGAGGTGGTGGTGGTTGTTGATGTTGAGTGGTTGCAGCGGAATGTTGGTTAGATGCATTTGTCGAAGCGCCACCATAGTATTCATCAAACATAAACTCGAAGAAATTATCCAATTCTTGAGTTGTGGGTTGTTCTGAATGAATTGATTGAGCTCCTTGAGGTGCGAGTCCCGAACTGATATGTCCGGAAGTCATTCGGTTAAGCGCGGGTTCTAGAGCGAGTCTCTCAGAAGCCATTTGTGAAATTTCATCAAACTTCACATTCATCGTCTCCATTATCTTTTCTGTTCTCCTGTTATACACCCTGAATGCCCTCGAGTTTTCAGAATAACCAATGAAGATTCCAATATCACCCTTAGCCTTCAACTTTCCCAGATCTTCCCTGTCATTTGTTGGATAGCATAAAGCGCCAAATACATGAAGATAAGAAATATCCGGTTTTCGGTTGTTGACAAGTTCGTATGGGGTTTTATTGAATCTTGGATGGATTAGGGATCGGTTTTGAGTAAAACAAGCTGTTGAAACAGCATCAGCCCATAAGAATAATGGAGCACTGGAATAAATCAGCATAGTGCGAGCAGCTTCTACAAGGGTTCGATTCCTTCTTTCAACTACCCCATTCTGCTGTGGAGTTCTAACAGCTGATGTCTGGTGAGTAATACCAGTTTCTTCAAAGAATGTTCTTAACTCCTGATTGACAAATTCCGTGCAATTATCCATTCTCACTATCCTAACTGGAGCTTGAAGTAGAACTTGAATCCGCTTCAGAAAGGCGATGATGGTGCTTGGTGCTTCATCCTTAGATCTCAAAAACTTTACCCATGTATATCTTGAATAGTCGTCAACAATTACAAGAATATACTTCTTCCCATTTATGCTTTGAACTCTCATCGGGCCACATAAGTCCATGTGCAACAAATGCAACCTGTCAACCGAACTAGGTACGGGTTTAGGTTTGAATGTTGCTCTTTTGCTCTTTCCTTGCTCACATGATGGACATAGGTGTTCTTTGGTGTACTTGAATTTTGGAAGACCGGAGACGATCTTGTCTTTGGCAAGCTTGTTGATCGTGTCAAAGTTCAGATGGGACAAACGTCTGTGCCATAACCAGGATTTTGTTTCACCTGCCCTGGTCATGAGACAAATCGGAGATGAAGAGGCCATTTGGTTTATGTCAATTGCGTAGAGATTGGTGCCACGATTCCCAATTAAGAGATCATTTCCCACCAAATTCCTGACAAAACAAGTGTTTCTCTTAAAAGCAACCTCTAAATCTGCATCACAAAACTGTCCGACAGAGAACAGATTGTGTCCCAACCCTTCGACATAGTAGACTCGTGTGATCAAGTAATTCCCAAACTGAAGATCACCATAACCCAGAATAGCTGCAACATGATCATTCCCAAAACGTACAGTCCCCATGAACTGCCACACAAAATTGATCAGCAGCTTCAGATTCCCGGTCATTGGTATGTGCTTAAACACATACCTTTTCTTGACTAAAACCGGACCCAAATAGACCAAAAACTAACCAATTATGCCAAATATATTGTATTTTTGTGTTTGTGATTGTGCAGGTACGGATATCTAGAAAAATGGACAAAAATCAAGAGAAAACGACAAAACCAAGCACGAGAATGGAAAGAGAACGAAATTCTGAGTCCATCGTTAATTTTATTTGGAGCATCAAGGCTAAAGACGAAAAATTGAAAAACTAAACGAAGCATGAACGAAGATTAATGCCAAATTTATTTGTTAAATTTGGGCCAGCAAAAAAATGTATTTGAAGCCCAAATTGGACAAAGATTTCATGATCTCCACTAAGC
Source organism: Artemisia tridentata subsp. tridentata (assembly GCA_021014915.2). NCBI lineage: Eukaryota > Viridiplantae > Streptophyta > Magnoliopsida > Asterales > Asteraceae > Artemisia > Artemisia tridentata. The sequence goes on from CP139507.1 coordinate 110,243,456, forward strand.
CCACCAATGAGCCCATCACCAAGCCCATCCACAAAATGAAAGGGGCTGACGTAGGAGCGAAGGAAGCAGCCAACAAAAAAAGAAGATAAAAGGGCATCTCTTATTAATTTTGGAGTATCTTCTTTGTCGGCACACATGGTGTGTGTGTCAACACACACTCAAGTCTTAATTGATATTTACTCCTCCGTATTTAATATCATGAATTTTTGTTCTCTTTGATGTCAGTAGCCAAATAGAAGGCACCATTTCATAATATATTTTTTATCATCTTCGTAGTTTTCTTTTTCTTTTTCTTTAATAGGCTTTAGTTTTTTTAATTAGTATAAATTAGTTATAATTAGTTTAAACTTTGTATCAACTTTGTTTAAGGTAAGCTTTTAATCATTATTAATTTATGTTTATGTTATATTAATCTTAAGCCTTTATTTTAATGTTTTAGTTAATCACTTTTTACCCACTTAATCTTTATTTTTACCTTCTCTAATCAACTTTTTATAAAACTTTATTTCATAAACTTTTTAGTTTTATGTTTTTAAGTTATAAAGTTTAAAACTTTTTATAAAAATATAATTTTTAAGTCATTTTCTTTCAAAAAGTTTGCTTCTTTTTATATTAAATTTTATCTTATTTTTAATTTTATAAAAGTTCTAAAATACTAAAAAAAGGTTGTTAGTAGTTCGGTTGGGATTATGGAGCATTGAAGAAAAGAATTGGGTGTATAAGTTTGCAAATGGGTCTTGTTGGATTATTTGGAGCTCGTATTATCTCAATCTTCAATTTGGTGACTTCTAATCCTTTTTCATTTAGCTTTCTTTCTATTGCTATGCATTATTAGTTTAGTCGTTATTTTTAGTATTATGTTAGTTTATATGCGTAGCTTAGAGTAGTGTTATTGATGCTTGTTTAGACGGTGATTACCTTTAGTTTTGATAATTAATATATTTGCGTATTTGTTTTTGCTAGCTTAATTAATATGAGTAGTGAGTAGATTTATATATGTTTGTTAAGTGGTGGTGATTTGAGACTTAAGAGTGAATAAGCTTAGAAATTGTTGGTCAATAATCTTTGGTTACTTGGATTGATTTTTGGTTGTTTTAACGGGCAAAAGCCGTTAAGGTAATTGATTGAATCTAGTAATTTTACCTAGATAAAAAGAAGTGTTTTCAATATAAACCAACGTTGTGAGAAAATATTCTTTTTTAAACGGGTATCGACGGTTGTTAATTAACAATTTCCGGATTATTTTTAGATCTTTTTTAGTTGGTTGTTTTAACGGGCAAAAGCCGTTAGGATAATTGATTATTTAGATCTAATAATTTTTACCAAGAAAAATAGTTGTTTTCAAAATAAGCCAACGTTATGAGAAAATAATTTATTTTGACGGGTATTAATTAAAAAATGGCTTAAAATGAATATTCACAATTAATGAGCTTTTCACCACTCTTGACAAGCATATATTTTAATATTATATTCTTAGCTTTATTCTATTATAATTAGTCGTAGTCTACTTTTAAATAGTTTAAAATAGTTGTTTTAAAATATTTTTACTTTTTCTCTTAAAACCAAACCAAAAACAAACGACAATCAAGCATATTAAAACGATAAACACAAACGTAATTTTTAATTCAAATCTCGCCGTGGAATACGACTCCGGAAGATTTAATTATCATTTTTCCTCAAGTGATTATTTTATCTAACGGGAATACAAATATTAAAACTGCCCTGTATCTACCACTATCAGTTTTTGATTTGGGTCCGGTTTTGGTAAAATAAAAGTATGTGTTTAAGCACATACCAAATTCCCCCAGACTAAGCTATTGCAATGTCCTCATGCAATGTTATAAAAACACGTTTTTGAAACCGAAAATTTCCAATCTCTTTTTACTAACTTTGAGAAGTAGCAAAATTTTCAAAAGAGATAAAGAAATCTTAAGTTCTAAAAACTCCCCGATTTTCCTTTTTATTATATTTTTGTATTTTTCTCATTATTCATGTGACGGATTTGTTGACAATCATTATCTCACGATAACTTTTAGGGTCTTCGAGTAGGAAACACGACACAAAAGGAAGTGACCATACGGATAAAATTCGTCGTCCCTGATTTTTCACAAGTCCCCAAGCCAAGCTTAAAAACGAAATCATTATCATTTACAAGTTAGATTGCCAACACTACTCAGAAAGCTAATTGTGGACTCTTTGCTCCCAAATTCCTATTTTCCTCTATTTATTTTATTTTTGGTGAGAAATGAATTTCTTCAAATTCTCGTTTTGATAAGTTTTAGTCCGATAAAGATATCTAGTTTAGACGCTAAGTAGTTTCCAAACCTTCCCTCGAAAACCGTTGCATACAAAAATGAGGTCCACATCAAGGTCTCTGATTTAACACGATTTTGAGGATATCCCTTTTATATACGACCGAAACAACTCATCTACGAGTCCAGAGACGGAAGCTTTTATTAGGATACCCCCGGAGTCGAAATTTGGCAATTTTATCATTATTAAGCACATTAACGTATTTAATCCTTGGCCCTTTATAACAATCACAACATCGGCTGCGAACCGGCAAGATGTGATAGTCTATTATGACCTTGGAATTTTTCCTCTGCCTTTATTAGAAGTCTACAACATCGGCTGCGAACCGGCAAGATGTAGAAAACTTTTTATGGCTTTGGATTATTATTATACATTATTATATTCATTAATTATTTGTGTTGCCAAACCCCAAGTCCTACGGCTTTTATAACAATCCCAACATCGGTTGCGAGCCGGCAAGATGGAATAGTCTATTACACCGTAACACTGACAGTACCTTGATGTGTACCCAACTTTCATAAGCAAGAATTCTCTAAGGAAGAAATAAAAACTAATTATCGCCAAAACCAAAATACCTTTAATTATTCCTAGATTACTATTTTTGAGTGAAACAAGCTTATGGGAACAAAAAGCCACAAATAACTTCGATGAGCTCTAAAGAGAACCAACTACTCCACGTTTAGCAATCTAACTTATAAACAACTCTATCATTTCTCGTTCTTCGCAAATTTAAAATCTTAAATAATAAGATCCGCGAATGCTTAGCCAAATAATCAAGCCATGCATATATAAAGTCGATACGGGAACTTGCAAACTCTTAAAAAGAATTCGCATTTTATAGCTCCTTGTGTAAAAGACTAGCACGAGCTTATAGATTATAAAAGGTTAAGGGGACAAGCTATGGCTCAACACGCCCGGTCAAGTCAGAATTTTATTCCTACTCTCACCAGCGGAAAATCAACAAAAATGTCAAAAATTATTATATTTTTGCAAAAATTTTAAATTTCTCATTTTTTTGGATTTTTTTTTTTTTTTTTTTTTTTTTTTTTTTTTCAATTTTTAAATTTTGGAGGAAAAACGGGGTTGCATGAGTAAAAGGCAAAAATGCAAGGCAAAAATCAAATCGAAAGATTACCCCCCCCCCTAGCTTTATTCTATTATAATTAGTCGTAGTCTACTTTTAAATAGTTTAAAATAGTTGTTTTAAAATATTTTTACTTTTTCTCTTAAAACCAAACCAAAAACAAACGACAATCAAGCATATTAAAACGATAAACAAAAACGTAATTTTCAATTCAAATCTCGCCGTGGAATACGACTCCGGAAGATTTAATTATCATTTGTCCTCAAGTGATTATTTTATCTAACGGGAATACAAATATTAAAACTGCCCTGTATCTACCACTATCAGTTTTTGGCGCCGCTGCCGGGGAGGTTTGACCGATTGTTACGTTGTGTTTGGCGTTCGTGCCTTGAAGATCCTTTCTTTTGAAAGTTTATTTTCTTAAAAAAAAAAAAAAAAAAAAAAAAAAAAAAAAAAATTAAAAATTCACAAAAACCAAAAATATTTTCCTTTTCTAAAAAATCTTTCAAAAATCCAAAAATATTGTGATTAATTTTCTTTAATATAAAACCCAAAAAGATTTTATTTTCAAAAATTTATTTTCCTTTTTCTTTTATGTTTCTCAATTATAAAAATTCAAAAATATTCTTCTTATTCCTCTTATTCGTTTGATTCTTTATCTCTTACCCTCTTATACCGTTTAATTCATATCTTCTTATCCTCTTAACCGTTTAATTCTTATCTTCTTATCCCTCATATTGTTTAATTCTCCACCATGTTCGATTCTTTCCCATCTCATCCCCATGATCCAAGGACCATGGAGGATTTCTATCATCCGACGCTCATCGGTAGAGGAGGACCGATCGCTCCAACAAACGATTTTGTTTTGAAAGATCATATGATTGAGTTTATTCAACAAATCTGCCAATTCCATGGATTTGAACATGAAGATGCTAATCATCATTTAGACAATTTTCTATCGATCACTCAATTCTTCAAGCAGAACGGAGTCTCTCACGACAACATCCGTTTGAATCTCTTTCCCTTCTCGTTAACCCATGAAGCCGAATCTTGGTTTTACACTCTTAAAACCAATTCTATTCATACATGGGAAGAGATGTGCATCAAATTTCTTTCAAAATACTTTCCATACTCAAAAACGATGCAGTTTAGAAGAGACATTCTAAATTTTCGACAACTGCACAGGGAATCAGTATTTGAAGCTTGGGAGAGATTCAAATATTTGCTGCAAAGATATCCAGATCATAGAATTTTGCTCCTTGATCAAATCTTAACCTTCTATCATGGCATAAATATGATTGATCGAGACAAAATCATGTTGGCTGCCGGAGGCAATCTCATGCGGAAGACTCCTCAAGAAGCTTATGATTTGATCGAGAATATGACACAACATCACTATCAGTGGGATACTGGAGCCCTTTATGACTCTACCACTGTTTTGAGTAATCATTATTCCGATTATATTCCCGCTGAGATTGCACAAATTGGGGTCCTTGGTAATCACAAAAGTTATATAAATCAATATTGCCAGCAAGGACGAGGTCATCCTAACACTATCCACTTTTCATACTCCGATGAAAGTGATGAGGATGCTCCTTATGATGAAGAGAAATCAGATGAGGACCCTTCAGATACCTTTTTAATGGGGGACAAGGAAGTCGAAATCAATCCTCTTAAGGAAATTGATGACCTTGTTCCAATCCCAAGGGTATCCGAAGAATCTTTCGATCTTCCTGATTCTACTTCCCATACATTCAAAATGACTATCACAAATCCTTTGTTTGATTTCGATTCTGAATTTACTCTAAATTCAGATAATCCTATCTTTGATATTCAGAACGAGGAGTGTGATGAGTCCGACACGGAAACCGATATGGACGAGGTGCACATTTATAACCCACAAAGTACCGCACAAGTCCCGCCTCCATACATCCCGCCGAAGCCCGAGCTAAAAGACGTACTTCATAAGAGTGATTATCTTCTTGAGGAGTTCGCCGATGAACTCACTCGCATCGATCCAATCCCACCGGGGGATGAAGACAAAAACTTCGATTTTGAATCAGATTTGAGAAAATTGGAATTTTTACTAAGTCATGATCCTTCAACTAATTGTGCCTCTAGTCTGGGGGAGTTCACCGATGAACTCACTCACATCATATCTCCGTCGGAGTATGATTACTCGGAGGGAGACGTATTGCCTATTAAGGACACTATTCCTACTCTTCCTCCTGAGGTATTATTAGATCATGACTTAAAGAGCTTTAATGATCAAATTCAAATTAAAGAAAATGAAAAATCTGCTTTTGAGGATGAAGATTTCATCATGATTGTTATCAAAATCTTTCTTCCATTCCTCACATATAATGTGATTTCTCCTCTTCTTCACTCCTACAGGAGTGAAGATACAATCTTTGACCCCGGCATCTCATTCATAACTTCTATTTAGAGCCGTGGGCATCTCATCGGAGTGGAACTTTCGTATGCTTCAATGTTTATCCAAACATCTTGAACGAAAGTCCGATGGAGATTATTTTTTCCACATGCTCCCCCAAGGACAATTAAATTCGGGGTCGAGTCAAGCTCATGTGACTCGGTTACCAAAAACAAGCGCTTCGTGGGAGGCACCCCATGCTTATCCTTCTATCTTCTTTCTTCTTTCTTAATAAAGTGACGTGAGGAGGGCTACCTCTTCCATTTGTCGTGTTTCGTGGTTTTCTGTGATGTGTCCAGGATTTGCCCGAATAATGAAGACTCTCGTGCTCGTGTTTCTGCTTCTTTCCACTCGAGTTTCATCATTCGTTGCTCATCCGATATCCTTAATCTTATCGTTTTACGTTTATCTTTGGCATAATTAATAAACGGCCTTAGATTTATGTAGGAGAACCCTTACCTTTAAGACATTGAGGACAATGTCTCGTTTTAGACTTGGGGGGGGGGGGTAATCTTTCGATTTGATTTTTGCCTTGCATTTTTGTCGTTTACTCATGCAACCCCGTTTTTCCTCCAAAATTTAAAAATTGAAAAAAAAAAAAAAATCCAAAAAAATGAGAAATTTAAAATTTTTGCAAAAATATAATAATTTTTGACATTTTTGTTGATTTTCCGCTGGTGAGAGTAGGAATAAAATTCTGACTTGACCGGGCGTGTTGAGCCATAGCTTGTCCCCTTAACCTTTTATAATCTATAAGCTCGTGCTAGTCTTTTACACAAGGAGCTATAAAATGCGAATTCTTTTTAAGAGTTTGCAAGTTCCCGTATCGACTTTATATATGCATGGCTTGATTATTTGGCTAAGCATTCGCGGATCTTATTATTTAAGATTTTAAATTTGCGAAGAACGAGAAATGATAGAGTTGTTTATAAGTTAGATTGCTAAACGTGGAGTAGTTGGTTCTCTTTAGAGCTCATCGAAGTTATTTGTGGCTTTTTGTTCCCATAAGCTTGTTTCACTCAAAAATAGTAATCTAGGAATAATTAAAGGTATTTTGGTTTTGGCGATAATTAGTTTTTATTTCTTCCTTAGAGAATTCTTGCTTATGAAAGTTGGGTACACATCAAGGTACTGTCAGTGTTACGGTGTAATAGACTATTCCATCTTGCCGGCTCGCAACCGATGTTGGGATTGTTATAAAAGCCGTAGGACTTGGGGTTTGGCAACACAAATAATTAATGAATATAATAATGTATAATAATAATCCAAAGCCATAAAAAGTTTTCTACATCTTGCCGGTTCGCAGCCGATGTTGTAGACTTCTAATAAAGGTAGAGGAAAAATTCCAAGGTCATAATAGACTATCACATCTTGCCGGTTCGCAGCCGATGTTGTGATTGTTATAAAGGGCCAAGGATTAAATACGTTAATGTGCTTAATAATGATAAAATTGCCAAATTTCGACTCCGGGGGTATCCTAATAAAAGCTTCTGTCTCTGGACTCGTAGATGAGTTGTTTCGGTCGTATATAAAAGGGATATCCTCAAAATCGTGTTAAATCAGAGACCTTAATGTGGACCTCATTTTTGTATGCAACGGTTTTCGAGGGAAGGTTTGGAAACTACTTAGCGTCTAAACTAGATATCTTTATCGGACTAAAACTTATCAAAACGAGAATTTGAAGAAATTCATTTCTCACCAAAAATAAAATAAATAGAGGAAAATAGGAATTTGGGAGCAAAGAGTCCACAATTAGCTTTCTGAGTAGTGTTGGCAATCTAACTTGTAAATGACAATGATTTCGTTTTTAAGCTTGGCTTGGGGACTTGTGAAAAATCAGGGACGACGAATTTTATCCGTATGGTCACTTCCTTTTGTGTCGTGTTTCCTACTCGAAGACCCTAAAAGTTATCGTGAGATAATGATTGTCAACAAATCCGTCACATGAATAATGAGAAAAATACAAAAATATAATAAAAAGGAAAATCGGGGAGTTTTTAGAACTTAAGATTTCTTTATCTCTTTTGAAAATTTTGCTACTTCTCAAAGTTAGTAAAAAGAGATTGGAAATTTTCGGTTTCAAAAACGTGTTTTTATAACATTGCATGAGGACATTGCAATAGCTTAGTCTGGGGGAATTTGGTATGTGCTTAAACACATACCTTTTCTTGACTAAAACTGGACCCAAATAGACCAAAAACTAACCAATTATGCCAAATATATTGTGTTTTTGTGTTTGTGATTGTGCAGGTACGGATATCTAGAAAAATGGACAAAAATCAAGAGAAAACGACAAAACGGAGCACGAGAATGGAAAGAGAACGAAATTCTGAGTCCATCGTTAATTTTATTTGGAGCATCAAGGCTAAAGACGAAAAATTGAAAGACTAAACGAAGCATGAACGAAGATTAATGCCAAATTTATTTGTTAAATTTGGGCCAGCAAAAAAATGTATTTGAAGCCCAAATTGGACAAAGATTTCATGATCTCCACTAAGCCCACCAATGAGCCCATCACCAAGCCCATCCACAAAATGAAAGGGGCTGACGTAGGAGCGAAGGAAGCAGCCAACAAAAAAAGAAGATAAAAGGGCATCTCTTATTAATTTTGGAGTATCTTCTTTGTCGGCACACATGGTGTGTGTGTCAACACACACTCAAGTCTTAATTGATATTTACTCCTCCGTATTTAATATCATGAATTTTTGTTCTCTTTGATGTCAGTAGCCAAATAGAAGGCACCATTTCATAATATATTTTTTATCATCTTCGTAGTTTTCTTTTTCTTTTTCTTTAATAGGCTTTAGTTTTTTTAATTAGTATAAATTAGTTATAATTAGTTTAAACTTTGTATCAACTTTGTTTAAGGTAAGCTTTTAATCATTATTAATTTATGTTTATGTTATATTAATCTTAAGCCTTTATTTTAATGTTTTAGTTAATCACTTTTTACCCACTTAATCTTTATTTTTACCTTCTCTAATCAACTTTTTATAAAACTTTATTTCATAAACTTTTTAGTTTTATGTTTTTAAGTTATAAAGTTTAAAACTTTTTATAAAAATATAATTTTTAAGTCATTTTCTTTCAAAAAGTTTGCTTCTTTTTATATTAAATTTTATCTTATTTTTAATTTTATAAAAGTTCTAAAATACTAAAAAAAGGTTGTTAGTAGTTCGGTTGGGATTATGGAGCATTGAAGAAAAGAATTGGGTGTATAAGTTTGCAAATGGGTCTTGTTGGATTATTTGGAGCTCGTATTATCTCAATCTTCAATTTGGTGACTTCTAATCCTTTTTCATTTAGCTTTCTTTCTATTGCTATGCATTATTAGTTTAGTCGTTATTTTTAGTATTATGTTAGTTTATATGCGTAGCTTAGAGTAGTGTTATTGATGCTTGTTTAGACGGTGATTACCTTTAGTTTTGATAATTAATATATTTGCGTATTTGTTTTTGCTAGCTTAATTAATATGAGTAGTGAGTAGATTTATATATGTTTGTTAAGTGGTGGTGATTTGAGACTTAAGAGTGAATAAGCTTAGAAATTGTTGGTCAATAATCTTTGGTTACTTGGATTGATTTTTGGTTGTTTTAACGGGCAAAAGCCGTTAAGGTAATTGATTGAATCTAGTAATTTTACCTAGATAAAAAGAAGTGTTTTCAATATAAACCAACGTCGTGAGAAAATATTCTTTTTTAAACGGGTATCGACGGTTGTTAATTAACAATTTCCGGATTATTTTTAGATCTTTTTTAGTTGGTTGTTTTAACGGGCAAAAGCCGTTAGGATAATTGATTATTTAGATCTAATAATTTTTACCAAGAAAAATAGTTGTTTTCAAAATAAGCCAACGTTATGAGAAAATAATTTATTTTGACGGGTATTAATTAAAAAATGGCTTAAAATGAATATTCACAATTAATGAGCTTTTCACAACTCTTGACAAGCATATATTTTAATATTAGTCATGTGCTTGGAGCAACCCGAGTCGACGATCCAAAGACAGATTTCAATGACCTGAGAAGAACAGAAGAATTTGTATATGGAAACCGTGTAACATTTGGTTCCAGTGGGTAAGATGAAACAGGTGAATTACACTTAGAACTGGTTTCCTTAGATGCATTGGGAACTATTTCTAATGTGCCATTCTTAAGTGTAAACATTCTACCCATTGGTTTCCATGCACAAAACTTAGAGTGATCCTTAGGCAATAGGCTGCTAGTGGTTTTCCTAGCTTTTGCAATAAGTCTTCGAATATATCTAGACTTAGCCTTAGTCACTAAAGGAACCTTTTTCTGTTCAGGCATATCATTCTTTTTCACATCATTAGAAACATTATCATCACAAGCATTTACAGACAAAGTTTTCTTTTGCATTAAACAATTAGAATCATTACATGCATTAGAAACAGGAGTCTTATCATTACAACTAGATGATACATGTTTCTTCTTGGAAAGCAGTAAGTTCCTAGGGTGTTCTTCTACTTTCTTGCTTGCACTCTCAGAAACAGGCGAGACACTAGGTTTCTTGTTATTGCTCCTAGACTGTCTTTTGCTCCTAGAGTTGCTTTCTATTCCTGTAGAAGGTAAGGCACACTCATTAGAATTTTTGTTGTTGTCCTGAGATGTTGTAGTAGCATTCCTAGACTCATTTGGAGTATCTTTCTTACTTTTGTCTATCGCCCTATATGTTTTAGATGTAGAGGTAGACGCAGTAGTGGGACTAATCCTATAAAGGCCAGGTGCTATAACATTAGTGTTCTTGACAACAACTTTCTCTTTTTGTTTCTCATTAGGCAAGGGGGTTAATGGTGCAATACCCGTAGTTTCCTCACCCTTCCCTTTTTGACTTGCAAGCTGAGACTTCAAAAGATTGATTTGATCTTGCATATTTTTGTAAGAGCGCTCATACGATAATTTGTCATACTTGCATTCTTCCTTTTTAGTATCAAGTTGTTTAAAATATGTGCAGTTTTGTTTTTCAAGTTTCAAAAGCGCCTTTTCATATTTTTCAACAATTTGAGAAGTCTCAGCTCGAAGTGTTTCATCATCCTCAACAGAATATGTTTGAAAAATAATGGACATAATATCGGTCGAGAGAGCTTCGAAAGAGAGAGAGTCATTTTGATGTTCCAAAACCTTTATTCTTTCCAAGTATTCATTTGCTTCCTTCACTAAGGATTTGTGATCTTTAACGAATTCTGCAGACTCTTTTAAAAGATTATTTTCCACATTTTGAACAACCGCATAGATTGCAGCAACATGTGGATTAATTTCCTTTGCAAAAATCTTTTTCAGTTCATCCTGAACACCCGAAAACCATTCAAACTTGTTATTGTTAATTTTGGAAGCCACAATACGTTGAAGTTTCTCAATTCTCTGCTTAAGATCAACCAAATATAGTCTAGCTGCACTTGAATCATAAGTGTTTTTAGATGCCATTTGTTCGATGTTAGGCAGGTGTTTTGAAACTGCTTTTTGTTTTGTGAAGACCACTGGTCTTTGAAAAAACAATTGTGACTCTTTTTTAATAAGATGAACACCAGAATCTTTATTAAGCTTGTTATAATCAATTGGTTTAATTTCTGGGTTCATTTGTCTCATTTTGACTCGTCTCTTTTCAGTACGCTCAATCGTTTCATCCGAATCATAAATTTCAATCGGATCATGTTTATCATTTAGCACACTACCATCATATAACACATTCTGTACACTCTGAGCTTTCTTGAGATAATAAGGGTTTTCACAGCCGATAGCCGTTTTCTTTAGTGTATGTAAAATCGGGTTTTTGTCATTTATTAACAAATTAATCATTTGTGCAGAATGACCCGTTTTTACAAGTAAATCTTCCAACTTTCCAATGGTTTCCTTTTTGTCATTGATCTCTTTAAGAAGATCCTTTTCACGTTTTGAAAACCTTTCATTCAACTCCTTCTTTTCTTTTTCAAGATTGGAATAAGTTGATTTTTGTTTTGAAAGCTGGTTGGTTAGTTCAGAAATTTCCTTGTTAAGAGATTTAATTTGCATATTCAAATTAACATTTAGAGTGTCAAATTTGATTTGTAAACGTTTCTCTCTTAACTCAGAATCTTTTAAGCTAACCTCAAGTTCTGACTGTTTGTTGTTATGAAAATCATAAGCTCTTGCATTCACCTTATATCTATCAAGCTCAGTGGTCAATTTTTCATTCGCGACCTTAACATCGCGATTGACCTTTTTGACCTTTTCAATTTCTACACTACAATTTTGCAATAATGATTCAAACATAGCACGTGTTTCCTCATCATTATCAGTATGCTGTGACTCGAATTCTTCATTAGGATCCATATCTGGAGTTTCCAAATTAGTATTACTACAACTTGGTTCGTCCATGTATGTATCATAAATGAGATTAGGAGTCTCAGGATGCTGTTCATTTTGAGGTGACATATCAAACATTTCATTATTGTGACATGTAGCATATGGTTGTACCTCAGAAACCGCATTAGTATCAAAAGCAGGAGGTGCTTCTGAGTCTGTGTCGTACTTTGCCTCCTGGAGATTTTCCATAAAAATGCAGTTTGCATCGATGTCCTCTTGATCTTCTGAAGCATCCATAATAGCCATGAAGTCATTCTCTTCTGCACTCAACTGAAGCCCAGCCGTTTCCTTGTTTGCCAACATTAATGCTTTCTGCAAATACGCTGGATCTCTCTTATTCGGCTTGTCTGGACAGTTCCTAGCCATGTGACCAATACCCTGACAGTTGAAGCACTTCATCATATTTCCCTGATTTCTATTCCCAGCTCCCTGAGCAACATTCCCAAACTGATTCTCAGCATTCTGTACCCTTTGATTACCAACAGCATTACCCATCTGATTCCCTGCAAACTGACCCATCTGATTACCAACATACTGCCCTGCATTCTGATTACCCATCTGAAATCTTGGAGCATATCCCTGCTGATTCCCATATCCCCCAACCATCTGTCCTTGCTGTCCCATGTTGAAACTCGGCTGTGCAATCTGCTTGTTGCGAGTGTTCGATGAGATTCGTTGATTGTTGTTGGTGGGTGTGGAGTAACGTCCTTGGAATGCTTTTGATAGGTAAGCAAAAGCTTGAGTCAAAGCAGCAGTTGACTCATCCTGATCGTCTTGATCTGGGTGTTGTGGGTATTGTTGTTGTGGGATTACATGTTGTTGTTGTGGGTAGAATGGTGATTGTGGAATATACTGTTGTTGCATGAATTGCTGAGTGGATGATGATGATGATGGTTGTGCACTGACTGTTGCAGGTGTAGGTGATTGGACTATGAGTGCAAGAGGATCTTGTTGTTTTGCTTGTTTCTCTTTTCTGACTTCATTTGCCTCTGCTTGGTTTTGTTTGAGAAAGTCATAAAGTTGATCGTAGTTCACATCATGAAGATTCTTAGTTTGGTTGACAATAGTAACATATCGTCCCCATTCTTCTGGAAGGTTGTTGATGAACTTGATGTTTTGAACAATTTGCTTAGGTGCCAAATTGTTTCTGATCAACTCATTCATTAGAGTACAAAACCGTGTGTAGTAAGATTCAATCTGTTCAGCTGGTGTTGCTGTGAACTTCTCCCATTCTGTCAGAAGCTTGTTTTCCATTTCCTGAATGCCAATTTCTGTACCATGACAAAGACGTCGAACTCGATCCCACATTTCTTTGGCAGTTTCACAGCTATCTACAGCACAAAATATTTCTTGTGGTAGACCGAGTTGGATTAGATGCATTGCTAGGTGATCAGCTTCAATTTGCTTCCAATCTGCTTCAGTGTAATCCGATTCCTCTTTGGGTCGGTACGTTGGATCGACGGGAGGTTCTGCAGTAGGGTTTCCAGCTGTTTCTTCAATCTCACCAGGCTGGAATGGACCTTTTTTGACAGAGTTAACCAAGAGGATACCTTGTCCATTAGGTTTGGTGTTAGACCCGTATCCCGGTTACGAGTAGGCCCCACCCTAGATGAAATATGCTAAGGTTGGATGTAATTGGTTGGTCAACAAAGTTACGTGCAAGTCAAACCCGATGGTCAAATTAATAGTCAAAGTATGACTAATGTAGTAATATGAAATGTGAGGTATAAACTAGAAGGACCTAAGTTGTCAAGTGTCCAATATGTTATAAGTTAGTTGTGGTTAAATAAGAAAGAATAGGACTTGAGGGGCCACTCTTGCCAAAGGACCAAACTTGCTACCTAACTAGTTATATCTAGGGAATTCTAGATAATTCTCCCATTATTTAGATAAGATTGATGGTCCGGTTTTATGGAGGAGAAAAAGAGAGAGAAATAGCAAAATGATGATCTAAGAAGAAGAATGTGAAGATCAAGTGTTAGTAGCCTTCCCTAGTATTAATCATCACAAGTAAGTAATTATGTTCTTAATGTTAATGAAGTTATAGATTATGAATAAGGTGGGAAATCATCAATTGATCAAGATATGATCAATTAATGATGTAGAAAGGAAGATGGGTTTGTTTGATAGGTTATGTTAACCTTGTTTATGTTATTAGGGCTTGATATGTTGTAGAAGATGATGATGATGGTTAGAAGATGTTGTTGGTGGGATTTATGTTAGTAGCTAGCTTGGATTGAAGGTAAGTAACTCTCCCTAAAACATGTATTGTATGTGTATTATCATGTATGTATTATGGTTGTATAAGAGTATACGAGTTGGATTTAGAATGATTGTAAGCTAAGGATGGATGGCTAGTGTTCTTGACTAAGGGTATGTTAGCTTGTTGGACTTGGACTAGTTAAGGTATGTTTTGATTATGGTTGTGATGAATGGATGTGATTATGTTATGAAGTTGTGTGATATGAGTGGTATGAAGTAGTTTAGAGGCTTTTATGTGATTATGATGCTTATGTGAAAGTATGTGTATGATATATGTTTTATGATGGGTTACTTACTAAGCGTAAGCTTATTCTTTTAGTTGTCAACGTTTTGTAGGTTAATGGCGATGAGGATAACTTGGCTTGGATTATAGCATAGGGATTTGGAAGCGGATTTGGGAGATAATAAGCATAGGAGCTAGGTAGAATACCGAGCTCGAGTCAATGTTGTACCCCCGAGAGTCTCTTTTATGAGTTGTAATATGTGTGTCAAAGTCGTGTAATGGTTTGGTGATCTAACGATGTGTCGGGTATGTTTTATGTGTTTTTAGTAAAAGTTAAAGGGGTGTTTGGATTATGTGTGTTTGTACCCATTTTGGGTTGTTAACGGGTCAAGTGTTTATGGAACACGTTTGGTATGTTAATGTAATGAAGTTGGTCAAGTTTGGTGGAAAAATGAAGTGGTATAGTTGGTTATGTCATGAAATGGGTCAAAACGGGTTATTTGCATAACCCGTCAATTTTGGAAGTACTATTCCGGGTGGTCAAACGGTAAATGTTTTTATATGGAAATGAGCCCATAGATATTGTAATGAAATCTGGAAAGTTTGGTTAGGTTTCGAGTCCGGGAGGTTGGAGTTTCGGCCGGGGATTTTGGAAATCCAAAATCTGGACAGAACCATCCATCCGATCGGATGGCTGGCGATCCGATCGGATGGAGGCCGCTGTCAGATTTTTGGTAAACTTCGAAAAAATTGTATCTTTTGAACCGTAAGTCGTCAAGGGTCGTGCCACCTATCGTTTTGAAGGTAATTGAGTCTAGTTTCATATAAAAATAGTCTCAAGGTCTAAAAGTTTATAGATTTTTGTCAGTGGTCAAAAGAGTAACAGTATATCCGTAAAAGTCTAGTGTTTTTGAATAAAAAGTTTTAAATTTTGGTCTAAACGGGTACGGGGTGTAACATTTGGATCTCATATATCGAAGCATACGACTCGTCCATGGAAGGTAACCACCCTTTTCTAACATTGGAGGTCGGTTTTCTGAACCTGCGGCATGAATGTCTTGTTGTGTAGTCATCTTTAAAATATAATGTATGATAAAGTGGATTTAGGATCTTTGCAACAAAGTAGGAGACGTTGTTGTTGACGGTTGAACTTGATTATTGTAGTTGTAAAGCTTTGATACGGTGGAAATTTTGGTCTGAAAACTTAGAAACTCAATAACTTCCTTCTGGAGCGTTTTTTCGGCCTCGAAACTTGGGTTGAATGAAAAAATTCATTCAACGTGTCATTCTCCTCGTTCTCACGGTCGTTTTGACAGGTGTTTCGCTGAAAACGGAGTTACGGTTCAAAAGTTATGACCTTTTGAAGTTTCACAGAAGTACGAGGGCCAAAACTACCAATTCTAGAAGTTCCCAAAGGCTGCTGAAAAGTACAGGGACTGAAGTTGACAAGTCTGAAAACTGGTGAAAACTCTTTGTTGTCTGATATCGCAGTTGGTGATTTGTCCGATATCGCAGTTGGGCAAATATATCGGACAGAACTGCGATATGGATCTCGGACAAAATTGATATGACCAAGAAACACGTTTGGAGGTGGAGGAAACATGATAAACTCGAACTAAAGATTAGGTTGTCCAATCGCGATAACAGTGAAGATGGTCAACTGCGATAAATCTCAAATGCGATAAACCTCAACTGCGATAAGGTTGTCTAATCGCGATAACAGTGAAGATGGTCAACTGCGATAAATCTCAAATGCGATAAACCTCAACTTCGATAAACCTCAAATGTGATAAACCTCAACTGCGAAAATCCTCAACTGCGATAAGTCTCTGAGTTGCAACTGCGATATGGTCAACTGCGATAGAGCTAAACAGCGATGCCAAATGCGATAAGGCCAAATGCGATAAGGCCAAATGCGACACCTATCGCAATTCTCATACAAGAAATGCGATAATCACTACGAATTGCGATAACCTCGCTGCTTTTCTTCAATTGCGATAAAACTCAACTTTTGCCCACATTTGTTGACTTTGTTGTGTCACATGCCCAGACCATATCTTGTAAGATATTGCTACTGACAATCTTTCACCAACTTGAGCAATAATTCTTTTGGAAAGAATTACACGCCAAAGAAAGTCAGTAAGATATTCACAAACAAATCTTGCATAATCTTTAATACTTTTGGTCGATCTGGAGACTTAGAACACCAAAATATTCAACCTTCCAAAACAAGATTTTTGCAAACCAACTCGTTAAATCACTAACTAACACAACCTTTGATCTTTATTTTGTGTACGATTTCAAGATAAACACCAAAACATCCACGTTTTTCAAGAAAAAAAACGCAACAGTTGGGTTCATTTAAACATAAATCGAACACAAAAACATCCAAAACTGCTACTGATGAACAGTAACAAGATAGAACACACCAAAAATCACATATTATACCTCAAACATACCACGATTCGCCCCCGGTTAGCTCTTGATACCAATTGATATGACCAAGAAACACGTTTGGAGGTGGAGGAAACATGATAAACTCGAACTAAAGATTAACTTTGAATTTTCGGTTTATTGACTGGCGGGGTGTGTATGTTTTTCTAGAGAGAAGCTAGATAAAACACACACACCCCTTTGATACAAATGAATCGTCAACCCTCCTAGTATTGACATAGGAGGGTATTTATACAAAGAATACAATGACTAACTTAGCCTAAATGTCTAAACTAGTCCTTGTACAAAGAATGAAGTGCAATTCCCAAATATGACAAACTTTAAGGCTAACAGAAAACACCAAAACCCATGCCAAGATTTTGTAAGTGACACTCTTCCATTCTCGCACACCATTTCTTCTAGGATAAAAGAACGGAAATCCATGGTGAGACAAGTTATAATGTCAGATTTGTCATACTCATGTATGGCTTTGTCGAATATATATATCTGTGATAGTGTCTTACTAGAGAACTTCCCATTAACCTATAGAAAACCCATTTTCTATTTTCTATTTGGTGAGCCGCGAAAACTGCCACAAAATATGTTTTTATTTTCACCCGAGTCTGTCATCAACTCATCATCTTGGTATAATGACAATCGCAATAAACGATAGAGGATAAATAATCTTTACACAGATGGCAAGAAGTGACCAGAAATTTAGTGGGTGTCAGTTTTTCAATCAAAGAAGCAAGTCTTATCCCACATCAGCCAAAAAAATGCAAATGAAATTATGTTTAAAAAGAGGGTGAACAGCCTAACAAGCACCACCTTACTTGAACAAGATCTGTTCTATAGGCTCGTACTTCCGAATTCTTGATGCCTATAAGACAGAAACACAACTCTAATTGGTTTCGTGTTAATTTAAGACTGGTGATGTGGATCCTGCTCTTTTTACTAAAATAGGAATCCAGTTAAGGCTTTTTTTTTTACTCCGTAAATAGGAATCCAGTTAAGAATATGGTGTCGTGGAATGTGTTGATTGATGGGTATAGCAAGTCGGGCTATATGATGTTGTGTTGCAAACGGGGTTGTTGGATTTTTACGCAAAGGTGGGAGATTTGAGTTCCGCAAAGAGAGTGTACAATGAGATGCCTCGTTAGGATGTTGTGGCTAATTATGCAATTATTTCGGCTCTTAGTAAGCATGGGTTTGTTAAAGACGCGGAAAATTTGTTTGACAGTATACGAGAAAGAATTCAGTTACATGTAATTCTATGGTCACTTGCTACTCAAAGATAGGTGACGTTCACTGAGCTCGGTTCATCTTTGATTCGAATCCCGTCAAAGGTAGTCTCATGGAATGCAATGATAGATGGGCAATGTAAAGCTGGCCAACTTAGTTTAGCTGAAGAGTGTTATTCAACAGAATTGGTGACATGAAAAATAAATGCTCACTTATTGTCAGTTTCATAAATGAAAGAACCAAGTCTCATCCCACATCGGCCAAAAATGCAAATGAAATGGTGTTTAAAAAGAGGGTGAGCAAAGGAACCAGCACGACCTTACTTGAACAGGATCTGTTCTATAGGCTCGTACCTCTGTATTCTTGATTCCTCAAGAGACAGAAACCCATGTCTGGTTGATGCATCATGACCATGTAGCTAGAGCGTGATTAACCGAGCCTTATGGTCTCGGCCATGGTTCAGTAGAGGATCGTTGTCAGCCCATCTAATGGGTCTTGGCATGGCTACATGGTTGTCTGACAGACAATTAACACACCCTTTTTTTTGCTTCTTGAACCGAATCTGATCGATCTTATGTGTCTTCATGTCCCTTTGGTTACATTGACTGATGCCCACTAAATTCAGTGAAATTCTTCTTAATAGCAAGTAGCAACTGTTTTAACCTTTTTCATCCACCAAAACAACTTTCTAGTTTCTACTAATGTTGCTGACTATAACTGAAGACTACTCATGATAATAGTCAATAAACATAGCGAAAGATGATAGAATGAATTTTCACTTGCAGGCTTGCAGCCCACTAAATTCAGTGAAATTCTTCTTAACAGCAAGTAGCAACTGTTTTAACCTTTTTCATCCACCAAAACAACTTTCTACTAATGTTGCTGACTAGAATTGAAGACTACTCATGATAATAGTCAATAAACATAGCGAAAGATAATAGAATGATTTTTCACTTGCAGTGCACCATTCACTAGAAATAGCCTACCGTTGTAGCAAATCGTTAATACAACAAACTAAATGCGAAGAGAGAAAAAATGACTTCGTGAAAGACTTTTTTTTTTTTTTTTTTTTTTTTTGGCATCACGTGAAAGTTCTTGACAACCAAATTTCAAGAAAGGTAATGTAATTTGTTGAAATCACGCACTTGGCAAGGTTCCTTTTCTTAATTGAGAGAATACGCTAAATGTAATTTGACTTCAGTTATTGAGGTAACTCGCTTTAAATATACAACTTTACTTGTCCTATTAAGCTCACTCTATTAGCATATTTGCCATGTTGATCAAGTACACGTTGGTTTTGAAAAGAGGTTAATGGTGTCGCACACTCTCACATGAAGGGACACCACCATATCATCTAGCAATCATTCAGTTTAGAGTTATTTTAATTATACTATAACTATGATTAGAGTTGTGGGTGTGCGGTGTGGTAAGCCTTTTGCCACGTTTGCCATTAGTCCTCTCCCAACTTCAAGTCAGCTTCCTTATTTTTTTCATGCCTTGTTAGGAGAGTTTGTACAAGATGAGAGATTCTAGATGAAAAAGAAAAAAAAAAAAAAAAAAACAAATGATTTAACTTGACAACTTTTACTGTATTCCGTATCATTTTCTTAATCCCATTACACATCAAAAAAATTTCATTTTCACCTTTGTTATGTGTTAGATGACAGACAAAATAGATGTGAAAAACTTTTAGTCTTACTTTGATCATAGAGGAAAAGTAATCTAAAGCATTTTGTAAAAACTACATATGTACTTTTAAAATTGCTAGACGGTTATCCGTGCTTAACGACAACAATTTATTTTTGTATCATCATTTTGTTTGTGTGTGTAATTTTTTATAGAGATTATTTCATAAATGGTCCTGTGGTCTGTCGGGTTTAACGAGTTTAGTCCCTAAACTTTTTTTTAACGGATCCAGTCCTTGTGGTTGCGACCCATAACGGGTTTGGTCCCTGAGACTAACTGTCGTTAGTTTTTTCCGTTAGCTAACGACCGTTTGCAACAAAAATTTGCACCGTTAGTCCTTTATACTAACGACCGTTTATACTTAACTCAATTTTTTTTCCTAAAAAAAATAAAAAAATAAAAAAAAAAAAAATGGTTTTCTTATATTTTTTTTTTTCTAAATATCTTTAAAATTTATACACGTTTTTATACATATTTTTATACACGTTTTCATACACACATTTTTATACACACATTTTTTATACACACGTTTTAATATACATGTTTTTATACACGCTTTTATACACACGTTTTTATAAACGTTTTTATACACACAATAACTGATGAACCAAAAACATAATAGCAAAAAGATATACAATACATCTGATGAACATTTAATAAAATCATACCTTCAATCATCTGTAAACCATGCTCTTCAACTGCTGCAAAAAAGATGCCATTTTTTTATAGATCATCATATAAATAATGTTTTTAAGAAATGCTTACCTTCATCATTCTTATTTTTTTTAAGATATGCTCAATAAGGCTTCTTGTCCATTTTGGTTTGGTTGAGGGTTCTTCAACATTTTGAATTTCTGCATCATCATTCTCTATCTCTTCATCATAATCATTCGTTTCTTCTTCTTTCTCATTCTCTATCTCTTCTTCTTCCTCATTCTCTATGTTCTCTGCATCATCATCCTTCGTTTCTCCTTCTTCTTCCTCCAATTCTTCTTCTTCGTCCTCCGTTTCTTCAGCTTTACAAGTCCTTCGTTTTCTGCTTTTGCCAAACATCATCTCTTCCAATTCTTCCATCGATTCTGTTTTCCAGTATTCAAACGCTGGGGTTTTTGGATTTTTCAGAAGTGAATTGACAAATATCACCTGCATTTTTAAGTTAAAGTTAGATTAAAAAAAATTTAGTTCATCATTTTTAATTTGTATCAACGATAAAAGTATATAGTAATTACCTCCAGTAGCAAGATTGGTCCACAGAATCGTTTTCCCAGTATCCATCTTAACCTTTCGGACATTAGATAATCCACCACGTATTGGCACCAATCCATTTCTCTTACCTTCTCAAGATCGATAAGAGATGGGATGACTCCTAGATTCAGAGTCCCTGTTGATACCACATGGGACAAAATAGTACAAAACAATACTAGGAAGTTCATCTTAAACAGCTTTTTACTATCATTTGTCTTAATTTGATGCCTAATTACTTTCATCAATTGTTTAGCATACAATCTAGGAATATCCTTGTATTGTCTTTTCCATTCTATGTAGGTTTCATTTGATATTTCCTTCAAAATATCACGTACATCAACTGCAAATGTGCCCATTGGGAATCCGAATGTTTGGTGAACTAGGTTAGGGGTTATGTGTATAGTTTCACCAAATACATTCAGGATTCCTGATTCACCGTCAAACCAATTTAGCAACCAATACCCCAAACGACCTGACATTATATTTATTTCAAACTCCAACAACGATGCAAAACCCAAACTTGAAACTGCTTGTTTTTGATCCTCGGTTATTTTCTGAACAGTCTCAAATAATGGACCAGGAAAGTTTTTTATTTTAATCGATGGAAACTTTTTTTGCTTGGGTTGGAGAAGACTTAGTACAGGCTTAAGGTCTTCAGAGAGAACAGGTTTGGAAGGTTTAGCTTAACCTAAAGGTTTGGAAGTAGAATCGGTTGCAGGTTTTTTTTTGGTTTTGAATAACTTGTTTGTCAGCTTTTGATGAACGACCAAATGCATCATCAACAAAGTCATCATCACTTGGTGAATAAGCTTTTAAAGTGATCGTTTGCTTTGCTTTTTTAGCCTCTTTACCTATCCAATAAAACAAACACCAACTCATGAACATACTTTCAATGCAAAATAACTATAAACACTTTTTTTTTTCATCTAAAAACTTAAAATAGCTGATATAAGGTGGTGTTTGTTTCATCTTATATAACCGGCTTGAGACTTATGAACCGAAGATTTTCAAAATAAGCCACAATGCCAGCTATATAAGCTGAAACAAACACCAACGCACTAAGTCGCCTATAACTGATGAACATACTTTCAATGCGAAATAACTGATGAACCTTAAAGATTTGAAACACAACCGACGCTAACTGATGAACCAAAACAGTTTGAAAGACAACCGACGTTAACTGATGAACCAAAACACTTGGAAAGACAACCGACGCAAACTGATAAAATTACTTTCAATTCAAAATAACTATAAACACTTTTTTCATCTAAAAACTTAAAATAACTGATATAAGTTGGTGTTTGTTTCATCTTATATAGCCAGCTTGCGACTTATAAACCGAATATTTTCAAAATAAGCCACAATGCCAGCTATATAAGCTGAAACAAACACCAACGCACTAAGTCGCATATAACTGATGAACATACTTTCAATGCGAAATAACTGATGAACCTAAAAGCTTTGAAACACAACCAACACTAACTGATGAACCAAAACACTTTGAAAGACAACCGACGCTAACTGATGAAATTACTTTCAACGCAAAACATGATTATCAACTTTTTCTAATATATCCGCAACCTACTTACAATTAAAAGTAACTGATGAATATAACAAGCAATAACTGATGAACCTACTTACAATTAAAAATAACAAGCAAAACAATAACGGATGGATCAAAAACTGAAGAACATACTTTCAATGCCAAAAACTGAAACATAACTGATGAACAAATCAAAATCACGGTTTTATACCTTTTAAAGCTCGTCGGTCTTGTAATCGTTTTGATCTCCTTTCTACTTCCACATTGCTTCCAGATTCTAAAAATATTTATTAAAAAAATTTAAAAAAAAAATTAAAATCATATTATACAAAAATAAAATAAAAAATAAACTGATAAAAAATTCCTAATTCTTACGCATTTTACTTCGTCTAGGTTCTAAAAAATAAGCATGCACAAATTAAAATTAAAACAAAATTATAATAAATTAAAACAAAATTAAAATATAAATGATAAACTTACTAGCTTGATTCATCTTTTCGAGTATAAATTTTTGTGTTTTAATCGATGATATATGATCGGAAATAGAAACCCTAAATTTTTCCCCAAATTTTGATCGCCTTCGGAAATAGAGAGAGAATGGAGTTGGATGAGTGAAACGAATGTGAGAAAGGTTTGGAGGGAAGAGAGTGAAGACGGTTTTTGTTTCTAAAATTACTCTTCTATCCTTGAGCGTGCTTTTTTTTTTGCCCATTTAAATTGCAACCGTGGGATTGGTTTTGGTCAAAGATAAGATTGATCGGATGGCTAAAAAAACTTTTTAGGCTTTTTAATTTGCATCCCCTTTGTAGGGGATCGCAACTCATGCATAAAGATAAGTTTAGCAATGTGATTGAATTATGTGCTAAATTAATCCGTGATTATTATGAAAATTACCTGCCAAAAATGTATGTAACAAAAATATTATAGATTTTTCAGTTTTGTAATTTAAAGGATAATTTCAGTAAAGTTGATTGTAAGAATTTAAATCATCGAATCACAATCAAGTGCTTCTTGTGCATCCATATTTTTAGAAATTTTATCCACGTCTCTTGATATTTTTATCAAATCATAATCATTCATATGTAACGAGTCGCACTTAAATCAGGTCTCCAAAGAAAGGAATTGGGTCATGTGGATGCTTAGACTTCAGCTTGATACAAAATGCTCAGTTACAAAACCTGTACACCGAATTCAGTATAAAATGAGCTATTCACAGTGTGCACCTCAAAATGAAGGAACTTGTGAAATTGGATATGTTCTATAACATTATTAGTTGAATTGATGAAAACACCAAAACCCATGCCAAGATTTTGTAAGTGACACTCTTCCATTCTCGCACACCATTTCTTCTAGGATAAAAGAACGGAAATCCATGGTGAGACAAGTTATAGTGTCAGATTTGTCATACTCATGTATGGCTTTGTCGAATATATATATCTGTGATAGTGTCTTACTAGAGAACTTCCCATTAACCTATAGAAAACCCATTTTCTATTTTCTATTTTGTGAGCCGCGAAAACTGCCACAAAATATGTTTTTATTTTCACCCGAGTCTGTCATCAACTCATCATCTTGGTATAATGACAATCGCAATAAACGATAGAGGATAAATAATCTTTACACAGATGGCAAGAAGTGACCAGAAATTTAGTGGGTGTCAGTTTTTCAATCAAAGAAGCAAGTCTTATCCCACATCAGCCAAAAAAATGCAAATGAAATTATGTTTAAAAAGAGGGTGAACAGCCTAACAAGCACCACCTTACTTGAACAAGATCTGTTCTATAGGCTCGTACTTCCGAATTCTTGATGCCTATAAGACAGAAACACTACTCTAATTGGTTTCGTGTTAATTTAAGACTGGTGATGTGGATCCTGCTCTTTTTACTAAAATAGGAATCCAGTTAAGGCTTTTTTTTTTACTCCGTAAATAGGAATCCAGTTAAGAATATGGTGTCGTGGAATGTGTTGATTGATGGGTATAGCAAGTCGGGCTATATGATGTTGTGTTGCAAACGGGGTTGTTGGATTTTTACGCAAAGGTGGGAGATTTGAGTTCCGCAAAGAGAGTGTACAATGAGTTGCCTCGTTAGGATGTTGTGGCTAATTATGCAATTATTTCGGCTCTTAGTAAGCATGGGTTTGTTAAAGACGCGCAAAATTTGTTTGACAGTATACGAGAAAGAATTCAGTTTCATGTAATTCTATGGTCACTTGCTACTCAAAGATAGGTGACGTTCACTGAGCTCGGTTCATCTTTGATTCGAATCCCGTCAAAGGTAGTCTCATGGAATGCAATGATAGATGGGCAATGTAAAGCTGGCCAACTTAGTTTAGCTGAAGAGTGTTATTCAACAGAATTGGTGACATGAAAAATAAATGCTCACTTATTGTCAGTTTCATAAATGAAAGAACCAAGTCTCATCCCACATCGGCCAAAAATGCAAATGAAATGGTGTTTAAAAAGAGGGTGAGCAAAGGAACCAGCACGACCTTACTTGAACAGGATCTGTTCTATAGGCTCGTACCTCTGTATTCTTGATTCCTCAAGAGACAGAAACCCATGTCTGGTTGATGCATCATGACCATGTAGCTAGAGCGTGATTAACCGAGCCTTATGGTCTCGGCCATGGTTCAGTAGAGGATCGTTGTCAGCCCATCTAATGGGTCTTGGCATGGCTACATGGTTGTCTGACAGACAACACACCCTTTTTTTTGCTTCTTGAACCGAATCTGATCGATCTTATGTGTCTTCATGTCCCTTTGGTTACATTGACTGATGCCCACTAAATTCAGTGAAATTCTTCTTAATAGCAAGTAGCAACTGTTTTAACTTTTAACCTTTTTCATCCACCAAAACAACTTTCTAGTTTCTACTAATGTTGCTGACTATAATCAGTGGCGAAGCTAGAACATTTTCAGTGGGGGGTCGGGATCTAATTTTTTTTTCCTAACGCTATTTTGGGGGGTCGAAATCGAATATACCGAAATTTTTCTACACGAAAACTATATACCCCCTACATCGCAAAAAAAATTTCGGGGGGTCGGCCCCCCCCCCCCCCCATGTAGCTGCGCCCCTGTATTGGATGAGAGATATCAAGTTGTGACATTATGACCTTATATTTCATATATGTACGTCTTACCTGTTGGTGAGGGTGATATCCATGCATATACTTCTATAGGAGTGAGCAAAGGATATTGCATTGAAACAAATCCTGGCAGATCCAAGTGAGATTATTAAATACGTAGTTGACATTGAAATATCTATCTTATTCTCGCTTGGCTAGCTACAAATTAAAGATCCATTTAAATGAATGACCCAAGTGAGATTACGTTTGTAGGGTTCTATTGAAACAAATTTTGAAACATTAAAAATACACTGTTAATATAATTATGACATTGCTCTTCACACTTTAACTTGAGAGAACGACATCAAAGAAGATCTTGTGCAACTTGACATGATATATGATCTTGAAAGTAAAAATTTCTTGAAGCTTTGAAACTTGAACCAAAGAACATAAACTTTGAAACCTGAACTCGAGAATATCTATACTACATATAATGGAGGAAGCACTCTCTCTCCAAAATATTCAGACTTACAAGAAATAATGCATGGTTTACAACACTTTAATGCACCCAATTTTCAGAATTACAACAAAGTAAGCATATTGTACAACAAAATAAAGCGTGGTGTTATTTTAAGACCAAAATTCTATCAAACAACATTAATGTTATTAAAAACACCCCTTCACCAAAAATTACAACCATTTAAGCACAATGTACAATAGCTGCAACCCTCCATTAAAACCCATCCATATTAATGCACATAATTTTCAGAGTTACAACAAAATAAGCATAGTGTACAACAACATAAGCATGCTGTAATTTTCAGACTTACAACATTAATGCTATTAATTAATACACCCCATCATCAATTAATACAAAATGTAAAGTACAATGTACAAATACATATCCACACAATTTGATGGTTGCTTCAATACGTATCAGCCCAAAACATATCCACAAAAGTTTCAGCTTTTGATCTCAAATCGAAACAAATCGAAACTAAATCCAACATCCAAACTACAAACACAAATAGAAGGTTAGAAATTAAAAGAAAACAAAATAAATACTAACTCGCCCGAGTCAATGCGAGTTGACTCGGTGAGTCACCGAGTCATACCGAGTCGTGGTCAAAATAATAGATCCACACGATTTTTAACATAAATAAAAGGTTTTATAAAAGATTTAAAGTAAAAATTGGTGTTATAAAAGTTTTAAAAAAAATTTAGGGTTTCGAATAAAAATAACTGAGGGAAGGAGAGGGCGCGTGAGGTGTTACCGATGAGGGGGAAAGTGGTGGAGAGGCGGTGGAGCGACGGTGGTGGTGTGGTAGTGGCGGTGAGGTGGTGTTTCGGTATCAAATGAGCTCCAAAGGGGATCAACTGCTCCAGAAATGGATGAAATGGGCCGATCTATCGATTTGGGGAGTTTAAGGTTTTCGCCTGAAAATTTTTCCGGCGATGGAAGGTGGCGGCCGGCCGGCGGTTACCGGAGGTGAGGGGTTATCGGGCGAGGGTTAGAGAGAGAGGAGAAGCGTGTGTGTTTGTGTTAATAATTGTGAAGTAGAGAGAGAAAAAAATTGAGTTTTATTAAAATGGGAGGGGTCAAAAACGGACAAACAAAACTAGAAGGGTGAGAACGAAAAATAGGGGCGGAGGGGTTAAAGGGTTAACTTAGTGAAACTTTTGAAATATTAATCGTGGGACCCATTTGACGTACCAAACGGACTCGAAAAATTACGAAACTTGCGCCATTGTTCTCGAAATAATTTTTCCAATAAAAACGGGTATAAATACGCATAACTTTCTCGAAGTTAATTTATTTGGAAAATTCGATTCGTTTCGTGCTTTCTAGGTTGTGCCGGCTCGATAAAGGAATAACGCTCACGTTTATTAAGATATTTACCGGTTTTCAAGCCCAAACAAGTTCAAAGAAGTTTAAAAGTCATGAGAGATCAAAAATAAATATTTTGGATAGAAAATAAGTTTAGGAAATTTACCGGGTATTACAGCACATACCCCTTAAAAGGAATAGCGTTCCCGCGATTCAGTTCAAGTTATGGGTTGGAATAGTGTTGGTGAAAAGGTGATGGTACGGGTAGTAGATTTGGGTCTCACTAGGTTATAATTATACTATTGTCTTAACTAAATTTATTGTTATTTGTAAATTAATTGTTAAAAAAAAATATGGTCGCATAACATCATATTGCCAGAAAATATAGTCACAGGGTACCCGCGCGAACCCGCCGCCGCATCGCGCGGGTACCCTGCTAGTCAAACTTGAAACACGAACTTGAATTTCTACAACTTGACACGAGATCTTACTAGCCGATCTAACTACATTATTATCAAGATATATAGTATATGAATAATATGATTGCTCTTGTCGAATAGATGGGGCGGCATAAACCTCTCTATTTTTGACCAATTGCATCACACATGATCGAAAGAAGAAACAAACCTCATATGGTCATGACTTGTCCTATTAAGCTCACTCTATTAGCATATTTGCCATGTTGATCAAGTACACGTTGGTTTTGAAAAGAGGTTAATGGTGTCGCACACTCTCACATGAAGGGACACCACCATATCATCTAGCAATCATTCAGTTTAGAGTTATTTTAATTATACTATAACTATGATTAGAGTTGCGGGTGTGCGGTGTGGTAAGCCTTTTGCCACGTTTGCCATTAGTGCTCTCTCAACTTCAAGTCAGCTTCCTTATTTTTTTCTTGCCTTGTTAGGAGAGTTTGTACAAGATGAGAGATTCTAGTTGAAAAAAAAAAAAAAAAAAAAAAAAACAAATGATTTAACTTGACAACTTTTACTGTATTCCGTATCATTTTCTTAATCCCATTACACATCAAAAAATTTCATTTTCACCTTTGTTATGTATTAGATGACCGACAAAATTGATGTGAAAAACTTTCAATTCACTTTTCGTAATTAATCTTACTTTGATCATAGAGGAAAGTAATCTAAAGCATTTTGTAAAAACTACATATGTACTTTTAAAATTGCTAGACAGTTATCCGTGCTTACCGACGACAATTTATTTTTGTATAAAAATTTTGTTTGTGTGTGTAATTTTTTAGAGTTAATTTCATAAATGGTCCCTGTGGTCTGTCAGGTTTAACGAGTTTAGTCCCTAAACTTTTTTTTCTAACGGATCCAGTCCTTGTTGTTGCGACCCATAACGGGTTTGGTCCCTGAGACTAACTGTCGTTAGATTTTTCCGTTAGCTAACGACCGTTTGCAACAAAAATTTTCACCGTTAGTCCTTTATAATAACGACCGTTTATACTTGACTCAAAAAAAAAATTTCTACTAAAAAAAAAAAAATGGTTTTCTTATATATTTTTTTCTCTAAATATCTTTAAAATTTATACACGTTTTCATACACACATTTTTATACACACATTTTTTATACACACGTTTTAATATACATGTTTTTATACACGTATTGGCACCAATCCATTTCTCTTACCTTCTCAAGATCGATAAGAGATGGGATGACTCCTAGATTTAGAGTCCCTGTTGATACCTGTTGTTCCCTTTACACTATTAGAGTTAACTAGAAAGTTAATCTATTTCGTGTTATGACTAATACAATGTTTAAGATTAATTCTAACAGTTATAAAACGTGAATATAAAAACACAATATTTTTCAACGTTTAAATTCTTATTAGAAATGAATCCAAGAATCTATTACCCAAGTGTTTTGCGGAACAAACACTTGGGATTGAATAGACAAGGGTATGGGGTGTCTCCTATCGAAACTTAAGTTTTTCTTGAGTGGTAACAATATACCCACTGAGCTATCTCAGTGAGTTGTATACTCTTTGTAGGAGAGAAGTTACTTTGTAAAAGTTCTAAGCTTTCAATATACAAAGCACACTTTAACTTCTCTCCCATCTGATCTATTTATACACAAGTAATCTAAGTATAAGTGATTAAAAATAATACAAGTTGTTGAGGTTGCGTGTCTGACAATTACAAATAGTAATTGTCATTTCCAAGAACCAATAGGAAAGGGCTAATAAGACTTTGGGAGTTGTTGGCTGACACTCCATGACTTTTAGCCGCAATAGGGAAGGTTGGATCTGACAAGAGAAGAGTGTTGGGCTGACACTTTTATCTTCTCAGATCTTTTCCCTATTGTTCCCGCCTTTTCTTCAGGCGTTGGTTCCTCAGTCTTCAATCACTTTGTTTGTTGAGGAGACTGGGGTTCAGTGAGTTCTTGTCCAACACTCACTGAACCATCATCTTCTTCTTTGGCTTAAGTCCTACTCAGGGAGTACCGCCTTCCTGAGTAGTGAATCCTTCTTCTTGAATTCGCCTTAAGCATCCTGAAGATGACTCACTGAGAGGCTGTTCTCTCAGTGACTTGAATTGTTCTCGTTTTAAGTTAACACTTAGTTAATTTGTGTCCAAATCATGTTTGAAGCATTCTTGGGTTTTTCATGACCCAACAATCTCCCCCTATTTGGATATAAATTATTCCTAAGTGTTTTGATCAGATATGAGTGAGCTAAAGACTTCTACTCATACTGAATGTACTAGAATGTAAATAAGGATACTGAAATAATAAAAAACATCATCTTATTGATATCATTACAAGTCCTATCAAAACTAAGTACAAAAGGGATAGTGGTGGGTAATCAGGTAGATCAATCAGTTCAACTTAATACCAAGGGCTTCAAGCTTGGGCTTCTTTGACTGCAGCTCTTGTTGGTCAGGGTGCTCATGGATTTTCTTTTTCAGATCTTGACAAAACTTCACATTTTCAGGACTCTTGAGTGGAGAGGCCATCATTAGAAAACCAAGCATTGCTTTGATCCCTGACAAATCGATATCACTCCATCTTTGGAAGGCTTGATCACCGAACTCATCAATGAAGAACAAACCTCTTTCAGGTTGTTCAATGACCACATTGTTCCTGAAAGGAACACCTTCAGGGAGAGCCCTATTGCAGTCAAGACCAGGAATCTTGATCTCAGGCTCAGCTTCTATCTTCTTTCTTTTCCTTGAAGAAGACTGAGAGGGAGCTGGTTGTGCTGAATCAGGAAGAAGAGATGGAGTGCCAAGTTCTTGAGGTGCAGCTGCCAATCTTTCGTACCTCAGACTCAAGGACTTCAACAGGCTAGGGACCACAACATTTGATTTCTTAGCTATTAATGGACCCAACTCATCCAATTCTGTGATCCCAAAGTCAGCGAATCTGAAGGGGGTATGAACATCAAAATTTCTCATGTCAGCCCCTTTGTAGACAGTGACAACGACAGGATTGGTTCTGGCTTCAACCTGTTAGTCATATACCACTGATATTTCTTAATCCTGTTTTGCCTGATCTCTTCAGCCCTTTTATTCCTTTCCTCCCTTTTCTTCCTGAGAGTGATCATCTCCTCAGTCTGAGCCTTTACAAAGGTCATACCACCCTCTCTTCCTGAGAGATCCTTAGCCTCAAGACCAATTTTCTCAGCCTCTTCATGAACAACCTTAATTATAGCAGGCTTGCTTACCTTCTCTTCCTCCTTTAACTTCTTCTTTGCTTCCTCTTCCTGAAGATAAGCACTGAGTTCATCGACTGTGAAGTGGTGAAGAACTCCATCAATTTCATATGGGATCCTGGGTGGTGATTCAGGATCCTTTGCAACCGAGATCGGTGCTGGTTGAGGCTCAGGTTCAGTGAGGATGCCTTTGCCTTTATCTTGATGGGTGGAAGAAGCTTCAGGAATCTCCCCCTCAGTGTGAGAAGCAGGTTGCTGGGTTGTGGAAGCTTGAGGGGCTCCAGTGTCTTTCTCCCCCTCAACTGTTGCTTGAGCCATGGTGATAGCAAGAGTTGGAGTCACTGGAGCAGCAGGACCTTTGAAGGCCTGATAGATCTCAGTCATCATTGATTTGATGTCCGAGGTGTCTTTCTGAAGAGTTGAGATCTGATCCGCCAGAGATGCCTGAGAAGCTTTGTTGGGTCATGAAAAACCCAAGAATGCTTCAAACATGATTTGGACACAAATTAACTAAGTGTTAACTTAAACCGAGAACAATTCAAGTCACTGAGAGAACAGCCTCTCAGTGAGTCATCTTCAGGATGCTTAAGGCGAATTCAAGAAGAAAGATTCACTACTCAGGAAGGCGGTACTCCCTGAGTAGGACTTAAGCCAAAGAAGAAGATGATGGTTCAGTGAGTGTTGGACAAGAACTCACTGAACCCCAGTCTCCTCAACAAACAAAGTGATTGAAGACTGAGGAACCAACGCCTGAAGAAAAGGTGGGAACAATAGGGAAAAGATCTGAGAAGATAAAAGTGTCAGCCCAACACTCTTCTCTTGTCAGATCCAACCTTCCCTATTTCGGCTAAAAGTCATGGAATGTCAGCCAACAACTCCCAAAGTCTTATTAGCCCTTTCCTATTGGTTCTTGGAAATGACAATTACTATTTGTAATTTTCAGACACGCAACCTCAACAACTTGTATTATTTTTAATCACTTATACTTAGATTACTTGTGTATAAATAGATCAGATGGAAGAGAAGTTAAAGTGTGCTTTGTATATTGGAAGCTTAGAACTTTTACAAAGTAACTTCTCTCCTACAAAGATTATACAACTCACTAAGATAGCTCAGTGGGTATATTGTTACCACTCAAGCAAAACTTGAGTTTCGATAGGAGACACCCCATACCCTTGTCTATTCAATCCCAAGTGTTTGTTCCGTAAAACACTTGGGTAATAGATTCTTGGATTCATTTCTAATAAGAATTTAAACGTTGAAAAATATTGTGTTTTTATATTCACGTTTTATAACTGTTAGAATTAATCTTAAACATTGTATTAGTCATAACACGAAATAGATTAACTTTCTAGTTAACTCTAATAGTGTAAAGGGAACAACAAGTGGTATCAGAGCCTCTGGTTTATAAAATCTTTTAAACTAACCAAGAGTGCTCTAGGTTTTTAAAACCAAGATCCTACTATGGCTGATATCAATGTACCCCAGCTAGTCGACAAAAAGGGTGGCAGCTACTCCGCTGTTGCACCCAGACTTGAAGCTGGGAAATTTAGCAAATGGAAGAAGCGTATGATTTGCTATCTTACCGGTATGGAACCCTACTACATCACCTGTATCAGGGATGGCCCATTTGTCCCAAAGACAGCCGCAGGGCTAAACAAGCCCTCCCAATGGACCATTGATGAGAGGAGGGTGGTCAATTAAGACCAACGCCTGAAAAGCATCCTTATATCATGTCTTCCTGACGATGTAATGGAATCAGTCATCAACTGTCTAACAGCCAAGAAAACTTGGGATGACTTGGTAAACAGCTTTGAGGGTCCCTCAGATACCAAGGAAAATAGGGTCATGGACCTTAAACTTGAGTATAATACTTTCAGGGCAAAAGACTCTGAAAGTCTCTCACAGACCTACACCAGATACAAGACTTTGATAAATGAATTATCAAATGATGGTGTTGTATTGTCCAAACATGAGAAAAATGTTGGCTTTGTCAACAGTCTCCCTGAGAAGTGGCTTAACTTCTCACAAGGCCTGAGGAATGCTAACCACATTCAGAACCTTGAGCTCCCTAAAATTTATGGGAAGTTTGTCTATGAGGACAACTTGATCTCAAGGAGATACCCTGACTCAAAAGCTCTTGAGTCCAAAAAGGCCTTAACCTCCACACCCATATCAACTGCTTTCTATTCTAATGGTGTTGTGCAGGATATTCAAGAGGATTCTGAAGAAGAAATTGATGAAAGGACTGGTGAGGAGTACCTGAACGACCTGAACTTGGAATTCCAAGAAAGGGCACTCCTTGCTAGTTCAATACGTTTCATCAAAAGAAATCAGTCCAACTTTACAAAACCAAAAGCAAATGAGACCACTGAATGCTTTAAATATGGTAAAAAGGGTCATTTTGCTAGGGACTGTTATTCTAAAACTATCTCAGAACCCTCTTACAAATTCTCAGGAACTAGCAAGTTTCAACCTAAAATGTTTCAGTCCACCCAACAATTTCAAAACAAGGGTCAAAAGGATTTTGAAACAAAATATAGGAATATCAAAGCTAAACTTGCACTTCTTGAAACTAATCCCATATTGCCTCAGGCTGCTCAAACATCTAAACCTATTCAGACAAAGAACAAGGTATTAGTTGCTGAAGCATATGATTGGGATGATGAAGAGGTTTCCTCAGATGAGGAAATAAGAGTTAGTGCACTGATGGCACTTTCTGAAGAGGATCAGGTGGCTGTGGGAAAAAGCCATGCTAGAAATGGAGAGTGGGTCAACATCACCATGAAGAAGGTAAATACTTTACTTTCTATGGATGATGATTCTGATTGGCAGTCTTACATGAATTATATTTGTGTTGATTTAAAGTTTGTTGAGGAACAAAGGCTTAACCTGTTTTCAAAATATAACAATATTGTGTCAGAATTGAACAAATGTAGAGATGAACTGCTTGTACTAAAGCAAGCCAAACTAGAAACAATAACTCTACAAATTCAGAACACTGAGATTTTGAAACAAAACCAAGCCCTTTAAACTGAACTTAACAAAGAAAAGGCTGTCATCCAAAGCTGGACCAGGAAGAACCCCAAGGTTTTTGACACTGTGGGATTAATCTCTCAGAAAACTATTGGAATTGACCCTCTTATGGTTGATCCAAATGTGTGTCATAATGAAATAAACTTTGTTCCAGCTGGCATATCTTTTGAGCAAGAATTGCTTCCCAAGTCAAATGACTGGATTGTCAGAGACAACCCAGTCAGTAAGTTACCAAACTTTGAGACTGGAAAGATCTTGCTTCCTGACAGCCAGGCTTTGAAAAATATGCTTGGACTTACTGAACAACTCAGTAAGCTTGAACTCACTGAACAACTCACTGAGTCTTTGAATGAGTCTGAATCAGAATCATACCCTCCACTTCCTCCACTAAATACCCTTCAGGGTGCTGCACCTAACTTAGGCCTCCCACCTATGGTCTTCTCACCACACTCTCCAAAGGAGATATCAGGAATGGGAACAACCATCCCGAAGAGAGCAAACCTTGATGTCTTAGTAAATACTGATGACTCATCAACTTCAGTCCCTTCTGAAGTAACAACCCAAAGCCCCGACTCAAAATTTGATCAGTTGGCTGAAATGGTCAGGAAGCTGGGAGAGAAGATTGCATCTTCTGAGAAACCCTCTCAATCCAAAAAGGAACAAAAACCAGCTTCCTCAAAGACCAAACCCAAACCCACAAAACCCCTGAAAAGATGTGACCTGTGCAACTATACAAATCATCTCACTGATGATTGCTATAGAGTCCTTTATTGCATGATTTGAAAAAAGGAAGATCACAGGATCTCTGATCATAAAAAATGCTCAGCCATGTCAAACTTTTCAGGACTTAAGGCTCAATGCCTGAACTACCCTTCTGATTCTAAGCAGAAATAGAAGCAAAAAGCCAAGCCTTTTCCACCTTACCCACTATGTGGATTCAATGACCATCATCCTGAGGATTGTCAAATTGACAAACACTGTGAATCTAGTGGAAGTTCCACTCAGAAATCCTCAGGAAAAGAGAAGGTCATTCAGTCAAGAAGAGGAATGAAACAATCCTCTCAGACTACTGAGGCTACCCCTGCAACTAAATGCAAAACATGTGGTAGGTCAGTCCACTCAACCTCTGACCATGAATCAATTAATACTTTCATAAAGACCTACAATACCAAACCCTCCATGAAATGGAGTCCTAGAAAGAACTGACCCAATTTACTATTTGTGCAGAGGCATGCCAGGGATCCTGTTTGGCATCTAGATAGTGGATGTTCAAGGAGCATGACTGGTGTTAAGGAATGCCTGCACAAATATGTGGAAGAATCAGGACCCAAAGTGATATTTCCTGATAATTCATCATGTCTCACTGAAGGCTATGGTTCAGTAAACTGCAATGGTATTGTCTTTACTAGAATAGCATATGTAAATGGTCTTAAGTATAATCTGATCAGTGTCAGTCAACTATGTGATGCAAAATACATAGTTCAGTTTGATGATAAGCAAGGAACCATCTTCAATGCAAATAAGGAAATTGTCCTCATTGCACCAAGAAGACAAGATGTTTATGTATTAGACATGTCCAGTCTAACTCAGGATGGAACTTGTCTCTTTGCTAAGGCCACTGATACACTCAACTGGCTTTGGCATAAGAGACTCACCCACCTGAACTTTAAGAACATTAACAATCTTGTAAAACAAAACAAGGTCCTTGGCTTACCATCTCTTGTGTTTTCAAAGGATAAACCATGCTCAGCTTGTGAAAAAGGTAAACATCACAGAGCATCCTTTAAAACCAAAACCAACTTTTCCATCAGGAACTGCCTACATCTTCTCCATATGGATCTATTTGGACCTATCAGTCCAAGGTCTATTAACCATGAGAAGTATTCTCTGGTCATAGTGGATGAATACTCTAGATACACTTGGGTATTTTTCTTGATCAAAAAGAGTCAGGCAGCTGAAACAATCATGTCCTTTTTCAGGAACATTGAAAATCAAAATGACATTAAGGTCAAACAGATTAGAACTGACAATGGGACTGAGTTCAAAAATTATGAACTTGAATGTTTCTGTGATGAGAAAGGTATTTTCCAAAACTTTTCCTCTCCATACACACCTGAACAAAATGGTGTTGCTGAAAGGAAAAACAGAACACTCATTGAAGCTGCTAGGACAATGCTATGTGGATCAGTCCTTTCCAACCATTTTTGGACTGATGCTGTCAAAACTGCCTGTTATACACAAAACAGATCCATAATTGTCAAGAGACATGGGAAAACCCCATATGAGTTATTCAAAGGAAGAATCCCTGACATCAGCTAGTTCCATGTCTTTGGGTGTCCTGTGTTTATTCATAATCACAAGGATCACCTAGGGAAATTTGATGCAAAAGCTGATGATGGATACTTCCTGGGATACTCACTTGTCTCAAAAGCCTTCAGAGTGTTCAACACAAGGAGACAGCAGACTGAGGAAACATTTCATGTTACCTTTGATGAGAGCACTGATGCAATCAGGTTCTCAACTGCCTCAGTAGAAGAGATAGGAATTGATAATTCTTCAAGATATCCTCCTGATGAATATCTTTCTGAAAACAATCCTTCTACTCAGTATCAAGATGATGCTAATCTCTCCTATTACATAATCCCTCACAACCTACCTAACCCAACCATCACTGAGTTTGTTGAGGCACATGCACACACTGATGATATCAATCAGTCTGTTCAAAATACTCAAGAACCAAACAATCTCAGTGAGCTGGTAGACACTCAAGATCCAATCAATGATCATGTGTCTACTCCAGAACCAACCCCTCTACCCAATCAGGCCTCCACAAGTTCAAATCAGTATCCAGGACCTCAAGAAAGTTGGACTAGGTCTCAGGACATTGAACTTGTCAATATTATTGGAGAGCCTACTGAAGGCATGCTCACCAGGAGCATGGCTGCTAGTCTAAGAGCAGCCTCATCCAATGAATGCCTATTTGTGGACTTCATTTCCATAATTGAACCCAAAAGTGTTAAAGAAGCACTTACACATCCAAGTTGGGTTCAGGCCATGCATGATGAACTGGAACAATTTGACAGAAACAAGGTAATGACCTTGGTCAAATGTCCTGAGAATGTCTCAGTCATTGGCATGAAATGGGTATTCAAAAACAAAACTGATGAAAATGGCATAGTCATTAAAAACAAAGCCAGACATGTAGCCAAAGGCTATAATCAACAAGAAGGCATTGACTATGAGGAAACATTTGCACCAGTGGCAAGGATGGAAGCCATCAAGATCTTCCTTGCTTTTGCTACATACATGAACTTCAAGGTGTACCAAATGGATGTTAAAAGTGCATTCTTAAATGGTTCACTGAAAGAAGAAGTTTATGTTCAGCAACCTCCTGGATTTGAAAGCCATGAGTCTCCTGATCATGTCTGTAAGCTTAACAAAGCCCTTTATGGACTGAAGCAAGCTCCCAGGGCATGGTATGAGACTCTCTCAGCCTTCTTAATCCAAAACAAATTTGTTAGAGGCAAGATAGACAACACATTGTTTATCTATAAGACAAATAATGATGTCATACTAGTACAAGTGTATGTTGATGACATCATCTTTGGCTCAACAAGTTTCAAACTTTGCAAACAATTTGAAAAACTAATGGCAAAGAAGTTTGAAATGAGCATGATGGGAGAACTGACATACTTCCTTGGTCTACAGATCAAGCAGACTGATAAAGGAACCACTATCAGTCAAGAGAAGTATGTAAAGAATCTACTGAAAAAGTATGATCTTAGTGACTGTGCCTCAGTCAAAACTCCCATGGTCCCCCCAAACAACCTTGGTCCTGATCTAACTGGTAAACCAGTAAATCAAACTCTCTTTAGAGGAATGATAGGATCACTGATGTATCTACTTACATCAAGGCCTGATATCCAATTCTCAGTATGTCTATGTGCCAGATATCAATCTGACCCAAGAGAATCACACATCACTGCTGTGAAAAGGATATTTAGGTACCTGAAGGGCACTCCTAACCTTGGATTATACTATCCAAAGTGCTCAGGACTTGATCTCAAAGGATACTCAGACTCTGACTATGCTAGATGCAACATGAACAGAAAAAGCACCTTGATTTGTTCAATTATAGATCAAGGGAGAATTGCAAAGGAAATATGCAAAACCCGAGTCGTTTGTCCCGACGAAGATTGAATGGAATTGTGATTCGGGATCGTGATTCGTGTAGTGAATGAGAAAAAGAGTGATTGATTTTGGATTACACTAC
Organism: Artemisia tridentata subsp. tridentata; assembly: GCA_021014915.2. NCBI lineage: Eukaryota > Viridiplantae > Streptophyta > Magnoliopsida > Asterales > Asteraceae > Artemisia > Artemisia tridentata. Next base: position 110,282,158 of record CP139507.1, read on the forward strand.
TAATATTAAAATAACAAACAAGATAAACTAATTAAACTAAGCTAATGGAACAATTAAACTAAGAATTTAACCTAAAAACGAAAATTGAATTTAAAAACGGAACGCGACGTAATATAAAAACGCGAATAAAAGTGGTTTTCTAAAATTTAAGCCCTAAAAATGCAAAATAATTTTTCCTATATTAAAAATGATAAAAGAAAAATTTTGGAAAAAGAAAAATATTTTTTTGACTTTTTAATAATTTTTTATGAATTAAAAACTAATTAAAACTATTTAAATTATTTAAAAATATTAAAACAAATAGGAAAAATCTGGAAATTTTTGAGTAATTTTAAAATTGAATAAGAAATCTAGGAAAATTAAGATCAGAACCCAGTTTGGCTTAAATAAGCTAAACAGTAAAAATAAGCACTTGGTAAAAAGCTAAAAATAAGCAAACATAAGCCAAAGATTATCAAAAGCTAAGGACTAGTTATTCTAACTACTGGAAACTAGAAAATACTAAAAATGAAGAAATAAGCACTAGGATAAGGCTGAATATAAGCTAAACAGATTCTAAGTCAAGGCAGCAAGCAAATGAGTGATCAGCACCTTTCTAGCCTCCAATTAAGCTATCAAATAAGCTCTGAAGGTAAATCCCAGACAATAAGCTCAAAGCTACTATATCAAATTGCTTAAAATCAGAGAATGCCCAAAAGTTAAAGCTTTTACTAGCTTATTTAAGGTCCAGATCAGCAGCTCAAAAAAACTGATATCTGCACTAACAGGTCTGTGACAGCAGACTAGGAAAATGGCGCGAAACTTTTGAAACTTAAACCAACTCTTTAAAACAACTAAAAGCACTATGTGAAACAAAAAAGTACCATCTAATCACCACTGATCATGCTAGCTTATTTAGAGCTTAATATGGCAGCCTTTGATTCAAAACTCTTGCACTAATGATCCAAAATTTCACATGAACTACAACATCACTTAACATCTAATCCCAACAGCAACCTAAACTCCAACTATGATCAATCAAAATTCAGAGATATTACCAATGAACAGTGCTTACTTAATGCTTAAAAACAGTCCCTATTGAAGCTAAATATAACCAACTGATGAACTAATCTACTAACAACAAACTTAACATAAGCTTAAACTATTGCTAATCTATAATTACCTATTCAAATTAACTACTAACAAGCAATTATCAACTATCAAATAGCACTAAATCTAACTAACTCTACTGATGCAGAAATAAAGAAAGAAAATGAACTTGGAACTTACAAACAAATCCCCCTCAGCTCAAACAGAGGGGGTTCACTATGCTAGCCTATCTTTAGATAGGCTAAAAGCTTCCATTTCACCTTCTAGACTATCACTCCAAGTTGGTTTATCATGATCCAATGATAGTTGACTTTGTTTGACTTTTTTGAGAATTTGAAAACTAGAAACTTAATTAAGCTAAACAATAACTCACAAAAGCTATGGAAGCTAGAATGAGCTTGAACTATTAGAAAACTAGCTTATTGAAGCTAGGTTTTAGAATTGAAAACATATTTTTTTTGGTTTTTTGAATATTTTTCAATATTTTTGGAATTTTTGTATTAAGTTGAACAGAGATTTAAGAAGTAAATTTATGATAAGCAAAACAGAGTTATAATAAGCTACTAAAACAGATTAAGAAACTAATATGAGATTTTAAACTTGTGAAGAGAATAGAATTAAGAGACAAACAAAATAACTTTTATTAATCAAACTTGAGAATTACAAAAGGATTAAAAAAATACAACTCAGAAACTTAAATTGACAGCATAATATTAACCTAAAAACTACATGAGAAATGAGGAGAAATCCTCTCCTATTTATAGGGCTCGAATGAACCTTCTGGGCCTTCCACTTTGGCAATCCGTGCCTTCCTGAGCTATCCACTACCATTAGACCATCCCTTGCTCCCTACGCTTGATTTCCAGCCCTAGGATTAAAATCCGTGAGGTGGCACCTCCAATAGCATGCTGCCACGTGTCCAATAGTGCGTTTCTGTGCTTCCTGACACCCTGGCAATCCAATGATTGGACATTAATGCCCTTAATTGCGGTAAAAATGCGTACGGGGTGATTTAGGGTTCTAGAAATAGTACATTTCTGGGTTTGGGTGAGTTTTTAGGTGCGGGATGAGAGAGTGTGAATTTTTTTATTTTACTTTGACTGGTTAAAATAAGTGTTGACCGGGTTTGACTGGTTATTTGGGGTTGGATCGGGTCTATGGTTAGTGGGCTGGGTAAATAGGTGGGTGGGCTAAGGGTGTGGGATGGATTGGGTTTTTTATAAAGTGTAGGTTAGTTTTAAAACCGGGTTAAAGTAGTGAATTGGGTTAAGGGTTTTAATCATAGGGACCTTTTATGTAATTTCTGGTTTTCCACGGGACCAATGCTGCCATTTTTTAGAAGATGATCTAAGGGCTGAATATGACAAACTTTGAAGCTTGGAGGATCTCGGTTGACTTTTTGACCATATTTTCTTTCCCGGTTCCGGTTCTGAGCCTTTTCCGTATCTCGTGCTCGTTTTCTCGGGCTTTCTGTGCCTTTTGTCTAAATTAGCAATATCCATCCCTGCACAATCAAAAACATAAAAACACAATATCTTTTGGCAATTTGGTTAGTTTTTGGTCTTTTTAGGTCCGGTTTTGGTCAAGAAAAAGTATTTGTTTAAGCACATACCAAATTCCCCCAGACTAAGCTATTGCAATGTCCTCATGCAATGTTATAAAAACACGTTTTTGAAACCGAAAATTTCCAATCTCTTTTTACTAACTTTGAGAAGTAGCAAAATATTCAAAAGGGATTAAGAAATCTTAAGTTCTAAAAAACTCCCCATTTTTCCTTTTATTCTATTTTTGTAATTTTCTTATTATTCATGTGACGGCTTTGTTGACTTTCATTATTTCTCAATAATTTTTAGGGTCTTCGAGTAGGAAACACGACTCATGAAGAAGTGACCATACGGATAAAATTCGTCGTCCCCGATTTTTCACGAGTCCCCAAACTAAGCTTAAAAACGAAATCATTGCTATTTACAAGTTAGATTGCCAACACTACTCATAAAAGCTACTTGTGTAATTACTTCTCGTTCCCAAATTCCTATTTTCCTCTATTTATTTTATTTTTGGTGAGAAATGAATTTCTTCAAATTCTCGTTTCGATAATTTTTAAGCCGATAAAGATACCTTAGTTTAGACGCTAAGTAGTTTCCAAACCTTCCCTCGAAAACCGTTGCATACAAAAATGAGGTCCACATCAAGGTCTCTGATTTAACACGATTTTGAGGATATCCCTTTTATATACGACCGAAACAACTCATCTACGAGTCCAGAGACAGAAGCTTTTATTAGGATACCCCCGGAGTCGAAGTTTGGCATTTTTTTTAACATTATTAAGCACATTAACGTATTTAATCCTTGGCCCTTTATAACAATCACAACATCGGCTGCGAACCGGCAAGATGTGATAGTCTATTATGACCTTGGAATTTTTCCTCTGCCTTTATTAGAAGTCTACAACATCGGCTGCGAACCGGCAAGATGTAGAAAACTTTTTATGGCTTTGGATTATTATTATACATTATCACATTCATTAATTATTTGTGTTGCCAAACCCCAAGTCCTACGGCTTTTATAACAATCCCAACATCGGTTGCGAGCCGGCAAGATGGAATAGTCTATTACACCGTAACACTGACAGTACCTTGATGTGTACCCAACTCTTATAAGCAAGGATTTTCTTAAGAATGATTAAAAACTAAATTTCGCCAAAACCAAAATAGCTTTAATTATTTATAGAGTACTATTCTCGGTGAAACAAGCTTATGGGAACAAGAAGCCACAAGTAACTTCGATGAGCTTTAAAGAGATCCAACTACTCCACGTTTAGCAATCTAACTTATAAACAACTCTATCATTTCTCGTTCTTCGCAAATTTAAAATCTTAAATAATAAGATCCGCGAATGCTTAGCCAAATAATCAAGCCATGCATATATAAAGTCAATTATGGGAACTTGCAAATTCTTAAAAAGAATTCGCGTTTTATAGCTCCTTGTGTAAAAGACTAGCACGAGCTTATAGATTATAAATGGTTAAGGGGACAAGCTAGGGCTCAACACGCCCGGTCAAGTCAGAATTTTATTCCTACTCTCACCAGCGGAAAGTCAACAAAAGTGTCAAAACTTATTATATTTTTGCAAAAATTTTTAAATTTTTCTCATTTTTTTGGATTTTTTCAATTTTTGAGGAAAAACGGGGTTGCATGAGAAAACGGCAAAAAATGAAGGCAAAAATCAAATCGCAAGATTACCCCCCCCCCCCCAGACTAAAACGAGACATTGTCCCTAATGTCTTAAAGGTAAGGGTTCTCCTACATAAATCTAAGGCCGTTTATTAATTATGCCAAAAGATAGATGTAAAACGATAAGATTTAAGGATATCGGATGAGCAACGAATGATGAATACTCGAGTGGAGAGAAGTAACCATGAGCACGAGAGTCTTCAATCATCGGGCAATCCTGGACACATCACAGAAAACAACGAAACACAAGAAATGGAGAAGGGAATCCTCCTCACGTTTATTAAGAAAATAGAAAGAAGATAGATGGATAAGCATGGGGTGCCTCCCACGAAGCGCTTGTTTTTGTTAACCGAGTCACATGAGCTTGACTCGACCCCGAATTTAGTTGTTCTTGGGGGAGCAAGCGGAAGAAATAATCTCAATCGGACTTTCGTTCAAGATGTTTGGATAAACATTGAAGCACACGAAAGTTCCACTCCGATTGAGATACCCACGGCTTTAGAAGATAAAAGCGGTGATGCCGGGGTCAAAAACTTTGTCTTCATTTCCGGCTGGAAACGATAGTAAAGTTTCAATCAGAGATGACTCCGGGCAGAACGGGAGTTTTTGAACAAAAAGAAGCAGAGAGGAATCACTTTTCTCCAGAATTAAAAGTTCCTTAGATGAGGCAGGAAACTTTAAATTCTTATCAAGAGTTAATTTCATCAAAGGATGAATTTCACCATCATCGAGTAAGCCTGGCTTAAATACTTTGTCCTCACAAGGAAATTCAGCAGGGTACTCGATGGAGGACTCAAAAAAGAAATCATCCTCGGGAGAATGAGGAGATAAGTCATGAGAAACAATTGAAGCATCCTCAATTATGGTTTCAATTTTAGGGCCTTTTTCAGAAGGTTTGCCATATAACAGATTTCTCCATTCGGTTTGATCGGCCCTAAAATCGAAGAGGTCATCATCATCTTGTAAATCTTTAAGCTCGGTGTAAGAATCAGATGATGGGGCATGGTGCAAAAGATTTTCAACTTCTTTACAATCAGCATGAAAGTCAAAGAGATCATCATCCTCTAATGGAAGAGGATCATCGTGAGCGAGTTCATCGGTGAACTCCTCGTGATAAGAATCACATTTAGACGGATCACGGTTCAGCAAAAATTCCAATTCTCTTAATTCAGATTCAAAATCAAAGTTATCGTCCTCATCCCCCGGTGGGATTGGATCGATGTGAGTGAGTTCATCGGCGAACTCCTCAAGAAGAGAATCAATACTAGAAGTGGTACTGCCACTACTTTGCTCTTCTGATTTTGAATCAACAATTTGAACGGATTTAGGCGTCTTTTCTTTAACATCTTCCAGGGGAAATAATGGTTCATCAAATTTCATGACATCTTCCCCTGGATCACTACCGGTCTCAACAATTTCTGGCGAAATTGGAGCTTTATCAGACAAAACCTTGAGCTCTTCCCTTGGGATATCACTTCCCTCAATCGGAGGAGAAGGATGGGAAGAGTCGGAAAGGACAGAATCAACAATCTCTACACGATAAACCGGCTCCGGAGGTGGGACAAGAGGTGTGCTCTTAGAGCTAGCAATTTCCACCTCTTCCGTTGTGGTCTCCGAATCAGATTCATCATCATCAAGAATACTCTTAACATCCGCGGAACAACTTTCAAACCATTTGGTTGAACCGGGTGCAAGTTTCATAGATTTAAGTTCAGCACGTTTTTCAGACATACTCTTAACCGCAAATCTTGAGAGAATAGAATCACTTCTTTTGGAAGCAATTTCTGGATCAGATTTTTGATTAACCACAGCAACGTTGCTTTTGGTGGTTAGCGGTTTAGAGTTCTGATTGATTTGAAACGTGACTTTTTCATTATCAACTCGCAGAGTTATTTCTTCTCCGTACACGTCAATCAAAGCCCTCCCGGTCCTCAAGAACGATCTTCCAAGAATAAGAGGAACCCGGGGGTCAGCATCAAAATCAACCACCACAAAATCGGCGGGAAAATGGAACTTCCCCACCTTGACAAAGATATCCTCGGCTACACCCTTAGGAAGGGTTATGGAACGATCCGCAAGCTCGAGGGTCATGCAAGTGGGGGTAAGTTTGGGCAGAGAAAGCTTTTCCCAAATTGACAACGGCATTAGGTTGATGCTTGCACCGGGATCGGCCAAGGCGCAGCATTCAACCATCCCTGGAAATTCACATGGAATAAGGAATTTTTCGGGATCTCCAAGCTTTTCCGGAAGCTTTTTAAGTATTGCCGCTGAACAATTCTCATTAAGAGGAGTTTTTGCCAATTCAAATAATTTTTCTTTGTTGGTCAATAATCCCTTTAGTGTGGAAGCAAACTTCGGCATGAGGAGTAAAGCATCCGCAAAGCTGATATCAAAATGCAAATCTTGGAGGATTTGGTAGAATTTTTCCATTTGATTTGAAGCTTTATCACGGAGCTTTTGATCATTCATTCTCGAAGGATACGGAAGGTTTGCTTTGACGGGAGCTTTTTCGGGAATTTCTTCGGGCTCCAGCACAACCTTTGGTTCAGATGGATGGATGACCGGAGGTTGGACGTCTTTGGTTCCTCCGTTGTTAGTAGGAGGTTCCATGTCCTTGGTCGCCTCGGGTTCACGGTCGACTACCTTGGGAGGTAGAGAAGAATCGGTAATCGGAACCGTGGGTCCATCATATGAAACACCGCTACGAGTCGTGATCGCCTTAGCATCACCCCTCGGGTTAGCGATCGTGTTGCTTGGGAGAGAAGTAGTCCCTGAACCCGAGGGTCGATCATTTAAACGTTTTTTCAATTCGGTTATTTGATTAATCATCATTCTATTCATTTCCTCTTGATTTTTCATAAATTGCTTGATAAGCTCATCTGAGGACGGTTGGTTTTGAATCAAAGCTTGATTTTGATTATTCAAATTTTGTCCGCGGTTGTTTTGAAAATTTCCATGATTATAATTCCCTTGATTCGGGCCTTTTTGAAAATTTCCCTGATTTTGAAAGCTTTGCCCTTGATTAGCCCGATTTTGATTTTGATTGTATGGAACAATGTGGTTCGGCACATTCTGATTTTGATTTTGATTTTGTGTGAAACCGGGTGGTCCGAGAAAATTGTTAGAACGGTAGCTGAGGAGATTACGGTCTCCCTGAGGCTGGTAATCGTTACCACCTTGATTGAAATTTCCAGAAGCAGCATACACATTCTCTTGAGTATAGCCACCGGAGGCTGGGCACTCAAAATATTGGTGAGGACCACCACATATTTCACAACTCTGATTGACAACATTAACTTGATGAGAAGAGGATTGTGTTTTGGTTAATGATTCAACTTGTTTAGCAAGAAAGGCAATAGTCTCATTTGTTTTGGTATTAGCATCAAGAACACGAGCCAAAACTTCATCACTAATTTTGTTAGCACTCGAAATAGGAATTTTGTTTCGTGAACTCCTCACTTTTGATTTATTCTCAATAATCATGAAAGCATCCCGACTATTTCTCGTTAACAAGTTTCCACCTGCAGCAGAATTTAGGGAGTCTTGATCGGCCAGACTCAACCCATTGTAAAACGTGCCAATTTGGTGCAAGTCAGAGAAGCCATGATTAGGACACTTTTCTAATAACTCCTTAAATCTATCCCAAGCTTCGCTGAACGATTCATCGAAAGCTTGTTGAAATCGAAAGATTTGAGTTCGGAGACTAGAAGTTTTAGAAGGAGGGTAGAAATGATTGATGAACTTTGTAGCTAGATCTCCCCAAGTTAAAATGGAATTAGGGGGTTCTTTCTCTAGCCAAGTTCGAGCCGCTCCTTTCAAAGAAAAGGGAAACAATTTCATTTTGATGACATCGTAATCAACTTGGTTAATCTTAATTGTTTCAGCAATATCGGTGAAATTTCGGATATGAACATAAGGGTATTCATGATCAAGTCCGTGAAATGAGATACCCGTGATAAGATTGAGTAACCCGTGATTGATTTCAAAGTGATTTGCTTGAATATTGGGTATCACGATGGCTCGTCTAACACCATTGAAAGGTGTTTGGAGACGTTCCTCCATTGGACGGAGATCGGGAGCCTGAATGTCATTAACACCCACCGGAGGGTGTTGATTGTTTGGGTTGTTGGCCATTTCCTCAACGGTTGAGAAATGAACACGGTTATTTTGACGGATAATCCTCTCGGGATTTGAAAGTGGTGAAAGAAGACAGTTAGAAGAAGAAGAACGGGTGTGCATACACCAAAAAAAAAAAAAAAAGGAAAACCAAATTTGAAAAGAAAATCTTTTTGGATTTTTATATAGGAAAAATTAGAATTATTATATTTTTGGTGATCGTTGATCAACCGAACTCGATTCTTTCAAAACTACGCGCAGCGTGGAGGAGAAGCAAAGGTCCACTCGAAGGTGATTAAAAACCCGCCTCTTTCGGTCTGTAATTTAATGTCAAGACCATCCTTAAACCCCGTGTATAGGTTGTAGTAAAGAAATAATCCGAGAAACGTTTAACTTCACGATCTCTTTTGTTGTTATTCGGAATGGTTTACAACACTTTTGAAGAAAAGTGAGGATTTATTTTATTTTTGTATTTTTGAAAACACTTTAGGAAAAGTGTTTTATTTTATTATTATTTTTTTTTTGTATTTTTATTTTTATAAAAACGATAACTTCCGAGGAAGGGTCTTCAAAACACGTATCGAAAAACAAAATCACAAATTCTCGTCAACCTTCCCCGGCAGCGGCGCCAAAAATTGATTTGTTAAATTATAGATCAAGGGAGAATTGCAAAGGAAATATGCAAAACCCGAGTCGTTTGTCCCGACGAAGATTGAATGGAATTGTGATTCGGGATCGTGATTCGTGTAGTGAATGAGAAAAAGAGTGATTGATTTTGGATTACACTACTAATATTAAAATAACAAACAAGATAAACTAATTAAACTAAGCTAATGGAACAATTAAACTAAGCATTTAACCTAAAAACGAAAATTGAATTTAAAAACGGAACGCGACGTAATATAAAAACGCGAATAAAAGTGGTTTTCTAAAATTTAAGCCCTAAAAATGCAAAATAATTTTTACTATATTAAAAATGATAAAAGAAAATTTTTGGAAAAAGAAAAATATTTTTTTTGACTTTTTAATAATTTTTTATGAATTAAAAACTAATTAAAACTATTTAAATTATTTAAAAATATTAAAACAAATAGGAAAAATCTGGAAATTTTTGAGTAATTTTAAAATTGAATAAGAAATCTAGGAAAATTAAGATCAGAACCCAGTTTGGCTTAAATAAGCTGAACAATAAAAATAAGCACTTGGTAAAAAGCTAAAAATAAGCAAACATAAGCCAAAGATTATCAAAAGCTAAGGACTAGTTATTCTAACTACTGGAAACTAGAAAATACTAAAAATGAAGAAATAAGCACTAGGATAAGGCTGAATATAAGCTAAACAGATTCTAAGTCAAGGCAGCAAGCAAATGAGTGATCAGCACCTTTCTAGCCTCCAATTAAGCTATCAAATAAGCTCTGAAGGTAAATCCCAGACAATAAGCTCAAAGCTACTATATAAAATTGCTTAAAATCAGAGAATGCCCAAAAGTTAAAGCTTTTTACTAGCTTATTTAAGGTCCAGATCAGCAGCTCAAAAAAACTGATATCTGCACTAACAGGTCTGTGACAGCAGACTAGGAAAATGGCGCGAAACTTTTGAAACTTAAACCAACTCTTTAAAACAACTAAAAGCACTATGTGAAACAAAAAAGTACCATCTAATCACCACTGATCATGCTAGCTTATTTAGAGCTTAATATGGCAGCCTTTGATTCAAAACTCTTGCACTAATGATCCAAAATTTCACATGAACTACAACATCACTTAACATCTAATCCCAACAGCAACCTAAACTCCAACTATGATCAATCAAAATTCAGAGATATTACCAATGAACAATGCTTACTTAATGCTTAAAAACAGTCCCTATTGAAGCTAAATATAACCAACTGATGAACTAATCTACTAACAACAAACTTAACATAAGCTTAAACTATTGCTAATCTATAATTACCTATTCAAATTAACTACTAACAAGCAATTATCAACTATCAAATAGCACTAAATCTAACTAACTCTACTGATGCAGAAATAAAGAAAGAAAATGAACTTGGAACTTACAAACAAATCCCCCTCAGCTCAAACAGAGGGGGTTCACTATGCTAGCCTATCTTTAGATAGGCTAAAAGCTTCCATTTCACCTTCTAGACTATCACTCCAAGTTGGTTTGATCATGATCCAATGACAGTTGACTTTGTTTGACTTTTTTGAGAATTTGAAAACTAGAATCTGAATTAAGCTAAACAATAACTCACAAAAGCTATGGAAGCTAGAATGAGCTTGAACTATTAGAAAACTAGCTTATTGAAGCTAGGTTTTAGAATTGAAAACGTATTTTTTTTGGTTTTTTGAATATTTTTCAATATTTTTGGAATTTTTGTATTAAGTTGAACAGAGATTTAAGAAGTAAATTTATGATAAGCAAAACAGAGTTATAATAAGCTACTAAAACAGATTAAGAAACTAATATGAGATTTTAAACTTGTGAAGAGAATAGAATTAAGAGACAAACAAACTAACTTTTATTAATCAAACTTGAGAATTACAAAAGGATTAAAAAATACAACTCAGAAACTTAAATTGACAGCATAATATTAACCTAAAAACTACATGAGAAATGAGGAGAAATCCTCTCCTATTTATAGGGCTCGAATGAACCTTCTGGGCCTTCCACTCTGGCAATCCGTGCCTTCCTGAGCTATCCACCACCATTAGATCATCCCTTGCTCCCTACGCTTGATTTCCAGCCCTAGGATTAAAATCCGTGAGGTGGCACCTCCAATAGCATGCTGCCGCGTGTCCAATCGTGCGTTTCTGTGCTTCCTGACACCCTCGCAATCCAATGATTGGACATTAATGCCCTTAATTGCGGTAAAAATGCGTACGGGGTGATTTAGGGTTCTAGAAACAGTACATTTCTGGGTTTGGGTGAGTTTTTGGGTGCGGGATGAGTGAGTGTGAATTTTTTTATTTTACTTTGACTGGTTAAAATAAGTGTTAACCGGGTTTGACTGGTTATTTGGGGTTGGATCGGGTCTATGGTTAGTGGGCTGGGTAAATAGGTGGGTGGGCTAAGGGTGTGGGATGGATTGGGTTTATTATAAAGTGTAGGTTAGTTTTAAAACCGGGTTAAAGTAGTGAATTGGTTTAAGGGTTTTAATCATAGGGACCTTTTATGTAATTTCTGGTTTTCCAAAGGACCAATGCTGCCATTTTTTAGAAGATGATCTAAGGGCTGAATATGACAAACTTTGAAGCTTGGAGGATCTCGGTTGACTTTTTGACCATATTTTCTTTCCCGGTTCCGGTTCTGAGCCTTTTCCGTATCTCGTGCTCATTTTCTCGGGCTCTCCGTGCCTTTTGTCTAAATTAGCAATATCCATCCCTGCACAATCAAAAACACAAAAACACAATATCTTTTGGTAATTTGGTTAGTTTTTGGTCTTTTTAGGTCCGGTTTTGGTCAAGAAAAAGTATGTGTTTAAGCACATACCACACCTCAGGCTCTTGCCAAATACTTGGTGGGAAATTAGTCTGTTGGAGTGCCAAGAAGCAACAATCAGTTGCCTTGTCCTCAGCCGAGGCTGAATATGTTGCAGCAGCTAGTTGTTGTGCAAATGTACTCTGGATGAAAAGTCAAGTCAGTGACTATGGAATTCAGTACAAGATGGTACCCATCTTTTGTGATAACACAAGTGCAATTGCAATCTCAAACAACCCTGTTCTTCATCAGAGAACAAAACACATTGATATCAGATATCATTTCATCAGGGACCATGTCATGAATGGTGACATTGAATTACACTTCATCCCTACTGAATATCAGTTAGCTGATATCTTCACCAAACCTTTGGATGAACCAACTTTCACAAGGTTGAAAGCTGAATTAGGAATGTTGGATATAGAGAATCAGTCCACTGATTGAATCCTTCCAACTGAAGTGTAAATTCTTAAAACCTCAGGTCCCTGACTCAATGTGTACATCAGTGAAAACATCTCACTGAATCCTCAACCTCAGGAACTAAACCCAAGTTCCTGAAATCTTGAGGGCTCAGGAACTAAACCCAAGTTCCTGAATCCTCGTTGCTCAGGAATCATTCCTTATTCCTGAATCATCAGTGACTAATCCCAAGTCCCTGAAAACCATCACTGAATGAATAGTCATTCAGGGCCCTGAAAAGGACATTAAATACTGACTTAAATGCTCTAAGTATCTAGTTAGTAAATGTCCGAGGTTGGTAACTGAACTAATATTTAATTTAAGAATATTTGTTCTTTTTTGCCTTTCTGGCTTCCACCTTTGGGCCACCACATGTCCACTTGGCATTAAATGCCTCTCCAATCACATTACAGAAATGTGATGACTCATATCTGCGAATTACACTTTTGCAGAACTGCTCAACTGTTCACCTTGACTGTTGCGCCAAACCAGGAAAGTGGAGTGTTGGCATTAAATGCGGATCCCAAAACATATTATTCAAAACGATTTCCAATAATTCTTTTTGAATAAATTAGGATCGCTCAAATGTCCAAAACACCCCCATCTCCACTTTCCTATAAATACCCCAACCAAAAGAAACACACACATGTTTTTATAGAATCTTAAGCAAAACTCTGCCATTTTTAATTCTCAAAAACAAATTGTGTGTGTATTCTTAAGCTTTAGAAACCCATAAACCTTAGTCAAACCCAGACTTACCCACAAATGGCTTCTTCTAAAGCTGTGAAATACGCCCCTAATGTGGATTTCACATTGGAGGGTGTTGACCTCACCAAAAACAATGTGGTGGGAAATTTCTCATATCCACAAATCTACCCAGCCTACAAGAACGTTATGAAATTTCTTCGTAATTGTTTTCTTGCAAAGGCTTTCACCCACACCCCCTCAGTCATCTACCATGACTATTTGAGGGAATTCTGGTGTACGGCTGTGGCTACCAGCCCCAAAGACACCAAAGAGTCAATCATCACCTTCGCAGTGATGAATGGGAGTAGAACCCACTCCTTTGACTACTCAACCTTCATCAAAGCCACAGGCCTTGACTTTGCTGAAGCGTTTGCACCCAACCCTACTGATCAGGACATAAAGAATGAACTGATCTTTCTAGCACCCCACGACCCCAGACGTCCTACAACGTCTGCTGGGGGCTTACTGGAGAAGGCTCCAGTAGTCAAAACATGGTTCCATCCTATTTGGAGGATACTGATGACATTTGTCATTCAGGTCCTGGGTGGAAATAAATCCTCTACGAAACAATTGAACTCATCACAACAATTGATGCTGTTCAGTCTCCTTGAGGGTACAAAAATTGACATCGGAGGAATAATCTTCCGAGACCTTGTTGCTAAGCTCTCAGGAAAACATAGGCAAAGGCATATGTCCTACCCTAGATTTGTTTCCTGTGTGCTTCAGGACCTACTTGGTTCTGACTACGTGAGACCTGATGCAGAAGGTACGATGCCTGACGTCCTGCACAAGTCAAACTTCACTAGTAGCATCAGTGAGGTTACACATATTGCCCTGACTGAATACATGCAATCAGTCATTCAGGGTAATGACGCTATCTCACCAGTTCCTTCACCGACCAAAAAGGTGAAGAAGACAAAGAAGGGTCAGTCCAGCCAGGTGGTTAGACCCAAAACACTCGCCACTGAGACTGATCCTCAAAACCAACTAAACCTTAAAAATAGGTTGAAAAAGGCCGAGACCTCTGAGACACCCATTTCTGAGACCCTCTTGACCTCAAAACAAAGGTCAACGGAGGTCACTAAGCAATCATCCTCAGTGACCTCGGGCACACCCCTTCCACATGGTTCAACTGACATAAACAAGTCAGAGGGATCAGGAAGCATTCCCCCCTCACATTCCGATGAAGGAACTGTCAAAAAACAATCAGTTCCCAAGGGAGGAAAGGGTTCTAAATCCTCGGTAAGGCAGCACTACCTTACTGAGAAGGGGACCCACAAACATTCACATCCCGCTAACGTTCCTGAGCAATCATCCTCAGGATCTCAGGGAGAAAAGGACCCTAAATCCCCTGAAGGACAGCGCAATCCTGATGGGAAGGGGGTCCACCAACTTTCACAATCAGTACCTAGTGATACCACTGGAAAACACCCATCAGTGGTTGAAGGTGCTAAGGGGGACAAAGACTCAGAGGGAAAGAAACAACCCGCTGATGCGGAACCCATAAACCCATCAGGCGGTCCAATTCTCTCAGGAACTGCCCCCAAAAGCCAGGCTGGTGTTACCCCAGTTATTATGGCTAGTCAGGCTGAGCAAACCCACTCAGTTATTATGACAACGGGGTCAGGACCTGACCAAACCAAAGGCCAGTCTTTTTATAAAGAGGAGTCGGTTGAATTTTTGGGTATTGAGTCCATGGGGGACTTTCAGGCTTTTATTGAGTCTGATGAAGAGCTCAGGGAAGAGAGTGAAGAGGAAAATTTTGAGGCAGGTGAGGATATGGAAACTGATGTACAACCTGAACAATCACATCAGTCATCTCCACGCCAAAGTGAAGAGTCAGGTTTTCAATCTTCTGATTCTTCTGATACTGGGGACATCCTCCAAAAGTATGATGACTCTCTTCCCCTCACTGAAAGAAAATTGGCCAAGTTCCTACTGAAGACCAATAGAGCTCTTTTCACTGGTCTCACTAAAGATATGTTTGATCATCACACTGAAGCTGTTGTTCACTATGCCAACCTGAAGGCAGAAGTTGAAAGTTTTCATGATGATGTGATCTGTAACACCCCGACCCGACAAGGGTAGAGATGTCACAACAATGGTGACATATCAGAAACATACACAAGCATACATCTTCAATAATACAAAGGAATACAAAGGTTACAAGAAATTACAAGGAAATACAAAATTTACAGAGGAATAAATACTAAGTCTGAAAATATAAATTCTTCTAGTCATCTCTATAACAAAATAACTATCGCAATGTAGTCTTCTAAGTCCAATGGTACTCTCCACTCATACCCAGCTTCTTACTAAAACCTGCCGCATGAAAAGAATTGCGGCTGAGCTACGAGAGCTCAGTGAACAGATATAACGGTAACAAAGCAGTAATAAAGAATAGTACAGAGTGTCAGAAATATATGTCATGCAGATATAATCAGAGTCAAAGGATAAATAAAGGAGTAAGGATAAAGGATAGGGAATAATAAATAGATAAAGGTAAAGGGAAACAGTGCAAGGTATAATAAGGGTCAAAGGTAAGTAATGTATATGGTAAAGGTAACCAGTAATCCACCACGAGCCCAGAAACAGAGATATAATATATATAACCATGCCATCATCATCAATCAGAGGGGTGTCCTCTCAGTAACCAGATAATATGAGGGGTGTCCTCATATATCAAATATATATGGAGTAGCTAGCTCCTAGAGGTTGTGAAAGACGTGTATCGCACACACCATCAGTCACCAGAGATATACCAGATAATATAAACAGATAACAGAAACAGAACAAATCTAGGATGCATCCATACGCCCCAGGTGGCCAGAGTCTACCAATATACACCAAATCAGATAAAGTCAGGGACGGGATAGGTCATCACTCTCCTGCCCTAGAGTCATGCCATCGGTGCATCAATGACATGGACATGAAACCCTCATGCCTAGTGAGGTGGCTCGGGTATCAAACCGTGGGTCAAAGGTCAAGTATCATGTCAGAAACAGAGGGTCAGGTCAAAAAGGTTTAGATTATAAGGTCCATGTCAGATGTTACAGAAGTGTATATCAGAGGTTCATAAATCAGATAGGTTTATACCAAATTTTATAACAATGTTCAAGTCCAGGTTCAGAAATAGTATATCAGATTAATACTTATATCAAAGTTCAAATTAAGTTTCAAAACAAGAGTTTATAACCAGGTTTAGAATAAGGTTCAAATCAACGTTCAATAGGTCATATCAAAGGTCCATAATCAAAAGGTTTATAGATTCATAGAAAAGATTTAATTCAAAGGTTTCATATTAAACTTGTATTTAAAATAATCTTTCAGTGACTTTTATAAAATGATGTTTAGTAAAACCTTTTACAAATATAGTCTTTAAAAGAGGTTTTCATAAAACCTTTAGTCCTTTAGTGCAGTTCCAATTCAAAAATTGGTATAACATCGTATCCAAAACTTTTCAAAAACATTTTCGTATCATTAAGGAAAGTTTCCAATTTCAGTTCTAATGTCAAAATGAATCTTCAGGGTATTCAGAGGTTTGCATATTCAGGTCACAAGGTGAAGAACGAATCATGTCAAGTATCAAGGAATAAAACAGGGTTCAGTTTATCAAGGGAACTCAGAATTAGATAACATGTCAGAAGGGTTCATAATCAAATTCTTATAACAAGGTTCTAATCAGGGATTTATAGGCAAGGGAATCATATGAAAGGTTCAAGTAAAGGGAATCATAGCAATGACATTAATACAGAAACTGACAGATCAGAAAATGAAAGAGATCATGAGAAACCTGTGAGAAGGTTCAGAATATATGTACCTTATACCGCAAATGAAAACACAATAGAACAATAAGGTCGGAAGCAACTCCGTCTTCAGCGGATCTACATGAATTCATGATCTGTTTTATTAATAGCTTGTTCAATTCAGATTACTTATTTTAGTCGGCTTTCCATTTTTAGTAACTTTCCTTTTTAGGTACCTTTCCAGAAATAGTAACTTTCCATATTTAGCAGGTTTCCATAACTAGCAGGTTTCCATAATTATAATTTAGGTTAATACATAAGTTATCCAGAATCACGCTTTTAACCCTTTAAGTTCAACAATATACCATTTATACCCTTAAAGTTATTTAAATTACAAATTAAACCCTTTAATTAAATAAATCACAAATTAACCCTTACCATATTTATATTTACTCATCAAGTCCTTACTTTTACAAAATTACAGAATACACCTCTTAATTTAATGTATGGTACGATTTACCCTTCAAGTTTCATAATTTACAAAACTAGTCCCTTAACTTTTAAAAACATTAATTCGAATCATATATAAATCATAATTACACATTTAGCCCTTAAGTATTCAAAATTACACATTACACCCTTTATATCATTCTTTATACAATTTATCTTCAAGTTTCCAGAATTTACACTTTTAGTCCCTCTATTATAATTAATTACAATTCGTACCTTTAATTACATTTTAAATCCATATCTTGTTAATTTTACACATAAGGACCCCATATTATAATTTTTACACATTGCTACAGTACTAATTAACATTATAAAAATATCCCTGAAGTTTCATTAATGGCAAAACACACCCCTATATTTTCTAAATCCAATCGTTAACTACAAAACCATATCAAACCCTAACCCTAGCTTCACTAATCATTATTAATTACCATTGAATACAACCAAATCCAGAATTCAAGCCCTAATCTCAAATTGTAGCTAGGGTTTTACAATTTTTCTTTTCGAATTAACATACCCGATAATGAACAAAATTTATTTACGATCGTTCTAAGCTTCCATAATTCATCCAAGCAATTTTACCAGGTTCTATAATTCATATTAAGTCTAAAATAAATAATCATACCCCACAGAAAAATCGTATGACAAGTTTTAGAATTTATACACGTTTTTGGCCTTCAAAATTATAACGATCCATAGAGGGTGCATGAGTTCGTTTACACATTTTATTTAGGTCTTATATGATCCTAAGAACATAAGAAAATATAGCTTGAATATTCGAACGATCGAAAGGGTTATTTAGAATTTGTACCTTGTCGGCTCAAATTAAATCGACAAACAAATATCCTCACGAACACACGAGCAACCCACGACCTTCCAAAAAATTTTCCTAGCTTCTTTATGTCGTGTAGAACTCCAAAAAAATAAGT
Organism: Artemisia tridentata subsp. tridentata; assembly: GCA_021014915.2. Taxonomy (NCBI): domain Eukaryota; kingdom Viridiplantae; phylum Streptophyta; class Magnoliopsida; order Asterales; family Asteraceae; genus Artemisia; species Artemisia tridentata. Next base: position 110,300,467 of record CP139507.1, read on the forward strand.
CTCGAATTTATCTCAGTCGAATGAAGTCTTAGTCGAATTTAGGGTTCTTTTTATGTTTTTTTTTCGGTATTTCAAATTAGGGTTAAGTGAGTTTGTTATTATAAAAAGGAATGTGGCCGTGACTTGGGGGGAAAGATGGCTGGAAAGACGGGATTCACAAGACCAAATCACATTAGCATAATTTCCTTAATTTTAATTTGCATTTAAATCTTAACTTTTGAGTTAATTATTAAGTTTAAAATAACATAATGTGTATAATAAAGTTTTCGGTACTTATTGTGTGTACAAATAATTTCAGTACTTCCCAAAATGTCAAATGTGATAGTAGAATTAATTTTACTTCATATCTTGATCATCTCCCGAAGTTTGGAATTCATTTGGTACTTTATAAGCTTATTAATCAAAGTTCAAGATTGTAGGGGCATTTTGGTCTTTTTACATGTTTCAGATTTTAGGGTTTTACAACTCTTCCCCTCTAAAAAAAATTTCATCCTCGAAAATTGAAGTCGCAAAGTTAAACAGAGTCGTAGCAATTCGCAAAAGATCGTCACGAACATCCTCGCGCCCGGGGAGGTTCTCAAAAAAAATAAATAAATAAAAAAAAAATTCAAACCAAAATGGTTTCTCATGACTCAATCAGAAACAAGGGTGGGGTTCAGATTCCTCAGAAGAAGACAAATTAGGTTGATTCTGATCAAAAGAACCATACAACATAAAATGGATGATAGGTGGATCTTCTGAAAAGCTTATATGAAATACGAACAGAATTTTAAATCAGATTAGCTGTATCACCAGTAGAGAGCTCTACAAAGAGCTTAAGATATATAACTGAGGTCAACAGAATGCAATACGAGAGTTCAAACTCATCCAGATATTTAATAAACGGAAACAGAGTATACGCATAGGTAGAATGAACCTAAAGTCTCACTAATCACGAATAATCCAACGGAGATCAAATTCTAAACTTCTTAGGTACTCCCCCAAGATATCCTATGGCCACAATGAGTGCACGTTATATGGTGTAAGTATTATCACGTTGATCAAGCGTCATAATACTAGCACCACATAATTATGCCTTCATGAAGATCATACTTTATCTCGAGTCGTGAGTATAACAACCTATCTTAATCCACCTAGAACTTCTACAGTCTCAGAGTCAACCAGATCAAAGTCATAGTCAAGAGAGAAATAAGACTATTCGCAAGAGTATCGGAATTTCCAGATTGCCTAGCAGAGTAAGGCACGTCGTCACAAGCATCAGATTTTCCACAGTTCACCAAAATTCCTCAGAACAAAACCATCATCGAACATACGAAAATAAGCACGGGGCTGAAATGCTTCTAGGGAACTTAAATCATTAGCGGATCTTATCATGATATAACGAAGCTTAAGGGAGTCAACAGAAATGAAAACTAATCGTCAATAACTTCGGTTTTCACAGAATCAATTCTTCCAAACATAAAAGGTCTGATTCAGAAATCCGTTCATTCAAAACATCTACTCTCTTCAAGTCCGGTAAATGTGTCTTCGTTTTTCCATCAATCTGGAAGTGAAGCAAAATCGTCTGGTTCATCACGCCTCCTGCAGTTCTTCTTGGAATGTGATGGAGTAATGTGAATTTCTGGCACGATCTTTAAGTTCCTTCATCATCCAGTCTGCTTCCGCTCTCAATTCATCTTAGTACAACCAAGATGAATAGGGAAGTGAGACTGTACGTCTTCGTCAGCTTCCGGGTCGCCATCTTCCTTCTGTATCGCCAACACTTCTGCCTTGTAAGGAATGTCTTCTCTCTTCAGGGTAGTCACTGCTGTTGTCAATTCCAGGCCAGGTAGCGAAGTAATTCTTCTGATGCATTTCTAGTTGTCTTGGTGCATACGCAAAACCTTCTGTGTTGCAAGGGAGCATAACCGAGTCACTTTCTGACATATCTCAAAATTTGTTCCGTCTGAAGGTATGGAAACAAATTTCTATTTCAGCCTTCCAAAACTCCGTTCTCAATCAGACTAAGCTGCTTCTCTCTGGTAATGAAATTTATCAAGGGTTACGCAAGTTGTAAACATCTTCAGAATTCTGATGCAAGGTTCAAAAGATTTCAGTTTACCATTTTGTTATCGGTCTTGACCATTCGGTGATAGTTTTAAAATTTTCGGGATTTAAAAGGGATATTCTCAATCAAGAAAACCGTTGTCTCAACAGATATCAATCTCTCAGAATGCACAAGTGATCGTCAAATTTCTTACAAAGTGCAAAAATGATTTTCATGTTCTTCTTCGTCTCCGAATGTACTATTAAGTCATACAATGACCATTTGCCCAAGTACTCACGAGAACACATTCATTTATCAAATTTACAGAATAGTCAGAGCTTTAGCTAATACTATTAGCGTCATAAATCTTTATATCAGTCGTTACAAATGCGGACAGCGATCTCAAGAATAACCTCAATTCATATTTCCATCTGAAGGAAACTTCGCGCTCTGAAATTGAATAGATACAAAGTCATTTCAGGGTGGAGAAATAAGGGTTCCAAATAGCAATACGGTTCAGCTTCCAGAATCAATACATGTCTCCTATCATCATTCTTCTTTATCGCGAACAAAACTGAAATACGCCAAGAAAATACACTTAAGCGAACTTACTTCTCACTCCGGTGGAAAATTTGGTGGTTCAATCAGAAATCGTGTTCAGAAAATTCAGGGTGCCAAGTAATTTTCAAGATAAGGTTCATTCATTATTGTACGAAATGGGTTCAAGGAAAACTTCATAATCGCGAACATAACACACGAGTCCTCAGAGTAATAATGATAGTCAAGAGTTTAACAATCGGTAATCATGGTAGGGAATTCAAAATTGTTTTAAGCGTCAAAGGTGAGACATAGGAGGATAGTTGTCAATCAACCAATCCTTTATCAGAAATAAATCGGAGTTAATTATCCAAGGAAAGACAGATCAATAAAGCAAATCTTATCGTTCAAAAGTGAGAGGGAACATTCTTATACTCGTGGATAAACACCACAAGACTTCTCATAGGGACAGAGATGGGTAAGACGAAATCAAATAGTGTCAGAAAATTCATAGATGCTTATCAAAACAAGAGGCAAGTCACAGAATGTATTCAGATACATTATTGCCAAGGAGATTTTCAGAATGCCCGAAGATGCCTCAAAATGATTAACAGAAGGATAAGAAGTCAGAGTCGGACTCTGCAGACAAGGATCAAATAGTTTCAGGCAATATTATGCAGTTCTCAATGCCTTCCAGATTTATTTAGGTTCAAAACTTAGGTAGTGCAAAGCATAAGCTTGCAATTTTCCAAAAGTGAATCTTAACAGACTTACATCAAAAGCAAGGCACAAATCAGAGTGATGCGGAAGCAAGAATACTTAAACAAATGCCTTATAGTCTACCCATTCCTCACTGGTCAAAACATAAGTTCATATCAAGGAATCCTAAAGCAAGTTCTCAAGGTGTTATCCTATGTTCTTACAGTGGAAGCCTAATGGTCCAGAACTCACGGGTCAAGGGTAAATGTATTACGAGTCGCAGCCTGTCGCTCTGATACCATAAATTGTAACACCCCGACCCGACAAGGGTAGAGATGTCACAACAATGGTGACATATCAGAAACATACACAAGCATACATCTTCAATACTACAAAGGAATACAACGGTTACAAGAAATTACAAGGAAATACAAAATTTACAGAGGAATAAATACTAAGTCTGAAAATATAAATTCTTCTAGTCATCTCTATAACAAAATAACTATCGCAATGTAGTCTTCTAAGTCCAATGGTACTCTCCACTCATACCCAGCTTCCTACTAAAACCTGCCGCAGGAAAAGAAATGCGGCTGAGCTACGAGAGCTCAGTGAACAGATATAACGGTAACAAAGCAGTAATAAAGAATAGTACAGAGTGTCAGAAATATATGTCATGCAGATATAATCAGAGTCAAAGGATAAATAAAGGAGTAAGGATAAAGGATATGGAATAATAAATAGAAAAAGGTAAAGGGAAAGAGTGCAAGGTATAATAAGGGTCAAAGGTAAGTAATGTATATGGTAAAGGAAACCAGTAATCCACCACGAGCCCAGAAAAAGAGATATAATATATATTACCATGCCATCATCATCAATCAGAGGGGTGTCCTCTCAGTAACCAGATAATATGAGGGGTGTCCTCATGTATCAAATATATATGGAGTAGCTAGCTCCCAGAGGTTGTGAAAGACGTGTATCGCACACACCATCAGTCACCAGAGATATAACAGATAATATAAACAGATAACAGAAACAGAACAAATCTAGGATGCATCCATACGCCCCAGGTGGCCAGAGTCTACTAATATACGCCAAATCAGATAAAGTCAGGGACGGGACAGGTCATCACTCTCCTGCCCTAGAGTCATGCCATCAGTGCATCAATGACATGGACATGAAACCCTCATGCCTAGTGAGGTGGCTCGGGTATCAAACCGTGGGTCAAAGGTCAAGTATCATGTCAGAAACAGAGGGTCATGTCAAAAAGGTTCAGATTATAAGGTCCATGTCAGATGTTACAGAAGTGTATATCAGAGGTTCAGAAATCAGATAGGTTTATACCAAAGTTTATAACAATGTTCAAGTCCAGGTTCAGAAATAGTATATCAGATTAATACTTATATCAAAGTTCAAATTAAGTTTCAAAACAAGAGTTTATAACCAGGTTTAGAATAAGGTTCAAATCAACGTTTAATAGGTCATATCAAAGGTCCATAATCAAAAGGTTTATAGATTCATAGAAAAGATTTAATTCAAAGGTTTCATATTAAACTTGTATTTAAAATAATCTTTCAGTGACTTTTATAAAATGATGTTTAGTAAAACCTTTTACAAATATAGTCTTTAAAAGAGGTTTTCATAAAACCTTTAGTCCTTTAGTGCAGTTCCAATTCAAAAATTGGTATAACATCGTATCCAAAACTTTTCAAAAACATTTTCGTATCATTAAGGAAAGTTTCCAATTTCAGTTCTAATGTCAAAATGAATCTTCAGGGTATTCAGAGGTTTGCATATTCAGGTCACAAGGTGAAGAACGAATCATGTCAAGTATCAAGGAATAAAACAGGGCTCAGTTTATCAAGGGAACTCAGAATCAGATAACATGTCAGAAGGGTTCATAATCAAATTCTTATAACAAGGTTCTAATCAGGGATTTATAGGCAAGGGAATCATATGAAAGGTTCAAGTAAAGGGAATCATAGCAATGACATTAATACAGAAACTGACAGATCAGAAAATGAAAGAGATCATGAGAAACCTGTGAGAAGGTTCAGAATATCTGTACCTTATACCGCAAATGAAAACACAACAGAACAACAAGGTCGGAAGCAACTCCGTCTTCAGCGGATCTACATGAATTCATGATCTGTTTTATTAATAGCTTGTTCAATTTAGATTACTTATTTTAGTCGGCTTTCCATTTTTAGTAACTTTCCTTTTTAGGTACCTTTCCAGAAATAGTAACTTTCCATATTTAGCAGGTTTCCATAACTAGCAGGTTTCCATAATTATAATTTAGGTTAATACATAAGTTATCCAGAATCACGCTTTTAACCCTTTAAGTTCAACAATTTACCATTTATACCCTTAAAGTTATTTAAATTACAAATTAAACCCTTTAATTAAATAAATCACAAATTAACCCTTACCATATTTATATTTACTCATCAAGTCCTTACTTTTACAAAATTACAGAATACACCTCTTAATTTAATGTATGGTATGATTTACCCTTCAAGTTTCATAATTTACAAAACTAGTCCCTTAACTTTTAAAAACATTAATTCGAATCATATATAAATCATAATTACACATTTAGCCCTTAAGTATTCAAAATTACACATTACACCCTTTATATCATTCTTTATACAATTTATCTTCAAGTTTCCAGAATTTACACTTTTAGTCCCTCTATTATAATTAATTACAATTCGTACCTTTAATTACATTTTAAATCCATATCTTGTTAATTTTACACATAAGGACCCCATATTATAATTTTTACACATTTCTACAGTACTAATTAACATTATAAAAATATCCCTGAAGTTTCATTAATGGCAAAACACACCCCTATATTTTCTAAATCCAATCGTTAACTACAAAACCATATCAAACCCTAACCCTAGCTTCACTAATCATTATTAATTACCATTGAATACAACCAAATCCAGAATTCAAGCCCTAATCTCAAATTGTAGCTAGGGTTTTACAATTTTTCTTTTCGAATTAACATACCCGATAATGAACAAAATTTATTTACGATCGTTCTAAGCTTCCATAATTCATCCAAGCAATTTTACCAGGTTCTATAATTCATATTAAGTCTAAAATAAATAATCATACCCCACAGAAAAATTGTATGACAAGTTTTAGAATTTATACACGTTTTTGGCCTTCAAAATTATAACGATCCATAGAGGGTGCATGAGTTTGTTTACACATTTTATTTAGGTCTTATATGATCCTAAGAACATAAGAAAATATAGCTTGAATATTCAAACGATCGAAAGGGTTATTTAGAATTTGTACCTTGTCGGCTCAAATTAAATCGACAAACAAATATCCTCACGAACACACGAGCAACCCACGACCTTCCAAACAATTTTCCTAGCTTCTTTATGTCGTGTAGAACTCCAGAAAAATAAGTCTCGAATTTATCTCAGTCGAATGAAGTCTTAGTCGAATTTAGGGTTCTTTTTATGTTTTTTTTTCGGTATTTCAAATTAGGGTTAAGTGAGTTTGTTATTATAAAAAGGAATGTGGCCGTGATTTGGGGGGAAATATGGCTGGAAAGACGGGATTCACAAGACCAAATCACATTAGCATAATTTCCTTAATATTAATTTGCATTTAAATCTTAACTTTTGAGTTAATTATTAAGTTTAAAATAACATAATGTGTATAATAAAGTTTTCGGTACTTATTGTGTGTACAAATAATTTTAGTACTTCCCAAAATGTCAAATGTGATAGTAGAATTAAGTTTACTTCATATCTTGATCATCTCCCGAAGTTTGGAATTCATGTGGTACTTTATAAGCTTATTAATCAAAGTTCAAGATTGTAGGGCCATTTTGGTCTTTTTACATGTTTCAGATTTTAGGGTTTTACAACTCTTCCCTTCTAAAAAAAATTTCGTCCTCGAAAATTGAAGTCGCAAAGTTAAACAGAGTCGTAGCAATTCGCAAAAGATCGTCACGAACATCCTCGCGCCCGGGGAGGTTCTCAAAAAAAAATCAAACCAAAATGGTTTCTCATGACTCAATCAGAAACAAGGGGGGTTCAGATTCCTCAGAAGAAGACAAATTAGGTTGATTCTGATCAAAAGAACCATACAACATAAAATGGATGATAGGTGAATCTTCTGAAAAGCTTATATGAAATACGAACAGAATTTTAAATCAGATTAGCTGTATCACCAGTAGAGAGCTCTACAAAGAGCTTAAGATATATAATTGAGGTCAACAGAATGCAATACGAGAGTTCAAACTCATCCAGATATTTAATAAACGGAAACAGAGTATACGCATAGGTAGAATGAACCTAAAGTCTCACTAATCACGAATAATCCAACGGAGATCAAATTCTAAACTTCTTAGGTACTCCCCCAAGATATCCTATGGCCACAATGAGTGCACGTTATATGGTGTAAGTATTATCACGTTGATCAGGCGTCATAATACTAGCACCATATAATTATGCCTTCATGATGATCATACTTTATCTCGAGTCGTGAGTATAACAACCTATCTTAATCCACCTAGTACTTCTGCAGTCTCAGAGTCAACCAGATCAAATTCATAGTCAAAAGAGAAATAAGACTATTCGCAAGAGTATCGGAATTTCCAGATTGCCTAGCAGAGTAAGGCACGCCGTCACAAGCATCAGATTTTCCACAGTTCGCCAAAATTCCTCAGAACAAAACCATCATCGAACATACGAAAATAAGCACGGGGCTGAAATGCTTCTAGGGAACTTAAATCATTAGCGGATCTTATCATGATATAACGAAGCTTAAGGGAGTCAACGGAAATGAAAACTAATCGTCAATAACTTCGGTTTTCACATAATCAATTCTTCCAAACATAAAAGGTCTTATTCAGAAATCCGTTCATTCAAAACATCTACTCTCTTCAAGTCCGGTAAATGTGTCTTCGTTTTTCCATCAATCTGGAAGTGAAGCAAATTCGTCTGGTTCATCACGCCTCCTGCAGTTCTTCTTGGAATGTGATGGAGTAATGTGAATTTCTGGCACGATCTTTAAGTTCCTTCATCATCCAGTCTGCTTCCGCTCTCAATTCATCTTAGTACAACCAAGATGAATAAGGAAGTGAGACTGTACGTTGTAAGGTATTCACAATGCAAGAAACACTTGTTTGAGGCTTTAGTTTAGATCGAATGGAAGAGAACTAGAGAGAGAAAGTGGGAACTTCTAGAGAGATAAAGAACTATGTGTGTATTAGATTAGAATGAAGTGAAGTTCCAACCCTTCCCACACAAGGGAAGGGGTATTTATACACACTACTTAATATGCCCCTAGTGGGCTGTGGAGAGAGCTGACAGAGGGTAAAGAACCGACCCACTCCACAATACTAATAATAATAACTAAGCTACTAATAATATTATTGATTATCCTACGAGCTATGATGTGCTACTAAGTACTCGGGGTGACCGAGTCTTCAACAGAATATTCATATTCCTAACAATCTCCCCCTAAGGGAGGTCACCCCGGAAGTAATGTTCTGAATTCTAGCACTTCATCCTTGGATCTTGACTTCATAGCTCGTACCCATTGATTCTTCAATTTCCTTGATCATTGTGCTGCAGCAAATCTTCAGATGACTTTTTCTTCTGTCTTGGATGATCTTTGTTGATTCTTTGGAGTTGTCATCCACCATGTGTTTCCATGTCATCTTTCTGTGGTATGTTTCAATGTGATGTGTAAATCATTGAGCCGACATGCTCACTCCATTCTGGGTCATGACTTTCAGCATCAGAGTTAGCAGAAGCTGTGTTGAAGGTCTTTTAGGTTGTCATGACTTCTTTGAACATGATGATGGAGTAGAGTGAACATGTGGTAATAGATAGTGTTTGTTGCACCGTCATGCTCACACTTGTCTTGATCATGATCTTCAGCTTCAGAGTTGCGGAAGCAGTGTTGAAGGTCTTTTAGGTTGATCATGACTTCTTTGATGATGATGTGGTGTGAACATGTGGTGATGGATTGGCATCTTTTCTGCAACTAGCTACAACAGCAACCAGCTACAGCATTCCTCAGCTACAATCGCCAGAAGTTTCTGCATACGACAGTTAGCAACAAATCGATCGGTACTTACAAGTTCGGACTTTGAGATGGTTAACAGCATAGTGTGAAAACCCTCTCAAATCCTTACCAAGACCGTTCCTAATCGAAAACCCACAGAGGGCTTTTTAAGATTTTACCGTAGTAAATCAACGATTAGGTGAGTCACTGGAGATCACTCCACGACTGTAGACCGTTTGAAACCGCCGTGACCACTAAGCGTAATCCATAAAGAATTACCGAAGTGACCTGCTTTCAGGGCTGCTTGATGTTGACCCTGGCAGGAATTTCCATTCAATCATTGAGAATTACATTTGTAAATTCCCTCATGAATGTTCTGGCAGATTGCTAAGATCTGCGTAGGACTCATAAGTTTACAACTGGTGTCCTTAATGTTGAACAACCAGTGTAGAAATAATTCATGTCCCTATGAGATCTTATTATGCATCTCGTGGCTCTAGACTCTATAGTGCGTTTTGATTTAGTGAGCGGAGGCTGGAGAGGACTGCCACCTTTTCAATATCATCTAACTCGGAGTGAGAGAGACGATAGGAATGTATTGAACTCTGTGAAAATTGAAACAAGAGTCCTTTGAGGGACCTTGAGTGGCTAGGGAGGGTTGTGCAGCGTATCACTGGGTCCATGATACTTTGTCTTCAATGCCAGCAATCAACTAAGTGATTCTGACAGCATATGTATTGACCCGGTTTCTGCCTAAGTTGTAAGGCGGGCTATTTCTTTTCACCCTTTATCTTTACAATTCTTTTTCATTCTTCAACCCCTTCAGTGCTTACCGAGACTTCATAACTAACACCTTGTTGGGTTTATTCCAGTGTTAGCTCCATCTCAGTCGGCACTCTTCCCTTATCCACTTTTCTCCTTTTTTTAATCATACCTAAGGACTTCTACACTATCTAGTGGATTGTCCCTGGGTAGATCCCTCCAGCTCTGGCGGGATCGTGGGAACTTGAACCTAACCTTACCATCCTTATAACTCCATGCATTAAATAAAATGGTCGGTCTTTGGTGTACATCCACGATTGCCAAACCAAATCTTTGAAAAATCTCTCAAAGTGTTCATGATTAAGAAACACATTTTAGTAACACCTTGAGAGTTTTGAATTTTTCAAATGCTCCCCCTCAACATGTACTCGAGTGATAGTTTTATAAATTTGCACATGTTAGGTAGAGCTCGCACTTTTTGAATTGATCCACTTTCAGTGAACATGACCGATTTGAGACACGCTTACATCACTAGTTAGACTAGCTTGAAATTATTACCCGGCCTGGTCAAGTCCACAGAAAGTTTCTCAAAATGGTACACTCTACTCAGATACATCTTTTTCGAGACACGCTTACATCACTGGTTAGACCAGCTTGAAATTATTACCCGGCCAAGACGTATCCTTTCGATTGATGACAGTTCAAGTTTCGTCAATTCATTGGTTAATTCTGAGTCACTGTCACATGAGATGCCAAATCCTTTGCTCCCCCTCAATAAGTGCATAGACGTACAACTGAGCACTTATGGGAGAGTTTACTTCCACATCCAAAATATTTTGCTCCCCCTCAATATGTGCATTGATATACAAAATGGTTTAGCACATACGGGAGAGCTTACTTTTACGTCCAAAACATTTTGCTCCCCCACAATATGTGCCTTGGTATACAAAAGAGTTTAGCACATATGGGAGAGCTTACACTTAAATCCAAAACATCACCTTTTCATCAGGTTTCATATTTAAATCACATTCTCTCCCCCGATCAAAAATTTCAAACCATTTGAGATTTGTGATCCCAATTGATTTAAATAAGTTAGAAAATGTGGGAGAAAATGTGTCCGATTTAATATATTCTGATGATGTAACATACTATGCTCCCCCTTAATCTAAGAGGGAGATTCACTGCTCATTTTGCACAAGATAACTTTTATGACACAAATGATATTGACCTTTTTGCACAGATGATGTGATCATCCGCTTTTCTGAGTGAGTCAGTAGTCAACATCGATTATCCATCCACCAACAAATCTTCTCAAGTATTGTCGATCCCCACTTGGCGAGATCCGAGTAAGTACTTCTTTGTTGAAATGATGGTGGTGGAGGTGAAGATGTTGTTGTTGTTTTTGCTGCCGATGTTGTTGTCGTGGTGAATTCCGAGCCAATCAATAGAGTTTGACGTCTGATCAAATGGTTAGAATGGGAACTGGCACATTCATTTTGGCCATGGAATCTGCATAAGAATATCAATACAGATATACATGCATACAGATACACTATTCCTTAATCTACCCTTCAGCAGCTTGCCACATTATAATACCAAGTTCATCTTATAATCAAGCCCCAATCAGGAACTACGTCAAACCACTATCTAGCATGAAGAGCAATTAGCAATCATGAACATGGCAATTCACACAGATTTCAATATTTAATTCAGGATTTTAGGAACATGATTCTAACATAATAGCAATCTACCTAAGCGAATCCTGAGAACATATGCACAATATCAACAACAATTAAGCAGCAGAGACAAACAACATTTGAAACTCATTCACTTAGTTCATACAAATGTCAGTGGAGCATTCAAGAACATCAAACACATCGGGTTTTCTAACTTCTTTCAGATTTTGAGTTTTAATGTATCTAGAGGATTAAACGAGGATTCCAAAGAGATACAAATGAACCTTCTAGTTATATGAAGCTAGGATACTACAAGCAAATTGCACATAATGTCCTAAACTTTCTAGCAACTAACACACTTGGTCATTTGATATATTTAAGCAATATCCTCTTCAACTAATACCCCATTAACTGCAAAACCTTTTCTAAGAGTCATGAATTAATCAAGAAACCCGTTTGATGATATAAAATTTGAATTCACTCTCCCCCTCAATCAATGACCCGTATTCTAGTTGAGCCTCAACTAAAATCAAGCTTAACCCCACAACTCATCAAACAAGAACTGTCATGAGGTTTTGTAGTCGTTGATTGAGTGACAAATTTTATGCATAATCCAAGAATAAACAAATTTCATACAACACATATTCACCAAGTGTCTCACAAATAATTTTCAGAAGAATCATAGAATGAAAACTATTTGTTATACTAAGAAGATTTCTCTTCTTTTACAAGAAATGATGCACTGAAACGTACATCAAATCAGGAAACATGGATATGAAGTAATCCATGCCCAGTTGAACATCACCCAGTTGGAGGAACAACCGTCTTTTTGGCGACGTGCTTTCCCCAATATGAAGCGCGGGTTGCTATCTAAAGTAATAGCAAGCCATTTAGACATGTTTTAACCATCCATTTTAACTTCTGCTCGAGCTTCATTTAAAGACCCGTGCCATTATTGAATGACATTTCTAAGTCCGTAAATGTTATCGATAAACAGAAGACATGCCTAGGTGAAACTATTTTTGGTATTTTCTATTTTTTTTTAATTTTTATGGTTTTTCTTGGTTTTAATATTTTTCTATATACAATTTTCTGGTTCTATAATTTTCTATTTACAGTATGTTTTAAGATATGTACAAACTATATTATTCAGTTTAAGACGATGATGAAATGAATACCAAAATGAGGATACGTTCAGTATGTTGTAGAAATTTGTGGTCAATCATGTCTTAAACTTTCACCATCAAAGCTTTCGAGGCTCCTGAACAGACGACGGAACTTGAGCCTTCCCAATGTACAGCTTTGATAGCTTCCCCCCAAACCGACAATCTTCATACTGAGCAGATTCTAAGCTCTCTTTCAAGCTTACATAAGGTAAGAGTACAGCGGAAACCGTAGCAAACCACATTAAGTATTGCTGCTCCCTTTTAAGAATAATCATCGTGATTCTCCGTTCGGGGATCCTCAAATAGATCAGCAACGAATCATCTCACATTTGAATAATTCTTCTCACATTTCTTCCCGCTGAAGACTGAAGAAATGCCTACCAAAAGTATCCAGAGACCACTTTCCCCCTAGTAGTTGAAGAGATGCAACCAGTCTCGATATATGAAGCCCAAAAACCCTAAGTACACACTCAATCCCATTAATGAAGTCGACAATGCATCATCAAGATCAATTAAGACCCGAAAGTCCCCTTATCTCCTTTCAGGACATTGCAGATGAGAATTGTTACACCAAATTCAGCTAAGTCCTGAGTGTAAGCAATTTATCCCGTATGTAGTCAACATGATAACACCAAGACAGTACCATAATAGCCACTGAGTACCGGATGTACACATTTCCTTCAGTAGGATACCGACTAACCATAGGAACCATCATACAATTGTGTACCTCTTTTATCATCAGAAACTGACATTCTCTTCCCACACTTAGTTGGAATGACACACCAGAAAGAACGAGTTAGAACACTGATTTTCTCTGCGGTTATGACATTTGTCTTCCCGGAATAATCTTCAATTGAGAAGAAGTATAAAGCCCATCTTGTGTACTCATTGTGCATTCAGATGTATGTCTCCTTCCCCCTTGCTGGTTTTGATACCTCAGAATCAGCAACACATTTTACGAACATATTCTTGAAATCTTGTGAGAAGAACAGCTTAGGCTCAAGTGAGAATCAACCGCTACCGAAACTGTCTCTGACTACCTTTACCAACCCTTAAGTAGGCAACTTTACATGATAACTGATGGAGCAAACCCGATATACCAAACTTGAATCTGAAGATAGAATTCCCCATTCTTGTGACTTACGCTTGCACTAATGTTGGAAGAACAGTGTAGAGAATTAGTGCTCCAAGCAAATCTCTAAGTACTCAATACCCAACCAAGGTATGAGACATTAACACCTCTTACGCTTGCACTAATGTTGGAAGAACAGTGTAGAGAATTAGTGCTCCAAGCAAATCTCTAAGTACTCAATACCCAACCAAGGTATGAGACATTAACACCTCTTACGATTATCCACAACGTCAATGGCGTGTGACACTGAGTACTACCATGTAACTCCTTTAAGTGATAGTTACCCCAACTGCTGGTAACTAGATAACCTAAGTCTTCAACTTAAATCTTAAGCACGAGCAAGTTATCATAGAAGGTCATGCATCCAACCAACCCTGACTTCAAGATAAGATAAGATCACGCCTCTGAGGAAGTCAACTTCAATCTCGAATAAGTGATACCTGATCAACTCCATGGTCACAATTAGATGCCCAACACAAGTGAGTGAACCAACAAACAAATGTACATCGAATCAGTTGTTCACACTTCTCCCCCTCAAATATTGCATACGAGGATGCCATCTTTGATTGAACAAGTGCATATGAGGTTGATCTACTGTTCACACTTCTCCCCCTCAAAGATTGCATACGAGGTTGCTATTTTTGATTGAACAAGTGCATGTGAGGTTGATCCACTATTCACACTTCTCCCCCTCAAAAATTGCATTTGAAGTTGCCATTTTTGATTGAGTGAATAAACGTCCAATCGGATGGAAATAGATCCACTTGATATCTGAATGAGCATGGAGTAAGTATGAAGCCTTTTGATGAGAATAGTCAGAAACAAGGAGAGTCGTATGACCATTTCTCAAACTCTGAGTCATGTAGTTTATTCACCTTTCTCCCCCTCAAAAATTGCATATGACGGCCAACTGCCATTTTTGATAGGCCAGGTGAATAAGAATACCATCGGCGGTAAGTAGATCCACTTGATGACTGAATGAGCATGAGAAGAACATGAAGCTTGATGAGAATGGTCATAAATAAGAAGATTTCTCTTCTTCCGAAGATAAAGCGCACTCAAGCGTACACCTTTCTTTTCTTTGATGAACGGGGCCTGAAGAGATGTCAGCAGACGCCATAATGTTGACATTGAGACCCGAGGCTTGAACTGTTGTATTCAAACGTCGTAATGATGAAGACCGAGGCCTGCACTGATGTGTACAGACGTCATAATGTTGAAGAACGAGGCCTGCACTGAAGTGTACAGACGTCATTGTCATTTCCCCTCATATGTTGTGAGCAGTCTGTGTCCAAATGTCAAAGGACGATCCGTACGACCTGCATTTGAAAACAGACGAAAGAAGAGAGTTTGGAGTGCCGGATACCCAATTAAGGTTGGGTTCCAGTTGGTTAGTGCAAACAATCTTTGGAGCTGCTGGAACCATAGGTGCCTTGGTTTTAACAATAGGGGCAACACTAGTAGTTGCAATGGACCTAGTTAAAGGGCATTGTTCTCCTACAGGGAATTTCCTTCCAGTTGGCTTCCATTGACGTACAGGCACTACTTTAGGCTTAGTAATCCTAGTTAAAGGGCACTGTTTTCCTAAAGTGAATTTCCTTCCAGTGGGCTTCCATTGGTAACCAACATTAGCAAACATATTACCTGTTGCTTTCCAAGTTTGCTTAATTTCTCTAGCTCTCCAAACTTTCTTGACTGGGGCTTTATTGGATGACTTCAAGAATTTCTCAACACATTTATCATGATTATCCGAAATTAAACATTCATTACATGTTTTGCAAAGTGAATTAGGATTTGAGTTATGATTCTTTTTGTTCAAATCTGACTCGTTGTTTCTCATGAGGTCTTCTACTTTCTTTTTGGAAACACTTTTAGCTGGTGAAATCCTAGAATTCTTTATGTTTCTCCTAGGTTTTGACTCGCTTGCTTTAGTGTCACTATTAACTCCTGTAGAAGGACTGATGGGAATCTTAGTCTTTTTCACTTCTAGTTGCTGAACATGTTTTGATGTGTTGGGTTCTGAAGTTTCCAAGGATACCTCAAAGGTTACATGCTTGTTCTTAATTGTGGATGATGATGCAACTATTCTATCTCTTTGGTTGTGAGACTTAGGGCCCGTGCCAATGGCATATTCTAACTGTTCCTGGATCCTTTTTGTGAGGATGCAGGCATAACCTACTGCCTTATCGAGTGGTTTTCCTATTCTGTCCTCTTCCACAACCTCACGAAGAGTGTCAAGTCCATCCCTAAGGTGACAGAGATACATTTGATGGACAGGTCTGTTGTTTCTCATGGGAAATGGAATAGGCCCCACATCAACATCATACTTTATACAAGCAGTAGCCCTTGGTGCATCACAATCACAAGTGGTGCATGGCATTTTACCTTTCACCCGAGCCTTAAGATTCTCAATTTCATTTGTCAAAGAGGTTATTTGATCATTGTGATTGCTTCTTGTAACTTTAATGGAATCATATAACTCCTTGAAATGTTGTTTGACCTTTGAATTTTCTTCTCGATAACACTCATTTTCATAATGTAACTTATTTATGGTGTTTTGATATTGAAAATTCTGAGAATCTGAAGACGAAGGTTTATTGGTGCCATACACTTCATACTTGTTGGATTTCAATTGGGCAATTTGGGCCCTCAGCAATCGAATCGTGTTCGTGTGAGCTTGAATTGTCTCATCTCGTTTGCTTAATTCAAAATAAGTATCAAATTCAGGAGCATCCAAGGATGTCTTGTCATTTGATATTTTATGTTTTTCATTTAAATGTTGATATTTCAATTACAAATTAAGATATTCAACTTCTAATTTTGAAAAACGTTTAACCATATTATCATGGTCATCATTTTGAATTTTTTCAAGCAATTTTAAATTCTCCCCCTCAAGCTCAACAACACGATTCTGGGTGACATTTAACGCAATAGCATACTCATTAAATTGACAAGCAGACAATGCAGAGTTAGTAACAGTGTAAAATACATCTTGTGCAATACATTTAGCAATCAAGTTGTCGTTAGTAATGAGTATGTTTTTCCTTTCAATCTCTCGACTCTTAAGTTCTATTGCATATTCATTCACCTCATTTTCCATATCTTTAAACACTACTTCCATTTCTTTTATTTCGGCTTTAAGGGCAGTTTGCAACCCTTCAAAGTGTTCTTTAAGTAGTTTAAAGAATGGCATGACCTCAGTTAAGTAACACCTTTTAGCATGTTCAAAACACCTTTCCCCCTCAGTAATACCGGAGGGTGTGATTCTCTTCTTGCATGTTTTATCGAAATCAGCAAACAGTTGCCAAAGCACATATAAGCTAATAAAGGTTTTACATTCAGTGGGAAGAGATAAAGGCACCAAATTCCTAGGTGTATTGGGAGGATACACCGTTATTGACGCAACTTTTCTAATGAGGGGGGTGTTGGCCTTAAGTTTTTCTACCTTAAGTTTTTCATTATCTTGTTTCCAGAATATCTGTTCAGGTGTTAACTTCTTTTGAGGAGCAAACACAGTCAAATGATTTTCCTCACTATAGTCATGGGGTTTGATTATTATTCGTCTGACTATGCACTTGGGATCCCTCATTTTCTCATTCATTCTAACCTTTGTTCTCTCACTTAACTCATCCTCTTCATCTGTGTAGATATGCTCAAGCGGGTCATGATTAGGCATAAACATCACATTAGAATCATATAATGCAGGTTGGGCTATCTTAGCAATTTCATGAATAGCTAATTTAGATTTACCTACATTGCTTTCACTATGCTTGTCACTAAACTTTCTGTGCTTGTACATCATTTGGGCAGTTTGTCTGGTTTGGTCTTGTGAGTACAACTTATCTCCAAGCTTATTTTTTAACGTCTTGAGTCTAGAGAAATCATTCAATAGTGTTGATTCTTTTTGTTTGAATTCTAGCTTAAGTGTAGTTACACACTTTTGTGCTTCCTGTTTCTGTTTGACAGACTGTTCTAGCTGACTTTTCAAAGAACTCAACTCTAATTTTAATGTTTCTTCTCTTACTCTCGACTCTTTAATAAGTGTACTCATTTGACCTTCTAATTTCTGCTCATGTTCATTAAGCTCAAACTTAGCACGCTGTTCATACATAGCCACTTGTTCTTTATAAATGTTTAGTCTAGTGATCAAGTTATCATCAGGGACAAATACAGTGTTCTCATGCGGCACATAATCATCATTTAAAACAGAAGATGCACAACTAGGTACAACAGACGTTTCGTTGTGATTCACATATTGTTCATATGGGAAAACATTGCTATTTCCCATATTAGCAATATCTGACTTAACAACGTTTGTCTGTTGTACTTTGTCGGGAATCTTTTGTTCATCCAACACATTATCATTATTAATGACAGAAGATACCCCATTAGGTTCAGCCGACGCTTCGTTGTGTTTCTCATGTTGCACGTTGTTCCTAACAGTATCTGACTCAACAACGTTTGTCTGTGGCTGATGAAGCTCTTTCTCTTGAGAATTCGGGCACATAAAGTCTCTATTGGCACCAACATAGTCAAACACGTTTATCTGTCGAACATCTTTGGGAATCTTTTGTTTGTCAATCATGTTGTACAATCTGAGAATCTCTGATATAGCAGAATTTGAAGTATTTGACATGATATTAACGTGCACGGGATTTTACAATTCTATGATTTAAACCGAGAAATAGATTCTTTCGCGGGGTTTTACAAAATCAAGAATAAACCGTGGAATGATGCTTGATATGTGTTATGATGACTGTTGGATTGTTGCACTATTGTTAAGTTGTGATTTGATTTGGTTGATGCAAGTTGTTACAGCGAAATTTTGGTCTGAAAACTTAGAAACTCAATAACTTCATTCTGGAGCGATTTCAGGCTTCGAAAGTTGGGTTGAATGAATAAATTATTCAATGTGTCCTTCTCCTCGGTCTCACGGTCGTTTTGACAGGTGTTTCGCTGAAAACGGAGTTACGGTTCAAAAGTTATGGCCGTTTGAAGTTTTGACGTAAAAATAACACCTCTGTGGATACAAACCGCCTAGACAAACCGCGTAGACACAAACCGCATGCACGTCTTAGAGACAAACCGCGTAGACACAAACCGCATACACTCCTCAGAGACAAACCGCGTAGACACAAACCGAGTTCACGCTGCAGAGACAAACCATGTAGACACAAACCGAGTTCACGCTGGAGAGACAAACCGCGTTGATACAAACCGAGTACACGCTGCAAAGACAAACCGCGTAGACACAAACCGAGTTCACGCTGGAGAGACAAACCGCGTTGATACAAACCGAGTTCACACTGCAGAGACAAACCGAGTTGACACAAACCGAGTTCACGCTGGAGAGACAAACCGCGTAGACACAAACCGAGTACACGCTGGAGGGACAAACCGTGTAGACACAAACTCCCAAGCACGTCGCTTTCACTGCTTTTTGTCTTTTTGCCTAAACTAGTAATAAAACAAACCGTATCTTCGAAGTGACACAAACCGAGTCCAAGAACTTGTCCCAAGCACACAAACCGCTGCGAAGAACACTACAACAAACACCCACGAATTACCCCAAAATCACCACACAATTCTTAGATCTGTGAATCCAAGCACCAAATACCACTCTTATACTGTTCCTAAGCTAGAAAGTACAAGGTATAACAACTTCTAATCACTAAACAATGCACAAAATGAATTTTTTTTGTTACTTGTCAATTCGAACACAAAAACCTCAAAAACTAAACAAATCCGTGAATACCAACTCTCATGGACCTAACCATGGCTCTTGATACCAATTGTAAGGTATTCACAATGCAAGAAACACTTGTTTGAGGCTTTAGTTTAGATCGAATGGAAGAGAACTAGAGAGAGAAAGTGGGAACTTCTAGAGAGATAAAGAACTATGTATGTATTAGATTAGAATGAAGTGAAGTTCCAACCCTTCCCACACAAAGGAAGGGGTATTTATACATACTACTTAATATGCCCCTAGTGGGCTGTGGAGAGAGCTGACAGAGGGTAAAGACCCGACCCACTCCACAATACTAATAATAATAACTAAGCTACTAATAATATTACTGATTATCCTACGAGCTATGATGTGCTACTAAGTACTCGGGGTGACCGAGTCTTCAACAGAATATTCATATTCCTAACATACGTCTTCGTCAGCTTCCGGGTCGCCATCTTCCTTCTGCATCGCCAACACTTCTGTCTTGTAAGGAATGTCTTCACTCTTCAGGGTAGTCACCGCTGTTTTCAACTCTAGGTCAGGTAGTGAAGTAATTCTTCTGATGCGTTTCTAGTTGTCTTGATGCATACGCAAAACCTTCTGTGTTGCAAGGTAACGCAAGTTGAAAACATCTTCAGAATTCTGATGCAAGGTTCAAAAGATTTCAGTTTAACATTTTGTTATCGGTCTTGACCATTCGGTGATAGTTTCAAAATTTTCGGGATTTAAAAGGGATATTCTCAATCAAGAAAACCGTTGTCTCAACAGATATCAATCTCTCAGAATGCACAAGTGATCGTCAAATTTCTTACAAAGTGCAAAAATGATTTTCATGTTCTTCTTCGTCTCCGAATGTACTATTAAGTCATACAATGACCATTTGCCCAAGTACTCACGAGAACACATTCATTTATCAAATTTACAGAATAGTCAGAGCTTTAGCTAATACTATTAGCGTCATAAATCTTTATACCAGTCGTTACAAATGCGGACAGCGATCTCAAGAATAACATCAATTCATATTTCCATCTGAAGGAAACTTCGCGCTCTGAAATTGAATAGATACAAAGTCGTTTCAGGGTGGAGAAACAAGGGTTCCAAATAGCAATACGGTTCAGCTTCCAGAATCAATACATGTCTCCTGTCATCATTCTTCTTTATCGCGAACAAAACTGAAATACGCCAAGAAAATACACTTAAGCGAACTTACTTCTCACTCCGGTGGAAAATTTGGTGGTTCAATCAGAAATCGTGTTCAGAAAATTCAGGGTGCCAAGTAATTTTCAAGATAAGGTTCATTCATTATTGTACGAAATGGGTTCAAGGAAAACTTCATAATCGCGAACATAACACACGAGTCTTCAGAGTAATAATGATAGTCAAGAGTTTAACAATCGGTAATCATGGTAGGGAATTCAAAATTGTTTTAAGCGTCAAAGGTGAGACATAGGAGGATAGTTGTCAATCAACCAATCCTTTATCAGAAATAAATCGGAGTTAATTATCCAAGGAAAGACAGATCAATAAAGCAAATCTTATCGTTCAAAAGTGAGAGGGAACATTCTTATACTCGTGGATAAACACCACAAGACTTCTCATAGGGACAGAGATGGGTAAGACGAAATCAAATAGTGTCAGAAAATTCATAGATGCTTATCAAAACAAGAGGCAAGTCACAGAATGTATTCAGATACGTTATTGCCAAGGAGATTTTCGGAATGCCCGAAGAGGCCTCAAAATGATTAACAGAAGGATCAGAAGTCAGAGTCGGACTCTGCAGACAAGGATCAAATAGTTTCAGGCAATATTATACAGTTCTCAATGCCTTCCAGATTTATTTAGGTTCAAAACTTAGGTAGTGCAAAGCATAAGCTTGCAATTTTCCAAAAGTGAATCTTAACAGACTTACATCAAAAGCAAGGCACAAATCAGAGTGATGCGGAAGCAAGAATACTTAAACAAATGCCTTATAGTCTACCCATTCCTCACTGGTTAAAACTTAAGTTCATATCAAGGAATCCTAAAGCAAGTACTCAAGGTGTTATCCTATGTTCTTACAGTGGAAGCCTAATGGTCCAGAACTCACAGGTCAAGGGTAAATGTATTACGAGTCGCAGCCTGTCGCTCTGATACCATAAATTGTAACACCCCGACCCGACAAGGGTAGAGATGTCACAACAATGGTGACATATCAAAAACATACACAAGCATACATCTTCAATAATACAAAGGAATACAAAGGTTACAAGAAATTACAAGGAAATACAAAATTTACAGAGGAATAAATACTAAGTCTGAAAATATAAATTCTTCTAGTCATCTCTATAACAAAATAACTATCGCAATGTAGTCTTCTAAGTCCAATGGTACTCTTCACTCATACCCAGCTTCCTACTAAAACCTGCCGCAGGAAAAGAAATGCGGCTGAGCTACGAGAGCTTAGTGAACAGATATAACGGTAACAAAGCAGTAATAAAGAATAGCACAGAGTGTCAGAAATATATGTCATGCAGATATAATCAGAGTCAAAGAATAAATAAAGGAGTAAGGATAAAGGATAGGGAATAATAAATAGATAAAGGTAAAGGGAAAGAGTGCAAGGTATAACAAGGGTCAAAGGTAAGTAATGTATATGGTAAAGGTAACCAGTAATCCACCACGAGCCCAGAAACAAAGATATAATATATATAACCATGCCATCATCATCAATCAGAGGGGTGTCCTCTCAGTAACCAGATAATATGAGGGGTGTCCTCATGTATCAAATATATATGGAGTAGCTAGCTCCCAGAGGTTGTGAAAGACGTGTATCGCACACACCATCAGTCACCAGAGATATAAAAGATAATATAAACAGATAACAGAAACAGAACAAATCTAGGATGCATCCATACGCCCCAGGTGGCCAGAGTCTACCAATATATACCAAATCAGATAAAGTCAGGGACGGGATAGGTCATCACTCTCCTGCCCTAGAGTCATGCCATCGGTGCATCAATGACATGGACATGAAACCCTCATGCCTAGTGAGGTGGCTCGGGTATCAAACCGTGGGTCAAAGGTCAAGTATCATGTCAGAAACAGAGGGTCATGTCAAAAAGGTTCAGATTATAAGGTCCATGTCAGATGTTACAGAAGTGTATATCAGAGGTTCAAAAATCAGATAGGTTTATACCAAAGTTTATAACAATGTTCAAGTCCAGGTTCAGAAATAGTATATCAGATTAATACTTATATCAAAGTTCAAATTAAGTTTCAAAACAAGAGTTTATAACCAGGTTTAGAATAAGGTTCAAATCAACGTTCAATAGGTCATATCAAAGGTCCATAATCAAAAGGTTTATAGATTCATAGAAAAGATTTAATTCAAAGGTTTCATATTAAACTTGTATTTAAAATAATCTTTCAGTGACTTTTATAAAATGATGTTTAGTAAAACCTTTTACAAATATAGTCTTTAAAAGAGGTTTTCATAAAACCTTTAGTCCTTTAGTGCAGTTCCAATTCAAAAATTGGTATAACATCGTATCCAAAACTTTTCAAAAACATTTTCGTATCATTAAGGAAAGTTTCCAATTTCAGTTCTAATGTCAAAATGAATCTTCAGGGTATTCATAGGTTTGCATATTCAGGTCACAAGGTGAAGAACGAATCATGTCAAGTATCAAGGAATAAAACAGGGTTCAGTTTATCAAGGGAACTCAGAATTAGATAACATGTCAGAAGGGTTCATAATCAAATTCTTATAACAAGGTTCTAATCAGGGATTTATAGGCAAGGGAATCATATGAAAGGTTCAAGTAAAGGGAATCATAGCAATGGCATTAATACAGAAACTGACAGATCAGAAAATGAAAGAGATCATGAGAAACCTGTGAGAAGGTTCAGAATATCTGTACCTTATACCGCAAATGAAAACACAACAGAACAACAAGGTCGGAAGCAACTCCGTCTTCAGCGGATCTACATGAATTCATGATCTGTTTTATTAATAGCTTGTTCAATTCAGATTACTTATTTTAGTCGGCTTTCCATTTTTAGTAACTTTCCTTTTTAGGTACCTTTCCAGAAATAGTAACTTTCCATATTTAGCAGGTTTCCATAACTAGCAGGTTTCCATAATTATAATTTAGGTTAATACATAAGTTATCCAGAATCACGCTTTTAACCCTTTAAGTTCAACAATTTACCATTTATACCCTTAAAGTTATTTAAATTACAAATTAAACCCTTTAATTAAATAAATCACAAATTAACCCTTACCATATTTATATTTACTCATCAAGTCCTTACTTTTACAAAATTACAGAATACACCTCTTAATTTAATGTATGGTACGATTTACCCTTCAAGTTTCATAATTTACAAAACTAGTCCCTTAACTTTTAAAAACATTAATTCGAATCATATATAAATCATAATTACACATTTAGCCCTTAAGTATTCAAAATTACACATTACACCCTTTATATCATTATTTATACAAGTTACCTTCAAGTTTCTAGAATTTACACTTTAAGGACCCCATATTATAATTTTTACACATTGCTACAGTACTAATTAACATTATAAAAATATCACTGAAGTTTCATTAATGGCAAAACACACCCTTATATTTTCTAAATCCAATCGTTAACTACAAAACCATATCAAACCCTAACCCTAGCTTCACTAATCATTATTAATTACCATTGAATACAACCAAATCCAGAATTCAAGCCCTAATCTCAAATTGTAGCTAGGGTTTTACAATTTTTCTTTTCGAATTAACATACCCGATAATGAACAAAATTTATTTACGATCGTTCTAAGCTTCCATAATTCATCCAAGCAATTTTACCAGGTTCTATAATTCATATTAAGTCTAAAATAAATAATCATACCCCACAGAAAAATCACATGACAAGTTTTAGAATTTATACACGTTTTTGTCCTTCAAAATTATAACGATCCATAGAGGGTGCATGAGTTCGTTTACACATTTTATTTAGGTCTTATATTATCCTAAGAACATAAGAAAATATAGCTTGAATATTCGAACGATCGAAAGGGTTATTTAGAATTTGTACCTTGTCGGCTCAAATTAAATCGACAAACAAATATCCTCACGAACTCACGAGCAACCCACGACCTTCCAAACAATTTTACTAGCTTCTTTATGTCGTGTAGAACTCCAAAAAAATAAGTCTTGAATTTATCTCAGTCGAATGAAGTCTTAGTCGAATTTAGGGTTCTTTTTATGTTTTTTTTTCGGTATTTCAAATTAGGGTTAAGTGAGTTTGTAATTATAAAAAGGAATGTGGCCGTGACTTGGGGGGAAAGATGCCTGGAAAGACGGGATTCACAAGACCAAATCACATTAGCATAATTTCCTTAATTTTAATTTGCATTTAAATCTTAACTTTTGAGTTAATTATTAAGTTTAAAATAACATAATGTGTATAATAAAGTTTTTGGTACTTATTGTGTGTACAAATAATTTTAGTACTTCCCAAAATGTCAAATGTGATAGTAGAATTAATTTTACTTCATATCTTGATCATCTCCCGAAGTTTGGAATTCATTTGGTACTTTATAAGCTTATTAATCAAAGTTCAAGATTGTAGGGGCATTTTGGTCTTTTTATATGTTTCAGATTTTGGGGTTTTACATGATCGAAATACACTCTGACACCAATCACTCCCTGACAGCTATTGATCTTCATTTCCAGAAGTTCAATCTTACTCTTGAAGGCATCACCAACAGCCTTGGAACTATTCAAACAGATGTCAAGAATGACCCCGTACTCACCATGAAGGTCCTTCAGGCTGCTGAGACTTACCAGAAGCAATCAGCTGAAATCAGTGATCTTCTCAGCTTACTGAAGGATTCTAAGATTCAGGGATTTACCTCTTCATTGGATTCAATCAGGACTTCCTTGGGTCTTCAGGAAAAACATCTGGGTACTTGGGCACAATCTTCAACATCTTTGGCATGGTCTCTTGGGTCAAGGATGTCAGGCATCGAAGCTTCTCAGGCATCTCTGGCGGATCAGATCTCAACTCTTCAGAAAGACACCTCGGACATCAAATCAATGATGACTGAGATCTATTAGGCCTTCAAAGGTCTTGCTGCTCCAGTGACTCCAACTCTTGCTATCACCATGGCTTAAGCAACAGTTGAGGGGGAGAAAGACACTGGAGCCCCTCAAGCTTCCACAACCCAGCAACCTCCTTCTCACACTGAGGGGGGGATTCCTGAAGCTTCTTCCACCCATCAAGATAAAGGCAAAGGCATCCTCACTGAACCTGAGCCTCAACCAGCACCGATCTCGGTTGCCAAGGATCCTGAATCACCACCCAGGATCCCATATGAAATTGATGGAGTTCTTCACCACTTCACAGCCGATGAACTCAGTGCTTATCTTCAGGAAGAGGAAGCAAAGAAGAAGTTAAATGAGGAAGAGAAGGTGAGCAAGCCTGCTATAATTAAGGTTGTTCATGAAGAGGCTGAGAAAATTGGTCTTGAGGCTAAGGATCTCTCAGGAAGAGAGGGTGGTATGACCTTTGTAAAAGCTCAGACTGAGGAGATGATCACTCTCAGGAAGAAAAGGGAGGAAAGGAATAAAAGGGCTGAAGAGATCAGGCAGAACAGGATTAAGAAATATCAGTGGTATATGACAAACAGGTTGAATCCAGAACCAATCCTGCCGTTGTCACTGTCTACAGAGGGGCTGACATGATAAATTTTGATGTTCATACCCCGTTCAGATTCGCTGACTTTGGGATCACAGAATTGGATGAGTTGGGTCCATTAATAGCAAAGAAATCAAATGTTGTGGTCCCTATTCTGATGAAGTTCTTGAGTCAGAGGTACGAAAGATTGGCAGCTGCACCTCAGGAACTTGGCACTCCATCTCTTCTTCCTGATTCAGCACAACCAGCTCCCTCTCAGTCTTCTTCAAGAAAAAGAAAGAAGATAGAAGCTGAGCCTGAGATCAAGATTCCTGGTCTTGACTGCAATAGGGCTCTCCCTGAAGGTGTTCCTTTCAGGAACAATGTGGTCATTGAACAACCTGAAAGAGGTTTGTTCTTCATTGATGAGTTTGGTGATCAAGCCTTCCAAAGATGGAGTGATATCAATTTGTCAGGGATCAAAGCAATGCTTGGTTTTCTAATGATGGCCTCTCCACTCAAGAGTCCTGAAAATGTGAAGTTTTGTCAAGATCTGAAAAAGAAAATCCATGAGCACCCTGACCAACAAGAGCTGCAGTCAAAGAAGCCCAAGCTTGAAGCCCTTGGTATTAAGTTGAACTGATTGATCTACCTGATTACCCACCACTATCCCTTTTGTACTTAGTTTTGATAGGACTTGTAATGATATCAATAAGATGATGTTTTTATTATTTCAGTGTCCTTATTTACATTCTAGTACATTCATTATGAGTAGAAGTCTTTAGCTCACTCATATCTGATCAAAACACTTAGGAATAATTTATATCCAAATAGGGGGAGATTGTTGGGTCATGAAAAACCCAAGAATGCTTCAAACATGATTTGGACACAAATTAACTAAGTGTTAACTTAAACCGAGAACAATTCAAGTCACTGAGAGAACAACCTCTCAGTGAGTCATCTTCAGGATGCTTAAGGCGAATTCAAGAAGAAGGATTCACTACTCAGGAAGGCGGTACTCCCTGAGTAGGACTTAAGCCAAAGAAGAAGATGATGGTTCAGTGAGTATTGGACAAGAACTCACTGAACCCCAGTCTCCTCAACAAACAAAGTGATTGAAGACTGAGGAACCAACGCCTGAAGAAAAGGCGGGAACAATAGGGAAAAGATCTGAGAAGATAAAAGTGTCAGCCCAACACTCTTCTCTTGTCAGATCCAACCTTCCCTATTGCGGTTAAAGTCATGGAGTGTCAGCCAACAACTCCCAAAGTCTTATTAGCCCTTTCCTATTGGTTCTTGGAAATGACAATTACTATTTGTAATTGTCAGACACGCAACCTCAACAACTTGTATTATTTTTAATCACTTATACTTAGATTACTTGTGTATAAATATATCAGATGGGAGAGAAGTTAAAGTGTGCTTTGTATATTGAAAGCTTAGAACTTTTACAAAGTAACTTCTCTCCTACAAAGAGTCTACAACTCACTGAGATAGCTCAGTGGGTATATTGTTACCACTCAAACAAAACTTGAGTTTCGATAGGAGACACCCCACACCCTTGTCTATTCAATCCCAAGTGTTTGTTCCGCAAAACACTTGGGTAATAGATTCTTGGGTTCATTTCTAATAAGAATTTAAACGTTGAAAAATATTGTGTTTTTAGATTCACGTTTTATAACTGTTAGAATTAATCTTAAACATTGTATTAGTCATAACACGAAATAGATAAACTTTCTAGTTAACTCTAATAGTGTAAAGGGAACAACAAGCTTCGATGCCTGACATCCTTGACCCAAGAGACCATGCCAAAGATGTTGAAGATTGTGCCCAAGTACCCAGATGTTTTTCCTGAAGACCCAAGGAAGTCCTGATTGAGTCCAATGAAGAGGTAAGACCCTTAATCTTAGAATCCTTCAGTAAGCTGAGAAGATCACTGATTTCAGCTGATTGCTTCTGGTAAGTCTCAACAGCCTGAAGGACCTTCTTGGTGAGTACGGGGTCATCCTTGACAGCTGTTTGAATAGTTCCAAGGCTGTTGGTGATGCCTTCAAGAGTAAGATTGAACTTCTGGAAATGAAGATCAATAACTGTCAGGGAGTGATTGGTGTCAGAGTGTATTTCGATCACATCATCATGAAAACTTTCAACTTCTGCCTTCAGGTTGGCATAGTGAACAGCAGCTTCAGTGTGATGATCAAACATCTCTTCAGTGAGACCAGTGAAAAGAGCTCTATTGGTCTTCAGTAGGAACTTGACCAATTTTCTTTCAGTGAGGGGAAGAGAGTCATCATACTTTTGGAGGATGTCCCCAGTATCAGAAGAATCAGAAGATTGAGAACCTGACTCTTCACTTTGGCGTGGAGATGACTGATGTGATTGTTCAGGTTGTTCAGGTTGTACATCAGTTTCCATATCCTCACCTGCCTCAAAAATTTCCTCTTCACTCTCTTCCCTGAGCTCTTCATCAGACTCAATAAAAGCCTGAAAGTCCCCCATGGACTCAATACCCAAAAATTCAACCGGCTCCTCTTTATAAAAAGACTGGCCTTTGGTTTGGTCAGGTCCTGACCCCGTTTTCATAATAACTGAGTGGGTTTGCTCAACCTGACTAGCCATAATAACTGGGGTAACACCAGCCTGGCTTTTGGGGGCAGTTCCTGAGAGAATTGGACCGCCTGATGGGTTTATGGGTTCCGCATCAGCGGGTTGTTTCTTTCCCTCTGAGTCTTTGTCCCCCTTAGCACCTTCAACCACTGATGGGTGTTTTCCAGTAGTATCACTAGGTACTGATTGTGAAAGTTGGTGGACCCCCTTCCCATCAGGATTGCGCTGTCCTTCAGGGGATTTAGGGTCCTTTTCTCCCTGAGATCCTGAGGATGATTGCTCAGGAACGTTAGCGGGATGTGAATGTTTGTGGGTCCCCTTCTCAGTAAGGTAGTGCTGCCTTACCGAGGATTTAGAACCCTTTCCTCCCTTGGGAACTGATTGTTTTTTGACAGTTCCTTCATCGGAATGTGAGGGGGGAATGCTTCCTGATCCTTCTGACTTGTTTATGTCAGTTGAACCATGTGGAAGGGGTGTGCCCGAGGTCACTGAGGATGATTGCTCAGTGACCTCCGTTGGCCTTTGTTTTGAGGTCAAGAGGGTCTCAGAAATGGGTGTCTCAGAGGTCTCGGCCTTTTTCAACCTCCTTTTAAGGTTTAGTTGGTTTTGAGGATTAGTCTCAGTGGCGAGTGGTTTGGGTCTAACCACCTGGCTGGACTGACCCTTCTTTGTCTTCATCTCCTTTTTGTTCGGTGAAGGAACTGGTGAGATAGCGTCATTACCCTGAATGACTGATTGCATGTATTCAGTCAGGGCAATATGTGTAACCTCACTAATGCTACTAGTGAAGTTTGACTTGTGCAGGACGTTAGGCTTCGTACCTTCTGCATCAGGTCTCACGTAGTCAGAACCAAGTAGGTCCTGAAGCACACAGGAAACAAATCTAGGGTAGGACATATGCCTTTGCCTATGTTTTCCTGAGAGCTTAGCAACAAGGTCTCGGAAGATTATTCCTCCGATGTCATTTTTTGTACCCTCAAGGAGACTGAACAACATCAATTGTTGTGATGAGTTCAATTGTTCCGTAGAGGATTTATTTCCACCCAGGACCTGAATGACAAATGTCATCAGTATCCTCCAAATAGGATGGAACCTTGTTTTGACTACTGGAGCCTTCTCCAGTAAGCCCCCAGCAGACGTTGTAGGACGTCTGGGGTCGTGGGGTGCTAGAAAGATCAGTTCATTCTTTATGTCCTGATCAGTAGGGTTAGGTGCAAACGCTTCAGCAAAGTCAAGGCATGTGGCTTTGATGAAGGTTGAGTAGTCAAAGGAGTGGGTTCTACTCCCATTCATCACCGTGAAGGTGATGATTGACTCTTTGGTGTCTTTGGGGCTGGTAGCCACAGCCGCACACCAGAATTCCCTCAAATAGTCATGGTAGATGACTGAGGGGGTGTGGGTGAAAGCCTTTGCAAGAAAACAATTATGAAGAAATTTCATAACGTTCTTGTAGGCTGGGTAGATTTGTGGATATGAGAAATTTCCCACCACATTGTTTTTGGTGAGGTCAACACCCTCCAATGTGAAATCCACATTAGGGGCGTATTTCACAGCTTTAGAAGAAGCCATTTGTGGGTAAGTCTGGGTTTGACTAAGGTTTATGGGTTTCTAAAGCTTAAGAATACACACACAATTTGTTTTTGAGAATTAAAAATGGCAGAGTTTTGCTTAAGATTCTATAAAAACATGTGTGTGTGTTTCTTTTGGTTGGGGTATTTATAGGAAAGTGGAGATGGGGGTGTTTTGGACATTTGAGCGATCTTAATTTATTCAAAAATAATTATTGGAAATCGTTTTGAATAATATGTTTTGGGATCCGCATTTAATGCCAACACTCCACTTTCCTGGTTTGGCGCAACAGTCAAGGTGAACAGTTGAGCAGTTCTGCAAAAGTGTAATTTGTAGAGATGAGTCATCACATTTCTGTAATATGATTGGAGAGGCATTTAATGCCAAGTGGACATGTGGTGGCCCAAAGGTGGAAGCCAGAAAGGCAAAAAAGAACAAATATTCTTAAATTAAATATTAGTTCAGTTACCAACCTCAGACATTTACTAACTAGATACTTAGAGCATTTAAGTCAGTATTTAATGTCCTTTTCAGGGCCCTGAATGACTATTCATTCAGTGATGGTTTTCAGGGACTTGGGATTAGTCACTGATGATTCAGGAATAAGGAATGATTCCTGAGCAACAAGGATTTAGGAACTTGGGTTTAGTTCCTGAGCCCTCAAGATTTCAGGAACTTGGGTTTAGTTCCTGAGGTTGAGGATTCAGTGAGATGTTTTCACTGATGTACACATTGAGTCAGGGACCTGAGGTTTTAAGAATTTACACTTCAGTTGGAAGGATTCAATCAGTGGACTGATTCTCTATATCCAACATTCCTAATTCAGCTTTCAACCTTGTGAAAGTTGGTTCATCCAAAGGTTTGGTGAAGATATCAGCTAACTGATATTCAGTAGGGATGAAGTGTAATTCAATGTCACCATTCATGACATGGTCCCTGATGAAATGATATCTGATATCAATGTGTTTTGTTCTCTGATGAAGAACAGGGTTGTTTGAGATTTCAATTGCACTTGTGTTATCACAAAAGATGGGTACCATCTTGTACTGAATTCCATAGTCACTGAGTTGACTTTTCATCCAGAGTACATTTGCACAACAACTAGGTGCTGCAACATATTCAGCCTCGGCTGAGGACAAGGCAACTGATTGTTGCTTCTTGGCACTCCAACAAACTAATTTCCCACCAAGTATTTGGCAAGAGCCTGAGGTGCTTTTTCTGTCCATGTTGCATCCAGCATAGTCAGAGTCTGAGTATCCTTTGAGATCAAGTCCTGAGCACTTTGGATAGTATAATCCAAGGTTAGGAGTGCCCTTCAGGTACCTGAATATCCTTTTCACAGCAGTGATGTGTGATTCTCTTGGGTCAGATTGATATCTGGCACATAGACATACTGAGAATTGGATATCAGGCCTTGATGCAAGTAGATACATCAGTGATCCTATCATTCCTCTAAAGAGAGTTTGATTTACTGGTTTACCAGTTAGATCAGGACCAAGGTTTTTTGGGGGGACCATGGGAGTTTTGACTGAGGCACAGTCACTGAGATCATACTTTTTCAGTAGATTCTTTACATACTTCTCTTGACTGATAGTGGTTCCTTTATCAGCCTGCTTGATCTGTAGACCAAGGAAGTATGTCAGTTCTCCCATCATGCTCATTTCAAACTTCTTTGCCATTAGTTTTTCAAATTGTTTGCAAAGTTTGAAACTTGTTGAGCCAAAGATGATGTCATCAACATACACTTGTACTAGTATGACATCATTATTTGTCTTATAGATAAATAATGTGTTGTCTATCTTGCCTCTGACAAATTTGTTTTGGATTAAGAAGGCTGAGAGAGTCTCATACCATGCCCTGGGAGCTTGCTTCAGTCCATAAAGGGATTTGTTAAGCTTACAGACATGATCAGGAGACTCATGGCTTTCAAATCCATGAGGTTGCTGAACATAAACTTCTTCTTTCAGTGAACCATTTAAGAATGCACTTTTAACATCCATTTGGTACACCTTGAAGTTCATGTATGTAGCAAAAGCAAGGAAGATCCTGATGGCTTCCATCCTTGCCACTAGTGCAAATGTTTCCTCATAGTCAATGCCTTCTTGTTGATTATGGCCCTTGGCTACAAGTCTGGCTTTGTTTTTAATGACTATGCCATTTTCATCAGTTTTGTTTTTGAATACCCATTTCATGCCAATGACTGAGACATTCTCAGGACATTTGACCAAGGTCATTACCTTGTTTCTGTCAAATTGTTCCAGTTCATCATGCATGGCCTGAACCCAACTTGGATGTGTAAGTGCTTCTTTAACACTTTTGGGTTCAATTGTGGAAATGAAGTCCACAAATAGGCATTCATTGGATGAGGCTGCTCTTAGACTAGCAGCCATGCTCCTGGTGAGCATGCCTTCAGTAGGCTCTCCAATAATATTGACAAGTTCAATGTCCTGAGACCTAGTCCAACTTTCTTGAGGTCCTGGATACTGATTTGAACTTGTGGAGGCCTGATTGGGTAGAGGGGTTGGTTCTGGAGTAGACACATGATCATTGATTGGATCTTGAGTGTCTACCAGCTCACTGAGATTGTTTGGTTCTTAAGTATTTTGAACAGACTGATTGATATCATCAGTGTGTGCATGTGCCTCAACAAACTCAGTGATGGTTGGGTTAGGTAGGTTGTGAGGGATTATGTAATAGGAGAGATTAGCATCATCTTGATACTGAGTAGAAGGATTATTTTCAGAAAGATATTCATCAGGAGGATATCTTGAAGAATTATCAATTCCTATCTCTTCTACTGAGGCAGTTGAGAACCTGATTGCATCAGTGCTCTCATCAAAGGTAACATGAAATGTTTCCTCAGTCTGTTGTCTCCTTGTGTTGAACACTCTGAAGGCTTTTGAGACAAGTGAGTATCCCAGGAAGTATCCATCATCAGCTTTTGCATCAAATTTCCCTAGGTGATCCTTGTGATTATGAATAAACACAGGACACCCAAAGACATGGAAGTAGCTGATGTCAGGGATTCTTCCTTTGAATAACTCATATGGGTTTTTCCCATGTCTCTTGACAATTATGGATCTGTTTTGTGTATAATAGGCAGTTTTGACTGCATCAGTCCAAAAATGGTTGGAAAGGACTGATCCACATAGCATTGTCCTAGCAGCTTCAATGAGTGTTCTGTTTTTCCTTTCAGCAACACCATTTTGTTCAGGTGTGTATGGAGAGGAAAAGTTTTGGGAAATACCTTTCTCATCACAGAAACATTCAAGTTCATAATTTTTGAACTCAGTCCCATTGTCAGTTCTAATCTGTTTGACCTTAATGTCATTTTGATTTTCAATGTTCCTGACAAAGGACATGATTGTTTCAGCTGCCTGACTCTTTTTGATCAAGAAAAATACCCAAGTGTATCTAGAGTATTCATCCACTATGACCAGAGTATACTTCTCATGGTTAATAGACCTTGGACTGATAGGTCCAAATAGATCCATATGGAGAAGATGTAGGCAGTTCCTGATGGAAAAGTTGGTTTTGGTTTTAAAGGATGCTCTGTGATGTTTACCTTTTTCACAAGCTGAGCATGGTTTATCCTTTGAAAACACAAGAGATGGTAAGCCAAGGACCTTGTTTTGTTTTACAAGATTGTTAATGTTCTTACAGTTCAGGTGGGTGAGTCTCTTATGCCAAAGCCAGTTGAGTGTATCAGTGGCCTTAGCAAAGAGACAAGTTCCATCCTGAGTTAGACTGGACATGTCTAATACAAAAACATCTTGTCTTCTTGGTGCAATGAGGACAATTTCCTTATTTGCATTGAAGATGGTTCCTTGCTTATCATCAAACTGAACTATGTATTTTGCATCACATAGTTGACTGACACTGATCAGATTATACTTAAGACAGATTATACTTAAGACCATTTACATATGCTATTCTAGTAAAGACAATACCATTGCAGTTTACTGAACCATAGCCTTCAGTGAGACATGATGAATTATCAGCAAATATCACTTTGGGTCCTGATTCTTCCACATATTTGTGCAGGCATTCCTTAACACCAGTCATGCTCCTTGAACATCCACTATCTAGATGCCAAACAGGATCCCTGGCATACTTCTGCACAAATAGTAAACTGGGTCAGTTCTTTCTAGGACTCCATTTCATGGAGGGTTTGGTATTGTAGGTCTTTATGAAAGTATTAATTGATTCATGGTCAGAGGTTGAGTGGACTGAGCTACCACATGTTTTGCATTTAGTTGCAGGGGTAGCCTCAGTAGTCTGAGAGGATTGTTTCATTCCTCTTCTTGACTAAATGACCTTC
The DNA here is from genome assembly GCA_021014915.2 of Artemisia tridentata subsp. tridentata. NCBI lineage: Eukaryota > Viridiplantae > Streptophyta > Magnoliopsida > Asterales > Asteraceae > Artemisia > Artemisia tridentata. The sequence goes on from CP139507.1 coordinate 110,335,388, forward strand.
TCTTTTCCTGAGGATTTCTGAGTGGAACTTCCACTAGATTCACAGTGTTTGTCAATTTGACAATCCTCAGGATGATGGTCATTGAATCTACATAGTGGGCAAGGTGGAAAAGGCTTGGCTTTTTGCTTCTGTTTCTGCTTAGAATCAGAAGGGTAGTTCAGGCACTGAGCCTTAAGTCCTGAAAAGTTTGACATGACTGAGCATTTTTATGATCAGAGGTCCTGTGATCTTCCTTTTTGCAAATCATGCAATAAAGGACTCTATAGCAATCATCAGTGAGATGATTTGTATAGTTGCACAGGTCACATCTTTTCAGGGGTTTTGTGGGTTTGGGTTTGGTCTTTGAGGAAGCTGGTTTTTGTTCCTTTTTGGATTGAGAGGGTTTCTCAGAAGATGCAATCTTCTCTCCCAGCTTCCTGACCATTTCAGCCAACTGATCAAATTTTGAGTCAGGGCTTTGGGTTGTTACTTCAGAAGGGACTGAAGTTGATGAGTCACCAGTATTTACTGAGACATCAAGGTTTGTTCTCTTCGGGATGGTTGTTCCCATTCCTGATCTCTCCTTTGGAGAGTGTGGTGAGAAGACCATAGGTGGGAGGCCTAAGTTAGGTGCAGCACCCTGAAGGGTATTTAGTGGAGGAAGTGGAGGGTATGATTCTGATTCAGACTCATTCAAAGACTCAGTGAGTTGTTCAGTGAGTTCAAGCTTACTGAGTTGTTCAGTAAGTCCAAGCATATTTTTCAAAGCCTGACTTTCAGGAAGCAAGATCTTTCCAGTCTCAAAGTTTGGTAACTTACTGACTGGGTTGTCTCTGACAATCCAGTCATTTGACTTGGGAAGCAATTCTTGCTCAAAAGATATGCCAGCTGGAACAAAGTTTATTTCATTATGACACACATTTGGATCAACCATAAGAGGGTCAATTCCAATGGTTTTCTGAGAGATTAATCCCACAGTGTCAAAAACCTTGGGGTTCTTCCTGGTCCAGCTTTGGATGACAGCCTTTTCTTTGTTAAGTTTAGTTTGAAGGGCTTGGTTTTGTTTCAAAATCTCAGTGTTCTGAATTTGTAGAGTTATTGTTTCTAGTTAGGCTTGCTTTAGTACAAGCAGTTCATCTCTACATTTGTTCAATTCTGACACAATATTGTTATATTTTGAAAACAGGTTAAGCCTTTGTTCCTCAACAAACTTTAAATCAACACAAATATAATTCATGTAAGACTGCCAATCAGAATCATCATCCATAGAAAGTAAAGTATTTACCTTCTTCATGGTGATGTTGACCCACTCTCCATTTCTAGCATGGCTTTTTCCCACAGCCACCTGATCCTCTTCAGAAAGTGCCATCAGTGCATTAACTCTTATTTCCTCATCTAAGGAAACCTCTTCATCATCCCAATCATATGCTTCAGCAACTAATACCTTGTTCTTTGTCTGAATAGGTTTAGATTTTTGAGCAGCCTGAGGCAATATGGGGTTAGTTTCAAGAAGTGAAAGTTTAGCTTTGATATTCCTATATTTTGTTTCAAAATCCTTTTGACCCTTGTTTTGAAATTGTTGGGTGGACTGAAACATTTTAGGTTGAAACTTGCTAGTTCCTGAGAATTTGTAAGAGGGTTCTGAGATAGTTTTAGAATAACAGTCCCTAGCAAAATGACCCTTTTTACCACATTTAAAGCATTCAGTGGTCTCATTTGCTTTTGGTTTTGTAAAGTTGGACTGATTTCTTTTGATGAAACGTCTTGAACTAGCAAGGAGTGCCCTTTCTTGGAATTCCAAGTTCAGGTCGTTCAGGTACTCCTCACCAGTCCTTTCATCAATTTCTTCTTCAGAATCCTCTTGAATATCCTGCACAACACCATTAGAATAGAAAGCAGTTAATATGGGTGTGGAGGTTAAGGCCTTTTTGGACTCAAGAGCTTTTAATTCAGGGTATCTCCTTGAGATCAAGTTGTCCTCATAGACAAACTTCCCATAAATTTCAGGGAGCTCAAGGTTCTGAATGTGGTTAGCATTCCTCAGGCCTTGTGAGAAGTTGAGCCACTTCTCAGGGAGACTGTTGACAAAGCCAACATTTGCCTCATGTTTGGACAATACAAAACCATCATTTGATAATTCATTTATCAAAGTCTTGTATCTGGTGTAGGTCTGTGAGAGACTTTCAGAGTCTTTTGCCCCGAAAGTATTATACTCAAGTTTAAGGTCCATGACCCTATTTTCCTTAGTATCTGAGGGACCCTCAAAGCTGTTTACCAAGTCATCCCAAGTTTGCTTGGCTGTTAGACAGTTGATGACTGATTCCATTACATCGTCAGGAAGACATGATATAAGGATGCTTTTCAGGCGTTGGTCTTGATTGACCACCCTCCTCTCATCAATGGTCCATTGGGCCTCAGGCTTGTTTAACCCTGCGGCTGTCTTTGGGACAAATGGGCCATCCCTGATACAGGTGATGTAGTAGGGTTCCATACCGGTAAGATAGCAAATCATACGCTTCTTCCATTTGCTAAATTTCCCAGCTTCAAGTCTGGGTGCAACAGGGGAGTAGCTACCACCCTTTTTGTCGACTAGCTGGGGTACATTGATATCAGCCATAGTAGGATCTTGGTTTTAAAAACCTAGAGCACTCTTGGTTAGTTTAAAAGATTTTATAAACCAGAGGCTCTGATACCACTTGTTGTTCCCTTAACACTATTAGAGTTAACTAGAAAGTTAATCTATTTCGTGTTATGACTAATACAATGTTTAAGATTAATTCTAACAGTTATAAAACGTGAATATAAAAACACAATATTTTTCAACGTTTAAATTCTTATTAGAAATGAATCCAAGAATCTATTACCCAAGTGTTTTGCGGAACAAACACTTGGGATTGAATAGACAAGGGTATGGGGTGTCTCCTATCGAAACTCAAGTTTTGCTTGAGTGGTAACAATATACCCACTAAGCTATCTCAGTGAGTTGTATACTCTTTGTAGGAGAGAAGTTACTTTGTAAAAGTTCTAAGCTTTCAATATACAAAGCACACTTTAACTTCTCTCCCATCTGATCTATTTATACACAAGTAATCTAAGTATAAGTGATTAAAAATAATACAAGTTGTTGAGGTTGCGTGTCTGAAAATTACAAATAGTAATTGTCATTTCCAAGAACCAATAGGAAAGGGCTAATAAGACTTTGGGAGTTGTTGGCTGACACTTCATGACTTTTAGCCGCAATAGGGAAGGTTGGATCTGACAAGAGAAGAGTGTTGGGCTGACACTTTTATCTTCTCAGATCTTTTCCCTATTGTTCCCGCCTTTTCTTCAGGCGTTGGTTCCTCAGTCTTCAATCACTTTGTTTGTTGCGGAGACTGGGGTTCAGTGAGTTCTTGTCCAACACTCACTGAACCATCATCTTCTTCTTTGGCTTAAGTCCTACTCAGGGAGTACCGCCTTCCTGAGTAGTGAATCCTTCTTCTTGAATTCGCCTTAAGCATCTTGAAGATGACTCACTGAGAGGCTGTTCTCTCAGTGACTTGAATTGCTCTCGGTTTAAGTTAACACTTAGTAAATTTGAGTCCAAATCATATTTGAAGCATTCTTGGGTTTTTCATGACCCAACAATACTACATGGGACAAAATAGTACAAAACAATACTAGGAAGTTCATCTTAAACAGCTTTCCACTATCATTTGTCTTAATTTGATGCCTAATTACTTTCATCAATTGTATTGTTTTTTCCATTCTATGTAGGTTTTATTTGATCTTTCCTTCAAAATATCACGCACATCAACTGGAAATGTGCCCATTGGGAATTCGAATGTTTGGTGAACTAGTTCAGGGGTTATGTGTATAGTTTCACCAAAGACATTCAGGATTCCTGATTCACCGTCAAACCTATTTAGGAACCAATACCCCAAGCGACCTGGCATTATATTTATTTCAAACTCCAACAACGATGCAAAACCCAAACTTGAAACTGCTTGTTTTTGATCCTCAGTTATTTTCTGAACAGTCTCATATAATGGACCAGGAAAGTTTTTTTATTTTAACCGATGGAAACTTTTTTTGCTTGGGTTGGAGAAGACATAGTCCAGGCTTAAGGTCTTCAGAGAGAACAGGTTTGGAATGTTTAGCTGAACCTTAAGGTTTGAAAGTAGAATCAGTTGCAGGTTTTTTTTGGTTTTGAATAACCTGTTTGTCAGCTTTTGATGAACGACCAAATGCATCATCAACAAAGTCATCATCACTTGGAGAATAAGCTCTTAAAGTGATCGGTTGCTTTGCTTTTTTAGCCTCTTTACCTATCCAATAAAACAAACACCAACTGATGAACATACTTTGAATGAAAAATAACTATAAACACTTTTTTCATCTAAAAACTTAAAACAACTGATATAAGGTGGTGTTTGTTTCATATTATATAGCCGGCTTGTGACTTATAAACCGAAGATTTTCAAAATAAGCCACAATGCCAGCTATATAAGCTGAAACAAACACCAACGCACTAAGTCGCCTATAACCGATGAACATACTTTCAATGCGAAATAACTGATGAACCTAAAACCTTTGAAACACAACCAACACTAACTGATGAACCAAAACACTTTGAAAGACAACCGACGCTAACTGATGAAATTACTTTCAACGCAAAACATGATTATCAACTTATTCTATTATATTCGCAACCTACTTACAATTAAAAATAACTGATGAATATAACAAGCAATAACTGATGAACCTACTTACAATTAAAAATAACAAGCAAAACAATAACTGATGAATCAAAAACTGAAGAACATACTTTCAATGCCAAAAACTGAAACATAACTGATGAACAAATCAAAATCACGGTTTTATACCTTTTAAAGCTGGTCGGTCTTGTAATCGTTTTGATCTCCTTTCTACTTCCACATTGCTTCCAGATTCTAAAAAAAATTATTAAAAGAAATTAAAAAAATAAAAATAAAATCATATTATACAAAAATAAAGTAAAAAATAAACTGATAAAAAAATCCTAATTCTTACGCATTTTACTTCGTCTAGGTTCTAAAAAATACGCATGCACAAATTAAAATTAAAACAAAATTAAAACATAAATGATAAACTTACCAGCTTGATTCATCTTTTCGAGTATAAATTTTTGTGTTTTAATCGAAGATATATGATCGGAAATAGAAACCCTAAATTTTTCCCCAAATTTTGATCGCCTTCGGAAATAGAGAGAGAATGGAGTTGGGTGAGTGAAACGAATGTGAGAAAGGTTTGGAGGGAAGAGAGAGAAGGCGGTTTTTATTTGTAAAATTACTCTTCTATCCTTGAGCGTGTTTTTTCCCCATTTAAATAACAACCGTGGGATTGGTTTTGGTCAAAGATTAGATTGATCGGATGGCTACAAAAGCTTTTTAGGCTTTTTAATTTGCATCCCCTTTGTAGGGGATCGCAACTCATACATAAAGATAAGTTTAGCAATGTGATTGAATTATGTGCTAAATTAATCCGTGATTATTATGAAAATTACCTGCCAAAAATGTATGTAACAAAAATATTATAGATTTTTCAGTTTTGTAATTTAAAGGATAATTTTAGTAAAGTTGATTGTAAGAATTTAAATCATCGAATCACAATCAAGTGCTTCTTGTGCATCCATATTTTTAGAAATTTTATCCACATCTCTTGAAATTTTTATCAAATCATAATCATTCATATGTAACGAGTCGCACTTAAATCAGGTCTCCAAAGAAAGGAATTGGGTCATGTGGATGCTTAGACTTCAGCTTGATACAAAATGCTCAGTTACAAAACCTGTACACCGAATTCAGTATAAAATGAGCTATTCACGGTGTGCACCTCAAAATGAAGGAACTTGTGAAATTGGATATGTTCTATAACATTATTAGTTGAATTGATGAAAACACCAAAACCCATGCCAAGATTTTGTAAGTGATACTCTTCCATTCTCGCACACCATTTCTTCTAGGATAAAAGAACGGAAATCCATGGTGAGACAAGTTATAGTGTCAGATTTGTCATACTCATGTATGGCTATATCGAATATATATATATATGTGTGTGTGTGTATGTGTGTGTGTGTGTGTGTATGTATGTGATAGTGTGTTACTCGAGAACTTCCCATTAACCTATAGAAAACCCATTTTCTATTTTCTATTTTGTGAGCCGCGAAAACTGCCACAAAATATGTTTCTATTTTCACCCGAGTCTGTCATCAACTCATCATCTTGGTATAATGACAATCGCAATAAACGATAGAGGATAAATAATCTTTACACAAATGGCAAGAAGTAACCAGAAATTTAGTGGGTGTCAGTTTTTCAATCAAAGAAGCAAGTCTTATCCCACATCAGCCAAAAAAATGCAAATGAAATTATGTTTAAAAAGAGGGTGAACAGCCTAACAAGCACCACCTTACTTGAACAATATCTTTTCTATAGGCTCGTACTTCTGAATTCTTTATGCCTATAAGACAGAAACACAACTCTAATTGGTTTCGTGTTAATTTAAGATAGGTGATGTGGATTCTGCTCTTTTTACTAAAATAGCTAGGAATCCAGTTAAGGCTTTTTTTTACTCCGTAAATAGGAATCCAGTTAAGAATATGGTGTCTTGGAATGTGTTGATCTTTTATATAATAAAACAAAACTCCTAGTGGGGACTTTTTCATTTAAAAAAAATCAAATCATTCCTTCTTTAGTAATAATTTTTTTAATTAGATTTAATTTGTTAGATGTAGAAAAATAAAAAAAGTTAATTATTTCCTAATTTGCTTAAAAAGATTAAAAAATCGTTTTTGTACTCACATATATAAAAAAAAAAGTGAAAATACACATGGGTCTCAACGACATTTTTAAATAAATATGGACCAAAAATGTAATTTAAAAAACAAAACCGGAGTCCACCCTATCCAATCTCACTGTTAATATTTTTTCATCACCATAATGTAATTAAGAAGAAAAAGCTCGCTTACATCATATGAACCATAAATCTCCAGTTCCACCCTGTTCAACCACCAAATCATCATCAACATATTCTGATCTAACCTTCTGATTTAATGTTACAACATCGATCTAATTCGTGATTTAGCAATAAGGTTTGTTAATCATCAGTTACCTATTTTTGTGCTCTATATATTACTGAATCGTTATTATAATTAATTAGTTTTATTATTGTATATGAGTTAAATAATTGGGCATTTGATTAGGGATTGATAATTGCTATTTTGGTTATTTGTGGTGTAATTAATTTCCTAAAAGAGAACTTCACATGTCAAATACAATGAAAATAATTAAGTTTAATGTTGGTCCAGAAACGATATTTTATACAATAACATTGATGTAGGTCTTTGGAAGCGAACTTATCTTATTTGTTAGGTTGACAATTTTAGGTAACATTTTGTTTAAACAGTCTACTAGCAATTTAGTTTTTGAGTAGCTATAGATATTATGAGTATTTGTCAATGTTGAAGTTGAAGAGTTCCTAATTGAGCCGCAATCTCAAAGTTTGAATCTTTATTGGCATAAGGGTTAATATTTTTAACGGCTAATATGGTGCTAACCTCATAAAAGTTATAAGTTACTGATTAAATTTAGTAAAAGTTTTAGACTTAAAAGTGTTAGACTTTTTACGTTTTTGCTTAATTATATATCGAGAATGTGGTATATAAACTGTATAAATCATATATTCATCAAGTTATATACAAATCATAACGCTTAATTAAAAGACAATTAGCATGGAACAAGTAATATGGTATTATTTGGCACTTTAGCAGTTTGTTTAACCGTTATAATACACTAGAATAATAAAGAAGGTTAATGGTGTTCATATGTACGGTCATAACCGTATCATGCTTTCAAGGTCACCGCTAATTAGCAATCACTTTCATAAAAATATTAATACAATATATATTGAGATAAGCGGTACATATATAAGCCTACCTGACATTTACGAACGATTAAAAAAATATATACTAACTTGGCATGAGCATTTTATAATATGAACGATGTTAGATATACACCTTTTGCAACATATATAAGCCTACCTGATATTTACGAATGATATATTGATAACTGAAATTAAAAATAAAAACATTCACTAAGTTTAATGACTAAGTTGGCATGAGAATTTTATAATATGAACGATGTTAGATGATCTAATGTTTAGATAGCTTATTTCTAACTACTAATCTGATTAGCATGTTGATGCGTGGTTTTGCAACCTTACAACAGGTTTTACCTCTCAAGGAATCTTGAGAAGTTTGCAATCCCCACCAGGCAGTGTACCTGACCGTTGTAGTATAGTGAAGTGGCAAGTACCGGGGATTGATCGTTCAACTCAAAGAATAGTGTTCGTTAGGATTGAAATTAATCTAACTAGGTCTAAAGGTGTGGGATGATTCTTTTTGTATTTTTATATTTTATGGAAAGCAAGTAAAAATCTCTGGTTTTGGAAGAAGGGGCGGAATTAGTTGCTAATCAACTAACCCAAAAGCTACTAATTAAACTAATATGCAAGAAAAGTAAACTAGGGTTCTACAAGGGAAATGAAGCATGTCTACCTATGATATGTTACTCCTTGCTAGCTATCCAATTCTACCTATTGAATTGTCACACCTTGTTTTAATTGACGGGTTGTATTCCTTAATACCAATCGTGGGGTGGCGTACGTACTTCCCCAACTCTATAAGCTCCTACTTCACTCCTATGTCGAGCCGGCTAAGAAGCTCCTAACATGGGATCACTAGAATTCGCTCATGCATTAAATACAACCAAATAAACCTAGTACGCATTGGTTCATGTTTCTTAAGACGTTCAAGCAAGTTACCGTATAGGAGGTTAGCCAGTTTTCTTAAGCCTAACATCGATATCACCCAATCAAACAAGAGACAATAGGAAACAAGAATTATAAACTAAACCAACTAGATCTATTGAAGTTGTCACGCCCTAATTGATGGAGATGGACACACACATCAACAAGAAATCAATAAGATCTAATTAGTTATACACAAGTTTCACACAATCATAAGTAGACACAAGGTGATTTAGCCAAGCATAATTAATGAAGAGCAATCAACAATAATCATAATTGAAGACATAACATAAGATTGAATCGATAAACAAACCATTACAAGATGTTTATGGCATGATTAGGACCCTCTAAGTTGCTGGAAAAACACCTACCTAAACCCTAGAATCGGACTTAGGGTTTAGGGCTTACAAATAATGAAGTTGTGAGGTTATATTTATAGGCATTTTTCTGTCGGCCCGATCTGACGGCGTCAGACTTAACACGTGACGCCGTCACGACCAATTTTTCACCAAATTGTAGATCTCTTCGTCCCGAATCCGTGGCCTTTTGAATCACCTAAATCCGAGTTCGTATGAGGATTTTATGGCCAAAACAGTAACAGCTACTCCGCGCGCGAGTTGTGATTGTCTTGATTAACTTGTGGCGGTTTCACTAAGGTTCCTTCTCGTGTAAGAATACTTTGACGCCGTCACTCTATATCATCTGACGTCGTCAGGTCTATGATCCTGACGCCATCACCTTCAAAAATCCTCTGGCCCGTCTCTCTTTAACTTAACACTTGACGGCCTACATCCATTAACACGTGACGCCGTCACCCTTTAATTCTACAAAAACCTTCTGGCGCGTCACGTGTAAATTCATATTCATCCTTTTGCCAGTACGTGACGCCGTCACCTAGAAAGCGTGACGCCGTCAAGCTCTATTTCCAGCTTGATTTTGGAGACTTTGCCGTTTTCTTCACTTTTCGCTCCAAAAACGTCCAAAATGCTTCATTTTCCAGATTTCTTCTCCAAAGTACCTAAAATGACAAAAGGAACGATTTAGGGCAATATTTGATCAAATAATCACGAATTAGGGCTTAAATGACCCCCTAAAAGCGGTACACTTTTCGTCTCATCAAATATCCCTACACTTGGGATTTGCTTGTCCTCAAGCAAATGAGCTTTTCCACCAATCAAAATACAAGTTAGGGGTCATTTAACATTAATATAAAAGTAATTACAACAAATGATCATTCCACCTTGGTCAAAATAAGCACGGAAATTATACACTAGCACCTCACAATAAGTGTTTGGATACTCTCATCCCTCGGGTGTTGTAAATTTATATATCATAAATGGAAATGGAAGAATATCGCTCACTACCTGTCATAGAAAATAGATTACCATAGGCTTGGGAAAGGATCACGCCTCTACCACTTTTGGCGTAAGCACCTAGGATAAACTATCAAAGAGGGCTTTTAAACGGGTTATAACGTTAGGTGTAGGGATATGATAAACACGGTTTTGTTGGATAAGGGATATTTTACTGGTGGCGAGTTAAAGATCTTGATCAATTACATGTACTATACAATGTTGCTAAGCCAAGACTCGACTCAATCTTAAGCTAAAAAAAACAAAATAACAAAAACATAAAATAAAACGGGATGGTAGTCCGTATGTTTTTTCTACTTTTCTTTTTCTCATCTTTTTGTATTTTTCTTGATTTTTTTTTTTTTTTTTTTTTTTTTTTTTCATACACTTTTGCCCTACCATCCAAAATAATACATCATAGGGGCATTGCATTCCCCTTACACTTGAACTATTACATAACTTTACAAATAACTATTCTAATGACTCGAATTAAGATAATTGAAAAACTTGGAGTACTTTTAAAACATTTAGCACATATGGAGGTAATAAATGATGTTCTTCCCCATTACTCCATTACACTAGTACTTTACCCATGAGTCCCAATCGTCCCAAAACAATATGTACAAGGATATGACTCGACTTAGCAACCATGTAATCAACTAGATAATTAACTTGGGTTTTAAACAAATGTTGTCACAATAATGCACTAAAAATGAGTGCATACAAGGTGGGCTAAAGCGATTTGGGTGTACATTTAAGTGGGGTGTAACAAATTCTTCCTTTAAGTAAAATGCTTAAAGGTCGAAACGAAAAGATAGGCTCTGAGGGGTGTACTAGGGGTATCGTGTACTAAAAATGAGTACAACGCAAAGGGTGTAGGAGAATTACTTGACCAATGTAGCCAATGTAATTATAACAAAAACACAGGTGTAAAACAATGGGTTAATCCTAATGCCTCTTATCATGTAGTAAATCTAACTACACGAATGTAGTCTCACTTGTGGCCTCGGAATGGTCCTAACGCAAGTTCTAGAATCTAAGTGCTACCGGTACACACATCATAGCATAAATGTTTTTCCTACCAATTCTAGGGGCGAACCTCACATATTTGGGGGTGGAAAATTTTTTAGTGGTACGGTTTTTGTGCTAGTCATATAACTCCTATCCGTGAGACGCTTATTAGAACTAAAGTTTCACTCCTAAATGTTGTAAAAAATTTTAAATTTGGCACTAAAATTACCTTAACAAGTATTTCTCTCAGTTTTATTACACATCTACCATTAAACAAACAAAAATCAAGCGTAATTGTATTCTCTAAAATTGTACTTTTACCCTCCCCTTACACTTAAGATGAACATTGTCCCCAATGTTCAAATTACAAGATGTAAAAGCATAAAGTAAAAGAATGAAATCAAATACTCCCCTGATTCGTTCGGTGGATAATGAAGTTACACGGTTAGATCTTCCTCCAAGGTAATGTTGAAGCTCCATGACTAATGCATCGCCATAAGCTTGATTCCATAAACATCTCCTTGTCCAAAATAACCTGTTAAACCTGAGAAAACAAACACGAAAACCTGCATAACATCGGCGGGATAAAATCTATATATAAGGATATAATGCTTGTGGAATGATAATTTTGCAGATTCCTGGAGATTATAAGTTGGAGATTTTAATAAAAACTTTTTATGAAAACAAAACTTTCAAAAATTTCTGAAAATTAAATCTGACGCCGTCAGGTTATAAACCCTGACGCCGTCAGAAATGACCTGACAAAAATTTTCATTTTAAGTTTCCGGAAAATTTCTGGAAAAACCTTTACCTTACTTCCTGGAAATCCTGCAAAACATCATTATGACTCGATACAAGCATTTGACTCAAACAAATACTAATATGTATGTTAATTTAATATTATTATGATTCATGTTCATTTGTTCTAATAAACCGATTTGACTTTCCCTTACACTTATCTTTTGCAAAATACCTTTATATGTAGTTAAGACGAAGTTAAAAACAAAATAAAGCATTTTCACAAATTAGATTTTGAACATGAATCAATAAGAATAAAAATTAAACACACATACGGAAACAAATAAAATCAAACAAACAAATAAATAAACACAAAAAGCAAATAAAGCTTGGGTTGCCTCCCAAGAAGCGCTTGTTTTTGTTCGAGTCACGAGCCTGACTCTACCCTTATTTAACAAAAATAGGGGAGGTTTTCCCTACACTTAGGATTAAGTGCGGGTGAAAGTAGCGATACACACCCTTAGGGTGTGAATATGCCACGTGAGGTGAAGGGGGTGAGTGAATGGCTTCCTTCATCCTAAAACTACCCGGATAATATTGGTTGATGGGTGGGTCGGTTCCTCTTTTTTCTCCTAGATGTAAATCTAAGGATGAAAAGTTGTGTAAAGGTTGAGGTTCCAATTCATCAACACTAGGAAATTCCCTAGAACTATGAGTAAGGTCATCACTAAAAGTGTGCAAACCTATATCCTCTAGTTGTGCTTGGTCCAAGGGTTCTACCTCCATCGGGATTCCTAAAGTCTCTTCTACTTCTTCCGGGTAAGTCACGGGCGGTGTGGGTGCCTCAAATGATGGTTGAGTATTTTGTGGGCTTATGGTGTTTACCTCATTATTCCACGTGTCAAGATCACCTATATCCTCGTCAATTGTTTTCTTAGGTAGTGATAATAACAAACCTAGTGCTTCATCCAACTTATGATTTATCGATACGGCTCTATCCACAATTCCTTGGCAAACTAGGTCGCTTTTCCTATTAGCCTCACTAAAACAAGATCCTAAACATGGAGGTTGTTCATAAGAATCTATCCTAGGTGAAGGCTCATATGATTCATAAGTGTCTCTAAATGAGGTATTTTGAACTTCTTGGTGTTCTAGCCACTCAACCATATCTTGCAATCTTAGAAATCTAAGTGAAAAGTCCATTTGAAGCAAATTACAAACAAAATCACAAAGAAAAGATAGACTACGAGAAAGCTACAAAATAAAAAGAAAATATCTCACTTGATAGGAATCTTGTGAGTAGACCTAATAAAAATAAAATTTCAACCTAAGCAATAACTACTCCCCGGGCTGCGGCGCCAAAAACTTGATGCGTGGTTTTGCAACCTTACAACAGGTTTTACCTCTCAAGGGATCTTGAGAAGTTTGCAATCCCCACCAGGCAGTGTACCTGACCGTTGTAGTATAGTGAAGTGGCAAGTACCGGGGATTGATCGTTCAACTCAAAGAATAGTGTTCGTTAGGATTGAAATTAATCTAACTAGGTCTAAAGGTGTGGGATGATTCTTTTTGTATTTTTATATTTTATGGAAAGCAAGTAAAAATCTCTGGTTTTGGAAGAAGGGGCGGAATTAGTTGCTAATCAACTAACCCAAAAGCTACTAATTAAACTAATATGCAAGAAAAGTAAACTAGGGTTCTACAAGGGAAATGAAGCATGTCTACCTATGATATGTTACTCCTTGCTAGCTATCCAATTCTACCTATTGAATTGTCACACCTTGTTTTAATTGACGGGTTGTATTCCTTAATACCAATCGTGGGGTGGCGTACGTACTTCCCCAACTCTATAAGCTCCTACTTCACTCCTATGTCGAGCCGGCTAAGAAGCTCCTAACATGGGATCACTAGAATTCGCTCATGCATTAAATACAACCAAATAAACCTAGTACGCATTGGTTCATGTTTCTTAAGACGTTCAAGCAAGTTACCGTATAGGAGGTTAGCCAGTTTTCTTAAGCCTAACATCGATATCACCCAATCAAACAAGAGACAATAGGAAACAAGAATTATAAACTAAACCAACTAGATCTATTGAAGTTGTCACGCCCTAATTGATGGAGATGGACACACACATCAACAAGAAATCAATAAGATCTAATTAGTTATACACAAGTTTCACACAATCATAAGTAGACACAAGGTGATTTAGCCAAGCATAATTAATGAAGAGCAATCAACAATAATCATAATTGAAGACATAACATAAGATTGAATCGATAAACAAACCATTACAAGATGTTTATGGCATGATTAGGACCCTCTAAGTTGCTGGAAAAACACCTACCTAAACCCTAGAATCGGACTTAGGGTTTAGGGCTTACAAATAATGAAGTTGTGAGGTTATATTTATAGGCATTTTTCTGTCGGCCCGATCTGACGGCGTCAGACTTAACACGTGACGCCGTCACGACCAATTTTTCACCAAATTGTAGATCTCTTCGTCCCGAATCCGTGGCCTTTTGAATCACCTAAATCCGAGTTCGTATGAGGATTTTATGGCCAAAACAGTAACAGCTACTCCGCGCGCGAGTTGTGATTGTCTTGATTAACTTGTGGCGGTTTCACTAAGGTTCCTTCTCGTGTAAGAATACTTTGACGCCGTCACTCTATATCATCTGACGTCGTCAGGTCTATGATCCTGACGCCATCACCTTCAAAAATCCTCTGGCCCGTCTCTCTTTAACTTAACACTTGACGGCCTACATCCATTAACACGTGACGCCGTCACCCTTTAATTCTACAAAAACCTTCTGGCGCGTCACGTGTAAATTCATATTCATCCTTTTGCCAGTACGTGACGCCGTCACCTACAAAGCGTGACGCCGTCAAGCTCTATTTCCAGCTTGATTTTGGAGACTTTGCCGTTTTCTTCACTTTTCGCTCCAAAAACGTCCAAAATGCTTCATTTTCCAGATTTCTTCTCCAAAGTACCTAAAATGACAAAAGGAACGATTTAGGGCAATATTTGATCAAATAATCACGAATTAGGGCTTAAATGACCCCCTAAAAGCGGTACACTTTTCGTCTCATCACATGTACATATTAGCTCTAAAGGAAGCTGCTAAGTAGTTAGAATACACATAAACTGACAAGTCAAAAATCGGATTGGTGATGTATCGAGAAAAGGTTATGAATTTGTATAAGCAAATGCGCAAGAACATCCAATAGTTGTACTGGCATTAGAAATTATTATTGCCAAACAAGAGAGGAGCTACAAAGCACTTGAAGACACATTCTGGTTGCTGTCTCAGAAGGTGAGGAAGCTTGTGTGAAGTATAGGAATTTTGAACTAGACGGCATTACTTTTGTTACAATGATACGTGCCTACAAAGCCATGGGAATGGTTGAAGCTACGCAAAGTTTGGAGAATAAGATCATTATGTGCGTACATATTATCCAATTACTTCTAGATATATGGTCACCTTGCGTCTTTATCAGGCAACCAGATTGTGGAAGGTGAAAGGTACGCAGAGCATGCAGTAAGAAAGTTTGCTTAAACATAAACGTTCAGAAATAAGTTTCTGTTCTTTACAAACTTTTTTTCATATTCTTGGACTAAACTGTAATTTTTTTTAAAACTCCAGACTTAATACAGTACCAGTTTATATTGTATTACAATTCTAATACGGCACAAATTTTTTTAAAAAAACTCCAGACTTCTTAATACAATACCGGTTTATATTGTATTACAATTCTAATAGGGCCTAAACTAAAACCGAATTAAAGCATTATATAAACTCAATTGATAGCCCAAGTTTTTTATTCCAACGAATTTATCATCACAGCTATCTGCAGCTCATTCAATAAAACTCAACAAATCACCAGGTTTTCTTTTTCATCTTTGTAGAAACATATAAAAGATTTATATTTAATCCTCATCTTATTCATGAGGATTTCTTTTTCATCTTTGCAGAAACATATTTAAATTTATTCAGATTAAATTGATTTTAGCAGGTGCTTAATTTATCCAGTGTTTCAAGTTTCCCCGAGTCCTAAATGATTAATCATGGTCCATGTAAGTTAGAACATGACCCGAAAATGAACAAAGTAAACATATTTACTAGAGCACGCAAGAAGTTTGAATTAGCTGGAATGTTGGAACATCTTTGCAGGATCAAAGCTCTGCATAGGCGGGCATGAACCAAAGATCTGGTGAGTGAGCTGGAGAGCGGGTTGCACAACAGGTAGTTCTTTGTCAATTTCCTCTATCAGATGGTGTGGACCAGCAATGCTCCACTTAAACCAAGAAGCAAGAGGGAACCGACTTTTTTTATTAAGTGGATGTTTCTTTATTCTTGGACAGCGTGTGAGCCACTCATTATTCTAGAAGCCGATTCTACAGAACTACATGAGTAAGAGATTATGGCACTCTATTATATCACTACGGATTCTACAAAGGATCATTGCAATACCTCAAGTTATATCAGAGGTAAGTTGCTCATCAGATAGAAGATGCTCACTATTTATGGTTACTTTACAATAGGAAAATTTAGTAGCGGTTTGTTAACGTGGGGTAGACGTACCTCGGAGGTCCGGGATTGAGTAGCTGAAAATAGGATTGACCTTGATGACTTGAGACTGTAACTAAAGCTTGAATCCGTTTTAAACCGAAAGTAACCATCTTTATCAGCTTTAGTCGGTTTGTACTTATGGGTTTCATTTAGTCCAAAAAGTATGATGATGATAATATGTGGGTGAAGAATATGAATGCGGGCTTGCTTTGGATAGCCTTGTGAAGGTCATTAATGAGGAATGTGGCACAAGCCATTATGCAAAAGGATTACTTATCTCCATAATGAGTACTTTCTTGCTCAAAATTTGGGCTTAAACAGGTCCAAACCGGAACAGGTCATGTTTTAGCATGGGTTACGGATGAATTAAGTATGGGTCAAAACTGGTCCAAACCGGAACAGGTCATGTTTTAGCATGGGTTGGCCCACAAAATACATTTTTTGTAAATTAAATTTGTCCCTCGACAAATTTTATATCTTTTTACAGCTAATAGATGCTTTGGTTATAGATCATGATTACAAATAAAATAACATCAAAAATATTAATCTAACTATACTAATGATATGGTTTAGGAGGTGTAAGTCGTTCAACAAATGATCTATTGTTGATCTATTTCTTTCAACAAATGATCTGGATACATAATAAGTTTTTGAGACTGTTTGGTATTGTGCTTTAAAAGCTACCGTGTGATATCGAATTGAATAATAAGAATAAGATAGTCAAACTGTATGTTCATGTTATCTACTTTGTAAAATTTGTTGTATTCATGCTTTATAATTTTTCTTGTGCAGCTGCATAAATGTTTCTAAATTTGAAACAATATGGTGAGAAACTTAGAAGCTCTGAAGAGGAACTCCAGGTCAGTGTCCAATATTTGTAACTATGACATTAACAAGTATTTTCTAGAAATGGTTGTATTTTATTGATAATGGTTGTATAGAAATGAAATGGATCAATGGGTTAATTTGGGTCAGATTGATCAATCAATTTAAGTAGTAATCTAAGTTGTTTTCCTAAAGCATATAAGCTGTTAAGATCATATTATTTGAAATATGTACATTGTTGTAACCATAACGAATGCATAAATTAGTTGCGGGTCATAATAACCTGAATTAATGTGTAATAAACATTGTTGTTGTTTGAGTTAAATCATGTGCGTCGAATGTTATTTGAAGATGAAGCATGCTGGTAACAGGTCGAAACGGGTCATTTTTTGTTATGGTTTAATAGTTGATACGATTGTCTAGCACTCTAGCTGATATGGCTGGAAGCCTGAAATTGAATAAAATGTTGTGTGCCATATGCCCATGTGCAATTTCTCACACACGAATTAAGTGTTTGGTAATCTTATTTTTAGATATAATAAATAAGGGCAAATGGCACAAAAAGTTACCCAACTTAGGGTCTGTTTCCAACTATTTTTAAGCCTTTGATCTCCTAAATCATTTTATATATGGTTCTAAAAATTGGACAATAAGTATTGGCTGGTCAATCTATAGTGAATCAGCCTGTTCTCGATCCTTAATAAAAAGGTATGTCTTTTTGTTTCTATGATGATAGCGATTTAATGAAGGATTCTGCAGATAAAGTAAGAAACTAGCACAAGAGCTATTAGATTTTTTGTGTGAGAAGAAAATGTTACCTTAAAAATGGTAAAGGGAGGTAGATGTGAAGCAAATGTTTTTTATCTCGAACAAGTCATGAAATGTTTTATATGATCATGTGAAGACTCATTTACACAACTATAGCATGTTATGATTTTTTGGAAGGTATTGTGCATACTTTAAGTGTTTGGAAGGTATTGTGACCTGGACTACTATAAGGATGACGACGTTAGTATTTTTAAGTAAAAACAGAGATGTCTCTTCAAGCGTAAGGAAAATGTCTTCTCAAGCATCAAGAAGTAGAAGTTATAAAGTTTATACTTTTTAGTTTTTGTCTAAACTAGACTCACATAATATTTTGGGGATCATTATATTTTCGAGATTCAAGTGTAGTAATATGTTTCATGACAACATCTGAAATGCTCAAGTTGTTTTGGTCATTGGAGCCGGAGGTGGTTGTTTTTGGTGAATCGAGTCACCTGTATAAAGTTTGCGAGATAAAGTTTTAGTGGTTAAATCATGATGGTGGTGGTTACGTACGATAAAAATATGGAATGGTTATTATTAATAATAATAAAAGGTTCATCTTTGTGTGAAATACATGCTCATATGTGTATCATGGCTGAATTACACACTCATTTACACAAGTTGGTTTTAATGGGTCGACCTGTGCACCCATTAACCCGTCAAAACATTTAGAAAAACGAGTTAAATAGATCGTTTATGAATTAGACATAAATAAGTTAGTGTTACCAAAATTGACCTGATTACTAAGCAAGTCGCGTTCGAGTTAAAAAATTCTGACCAACCAACCCAAACTTGACCTTAATTGCAACCCTATTGTGATATGAACCAAGGACTATAAATTTATGTTCAAGAAGTGTGTTTTTTTTTTTTTTTTTTTTTTTTTTTTTTTTTTTTTTAATTATTATTATTATTATTATTATTATTATTATTATTTTTATATTTTTTTTTGTCAGATAAGTGCTATCATCTTGGTCGAGTTATGACGTTTAAGGTATATGAGACTACAATATGACCTCTAATATGAAGATTTGTTTGGAGGTAGTCCCATTTTTGTGAACTGAAAATATTTTATTAGAGTCACATTTTTATTTTTTTTATTTTTTTTTTTTTTATTATTTTTTTTTAACGAGTGTCACTTTAAAACTAATGATAGTTGAGTTATCATAAGTTATCTAAAGTCACCTTTTAGCATATTTGTTTTAAACAATTACTCACACACAAAAATAAAACAAAATTATAATTATGTACAATATAACTATATGTACTAATTTAAACTCAAAATATTTATTACTAAGACATAAGTAAAATTTTATGTCAAAACCCCGTGCGTGCACGGGTATTATACCTAGTTGATGGGTATAGCAAGTCGGGCTATATGATGTTGTGTTGCAAATGGGGTTGTTGGATTTTTACGCAAAGGTGGGAGATTTGAGTTCCGCAAAGAGAGTGTACAATGAAATGCCTCGTTAGGATGTTGTGGCTAATTATGCAATTATTTCGGCCCTTAGTAAGCATGGGTTTGTTAAAGACGCGCAAAATTTGTTTGACAGTATACGAGAAAGAATTCAGTTACATGTAATTCTATGGTCATCACTTGCTACTCAAAGATAGGTGACGTTCACTGAGCTCGGTTCATCTTTGATTCCGGCCAATCCCGTCAAAGATAGTCTCATGGAATGCAATGATAGATGGGCAATGCAAAGCTGGCCAACTTAGTTTAGCTGAAGAGTTATTCAACAGAATTGGTGACATGAAAAATAAATGCTCACTTATTGTCAGTTTCATAAATGAAAGAACCAAATCTCATCCCACATCGGCCAAAAATGCAAATGGAATGGTGTTTAAAAAGAGGGTGAGCAAAGGAACCAGCACGACCTTACTTGAACAGGATCTGTTCTATAGGCTCATACCTCTGTATTCTTGATTACTCAAGAGACATGATTCCTCAAGAGACAGAAACCCATGTCTCGGCCATGACCGTTCAGCTAGAGCGTGATTAACCGAGCCTTATGGTCTCGGCCATGGTTCAGTAGAGGATCGTTGTCAGCCCATCTAATGGGTCTTGGCATGGCTACATGGTTGTCTGACAGACAACACACCCTTTTTTTTGCTTCTTGAACCGAATCTGATCTATCTTATGTGTCTTCATGTCCCTTTGGTTACATTGACTGATGCCCACTAAATTCAGTGAAATTCTTCTTAATAGCAAGTAGCAACTGTTTTAACCTTTTTCATCCACCAAAACGACTTTCTACTAATGTTGCTGACTAGAATTGAAGACTACTCATGATAATAGTCAATAAACATACCGAAAGATAATAGAATGATTTTTCACTTGCAGTGCACCATTCACTAGAAATAGCCTACCGTTGTAGCAAATCGTTAATACAACAAACTAAATGCGAAGAGAGAAAAAATGACTTCGTGACAACCAAATTTCAAGAAAGGTAATGTAATTTGTTGAAATCACGCACTTGGCAAGGTTCCTTTTCTTAATTGAGAGAATACGCTAAATGTAATTTGACTTCAGTTATTGAGGTAACTCGCTTTAAATATACAACTTTAGTTGATGGTCGATGATCTGTTGATTATGAAGATGTGAAGGAGCATGAATAGTTGTCTTTATCAGGTGATGTTTACTTTTGAGTTCAGTAGTGGATTCTGTCTGAGATTTGACAACGGATTTTTTGAATGTTGGGTTTGTGTTGTCATTGCTAAACTAAACTGCTTTCAGGTTTAGATTTACTGCGTTAAATTTTATCCTTTGGGAGACTTTTATTAAATATATGCTACCGATTTCATTGTTACCACTTTTATTTGAATCAATTTAATCTCATAATTCATATTCTATAGTGCTCCCCAACACTAAACACACTGCACACTGGGTATATAAATCTATCTGAACCGCCAGTGTTGCGAATGGATGGACAGTTTGGTAACATGTAATGGATAACCTAGCAACATCCCTCAATCAACCATTTACCCTTCCTTGAGTCTGAACTGGTCAGGAGGCGTAAAAGTTTAACACCTAAAAACCATTTAGCTAACTAAACGCCCTCTCCTTTGGTCAAACAATACAAGTTGGTAATGAAATCGTTTTATCTATATCATATGTTTAAATGAAGTCGCTTTGATAAAAAAATATATCAAAAAAATTAAATTGTAAGCATAATATACATAAAGATAAGTTTAGCAATGTGATTGAATTATGTGCTAAATTAATCCATGATTATTATGAAAATTACCTGCCAAAAATGTATGTAACATATCAAAAGGAAGGAGGTACATATCCTGGATAATATGCTTTCAGAGATTGAAGATGTGTCAAAGAGATATGGTGGTCTAGTCGAGTTTCTCGTGCGTTTAAATACGAATGAAGTTTGTCTTTTTAAATACTATGCGGGAAAATGCAGAAAAAATATTTTGTAAACTAACTACACTGTTTGTTAATCAATCCAACAGGTCGCCAGGTTTGAAGACTTCCTTTCATGCGAAAGTCATCCAGCACAGGGGTTTCTGAGGAATGCTACAAATTGAAAAATTGAAACAGGTAACCACCATCGACCAAAAGTTCAGTTCGTGCCTTGGTTTGAAGATCTAGCTTGCCTGTTAGAACCGTGCATGGTATAAACATGAATACATATTACTGTATTTGGATGAGAGATATCAAGTTGTGACATTATGACCTTAGATTTCATATATGTCTTACCTGTTGGTGAGGGTGATATCCATGCATATACTTCTATAGGAGTGAGCAAAGGATATTGCATTGAAACAAATCTTGGCAGATCCAAGTGAGATTATTAAATACGTAGTTGACATTGAAATATCTATCTTATTCTCGCTTGGCTAGCTACAAATTAAAGATCCATTTAAATGAATGACCCAAGTGAGATTACGTTTGTAGGGTTCTATTGAAACAAATTTTGAAACATTAAAAATACACTGTTAATATAATTATGACATTGCTCTTCACACTTTAACTTGAGAGAACGACATCAAAGAAGATCTTGTGCAACTTGACATGATATATGATCTTGAAAGTAAAAATTTCTTGAAGCTTTGAAACTTGAACCAAAGAACATAAACTTTGAAACCTGAACTCGAGAATATCAAACTTGAAACACGAACTTGAATTTCTAGAACTTGACACGAGATCTTACTGTTAGAGTTTAAATGGAAAAATATTATCGTGTATGTCTAGATTCGAACCCGGGACCGAGGGATTGCACACTTTACATATGAATGATCAAGTAAATAATTAATATATATAATAGTTATGTATTTTAATTATTTGGACACGAAATGATACATAACGGACGTTAAGTAATTAACCGAATTGACTAACGACCGTTAAGTAAATAGTGGAAGGACTATTGGTGAAATTTGGAGCAAAGAAGGATCTAGAACCCATCATTGATGGGTTGCCGGTTTGTATATGAGTTTCACAACCCATTGTCGACCCAAGTAATAGCTTTGGCTCCAAGCTAGGTTTTGCCTATAAATACAATTGAAGGGTTATTGTTTTTGGTTACCTTGTGCATTTACTATAACCCTAATATTGTGTTCTTCTTCTCTT
Source organism: Artemisia tridentata subsp. tridentata (assembly GCA_021014915.2). NCBI lineage: Eukaryota > Viridiplantae > Streptophyta > Magnoliopsida > Asterales > Asteraceae > Artemisia > Artemisia tridentata. The sequence continues at coordinate 110,358,079 of CP139507.1, forward strand.
GCTTCAAAATCCGGTCAACACCCTCTAAAGTGGGTCGATCCATATTGTTTTCAAGTAAACAAAATTGTTTTGGTTTTACGTGTTAATGCACTAGCATCAATACTTGATCGGTTATAGTACATGTGTACAAGAGTTCGGTAATTACTTACTTTAGTAAATAATCTTGGATTGTGGAACAAAAAGGTAAGGGGTTCCACGGTAATCCTACTTGTTGATCAAGTGAAGTGAAGAGAAGAGTAGATCCTTGTTTAGCTAGGATCAAAAGGTATGTAACTATTTATTTTTCGGTAATACTTTATACATGTTAAATAAAGATCCTTGCTTCCGCTATATGTGCTTTGATGTTTAATTTATTTATTTGAATGTCAAGTTATTTAAATTCCGACACTTACTAGCCGATCTAACTACATTATTATCAAGATATATAGTATATGAATAATCTGATTGCTCTTTTCGAATAGATGGGGCGGCATAAACCTCTCTATTTTTTACCAATTGCATCACACATGATCGAAAGAAGAAACAAACCTCATATGGTCATGACTTGTCCTATTAAGCTCACTCTATTAGCATATTTGCCATGTTGATCAAGTACACGTTGGTTTTGAAAAGAGGTTAATGGTGTCGCACACTCTCACATGAAGGGACACCACCATATCATCTAGCAATCATTCAGTTTAGAGTTATTTTAATTATACTATAACTATGATTAGAGTTGCGGGTGTGGTAAGCCTTTTGCCACGTTTGCCATTAGTCCTCTCTCAACTTCAAGTCAGCTTCCTTATATTTTTTTTTTTTTTTTTTGCCTTGTTAGGAGAGTTTGTACAAGATGAGAGATTCTAGTTGAAAAAAAAAAAAAAAAAAAAAAAAAAAAAAAAAAAAAAAAAAAACACAAATGATTTAACTTGACAACTTTTACTGTATTCCGTATCATTTTCTTAATCCCATTACACATCAAAAATTTTCATTTTCACCTTTGTTATGTATTAGATGACCGACAAAATAGATGTGAAAAACTTTCAGTTCACTTTTCGTAATTAATCTTACTTTGATCATAGAGGAAAAGTAATCTAAAGCATTTTGTAAAAACTACATATGTACTTTTAAAATTGCTAGACAGTTATCTGTGCTTAACGACGACAATTTATTTTTGTATCATCATTTTGTTTGTGTGTGTAATTTTTTAGAGTTAATTTCATAAATGGTCCTTGTGGTCTGTCAGGTTTAACGAGTTTAGTCCCTAAACTTTTTTTCTAACGGATCCGGTCCTTGTTGTTGCGACCCATAACGGGTTTGGTCCCTGAGACTAACTGTTGTTAGATTTTTCCGTTAGCTAACGACCGTTTGCAACAAAAATTTGCGCCATTAGTCCTTTATACTAACGACCGTTTATACTTAACTCAAAATTTGTTTTTTTTTTCTTTTTTTTCTTTTTTTTCTAAATATCTTTAAAATTTATACACGTTTTCATACACACATTTTTATACACACATTTTTTATACACACGTTTTAATATACATGTTTTTATACACGCTTTTATACACACGTTTTTATACACACAATAACTGATGAACCAAAAACATAATAGCAAAAAGATATACAATACATCTGATGAACATTTAATAAAATCATACCTTCAATCATCTAAAAACCATGCTCTTCAACTGCTGCAAAAAAGATGCCATTTTCTTTTTTTTAGATCATCATATAAATACTGTTTTTAAGAAATGCTTAAATTCATCATTCTTCTTTTTTTTTTTTAAGAAATGCTGAATAAGGCTTCTTGTCCATTTTGGTTTGGTTGAGGGTTCTTCAACATTTTGAATTTCTGCATCATCATTCTCTATCTCCTCTTCATCATAATCCTTCGTTTCTTCTTCTTTCTCATTCTCTGTCTCTTCTTCTTCCTCATTCTCTATGTTCTCTGCATCATCATCCTTCGTTTCATATTCTTCTTCCTTCAATTCTTCTTCTTCGTCCTTCGTTTCTTCAGCTTTACAAGTGCTTCGTTTTCTGCTTTTGCCAAACATCATCTCTTCCAATTCTTCCATCGATTCTGTTTTCAGTATTCAAATGCTGGGGTTTTTGGATTTTTCAGAAGTGAATTGGCAAATATCACCTGCATTTTTAAGTTAAAGTTAGATTAAAAAAAAATTAGTTCATCATTTTTAATTTGTATCAACGATAAAAGTATATAGTAATTACCTCCAGTAGCAAGATTGGTCCATAGAATCGTTTTCCCAGTATCCATCTTAACCTTTCGGACATCAGATAATCCACCACGTATTGGCACTAATCCATTTCTCTTACCTTCTCAAGATCGATAAGAGATGGGATGACTCCTAGATTCAGAGTCCCTGTTGATACCACATGGGACAAAATAGTACAAAACAATACTAGGAAGTTCATCTTAAACAGCTTTCCACTATCATTTGTCTTAATTTGATGCCTAATTACTTTCATCAATTGTTTAGCATACAATCTAGGAATACCCTTGTATTGTTTTTTCCATTCTATGTAGGTTTTATTTGATCTTTCCTTCAAAATATCACGCACATCAACTGCAAATGTGCCCATTGGGAATCCGAATATTTGGTGAACTAGTTCAGGGGTTATGTGTATAGTTTCACCAAAGACATTCAGGATTCCTGATTCACCGTCAAACCTATTTCGGAACCAATACCCCAAGCGACCTGGCATTATATTTATTTCAAACTCCAACAACGATGCAAAACCCAAACTTGAAACTGCTTGTTTTTGATCCTCGGTTATTTTCTGAACGGTCTCATATAATGGACCAGGAAAGTTTTTTTATTTTAACCGATGGAAACTTTTTTTGCTTGGGTTGGAGAAGACTTAGTCCAGGCTTAAGGTCTTCACAGAGAACATGTTTGGAATGTTTAGCTGAACCTGAAGGTTTGAAAGTAGAATCGGTTGCAGGTTTTTTTTGGTTTTGAATAACCTGTTTGTCAGCTTTTAAAGTGATCGGTTGCTTTGCTTTTTTAGCCTCTTTACCTATCCAATAAAACAAACACCAACTGATGAACATACTTTGAATGAAAAATAACTATAAACACTTTTTTCATCTAAAAACTTAAAACAACTGATATAAGGTGGTGTTTGTTTCATCTTATATAGCCGGCTTGTGACTTATAAACCGAAGATTTTCAAAATAAGCCACAATGCCAGCTATATAAGCTGAAACAAACACCAACGCACTAAATCGCCTATAATTGATGAACATACTTTCAATGCGAAATAACTGATGAACCTAAAAGCTTTGAAACACAACCGACGCTAACTGATGAACCAAAACAGTTTGAAAGACAAACGACGTTAATTGACACTAACTGATGAACCAAAACACTTTGAAAGACAACCGACGCTAACTAATGAAATTACTTTCAATTCAAAATAACTATAAACACTTTTTTCATCTAAAAACTTAAAACAGCTGATATAAGGTGGTGTTTTTTTCATCTTGTATAGCCAGCTTGCGACTTATAAACCGAATATTTTCAAAATAAGCCACAATGCCAGCTATATAAGCTGAAACAAACACCAACGCACTAAGTCGCCTATAACTGATGAACATACTTTCAATGCGAAATAACTGATGAACCTAAAAGCTTTGAAACACAACCAACACTAACTGATGAACCAAAACACTTTGAAAGACAACCGACGCTAACTGATGAAATTACTTTCAACGCAAAACATGATTATCAACTTATTCTAATATATCCGCAACCTACTTACAATTAAAAATAACTGATGAATATAACAAGCAATAACTTATGAACCTACTTACAATTAAAAATAACAAGCAAAACAATAACTGATGAATCAAAAACTGAAGAACATACTTTCAATGCCAAAAACTGAAACATAACTGATGAACAAATCAAAATCACGGTTTTATACCTTTTAAAGCTGGTCGGTCTTGTAATCGTTTTGATCTCCTTTCTACTTCCACATTGCTTCCAGATTCTAAAAAAAATTATTAAAAAAAATTAAAAAAATAAAAATAAAATCATATTATACAAAAATAAAGTAAAAAATAAAATGATAAAAAAATCCTAATTCTTACGCATTTTACTTCGTCTAGGTTCTAAAAAATACGCATGCACAAATTAAAATTAAAACAAAATTAAAACATAAATGATAAACTTACCAGCTTGATTCATCTTTTCGAGTATAAATTTTTGTGTTTTAATCGAAGATATATGATCGGAAATAGAAACCCTAAATTTTTCCCCAAATTTTGATCGCCTTCGGAAATAGAGATAGAATGGAGTTGGGTGAGTGAAACGAATGTGAGAAAGGTTTGGAGGGAAGAGAGAGAAGGCGGTTTTTATTTGTAAAATTACTCTTCTATCCTTGAGCGTGTTTTTTTCCCCATTTAAATAGCAACCGTGGGATTGGTTTTGGTCAAAGATTAGATTGATCGGATGGCTACAAAAGCTTTTTAGGCTTTTTAATTTGCATCCCCTTTGTAGGGGATCGCAACTCATACATAAAGATAAGTTTAGCAATGTGATTGAATTATGTGCTAAATTAATCCGTGATTATTATGAAAATTACCTGCCAAAAATGTATGTAACAAAAATTTTATAGATTTTTCAGTTTTGTAATTTAAAGGATAATTTCAGTAAAGTTGATTGTAAGAATTTAAATCATCGAATCACAATCAAGTGCTTCTTGTGCATCCATATTTTTAGAAATTTTATCCACGTCTCTTGATATTTTTATCAAATCATAATCATTCATATGTAACGAGTCGCACTTAAATCAGGTCTCCAAAGAAAGGAATTGGGTCATGTGGATGCTTAGACTTCAGCTTGATACAAAATGCTCAGTTACAAAACCTGTACACCGAATTCAGTATAAAATGAGCTATTCACAGTGTGCACCTCAAAATGAAGGAACTTGTGAAATTGGATATGTTCTATAACATTATTAGTTGAATTAATGAAAACACCAAAACCCATGCCAAGATTTTGTAAGTGACACTCTTCCATTCTCGCACACCATTTCTTCTAGGATAAAAGAACGGAAATCCATGGTGAGACAAGTTATAGTGTCAGATTTGTCATACTCATGTATGGCTTTGTCGAATATATATATATCTGTGATAGTGTCTTACTAGAGAACTTCCCATTAACCTATAGAAAACCCATTTTCTATTTTCTATTTTGTGAGCCGCGAAAACTGCCACAAAATATGTTTTTATTTTCACCCAAGTCTGTCATCAACTCATCATCTTGGTATAATGACAATCACAGTTGACATGAAATATTGCACTGAAACAAATCTTGGCAGATCCAAGTGAGATTATTAAATACGTAGTTGACATGAAATATCTATCTTATTCTCGCTTGGCTAGCTACAAATTAAAGATCCATTTAAATGAATGACCCAAGTGAGATTACGTTTGTAGGGTTCTATTGAAGCATTAAAAATACACTGTTAATATAATTATGGCATTGCTCTTCACACTTTAACTTAAGAGAACGACATCAAAGAAGATCTTGTGCAACTTGACATGATATATGATCTTGAAAGTAAAAATTTCTTGAAGCTTTGAAACTTGAACCAAAAAGAACATAAACTTTGAAACCTGAACTCGAGAATATCAAACTTGAAACACGAACTTGAATTTCTAGAACTTGACACGAGATCTTACTAGCCGAGCTAACTACATTATTATCAAGATATATAGTATATGAATAATATGATTGCTCTTGTCGAATAGATGGGGCGGCATAAACCTCTCTATTTTTTACCAATTGCATCACACATGATCGAAAGAAGAAACAAACCTCATATGGTCATGACTTGTCCTATTAAGCTCACTCTATTAGCATATTTGCCATGTTGATCAAGTACACGTTGGTTTTGAAAAGAGGTTAATGGTGTCGCACACTCTCACATGAAGGGACACCACCATATCATCTAGCAATCATTCAGTTTAGAGTTACTTTAATTATACTGCAACTATGATTAGAGTTGCGGGTGTGGTAAGCCTTTTGCCACCTTTACCATTAGTCCTCTCTCAACTTCAAGTCAGCTTCCTTATTTTTTTTCTTGCCTTGTTAGAGCACTGGGTGTGGGCTCGTTGTGAAGCTCGCCGTGATGACATGGTATTAGATGAGAATATTTATGTATATTATATCAATAATTGTAATTATTCATTTCCTTCAGTTTTGTTCCAATCTCCTAAATTAAAGGAGATAATTTTGTATTCTCTCTACTATTTAAATCAATACAATTCCTCAATATCAGTTGAGGTTGATTCTCATTAGTTGACATGGTATCAGCCTGATTATTATCACCCACATAAAAAATCGCCTCCCCTCCTTTCTTCTTCTTTTCTTTCTGTCGATCCCCTGTGCTTCTCCTCCCTTTATCTCATGGCTTTCACCACCGAAACCACACCCACCATACCCACTACCGTTTTTCAGCAAATCCCCATCAAACTCTCTTCATCCAATTATTTAGTTTGGCGAAATCATATGCATCTTCTTGTTGCCCTCCATCAACTATCGGCCCATATCGACGGTTCCTCAGTCCCACCGTCGGCCACCATTGTTGACGATGATAAAACCTGTTAGAGTTTGTGTATAATTATTAATATAAGTATATCCGGTTTCGAACCCGAGACTCGGGATTGCACATAATACGTGAGAGTTTCAATGGTTTGAATAAATTAAATATATTTTATATTTTTATTTATTCATTTCACAAAACAAATATTTAACAACAGTTAGTACTTAACGGAGTTAGAGATAACGGTCGTTAAGGGACTAATAATGAAAAGGAGAATAGAAGGATCTAGACCCCCTCCTTGGGCCTAGAATCGGCCGACCCTTCCCATAAGGGTTTAGGGTTCGGTTTGATGGAGTAGGGAACAAGTCAAAGGAAAACTATAAATATATCCCATTGTGTTTCATTGTTTCCCTAATCTTGAATCCCTAAGCAAGCCAAACTTCTCTCCTTCTTCTCCTCTAAGCTCTAACCGATCGACCCTCTTTTAATTCCACTAGGAATTGGCGATCAAGTTAGCTTATAAAGTGTTTGGTTTGTTTGTGATCTTGAACCTAGCTTTTCCCATTGAAACGCTAGTATTACGTGTGTACAAGAACGAGTAACAAGCTTCCTTTAGCTTGTGTGTGTTGCCCTAATTCAATCCATATAAACCTATTTAGGGTTTATATAATTTTGTTCTTGAAGCACGTGATTCCTTGTTCTTGCTAGGAATCAAAAGGTACGCATCTATTTAATTTTGAGTTAATTAATTATATGTTATGTAGATCTATTCCGCTGCGTGTGCTTAGATGATTATGTGTTTATAGTTATTTTATGATTCACATATTCCAACAGTGGCATCATGAGCCTCGTTTTAACATGTAATTAATTACTTAAAACCTTAAAAATTGAATCTTGTTATATAGATACATGCAATCTTTATTGATCTAGGGTTTTGTTTTTGTAAACCCTAATTTTGTCTTATTTTGGGTCGACACCCAATTATAAAAAATTTAGGGTTTTAGTTTTTGTAGAAAACTTGTAGAAACCCTAGGATTACATGCAATTTTTAGGGCTTAATTAATGAATACCTTATGTGATGTCATTAATTAAAGATTGCGTACTATATAGGCTTGTAAATATGTGATACATGATTTTAAGTGCTATATGGAATCCATGACAAAATCTTGCATATTTTGTCATGGAATGTTTTGTGTTTAAATGCTACATGATTTTTTAAGATAAATCTAAAATTAGGGAAGACCCTAATTAATATATTAATTAATTGGTTATGTGCAATGTGGTATCTAATTAATTAAAACTTACGCGGCCAAGCTATTTGGCATCTGTGGACCATTGGGCACAATGAGCTCGAAAACCAATGGGAGTTTTATTGATTAGATACATTAAAATTCACATAGAATTATTAATAGGATTTATTGAAAAGGTTTGCATGTGGCTATATGATATTGTTAATGATCATATACGTGTTATTGAGTGTTTATTTATTTATTTTTTCAATTATTTTACTTGTTCTTTGTGTTTAATTATGATGGATTGTAACATCAAAGAGGGTAATTTTTTGAATAAAAAATAAATGAACCTAATAACTATGAAACCATTGTAGTAAACCATTTAATTGCCAAGTCTTATGTGCCGACAGTGGTTCGCTTCGCACGGTAATTTGCTCCCAGGCGAGACTAGCAATTAATAATTTACTACATAAATGTTTTAAGCTTTAAATCTTAAAGTTTTAATTGATTGATGCGACTGTACAAAAGTGGTCGAAGCGGCGGACCTATTATTGACAAACTATAAAGTGGGTATAAGGTTGGTTTCGCATTAAATTGTGGCCTTAAAGAGACTCCATTCTGTCTCTCCGCTCGCCTGTGCGTCAATAATAGACTTACCAAGTACACCATGAAAAAGTACGAAGCATCTTAAGGCAATGTTGTAAGTTTCTCAACGCCATCAATTAAATTTTGTTGATTTAAGCTGCGAATGAGTAAACAATTTTTTGTAGAAAACATATGATACAAAGATGAATGCATGACATCTTTGTACATATTTTTTGATTACACATCAAAAATTTATACCCTTTAAACTTAAGTAATATGCCGACCAATTAATACGGAAACACCTAAGATGACATTCTATCATTGCTAGCAGCCTCAGCTGATGTAATGATTCAAAGAATGGTAGTCAAAATGGGTAAATTGAGCACTTTCATTGCTAGCAGCCTCAGCTGATGTGATGAAACGGCGTCAATTTACACATTTCTAAATTGGTTAACTTAATTGAGCACTTTCATTACTAGCAGCCTCAGCTGATGTAATGAAACGGCGTCAAGGCATAAAGATTTGGGGATGAAACATGCTTACATTTTGCAACCGAGGTTGGCAACATAATGTAAGTCCCAAGATTTCTAGGAATTGCAATTGGATATTGGCAATTGGGATTGACCCGTACCTTATTGAGTACTTTCATTACTAGCAGCCTCAGCTGATGTAATGAAACGACGTCAATTGGGATCCTAGTTTTCAATGAAAATTAAATGGTTATTTAACCAATGGGTGTTTAATTTTCTTGAAAAGTTTATTATCGAAAGTACTAACTTTTGAACTTTTTCTGTAGAAATGGCTCAACCTGGAAACACGTCAAACATTACCTCTTCTTTCAAAATGATGATTGAAAAAGAGAAATTGACTGGGACTAAAAATTTCAACGATTGGTATCGTAATCTAAGGCTTGTTCTTAGGATAGCCAAACATTTTGATTGTCTTAATGAGCCTCTTCCGGTTGCTCCTCCTGCTGACTCTCCTAATGAATTACTTAGGGAGTATAACGAAGCTTATGACAAGCACAATGATGCGGCTTGTCTCATGCTATCGGGGATGGATCCTCAGCTGGTAAAACAGTTTGAGAATTATGGTCCGATGCAAATGATTGAGGAACTCAAACGTATGTTTGAGAAACCTCCAATGGCTGAGTTGTATGACGTACTTGACTCTATAGCCAAGTGCAAGCAGGAAGCAACCAAACCCGTAAGTACCCATGTGCTAGAGATGAAAGGATATCTTGACCAATTGGATGCACTAGGATGCGGGTATGTGGAAGATGTTAAAGTTGGCCTCATCAACCGATCCCTCAATGAGGAATTGTATGGTGACTTCGTGCGCAACTTCAACATGCATTGCAAGGGGAAGACATTTACTGACTTGCATGCAATGCTCATAGAAAATGAGAAGGGACTCACTAAGAAAGCTCCTACACCTGCTGTAATGGCAATTAAAGGTGGTAGGGTAGCTAAGCCCGGTAAACCGCACAATGTGAACAAGAAGGGCAAAGGGAAAGCTGACAAAGGAAAACAGGTCGTGATCCATCAGCAGAAGCCCAAGAAGCAGAATCCTCCTCCCAAGAAGGATTATCCTAAAAAGGACACGGCTGCTTGTCACCACTGTAACACTCCTGGACATTGGAAGAGGGACTGTCCATTGCTGCTTAAGGAGTGTCGCAAGAATAAAAATGCCAAGGCTGGGCATGGCGCCAGCACATCAGGTATTTTTATGGTTGAATTATTTTCTTTTCCTCGTAAGCAAAATGCCTGGATATATGATACAGGATGTGGTACTCACATTTGTAATACATCGCAGGGGCTTAGAGGAGTGAAGAAGCTGAACTATGGGGAATGCTACTTGTATGTCGGCAACGGTATACGTGCAGCAGTGGAAGCCATAAGGACTTTTGATTTACTGTTACCTTCGGGTTTTATTTTAGTATTGAACAATTTTCATTACGCACCGTCTATTGTTAGAGGTGTCGTTTCAGTTTCTTTATTGTTGGATATTGGTTTTGAGCATACTTTTAATAATAATGGAATTTCTGTTTCTTTAAATTCTGTTTTTTACTTTAATGCTATTCCATTAAATGGTGTGTTTGAAATTGATATGGAAAATCATGCATCCAACGGAAATAATTCTATGTATAGCATCGAAAATAATAGAATCAAGTCTAACTTGGATTCGTCTTATTTATGGCACTGTCGTCTTGCTCACATAGGCAAGAAACGCATGGAAAAGCTGCTACGTGATGGGCTTTTACCAAATATCAATGATGATTCAGTTGATAAATGTGAATCTTGCATATCTGGGAAGATGACGAAGAAACATTTCCATAGCAATATGGAAAAGGATTCGGATCTACTTGGATTGATACACACGGATGTGTGTGGTCCACTTAGACATGTGTCTAAACGCGGTGCTACCTACTTCCTAACCTTCACGGATGACTATAGTCGTTATGGTTGTGTTTATTTACTTAAACACAAACATGAAGTCTTTGAGACATTCAAGGTGTTTAAAAGTGAAGTAGAATTACAACTCGGAAAGAAGATTAAGGCCCTTCGATCCGATCGTGGTGGTGAGTATTTAAGCCAAGAGTTTAAAGATTATCTAGCTGAGTGTGGCATTGTCCAACAACTCACTTCTCCTTATACTCCACAACAAAATGGTGTATCTGAAAGGAGAAATCGTACATTGCTTGATATGGTACGATCTATGTTTAATCTGACAATTGTTCCCTTATCCTTTTGGTACTATGCTCTTGAAAGTGTTGTTCGCATACTAAATATGGTTCCAACAAAGAAGGTAGATAAGACTCCATATGAATTATGGACTGGAAAAGCTCCCAACTTGTCTTACTTAAGGATCTGGGGTTGTGAGGCGTTTGTTAAACGTGACTCACCTGATAAACTCCAACAAAGATCTGTTAAGTGTATCTTCGTAGGATACCCTAAGGAAACAAGGGGTTACTACTTTTACTTCCCACCAGAAAATAAAGTCATTGTGGCTAGATATGGTGAATTCCTTGAGGAGAGTTTCTTGTCTCAAGAATTCAGTGGGAGAGTATATGATCTTGAAAATGATCAAGAAGATACGTCGCCTTCTGAGAACACTAACACACTTCCTGTGGAACCTGAAAGTTTAGGTCCTCCACCTGAAGTTGAAGTGGTACCCATCCGTAGATCTTCAAGATCTACAAAAGCTCCTAATCGTCTATGTTTAAACGTAGAGTGTGAGGAAACTATACTAGGGGATCTTGATGAGCCAACTAGTTATAGGGATGCCATTAATAGTCCTAAAAAGGAGAAATGGCAGATTGCTATGGATGGGGAAATGCAATCCATGAAAGACAACAAAGTCTAGATTGAAGTAGACCTTCCTCCCAATGCTAAGGTAGTTGGGTGTAAGTGGCTCTTCAAAAAGAAAACGGACATGGATGGCAATGTACACACCTACAAAGCTCGTTTGGTGGCTAAAGGCTTTACCCAAACATACGGTGTTGACTATGAGGAGACATTTTCTCCTGTGGCCGACATTAGAGCTATTAGGATTCTTATAGCCATAGCTGCCTACTATGACTATGAGATTTGGCAGATGGATGTCAAAACCGCCTTTCTGAATGGTCGCCTAGATGAAGACATCTATATGGCGCAACCTGAGGGGTTTGTGAATCCACAATTTCCTGAGCGTGTATGCAAGCTTCAAAGATCCATTTATGGATTGAAGCAAGCATCCAGGCAATGGAATAATAAATTTGATGAGGAAATCAAGAAGTTTGGATTTACTCAAACTTTTGATGAGCCATGTGTATACCACAAAGTTAGTGGGAGTAACACTACTTTTCTTATCCTATATTTCGATGACATATTAATCATGGGAAATCATATACCAAGTCTTAATGAAGTTAAGGATTATCTTGGTGAATGTTTTTCCATGAAGGATTTAGGAGAAGCAGCTTACATCCTTGGAATCAAGATCTATAGAGACAGATCTAAGCGGTTGATCGGATTAAGCCAAAGTGCTTACATGGATAAAATATTGAAGAGATTCAATATGCAAAATTCCAAGAAGGGATATTTGCCCATGCAAGTAGAACATGGCTTAAGTAGCGAAATGTGTGCTTCTACACCTGAAGAGGTGGCATACATGAAGAAAGTTCCGTATGCTTCGGCAGTAGGATCTATCATGTATGCAGTTAGATGTACAAGGCCAGATGTGGCATTCGCACAAAATTTAACCAGTCGTTATCAGCAAAACCCAGGGAAAGATCACTGGCATGCTGTTAAGAACATACATAAGTATTTAAGGAATACTAAAGATGTGTTTCTTGTTTTTGGGGGAAATCCAGACGCAGAACTGAATGTTACAGGTTTCTGCAATGCGTCCTTTCAAACTGATAAAGATGATACGAAGCCTCAGACGGGTTACGTTTTTGTCATAAATGGAGGAGCTGTAGACTGGAAGAGCAAAAAGCAGAGTACAACGGCCATGCCTGCTATAAAAGCTGAGTATATTGCTACATCGGAAGCTGCACAAGAAGCTGTTTGGATAAGGAAATTTATTTCGGATCTTGGAGTGATGCCGTCAAATGAATTACCTATAAATGTGTATTGCGACAACTCTGCTGCAATCACATTCGCCAATGAACCTGGAGTTATGAAGGGCGCCAGACATTTTCGTAGGAAATATCACTATGTTCGAGAACAAGTCGAACTAGGTGAGATCAATGTACTCAAAGTTCACACAGATGACAATCTGGCTGATCCTTTCACGAAGGCATTACCTAAGGAAACGTTTACTCGACATTCTCAGGGTATTGGTCTTCGTTTAGCCGATAGTTTCATGTAAATCTGTGATTAGTATTTTGGATAGGGACATGTAAACAATTATTATTTTAATGAAATAAAGTGCGGATAACGTTTATTCTCATTATTAATATTTGTGTCCTATATTTGCATGTTTAAATCCGTGAATAATTTAATTTATTCTAAATAGTCCGTTGTCAATTAATAATACGGGAATTTTATTGAACTAAGACAAATGTGATGATTGGTAGAATGTACTGTAAGGTTGAGACACCAATGTCACATGATATTCAATATTGGATAAATTGAATATAGGACTTATCCCAACCACATGATTATACTTTATGGATCATAGTCATTAAGTATATCATGAATATTTATCCTCAGACTTGAGATACCAGATAATTGCCGAGGATGTAGCTCATTTTCTGTAAGGTAGTCTAACGCTATCCATAAAAGGTGGTTATAAGGGCTAGTTTTGGAAGTGATGCGAAGTTCGAGGGTTATGCTCGTAGTCAATAAAGGATTTGTTCCTTCAACTTTGTGTTGAAGTTTAATACTACTTGGCCACTCGTAGGATTGACAAGATGTTTGTGTGCGCATGCCCAAAGTCTATCTGGAAGACGTTCAGATAATTTGGTAATCTTGTTCAATTATGTATAAACGAGAAACTAATAGTTAATTATGGAATGACCAAGATCCATATCCATATTAACGCGGTATTAGCAACAAAAGGATAAGTATGATGATTATATCATCACGTGGTTTTTTTCCAGGAAAACCATACTCGGATCAAGCTGGGGGAATTGGGATCTGTTAAGCTAGACTAGCCCATGTCAATACTATATTAATAGTTATCCAAGTGGGAGTTGTTAGAGTTTGTGTATAATTATTAATATAAGTATGTCCGGTTTCGAACCCGGGACTAGGGATTGCACACAATACGTGAGAGTTTCAATGGTTTGAATAAATTAAATATATTTTATATTTTTATTTATTCATTTCACAAAACAAATACTCAACGACAGTTAGTACTTAACGGAGTTAGAGGTAACGGTCGTTAAGGGACTAATAATGAAAAGGAGAATAGAAGGATCTAGACCCCCTCCTTGGGCCTAGAATCGGCCGAGCCTTCCCATAAGGGTTTAGGGTTCGGTTTGATGGAGTAGGGAACAAGCCAAAGGAAAACTATAAATACATTCCATTGTGTTTCATTGTTTCCCTAATCTTGAATCCCTAAGCAAGCCAAACTTCTCTCCTTCTTCTCCTCTAAGCTCTAACCGATCGACCCTCTTTTAATTCCACTAGGAATTGGCGATCAAGTTAGCTTATAAAGTGTTTGGTTTATTTGTGATCTTGAACCTAGCTTTTCTCATTGAAACGCTAGTATTACGTGTGTACAAGAACGAGTAACAAGCTTCCTTTAGCTTGTGTGTGTTGCCCTAATTCGATCCATATAAACCTATTTAGGGTTTATATAATTTTGTTCTTGAAGCACGTGATTCCTTGTTCTTGCTAGGAATCAAAAGGTACGCGTCTATTTAATTTTGAGTTAATTAATTATATGTTATGTAGATCTATTCCGCTGCGTGTGCTTAGATGATTATGTGTTTATAGTTATTTTATGATTCACATATTCCAACAAAACCGTACCGAACCCAGATCTCGCCTCATGGACTGTATCCGATCAGAAAGCTGCCCTTCTCTGCAGCCGAGGTTCTCGGCCTCAAAACGGCTCGTCAGATCTGGCTTGCTCTTGAGAATGCGTACAGCAATGCATCAGTTGAGCGTGTTCAGTCATTAAGGGATTCTCTTTGCAAACTCACAAAAGGTAATGTTACTGTCACCGATTTCTCTCGTCGGTTTGTATTATATGTGAACAGCTTGCAGCGATTGGTCACCCAGTTGCTAATATTGACAAGTTGCACTGTTTTTATGTGGGCTCGGTCCGTCTTATGAGGTATTTTCTACTGCCATCCGTGCAGCCAAACCGGCCCCTGTGCTTCGTAATTTAGTGGCTCAGGCAGAAAGCCATGAACTATTCCTTCAGTCACTTCACGGGACGGCTGCACCACCGGCTGCGTTTCACGCCCAAAACAGGCGTGAATATTCAACGCATAACCGGGGCCGCGACTCTTTTACTCGTGGCAATGCTTCGCGTGGTCAGCCGCGCCGCCCACCTCATTGTCAACTTTGTCGTACAACCGGCCATTATGCTTCTGCATGCCCAAATCTTCATACTTATGCTACTCAAGCCTCTTCTTTGGATGAAAATCTAGCCAAGGCATTCCATGCTCAATGTCATGTTCATAACACTAATGCACCTGATTGGATTGGAGATTTGGGCGTAACTGATCATATGGCCCCAAATCAAGATGCTCTTCATAACTCTACTCCTTATACATGTAATCATCAAGTTGTGTTTGGAAATGGTAAGAAACTTCCAATCACTCACACGGGTTCATATGTTATTTCCAATAATATTCCTTTACGCAATGTGCTAGTCATTCCACATCTTACCAAAAAGTTATTATCTATCAGCAAGTTAACTACTGATCACCCGGTTGATGTTCTATTTTCTCAACATTTTTTTCACATTCAGGATCGGAAAACAAAACAAGTTCTCGCTAGAGGGACTTGTGAAAATGGACTCTATGTGCTCAAGGATGAACCCTAAGTTTTTGCTGCTGAAGTTTCTAATAAGGCCTCCTATGAGTTATGGCACGCTCGTTTAGGCCATGTTTCTTATGATGTTATTTCTATTTTGAACAAGTTTGGCATTTTATCTGTAACGTCCTTATTACCTAAACCCACTGTTTGTGTTCCTTGTCAACTTGCAAAAGGACAACGATTACCTTTTGATTCTAATTTAAAGCGTGCTTGTTATCCATTGGATTTGATTCATTGTGATTTGTGGGGACCCGCTCCCATTACTTCCACAGATGGATATCGCTATTATGTTGTCTTTATAGATGATTATTCCAGATTTACATGGTTTTATCCGCTTAAAACAAAAACAAGTTTCTATGTGGTTTTACCCGCCTTTATTAATTTGGTGCAAACACAATGCTCGTGAAAGATTAAAGTTTTTCAAAGTGATGGAGGCACTGAATTTGCTAACCACACGCTTCGCAAAACTTTTGAAGAGAATGGCACATTTCATCGATATTCGTGTTCGTACACGCCTCAACAAAATGGGCGTGCGGAGCGTAAGCACCGCCACATTGTTGAAACAGGTCTTGCTATGCTATTTAATTCTCACATTCCAGCTAATTATTGGGTAGACGCGTTCACCTCGGCTACATTTATCATTAATCGTCTTCCCACTCCTCTTCTCGACAACAAGTCTCCTTTTCAGCTTCTCTTCAACCAAATGCCCCAATACTCCAATTTCAAGGTCTATGGCTGCCAAGTGTTCCCATACTTGCGTGATTATGCTAAACACAAGCTTGAACCACGAAGTCTTCCCTGTGTTTTTATTGGTTATAGTCCACAACACAAAGGTTATCGGTGCATGGATCCGGCTACTATGCGTGTATTTATTACTCGTCATGCCCGTTTTAACGAATCTTATTTACCATTTAAAGACTCCTCTCGAACTATGGATTCACAAAAATTAGAGCTTACCACCTTTCTTGATGATGCTTCCATACCACAACCATCCAATGTCACACCACCTATAAAACCATCCACACAAAATACCCTTTCAAACTCATGCCCCATCTGTCATCCAACCACTGGCCCATCTCCAAACCCAACCTCGACCCCACTTATCCCACCCTCTAATTACTTTTAGCCAGTTCACCCACCTACAGAAACATTCTCTGGCCCAACTACTTCACATGACCCAATCGGCCTATCCACTTCCACATTTTCTCCTCCACCATCCGATCCTCCCTCCAATCCCGACTCCACCATTTCCGAAAATTCACCAGCCGAGAACCAATCCAACACGACCACTTCTTCCGAGCATGAACCGTCCCCTGATGAACCATCCGTACCTACTCACACCTCCAACTCTCACCCGATGACAACCTGTGCAAAGGCAGGTATTCATAAACCAAAATACCAAGCTGATTTTGCCGCCCTAAACTCCTATGCCTTGCACACTTCTCTATCCTCTGTCACCGAACCTCGTGGTTTTAAGTCTGCTGCCAAAGATCCAAAATGGATGGCAGCTATGGTTGATGAAGTCGAGGCTTTAAAACATAATCATACGTGGACTTTAGTACCACGTCCACCTTCGGGCAATGTAGTTGGCTCTAAATGGGTTTATCGCATCAAATATCACGCGGATGGAACAATTGAACGTTACAAAGCACGACTAGTGGCTCAAGGCTTTACTCAACTGCCGGGCTTGGATTATTCTCTTACCTTTAGTCCAGTCGTCAAAGCCTCTACTGTTCGTATTGTGCTATCTCTTGATGTTCTCTACAACTGGAAATTGCACCAACTTGATGTTAAGAACGCTTTTTTAAATGGTCACTTGAATGAAAACAGTATTCATGGAACAACCCTCGGGATTTATTGATTCTACTTATCCAAATCATGTTTGCAAATTGTCCAAGGCACTTTATGGGTTAAAGCAAGCTCCTCGTGCTTGGTTCCAGCGCTTAAGCACATTCCTCCTCTCTTATGGCTTTACATGTAGTCGTGCCGATACATCCCTATTTGTTCTCAAAAGAGATTCCTGCATTATGTATCTTCTGGTGTATGTCGATGATCTAATTCTCACTGGCAATGATGAGCATGAAATTAAATCTTTCATTTCTCATCTTCACGTGAATTTGCCATCAAAGATCTTGGAGCTCTGAACTATTTTTTGGGACTTGAGGTACTTTATACTGATTCTAGTCTTTTTCTTACTCAAGCAAAGTACGCTAAAGACATTCTCATACGGGCAAATATTTTAGACTCTAAACCCGTTGCAACTCCTCTTGCGCCGCATGAGTCCTTTACTGCAGCTGGTATCCCGTATCCAAATCCCACACTTTATCGCTCCTTAGTAGGTGCTTTACAATACCTGACAATTACTCGGACCGACTTATCTTATGCAGTTAATCAACTGTCTCAGTTTCTTCATCAACCAACAGTTGATCATTTTCGGGCCGTTAAACGTCTTCTACGGTACGTTTAAGGCACTCTTTCATTCGGCATCACTTATAGTCGGCCAAATAAAAACATAATCATTGGTTTTTCTGATGCTGATTGGCACGTTGTTTAGATACGCGTCGATCCACATATGGCTATTCAATTTATTTTGGAGGAAATCTTGTTTCTTGGAGTGCTAAAAAGCAACCGACTGTCTCCCGTTCTAGCTGTGAATCTGAATATCGGGCTATGGCTAACACTGCAGCTGAGCTTGTCTGGATAACTCATCTATTGCAAGAATTACATGCCTTACCACCAGATAGACCTACTCTATTGTGTGACAACAAAAGTGCGTTATTCATGACTCAAAATCCAGTCTCCCATAAACGTGCCAAACACATTGACTTGGATTACCACTTTATTAGAGAACTTGTTGGCTCCGGGAAACTCTACACAAAGTTTGTTCCTACCAATCTTCAGGTGGCTGATATTTTTACAAAGTCCGCGCGCTCAATTTGAAGTTTTTCGCTCGATGCTACGTCTTGGACCGCCACCGTTTCGATTGAAGGGGGTATTAAATGAGAATATTTATGTATATTATGTCAATAATTGTAATTATTCCTTTCCTTCAGTTTTGTTCCAATCTCCTAAATTAAAGGAGATAATTTTGTATTCTCTCTACTATTTAAATCAATACAATTCCTCAATATCAGTTGAGGTTGATTCTCATTAGTTGACACATGGCAGCTCGCCGAGCCTCGCCATGACACCGTCCCATTTCGCCGTGCTTCGCCATCAAAGAACTCCTCGTCTGCACAGCGAGGGTTGTGACTGACAAAGAGACGTTATTTTGGGTCCCACTTTTGAATCCAAACAGTAAATTACCGTTTCCTCCCCCCCCCCCCTTTTTTTTTTTTTTTGTTTTTTTAAATAAAACTTAACACACTTTTTTTACACACTATAAATACCATATCATATATACTATTTTTCTCACATAATTCTTAACAAAAAAACTACCAATACTCTCAATATCTCTACATCAAAAAAAAATGTTGCAAAATCCAAACGAAGGCGGGTATTTCACGAACCTCCTCACCTCAAACCCACAACAATACAGGGGTTCGTCAAACCCGTCTACCCCCTCGTCACAAAATTCTAACTCCTCGTCACCACAAATTCCTACATATGGGACGCACTTGCCCCCCGAGGCAATTTACCACAACCAACAATTTTCGTTTCAAGGATTCGCAACTTACCCCCAACAACGATTTTCTCAATCTCAGCCACAGCTTTTTAACCCATCGTCCGTTTTCAGACTTGTTTTTACGCTTTCATACGTTTTTGTCCGTTTTCTTGCGCTTTCGTCTGTTTTCTTACGTTTTCGTCCGTTTTCTTACGTTTTCGCCCATTTACGTCCATTTTCATTCGTTTTCGTTCATTTTCTTACTTTTTCGTTCGTTTTCATACGTTTTCGTTCATTTTCTTACTTTTTCGTTCGTTTTCATACGTTTTTGTCCATTTTTAAATGTTTTCGGCCATTTTCAGACGTTTTCATATGTCTCAGAATATCACAAGTGATGTGATATTCTGAATATCAATATCACAAGTGATGTGATATTCTGAATATCACATGTGATATCACAAATGATATTCTGAATATCACTTGTGATGTGATATTCTGAATATCACTTGTGATTTTCAACTAATGTTTTGTAACATGAAAATCACAAGTGATATTCATAATATCATGAGTGATATTCAGAAAAATCACAAGTGAGATTCTGAATATCACTGAATATCAGTTGTGATATTTAGAGACGTATGAAAACGGACGAAAACGTAAAAAAATGGACGAAAACGTAAGAAAACGGACGAATACGTTGAAAACGGACAAAAATGCAAGAAAATCGCAAGTGATATTAAGAAAATCACAAGTGATACTCTGAACGTATGAAAACGGACGAAAACGTAAGAAAACAGACGAATACGTATGAAAACGGACGAAAACATATGAAAGCGTAAAAACACTTATGAAAACGGACGAAATCATATGAAAAATGGACGAAAATGAAAGAAAACGGACGAAAACGGACGAAAACGTATGAAACGGACGAAAATGGGCGAAAAAGGACAAAAATGTAAGAAAACAAACGAAAACGCAAGAAAAAGGACGAAAACGTATGAAAGTGTAAAAACAAGTCTGAAAACGGACGAAAACGTATGAAAAATGGACGAAAACGAAAGAAAACGGACGGAAACGTATGAAAACAAACAAATACGTAAGAAAACGGACGAAAACGTATGAAAATGGACGAAAATGGGCGAAAACGTAAGAAAACGGACAAAAACGCAAGAAAATGAACGAAAACGTATGAAAGCGTAAAAACACATATGAAAACGTATGAAAAATGGACGAAAACGAAAGAAAACGGACGAAAACGTATGAAAACAAACGACAACGTATGAAAACGGACGAAAATGGGCGAAAACGTAAGAAAACGGACGAAAACGCAAGAAAACAGACGAAAACGTATGAAAACGTAAAAACAAGTCTGAAAACGGACGAAAACGTATAAAAATAGACAAAAACGAAAGAAAACGTATGAAAACGAACGAGAACGTAAGAAAACGGACGAAAACGTATGAAAATGGACGAAAAGGTATGAAAACGAACGAAAACGTAAGAAAATAGACGAAAACGGATGTAAATGGGCGAAAACGTAAGAAAACGGACGAAAACGTATGAAAACAGATGAAAACGTATGAAAGCGAAAAAAAAACGTGAATTAAAAAAAAAAAAAAAAAAAAAAAAAAAAAAAAAAAAAAGAGAATTATAAGAAAGACAAAAAGAAAATAAAAAAAATGAATAAGTTTATATTTTTAATTTTATGTTAATTAACACAATTAGATTAAACTAGATAAATGATAAAGATTTATATCATTTAAACTTTTAGGGAGACAATATCATTTAAACTTTTAAATTTTTAGGGAGACAATATGGACGGACAAAGAGGCGAGTTAAAGCAACGAGTTTATTTATGGTAGCAAAACAGAACACGTCCATGTCTTAAAAAATTCCGTTAAAGTCACCACTCTTTATCAAAAAAAAAAGTAAAAAAAAACACACCTTTCCTTCAAAATCCAATCTCTACCTCTTAATTTTAATCCACACATCCAAAGTCCAAACACTCCCAATCATAATCAGATCCCAATAAAAAATGAATCCAAACATGTTCAATTCCTTATCAGACGATTTAATCCTCAACATCTTCACCAAACTCATCGACGACCCACGCCACTGGTCACGCGCCGCCTGCGCGTGCACCAAATTCTCCTCCCTCATCCGCACCGTCTGCTGGAAAAACAAATGCCAACTCTTAATCCCCGCCGTCGTCTCCGACCTGGTCCCCCCCACGGCGGCGCCGCCTGGCGGCTGGTCGGCCCTCTTCAAGCTCGCGGTGTGCTGTCCTGGCCTTGTTCACGCCGGTGTGCTTCTAGAACATTCGGATTTTGGATTGGAGCGTGAGTTAGGTCCTGATGAGAGTTTTCATGTCTCGAATGGTCCGAATTCGATATCGAATATATCGAATGGTTCGAGTTCGAATTCGGTTGAAAATAGTGAATGTGGGTGGTCATTGTATGATGATTTGTATCTAGATACTGTTTATAACGATATATCGAAATCAAATGTTGAGGTTGTTGAAGTTACGGAAAATGCGAAAAACGATGTCGAAAATGAGGCGTGTAAAAAGAGGAAGGTTTGTAGTAGTGGTAGTAGTAGGTTAAATAAGGCGCATTTAGCGTCTGAGATGTGGAATTTTAGTAGAGAGCAAGGGAACAAGTTGTTCGCGAGTAGGTTTAGAGGCGATTGTTTGTATGTTTGTGATTGGCCTGGTTGTGTGCACACGGAGGAAAAACGGAATTATATGTTGTTTAGAGGTGTTTTTAAGAATTTTAAGATGAGAAGAGTGTGGAGGACGATTAAGGATGGGAATAAGAGTAAGATTGATTTGAATTATGCGTATTGTTCTATTAATGATGTGTGGGATATGCATTCCGCGTTTTGTTTGAGGCCTGCGTATGGGTTTCATGATGACGGTGAGCCGATTGTTAGGGCTTATGTTTGTGAGAATGGGCATGTTTCTGGTGCGTGGACGGATTGACCTTTGTATACTTGAAGGTGTTGGCGTTTTTTGACTGTGGTATGTTGTCGGTTATTGCTTTTGTTGTGCTTGATTATAGATAAGTAGGTTGTTGTTGATTGTTGTAATGTGTTTGATTGTATGTTATGTGCTGATTGCTTTTTGTTATAGCATTATGATATTGTATTCCTCGAAGATTAATTATGGTTTTGGTCCAAACAAAGCAACCGTGTGAGCAATGTTATAAGAAATTTGGTTGTCAAATATTGGATATGGTTTGTTTTAGATATTGAGCTTAGCGTTTATTGATTCACGGTGGTTTTTTGGTGAGCGTATAACCCGAATTATGAAATTAGGAAACACCATTCCTAGCAGTATTCAGGGATTGTTTGGCTATTTGTGTGGTTGAATCCCTTTATAATACGTGTATGGTTGAAGATTTGGTTAAGAAGAAAAATCTTGTGTGTTTCACATAGAACTCGTATTCAAGCAATTAACATATTGACATTTTAAACTGCATTCTGAGTTTGGCACTTTGGCTGTGATATAATTTCAAGTTATATGAGCTTTGACTTCAGGTAAAGCTGTTCTTATATTTAGGCTATATCATATGATCTCTCTGGATCAGTGACAATGGACTTAAGTTTGTTGCTAGTCTAAGAGTTTAAGTCATGACTTTTTAGTTCATTTAAAGGTTAAAGAGTTAAAGCATCACTTGTAATCTGCACTTGGGTTCTTAACCATTAGTAACAACTAGAAAGCTTACTGTTGCTCATTTTATCTCCTCCTGTATTTTGTTCCAACCAAACAACATATATTAATAAATGTTGGAAAGCAATTTAATAGTTAGCTTCAGCCTTCAGGTGAGATTTTTTGAAAGAATAGCCAATTTGAATCTTGTCGTTTTTTCTTTACAAGCCTTTTTACTCACCTTTTCTTTATATGAAGCTATAAGAATTTTTTGTCTGTCAACGGTGTCGATACAAACTTTAAATGCATATATGTTTTAACCAGCCGATACAAACTTTATTGATCAGTGATGGTCCGGCAAGAGTGGGGAAGCGAAACCAACTTTACCAGTTTGGCGGTTTAGCCATCATAATTGATAGATTGATTTGGGTTTTGTTTTAGCTCTAAAGTCATGTGAGTTTTGGTATTAAGGATACCCATTACAGTAGTATAAAATAACTAACAAAGGTATGTATGGGTCAGCATAACCTATTTTAAATCCCACAAAAATTTACACATTTTTGCTGAAAACCTGATTTTACCCAGAACTTAGCTGTCTAACATGCCTAGTGCCTAGTTTGCAAACTCCGGTAGCTTCTCCAATCAATATCTCGTCGCACACAATTCCATCTTTACCCTATGATGAGTCATGTTTTCAAGCTTAGATGATAAATTAAATCACATAAACACTTTGCACCAATGATGTCGTTTTCCAAAGTTTTGATCTTGACAAAGCACTTTAAATCCTACTCCGTATATGACGTAACGTCTAAACTTGTATCTAACGAACAAAAATAATAATAATAATAATGTCCAAAGGCTTGTGATTATCACTTTAAAATATGTGAGGTCTCAAGTTCAATTTTTGCTAGGTGCAAACAACCTTGAAGTGGCTACGTCAACTTTCTGAAAAGAGAGCGTTTTACTTGGTTTGAGTCTGTGTAGTGGTGGGTTCATGTGATTTAGTCGGCAAAAAATTGGAACACATAGTACCAAAAAAGTTCAATGAAATTGACTTATCTCTAAACTTTTTCTCGATCGACAAGAGAACAGGAAAAGTGGAAAACGACATATGACCCACTGAATTTAACTTGTTTGTCAACAAAATCTGATGCTACGGAACTCACTTAGTTCCTACTACGACCAGGTTCATTTGGAATATTTGTGAAAAAAGAACTCGTTTGTGTAAGATAAGCTAATTTATAAGTTGTCCAAAGTGTCGCATCTTGTTTCATTTATTTCAAAAGTTTCAACAAAATTATTTTCTCCTCGAGCAAAGTCAAATGTATATCTCAATCTCTCTCTTTTTCCCAAAATCGCAGTGCAATCTTTCTAAAGGTCTTGTGCAAAAGATCTTTCTAAAAATCTTACTAATCATTTTAATGTCACTTGTCAAGATAAGATATTTGGATCAAAAAAAAGGAACTCGTCTTCGATTTGAAAATTAGCAGACAACGATAAGACCGTGATATGATATGAAGGGAATCTGGTGCCTTGCACATGGTTTGGTAAAATTGCGTACGCAAAGCTCCACCCATTGCCATTTTACCACATCAAATAAATAATAAAACTATGATTATCTAGATACAACAATACGAGACTATCAATATTATTTCTTCTTAGTAGAGGCACTTCCAACGGGTTAAACTTTAACACATCTGCCACATCAGCTTTAACCCTTTCACTTTAACTCACTTTAAAACTCTTTCAATCATAACTTACAATTAACTCACTTTTAACTCAACTATTTTCAAAATCAACCCTTAAACTATAATTAATACTTCATTTAACAACTAACTTTCAAATTCAAAATTCGAATTAACAAAACGAGCGGGATATTTAAAATTTAAAATTTCAAATTCAAATTAAAAAAGGACGGGATATATTTAAAATTTATAAATTCAAATTCAAATTAAAAAAAGGGGCAAATGTCTAGCCTATAAATACCCCACACTTATCACAGTTTTCTCACACACAAACACATTCAAACTTTACATATTCAAGATCGAAACTCAACCTTTAATCACTGCAAATGTCTTTCAAAAAAGATTTCTCCCAACAATTCCCCAGTCCTCCTCGCCAATATTTTTCCCAATAATTTTCAAGTCCACCACATGAAGCAGTCAATACTCCACCGGAAGATATCTTTCCGGTTTTCCAACCAGAAAATGAACCGGTGAACACTCCACCAGTTGTCGAACAAGAACCAAATCCATTTGGTCTAACTGAAGATGAACTCAGACAACTGGATCAAGATGAGGAAGTCCGGCGAGAAATGGAAATACGTGAACTAGAAGAGGAAGCTGCTCGTTTGGAGCAGCAAGCCAGGGATGAAGAAGAACGGAGGAAGAACTGGGAAATGGGTTGGTTATTAAATGATTCCTCTTCGAGTGACGACGGTTGGTTCTCAGATGATTTCATCCATTAATTTGTAGTTTCATTACCGTATCATATCGTAGTTTCATTTGTAGTTTCGTTTTAATTTCCGTATCGTAGTTTAATGTAATTTCTATTTGACGTTTAATGTATTTCTATTTGATGTTTAATGTATTTTAATTTCCTACTTTAGAAAACGTTACAAGTTTTTATAAAACATTACAAGTTTTATAAAAACTTTACAACTCTATTGTCAAGTTCACATACATATTAATATATTACATAAATAAATACATAACATATCCATTTACAAAACTTGAAAAAAAAAAAAAAAAAAAAAAAAAAAAAAATTTGGCATAAAACACAAGGGGCAAAAATGATTTTTTTTTTTTGAATTCAATGGCTACTTTAGGGGGCGAAAGTGATTTTTTTTGTTTTTTTTTGTTTTTTTTTGTTTTTTTTGTTTTTTTTTTCTTCCAACAAGTACCCTTAACGCAACGTTAAGGGGTTAACTCAAACCCTTAACGATGCGTTAACGCAACACCCATTCAAGGGTTAACGTGGCTTTAACGCACCTCTTTTGCCCTTTAACGCACTTGCTGCGTTAGGGTTGAACAACTATTAGTAGAAGCGTCAAATTGATGTCCATAATGACTTTTGAGCTAAAACAGACAATTATTTTAGTGCAAGGTCGAATAAGTTGCATTGGGGCTCATCCAGGATCATTTGTTATCCATTTTTTTTAAGTCAGGTAACTATCTCAATATATATATATATATACTAGACTTCAAAGCCCGCCCAATGGGCGGGCATGACTTGTAATTATAATTTGGTTGGTTTTAGTTATTCTAAAGTTGTTTTTAAGGATGTTTGTTTTATTGCATTTTTTAATATCATAATTATAAGATGTTAGATGTTTTTTTTCCCATTACGGTTTATTCGTGAATTATCGATGGAATATTTTTTTATAGTGAAAGAGGCGGTAAATTTACATTTTATAGCGAAAGAGGCGTATAAAGTTAGTAACATACTATTGTTATGCCATGGATTTAAAATAAATAAATGAAAAGATATAAATGGTTAAAATTATAAACATCTCATGCGTAAGTAGCAAAGTCTCATATCAAAAGTAATGAGGCTAATTTATTAAAAAATTAAAACTTAAATGTTTATTTAAAATAATGTAAAATGATAACATGGGAAATCGTGTTCCATTTGTTCATGTTTCATCCTCGCTATCATCATCACTGGTTGTTTCATAATCAGTGGATCCGTCATTGATAAAGTTGCTTACATCGTCGTCGTTAGAGTCATAACTGACACTATACGCGGTTGAATTGATTTCCCATGTTTCTTCGTCAACATCGCCGATGTGGATGCTTAAAAAAAAAAAAAATACATTATTGAACTTATAATTTTTGTTACGATATATTGATGATTCTTAACCAATTATTGATTGTTTTATTTTGTTATGGTATTAGGCTGTGTTTGTTTATTAAGGCAAATGTATTTGAGTAGCATGCAAGTGGTATAGCTTACTCATGAAAGTTAGCCTACCCTTGATCATTTCATGCATTTAATTTTCTTACTCTCTTCAAAGTAGCCATGATTACTTTTCAATGTATTTAAAATATGTATAGAGTGTTGCATTAACAAAATAGGTAAAAGTTGCTTTAAATTTATACTGAGTAACCATTTAATAAGACAATGTATATTGGGCTTTAATCTCCCAGTTAGTTAAAAAAACAAACACACGCATCACCTTACCTTCACCCGATAATTACCTGCGTTCATAAAAGGTTTTTTTTTTTTTTTTTTTTTTTTTTTTTTTTTTTTTTTTGGAACATTTATAAACATGGTATGAATATTGAGTTACTTTAAGATTACGTGTCTCTGTATATTATTGATTTAAGGTTTAAGTTGTTAATTAATACTACGTATAATATAATAATGTAATTAAAATAAGTTTTTTTTGCAGATCAAGTACTGGTTGTAATTAGATTTAATGTTTAATTGTAAGATTTTAATATTGCATGTTGGATACCTTGCTTAGTTTAAAAAACCCCAAATGTTGTAGTGGGTCAGTTAAACCTGAAATTAGGCAGTTTTTATATATGGTAAGTGGTTTGTTTATGCATTTAAGTCATTTTTATATGTGATTGATAGATTGTGGTAGACATCATTTTATTTTTGGATTTTTAATTATCTTTTGTATATCACAAAGTAAATATAGTAATCTTTTTGTTGTATTTCATTTTGGTATAATGAGGATCTCTAGCGTTTTTTATGTGTGGCATATTAGTTGATTAGTTTGTTAGGTTTTATAGTGGTTATTCGGTTGTTAAAAGACTTTAAGAGTACTAAGTTAAAAAGCGCAGTACTAACGTGACAATTAGTATTGATGGAAGTTGAATGTTGCTAAGAAGCTTTAACAGTACTAAGTTAAAAGGATTCAAAGTAGAGTGGCTTACTGATGGAATTTGATTGTTGCTAAAAAACTTTAACAGTACTAAGTTAAAAGGATTCAAAGTAGAATGGCTTCATCATCTTCAAATACTGATTCAAAGAAACAAAAACGTGAAAGAGATCCTCCTCATCCTTCTATGCCTTCAAAATACCAAATCTTTGGCATCTCCGAAGCTATTTGGAAAAAATGTAAGTCTGGTCAATTTGGAACAGAAAAAACTCTTATTGAACTTTATAATAACCGTATAAAAAAGCTTGAAGAAAAAAACAAAGAAGATGAAGAGATTATATTGATGCATCAAAAGAAGATTGAAGATCGTAATAAAGTGATAGAAGAAAACCGACAGAAAATTGTTGAAGTTTATAAAAGTATTGAATATTACCAATCTATTTAAAATGTATGTACTATGAAATATGACAAAATGTAATGTTGGAATATTTTGTAAGCTTGATTTCTGCTACTATAATGCAATATTATGTTAGTTTGTAAAGTTATTCAATTTTCTTTTCATAGAAAGTTTGAACGCAAGAGTCATGTTATTCTGAAATTGAAAGGGGACACAAGAGTCCTTTGTACTGATATCAACAATACGTATATTTTTGTTTCCGTTTGGTATTACATAAAAATGAAAAATAAGGGGAGTAATTTTGGTTCAGCACATGCCGGTGCAGCATGTTTTGTTTTCGTTTGATATCACTATTTCCTCCTTTCTTATTCACATGAATATGAAGCATTTTATCTTCTTTCACGCAAGAAGCACACAAGTGTCTCCAACTTAAACATGAATAGCTTTTATTAATTAATACCATTTTTTTTAGTTATGGTATTGGTTCTCATTCTTGAAAAGTTACTTGCAATACCATACCTAATAAAAGAGTGGTTTGAATTTATAAAGGCAAGTATGTTTAAAGATAGAGATATTTTACAAAATGCTTCATGCTCATGTGAAGAGGAATCGAGGGAGTGAGAAGAAAGGAAATAAAAAGGAATCGAGACAGAGTAAGGAGATAATTGAAGTCTGTTATGAGTTACTGTGGATCAAGGTAATTTTTAATTGTTTTGAATTATCTTAATCCTTTGGTGGGGTTGATGCATATGTTTTGTTTGGCTGTTATTTCATACATGTTGTACTGGTGTTCGTTATTACAATAGTATTTGAGTGTGTATTTGAAGGACTGGTTCGTGTTTTCATCTTTGCTAAATGTCTTGTGTTTTTGGAATGGTTGCAGAACAATGACAACACAATTCATCACGAATTATAATCATGTGGAAAATATGGGAACATTGGTAGGTATTTATGGAATTATATTCCCATAATAATCTTCTTATACACGTTCTTTGAGTTTGTTTGTTCATGTGTTTGTTTATTTTTTGTAAAACCATAGGTACTGCCTGATTACTATCATATTAACTACTACAACAATAATGACTATGTGTACCTGATTAATAATAATCGGGTTAAAAGGAAAGTTTTTATTTGTCGGAAAAGAGGTAGCGAAGAATGGAGTATATCTGGTGCAAGGTGGGATAATTTCATAGAGCAAAGCGGTTATTTGAATATTAGGACTTTGCATTTGATAAAGGAGGCTGCAGACACCTTTTTTGTTACAGCGTATGATGCAGATGGACGGGAGAGCGGTGGTTATGGGAGAATTCATACACGGAACAGGCTGGTTAGGTGCATTGCTGAAGTTGGGGTTGATCGAAGTTCATCACCGGTAAAGTTATGTTATAATTGTATATATGTAAAATTTATGGAATTTATAAAGCTTGTTTTAATACTTTTGAATTTTGTTTGATTAGTGGTTTCCTGTGGAGTTCCTTCAAGGCGTTGAACGCAATGATTTTGTGATTGAATTTTCCGATTCTGAAATATATGTAGTTGCAGAGCAGAGTGTTATTTCTGGGACTTTGGATAGCGTTGGTTTCCAGTTTAATGTTCACTGGAATACGGTTGTTCATCGTGCAAATCTAATGGTTGGTGAGCGAGTTATGTTGACCAAAAAGACTGGTATGCGATTGGCATTGATGAGGTTTGATAATGATGGTTTTCAGCTCATACATGAACATCATTACCCCACACGTCTTGCATTTGTTCAAGGGCATGATGCAAATGAGCCAGGTAGTATTACGTTTTTTTTAAATATATATTCAATTTTACATGTTAATTTGAGGTGAATCAGTTGTATTTGTTTGTGAATATGTAACGTTTATGGTGAATCAGTTGTATTCGTTAGTGAATATGTAACATTTACTTTGTTGTTGATATTCGTTAGATGTAAGGTTGGTACACGGGTGTAATTAGTTCCAACATGGAGTGCACTTGTCTGAAGAGAATACTTTCTACCAAAGGCTTTTCCCGTTTGTGGTCGATTCCGGAAGAATGGTAAGGGTTGTCTCTTTATATACATTATGTAGTTTGAAATTTTTAATAGTTATTTAATAGTAAAAGAGTTGAAGTTATTAAGTTGTTGTAATTGCTTTCAGACTATACCAAGTGGTTTTGTTTCTGATAACAATTTGCATCGATTTACCCATGCGCTTCTAAGGAGGATGGACAGTGAACGCCGTGTAGTCATGAAATTTGAGCGTCATGCTGATAGGCCATGGAGAAACGATCATATGAACTTTAGGACAAATTGGAGGACCTTGGCCGAAGATTTCCAGTTTCCAATGAACAAAATGATCAGATTCCAGATGGTTGGAACAACAGTCGATCCGGATTTTGAAGTTCAGTTGTTTAATGGGCCTATTCCGTATGTTAAAGTGCAGTTGTCACTTAAGTAGTGTTTTATGGACCTATATTGAATTTGGGATAAATTGATTGTAATTACATGCTTCAGGATTGTATGGCTTTTGTAGACAATATGGTTATGTCCGTGTAAAACCGCATCAAGGTTGGCTTGATAACCCCGTTTTATGTGTATGATATTTCTTTTTTGTGTAACTGTGCATGTTCAAGAAGTTAAAGGATTATTGATTTATTTTTCTATTTTTTTATTTTTTTTTAATTTGTTTTTATTTTTTTTATTTTTTTTAAGTTAAGGATTCATATAAACTTCCATTATACATTTGGCTGCTAAATATATAATAACACCTTCAACACTGGCAGTACCTTCAACACTGGCAGTACGTTTTATCAAGTTAGAGTGTTTTTTATTTTTTTATTTTGAACATTGGTTTTCTGTAATGACATTAAAACATTAAAATCAAGTATGCTATTGTAACGTAACAAAATAAAAGTTTTATCAGGTTAGGATGTACTTTGATTCCACATTCTTTAGCGGATTCAATTATCGGGTCAACATTATTAACGCCTAATGTGTTTACATCGTATTCTTAAACATAAATCCCAAAACAAAAATGCATCTAGTTTATGTATGAATCTTAACCTATATGTTAACATTAATCACAAAGTATTGATCAAATTCACCAAGTACTATTCTACATAACATAGTGGCATAACCTTAATGCACATATTCAAACTCTCAATAGTCAAACTAATATTCACACATTTATTCTTAGCCTCAATAAACTCATTTACCGAACTTAACGACGGAACCGCAACCGATTGCAACTTCCTATTACTATCGGAAATACTCAATTTAAGCGTTTCGAAAATGGATAAAAGATACCTTAAATCATAAGCAGCTAAAATGAAACCCTGATAATGAACTTTACAACCCTATTCAATTTCTGATTCATTTGATCTACAAAAGCGACTAAGATGATGTAGTGGCATATATACAAAAGTGCCTAACATGTGGCATGCCAATATAAACCAAATCTAACTACTAATCTAATTTAGGGTGTTGAAGCAAAAGAGTATGCCAAATGCAAGTCATCGTAAGTGAAAGTTTAAAAGTCTTCAGAGTCAATGTCGTCTTCATCTCGAGCAACATCAACTTCTTCATTCCTGACTTCTGCATTCTCAAATCCACCATCTTCTTCCAAAAGTTTCTTAGCAGCTTATCTTTCTTTTTTCACCTTTTCATCTTGTTCCTCTTTTCGTTGCCAATTTCTCATTCTCTTGGCTAATTGTTCAGAAATCAACCAATCATAAACAGAACTTATGGTCTATGTTTCATCGTCATTTTTAGAATCCTCAACTTCTAATAAATGAATAAATATAAATCAAACACAGTTGTTAGATACCATATCGTTTTTACCATTAATTTCATCATGTTAACAAAGTACCTTCAGATGTTTCTTCTGCTTGAAATATTTCTGCAGGTGATTGGTTTTCATTGGACAACACCTCATTTCCTTCCTGTTTGGGCTGCTTGCTACAAAAAAAATCAAACACATTCAGTTACTAAATATGTAGGATAACAGATAATGTAAAGATTTTAACATACTTTGGTTGATCTTCTTGATGGTCTTCAATATCTGCAACTTGTAGTGTTCTTTTCCTTGTAAATGACATTTTTTTTATCAGCAGTACCTTCAGTTTAGGATTGTTTTTTTTAAAATAAAATTACAAATATGATCATCAAATGGTGTTTATATAAAAATTTATAATCGATATGACAGATGAACAGTTTAGCCGTATTTCACATTGGAAAGTGTATATGTGAAGAGTCAAGTTGGGAATATAATGATGATCCTTGAACTTCTTTTGTAATTATGATAAGTATTATGGTTTTTTAAATTAGTAAACTTTTACCATTATCATCAATATCGAATGAAATATTTAAAAGTTTGATATCTTTCAATCTTCTAAATATATAGAATGATTTTTGCTTGAATTATATTTTTGTCTGTTATGAAATTTTAAATTAAAAACCACACTTGTTTGTGTATAAACATTTAAAAAAAGTTGTTAGAATTGATGACTTATAAAACAATGGAATACGTATATTTAAAGTGACAATGCGTTTTAATGTAACTCTTATGAACTGGTTATAATATCAGTACCAAGTCGTGAGTGTAGCATCACAAAATTAAAATACATATTGGCGACAACTCAGCAGTACAACATATCATATACGTATTGTTGATACCAGTACAAAGTACTATTATGTCTCCTTTTAATTTCCGAATAACATTACCCTTGTGTGCAAACACGCTATGGAAAAGAAAATTAAATAATTTTACAAACCAACATAATATTGCATTATAGTAGCAAAATTAAGATTTACAAAATATTCCAACATTACATATTGTCATATCTCATAGTACATACATTTTAAATAGATTAGTAATCTTCAATACTTATAAAAAATGTGGTTATAGTACATACATTTTAAACATTTCAGAAATACCAACAATACTATTTTAAAGTTTAACATACATGTAGTATAAATATATTTGTACACAATAAAAACATGTAGCCAAAGGAGTTGCTCACATGTTACATGATGCAAAATGAAGGGGTTGGGTAACGGAACTGGGGTTTTTCTACAAATTGTTCCAAATTGGTGCAATTAATCACACCCATGGTTCATTGGGTTTCCCCATTCAATCGGTACACATTCATATACACTGTTTTAATTCACGTCACAGTCCTTTTCCACCAGTACGTGAATTCCAATTCCTCTCATCAATTCTGTGTGAACGCCACACGTCTCGAATTAAATTCAAGTTTTGATGATGAGAAGATACTTCCAAACAATTCACCTTATTCTCTTCTCCAGGGACTGTGTCTCTTCCTTTCAAACTGATCATATATCATCTGTATTAGATTTTGAGCTACTTCAGAATTTTCTTCATATTTGAGCTTTAAAGAAATCATCATTGCACGTTACACCCATATCCCGATAAGGTACTAGTTATGTAAATAATATGTATTGTATATTATAAGTCTTGTGATATTAGTTAGCTAAATAGATAAATGTGAGGGCAATATAGAAAGAATAGAACTAGAAGGGCTAAGATTGCCATTTGGGCAAAGTTCATTAATTATATAACTATGCCTAGATAATTTTAGAAATGTCCAGGACTTTCTTTTGGTATCTCTTTGTGAAGATCGGTTAATTATAAGAGGAAAAGAGGAGGGAAGATCAAGATTCTAATTAAGCTTAATCTTCCATTGTGAAGTGATCAAAGAAGCCTTGAAAACCTTTAATTGTTGTCCTTTCATCAAGTAAGTGATTTCCCCAAATTATGAAATTAGGGTTCTTGAAGTGAAAATTGAGTATGATAAGTTAAGGTTGATAATTTATGAATTGTTAGTTATTTAGCCTAATTTGAGATGATTGTGATATAGGAATCAAGTTGAAAGTTGGAAGTCATTGCTAGTGAAGTTGTAGATTGAGAATCAAGGTAAGTATATTGGCTATAACATGTTCTTGTTAGCTTTATCATATTCTTGGTATGATAATGGTTGATGTTTGTTAGCTTTATCATGTTTAATTACATGGTAATGGTGAAGGATAGGGTATAGGGTGCGTTAGCTAGTTATGGATCCATCACTAGGTGTAGCTTAGTTAGTCGTTGGGCTAACTATGGGATGAGGTTCAACCTTAATGGGTTGATCGTGTTTAGGTCGACTATGTCGATGCGAGGTAAGTGCCCCTATATCGCTAGCTTAACTAGTGGTTAGACTAGTTATGGTTATATATGATGTTTAGCTTGTTATGCTGTGTACTTACTAAGCGTTTTGCTTACGTGTTTAGTTGTGATGTTTTTCTTGATAGGTATCGAAGGATCGAGCAAAGGTAAGGATAAGGTGTAAGTGATTATGTAGTAGAAGACCGTACTCTTTTGGACCAAGCATATTGAAGTTGGAAGCCCCAAGTGTTCTTTTGTGTCGTGGGTACACTTCTTTTTATATGGTCATTTTGTTAGTTCACGGTCTTGTGTTTATATGGTGTCTAAGTTAGAACTTGTATGGTTTAAGTACTCATTAAAGGGTGTTTGGTAAAAGCATGTTTCTACCCATTTTGAGATGTTAATGGGTCATGTATGCTTGGAACGCTTTTGATATGTTAAGTTAATGGTTAAGGTCAAGTTATTTGTGAATTGGTTGTAGTATAAATGGTTTTGTAGTGTAATGGGTCATTTGAGTATTTGTGCATAACCCGTCCAATTTTGAGATACTAATTCGGTTGATCAAACGGGTGATGTTTTTGCATGAAATTAATCTTACGGACATACTAAAGGATTCTGGAAAGTTTCGTCAAGTTTCGAGTCCGGGAGGTCGGGTTTCCAGCCGAGGATTTTGGTTATGCATATTTTGATTAGTAGGTCTGTCCAGGAATTCTATGGTGCAGGGTAGATACGTCGCATCTCCTTTGAGATACGGCGTAATAGGTGATGCGGCGCATCTCCTTTTAGGATATGGCGCATCGTAGCTATTTTCTTGAAATTGTCTGTCTCTATGGGTCGATGCGGCGTATCTAATCCAATAGATGCGGCGTATCCGAGTTTAGGATAATACGGCGTATCACTTCAGATTGATACGGCGTATTGTCTCTCAGTTTAGATGCGGCGTATCCCTGAAATGGATACGGCGTATCCTGGTCTCAGAAGGGTTGTCCGGTTGTGTTAGAAAATTGAGTGAAATGTTTTGAAGGGTCTTCGATTATATGTTCTTGCAAGCATGTTTAGAAGGTCAAATGTCATATGTTCTGGTCATTAAATAAAGAAATTGTATGAGTCCGTTTCAGTCATTCGTTTCCGCGTATAAAGTCAAAATTTTTGGTATAAGTGGTCACGGGGCGTTACAACTTGGTATCAGAGCTTCGGTCTAAGAGATTTAGGATTTCCCCTTAGGATTTCCTAGACTTAGGCCTTGTGTAGACGCGTTTAGTATCGGTGTTTGTTATTTGTGTATTGTTTGGGTGATTTCGGGAACACATATGTTAAGTATTTTTATGACTACGCCTGGCCACCGTAGTGATAAAAATATGACACATATGTGAGATTGAAATCATGTAGGCTATACATGGATGATAAACTCTAGGGTGTTAGTATAAGGATAGATAAGTCATTCATGCATTGATTATGTATATGATTTTGTTTAATAGTGTGAATTGTTAAATTTCAGTTTAGTAGAAAAGATGGCGGCTATTCGAAATAAGGAGGTGTTAAGGACGACCTCCTCCCGCCATGATGATGATGATTCAAATGATGAGGGAAATTCTAGTAGTGTCAAGACAATACCACTACCGGAAAATCTTGACCCTAAAAGTTTTACGAAAGATGAGTTGAAAGAATTGGACGTTTTGGTGACTAATAGAGTAGGAAGGGCTATCGAAAATGTTATGCCCTATTATGTCGACAAAACAACCGAGAATTTGAGAAAGATAATTCAAGAAGAGATTGAGAAGCTTAAGAAGAGTGGGGAATTAGTGAATGACTCGAATGCTAGACCCGGTGTAGGGAAGGAAAAATCCACTTATCGAGACTTTACTGCTTGTGCTCCACCCACATTTACGGGGACTCTCGATCCGTTAAAGAGTTCTAGATGGATTACTGATATAGAAGGGGCTTTCCGTACGAGTCGTTGTGTAGAAGAGGATAAGGTGAACTTTGCTACTAATTACCTTCGTGAACGGGCTAAAGTATGGTGGGAAGGCAAGGCAAACGAGAAAGGTAGTGCTTGGAGAGAATCGTGCACGTGGGATCAATTTAAGGAAGTGTTCATGAAAGAGTATGCTCCCGCGGAGGAAATTGATAAAATAAGAGAACCTTTCCATTCTCTTGTGCAAACTGATGAATCGGTGAATGAGTTGTGGGGAAAGTTTTGCGACATGGTACAATATTGCCCGGAGTATCTTAATAACGAGAGGCTTAAAGTTGACAAATTTCAAAGGATGCTCAAGGATGAAATTCGTACAATAGTGTCACCTTTCAAGTGCGCCGACATGGAGGATCTTCTAAGCAGGGCACGTACTCGTGAAGCAGATTTGGATAGAATGAAAGGCAAAGAGAAGAAGGACTTGAAAAGGAAGCAAGATCATCCATCAACATTTAGTAAGCGAGGCAGGTTCGATTTCGCAAGAAAGGACAACGCGGGAAAGTTACCTCCTAAGTGTAATAGGTGCAGTAAGAACCATATGGGAGAATGTAAATCCGGGATGAAGGGATGTTATAAATGTGGGGATACTAGCCATATTAGCAAGGATTGCACCAAGCCTTTGGTAATATGTTATGGGTGCAACGAAGAAGGACATAAGATAAGTGAGTGTCCTAAGGTCAATCCTAAGCAAACAAAGCCGTTTAAACCGATTAAAGGAGAAAAGGTTGAGGTTCCGCGGCCTACAGCTCGTGTTTATCAGATGAGTGCCGAAGAAGCAAAGTCGAGTTCAGATGTTGTCGCAGGTATAATTCTCGTTAATTCTAAACCCGCTCGTGTTTTGTATGACTCTGGTGCAAGCGTGTCCTTTGTATCTTATAACTTTAGTAAAGAATTGTCCACCCCGTTAGATAAGCTTCCAATACCTATAGAAGTTGAAATCGCCGATAGTAAAGTTGTGGTAGTGTCAAATGTGTATCGTGACGTAGAAATAGAGATCGATGAGAATGTTTTTAGGATCGATTTAATCCCTATAATGCTTGGAGAGTTTGATATTATTGTTGGCATGGATTGGCTTAGCAACCACAATGCCGCCATTCTATGCAAACAAAAGATCGTTAGAGTGGTGAATCCTAGTGGTCGAGAAATGATGATTTACGGTGATAAAAGGAAAGGCGAGTTAAAATTATGTTCCGTAATGAAGGCTAGGAGATACTTATCACGTGGTTGTCTCGCTTTTATGGCACACGTGGTAGATACGAGTTTTGAGAAGAGAAGTATCGACGATGTTCCGATTGTCAATGAATTCCGTGATGTATTTCCGGAAGATTTGCCGGGTATTCCGCCCGACAGACAAGTTGAGTTCCGTATTGATCTTGTTCCGGGTGCTACTCCTATTGCTAAAACTCCTTATCGTCTTGCTCCATCCGAAATGAAGGAGTTAATGAGTCAACTCCAAGAGTTACTTGACAAGGGTTTTATTCGCCCTAGTAGCTCACCGTGGGGAGCTCCGATTCTGTTCGTTAAAAAGAAAGACGGTAGTATGCGGATGTGCATTGATTACCGTGAATTGAACAAAGTCACGGTGAAAAATGTATACCCATTACCAAGAATTGATGACCTCTTTGATCAACTTCAAGGTGCGCGATGGTTTTCAAAGATCGATCTCCGTTCGGGTTATCACCAATTGAAGGTTCGGGAAGAAGACATTCCCAAGACGGCCTTTAGGACCCGTTATGGACATTACGAGTTTACGGTTATGCCTTTTGGTCTCACGAACGCGCCTGTGGTTTTCATGGATCTCATGAACCGTGTATGTAGACCGATGTTGGATAAATTCGTTATAGTGTTCATCGATGATATCCTTATCTATTCTAAGAGTAAGGAAGAACATGAACTTCATCTTCGAGAAATACTTGAAACGTTGAGAAAAGAAAGATTGTATGCTAAGTTCTCAAAGTGCGAATTCTGGTTGCAAGAAGTTCAGTTCCTTGGTCATGTTATTAATCCCGATGGTATTAAAGTTGATCCGTCAAAGGTTGAGGCCGTGATGAATTGGCAAGCGCCGAAGAACGTTGGTGAAATTCAAAGTTTTCTAGGACTCGCGGGTTATTATAGACGGTTTATTCAAGATTTCTCCAAAATTTCATCTTCGTTAACCGAACTCACCAAGAAGAATGTTCCTTTTGTGTGGGGCGAGAAGCAAGAAGAAGCCTTCCGTACTTTACGAAAGAGGTTGTGTGAAGCACCGATCTTAGTGTTACCGGAGGGGACCGAAGACATGGTGGTCTATAGTGATGCATCTTATTCCGGCCTTGGATGTGTTCTTATGCAAAGGGGTAAGGTGATTGCTTACGCTTCAAGACAACTAAAGAAGCACGAAGAGAAATATCCGACTCATGATCTTGAATTTGCGGCCGTAATCTTTGCCTTGAAGATTTGGAGGCATTATCTATATGGTGTGAAGTTCATAATTTACACTGACCATAGAAGTCTTCAGTATTTCCTTGATAAGAAAGATCCGAATATGAGGCAACGTAGGTGGTTAGATTTGCTGAAAGATTATGATTGTGAAATTCGCTACCATCCGGGTAAGGCGAATGTTGTAGCAGATGCGCTAAGTCGTCAGGGCCGAAGTGATGTTACTCGGATTCACTCCTTGAGAATGATTATCACATCTGATCTTTTCGACAGAATTAAATTAGCTCAGGAGGAAGCGTTAAAAGAAGAGAATCAAGAGAAAGAACGTATCACTTCTCACATTCCTCATCTCGAAGAAGACAGTCGAGGGATTAAGACGCGATATGGAAGGGTTTATATTCCTTTTCGAAGCAACATTAAAGAATTACTCATGGAAGAAGCCCATAAGTCGAAGTATTCTATTCATCCGGTAGCTACAAAAATGTACCTTGATTTGAAAAGAAACTATTGGTGGCCGGGTATGAAAAGAGATTGTGTGAAGTACGTGGAAAGATGTTTAACTTGTTTGAAGGTGAAAGCCGAACACTAAAAGCCGTATGGAAAAGTGCAACCCTTAGACATTCCAGTTTGGAAGTGGGAGAATATTACTATGGACTTCATCACGAAATTGCCAAAGACGAAAAAGAAGAATGATACCATTTGAGTAGTAGTCGATCGTTTGACTAAGAGTGCACATTTTATTCCGATTAGGGAGAATATGCCGGTTCATAAGTTAGCGAAAGTTTATGTTAATGAGATAGTCGCGCGTCATGGGGTACCTATATCTATAGTCTCCGATAGAGACGGACGTTTCACTTCAATTTTTTTTCAAGATTTCCAAGAAGAGTTAGGTACGAAACTTCATATGAGCACGACTGTAAGATCCTGTGAAAAACCCTTGTAATCAATCTCAGTGATTAATAATAATCTCGTATTACTGTTTCCTAACGCCTATTTTTGCTAGAAATTTAAACTTTCCGTTATTGTTATTAGTAGCCATGCATTAGATATATATATATATATATATATTACACATCGACACTAGGAATTATATCTCCTACGCAACAACACATTTACACAACAACAAGTAATTATATTCGACGAGTTCATTCACTACACTTAATCAAAGTTAATATCACCTACATCTATTTAACTAAAACATTAAACCCTAATAACACTAACAATCATCTTAATCCTAAATTATCACTACAAACCAACCGGACCCTTAATTTTCTCGGCCCAACAACTATCTCTCAACCTTATTATCCAAAAGCCCATAGAGCTAGCCAACTGCCAACCCAATTAAACATCACAGCCTACTCGACACTTACTTGAATTGTTGTGTATCTTTGTTTTCCATTCTTTCTACCCGGTCAATACAACATATAATCAAACACTCTCATGCAAAGCTTAAAGCTCGAACATAACAGTTAGCCAATAAAAACCCAACTCAAATTTCATAACCCATCATCCCCACGACATCAAGGATATCTCATTAGCCACCTTCATTGTTTCTCATTTTGATTTGTTCTTATTAACCGCTCGCTACCCACTCCTAAGGACTCGACATATTTATTTATACCAAGCACGACATTCATTTAGTATTACACATTCAAACGTACCATGTAATTAACTAACGCAATATCAAAAACCCAACTAGAGATGGCAATTAGTAACTCAATGCTCAACATGTCTTTGGTTGTCCTAAGTTCGAACCCAACATACCCTTAACAACTTATACGCAAAACAACAAACGACCTACTAATTATATTATCAACTAAATAGGATACTCCATATACCAAAATAAAAGAGAAATATGACTTGTAGCTAATAACTAAAACTTGTAATAATATGTGGTAATCGAATGAGGCAAGAAAGCATGCAAATACTAACAGCCAAAATCCCACCCAACCTCACATGTTTTACACTTAGACTAATCTATTATCACACAAGTGTCCTCAACATACAGTGGGTTCTAATCATTGGTCAAGAAGTCAAACTAAAGGTAGATATTTTGCTTATATAAACCCCCTTCCATTCGACCAATTCCATCACCCATCATTATCTTTCAACGTCACTATATTCCTTAAAGACTAAAATCACTTTCTGTCGTGCATGTTGGAAGCAAACCCAATCCAGTCAAGCCTTATAAGAACCCTTATAACTCACTAGCCTTTCATTGTACTTCATTCGAACCCCACCATCTCCTCCACACCCATTTTACTATCCAAATACCCTCATTTAAAACTACACTTGTTCGACCAAGGAACTTAACCAGTCAGGAGTAAAGGAGTTTGAAGCAAGTGGGATTATTTTCATTTTGTGTTTCATTCGACAAACATTAAGTCTCCACCACCTTTCTCAAAGGTGTTGTAAGTTTTCTCGTTCTCTTGTAAACATATATCACATACTCGCATGCATGCACATTTCATGCTATATTTCGAAACATGTCTATTTTACTTCAAACATATCACACAGTCACGACCTTTCTCACCGTCAACACGAGAGCACGACCTTGCATCATTTTGTTAAACATTAGACCCAACATGGTAACTTGTCATCATTATACTCGAAAATGTAAATAATCGTTACATGCAACCCAATATGAACTACGCTATAAATAACATAAGTACAAATTAAAACATTGCTACGAAAGTATATGAATGAAAAACAGTCCCTAGGTGGCCTCTAAAATAACCGCGTATCTCACTAAGTAATGTAATGACCATATTCGACGATACACGACTTAACATACCATGCAACTATCGGCCCTTTTCATTTAGACAACCTTCGAACAAGCACACATTTCGACCTTAAAAATGAAATATTTTAACTCTTACTCGATCGGAATATGTAGAAAACAAAAGAGAATCCAACTAATTGTTTAAACTAAGAAAAGAACCATTCGACATCACCAACTAGAGACATGTTTATTTCGAAATCCACAAATGTAACCTCTATATATTTTTACTCCACTCGACCATACACTTGAGAAACAATCTATTTCATGTTCTGAGATCCCTCCCATAACCCCGTTTCGACACTCAAAATAATTCCTTTTTAATGTTACTCGACAAGTGCAAGAACTTAGAAAATTACATGGCATATTTTACAAAATTTCCCCATTCGACCAGCCCAAAAACCTTCATTATATTTTCGAAATCTCGTATATAATATATCTATATTTTTATATCACTCAAATGACAAGCTAGCAAACTACATTTTTCCTGTTTTGAGTTCGACTTCATGGACTCGTTAACACGCCCAAAATAATCCATTTTGATCGACCCTCGTTAGGAGTTAGCAACCAATTATTTTCAGAAAAATTACATAACCTTCGGTTTGGGCCAAAGTCAAGCCCAACAAGGATTTTTGATAATCAGGTCCAACAGGCCCATATGATATATTTTTAGAATCCTAAAAATAGCCCAAATCTAAGCCCAAAACAGTTTTCACGCCCTCGCCTCCAAATTTGTTAACGGACCTTAAACCAAATCGTTACTCGGCCCAATAAGGTAAAAATAATTTCATTTTTGGAATAAACACTTGAAATAAGTTAAAATAAACTTAATAAAGTTATAGAAATTTTCAGAATATTTTTCCCGTCATTTTTATGCAAAAAGGACTAAAAATGTAACGCGACTTAACCGAAAAGGACTAAAACTGCCAAACCTGGAAACTAAGGGACTAAAGCTGTGAAAACAGTTGTAAAGGACTGAAATTGACATATTATTGAACTTCAAGCCTTATATGGACTATTGGACTATTATTGGACTGATATTGGACTATGGACTGAATAAGGACTAACGACGTAACGCGAACCACGGTTAGGGTAGAACATGTAAAATCTGGAAAGACCAAGGAACAACT
The DNA here is from genome assembly GCA_021014915.2 of Artemisia tridentata subsp. tridentata. Taxonomy (NCBI): domain Eukaryota; kingdom Viridiplantae; phylum Streptophyta; class Magnoliopsida; order Asterales; family Asteraceae; genus Artemisia; species Artemisia tridentata. The sequence continues at coordinate 110,400,849 of CP139507.1, forward strand.
ATTATAACTTGTCATTCTTATCTTATTTTTCATTTTTGCACCATATCTTTACTTCATATACATATTTGCATTATATTTGCATATTAGTTAATAGCGATAGAAATATTTCATAGTGATATTTTATTTACTCATTGAAGATACGATCTTTCGAGAGTACGAGCATCATAAGTATATAACACCTTCATTCTCAACGATTAGATCGTTGAATCATCATCATCCACTACTCATACATATACACACACTAGAAATTAGAAAGATTCTCAGTTATTTATATATTTACCAGGTTCTATATCGAAGTTATTATAATCATCTCTGAATTTATTTTCATCATCATCGATAGCGCTTAAGGTGAGTCATGGCCTCACTTTTTAAACTCTTTATACTTTTTAAAACTCCGTGAGGGGGATACATGCTATAAATTAATCACAAGTATTTTTCTGTATGCTACCTGACCTGATATATGCCTAAGTTACCTTATTGCCACAAGACCCTTTATCATGAGCCATTAATCACTGCGGTGAACGCGAATATAATGAATAGATCTATTAAGGACTGACAACCTATCCCACTAATACTAGGACGGAATGCTTTTTGCTAGTCGTATTAGTCGCGATACATTATATTTGAGAAAAATAGGAATTGGCAAATCACCTATTACTCGAGGGCAAAATTTTCATCATTAATTTGGTGATCACCTCCGTTTATGCGGTACTTTGTTAACGTTTGCGTGTCATGAGACTTAGGGCAATATATGAACTGCGATATCAATTTTTAAACTGATTGTATCTCAAAATACAATCTTACTTGTGAATCAAACTGATATTTAAACTTACAAACTCCATGATTTCACTCAACATTATGTTGACTTTTAAGCACGTATCTCAGGGAATTAGAGGAGCACGGCAAGGCATGGAGCAGGCATACCCTATCTTCAATAAATGGTGTAAAATAAAGTTGTAATCCAGTTAAAATAATGTTTCCTTGAAGAAACCCTAGCACTCTGATGTAATGTTTTATAACTGGATTTGTATTATGGACCTATGTAAATAAAAAAATGCCGTCTTAGGCTGTTTTCTTATGATTTTGTTTTCGATCCTCACCGTAACACCCAGATTAACTTTCCGCTGCTATGTTTAAAAATTTGGGGGTGTTACAGTTTGGCATCAGAGCTTCGGTTATAGGGAACCAAATGTTTTTAAACGTTGGACTATAACTACATTTTTCAAACAAATTAATTATACACCATGTTACCTTAAATTCTCCATGCCTGCTTGCTGCCGTGCTCGGTACGTTATTCGTTAAATTATCATATATAAGCCTCTGCATACTTGATAGTTACTGTGCACGACTAGATCATCTTATGCTTATAATACGCCATTTGATGTTAGTAAGTACTTATTTTACTATATATGGATTATTACAGTACTATGTCGTTTATCACCCACTTTAGTGTATCATCGGAGCCGGACTCCGAGGGATCACTAGCATCAGTCACGTCCCCCGTACTTCCCGATGCTGTAGTACCAGAGATTGCGCCCGACGCGATTGAGCCCTTTGTAGAGGGTAGAGCCGCCGCTGTATCTTTATTAGATGACCTTCATGTGCCAGCTTTGCCAGCACCTACGTTACCACCGCATTTTGTCTATGATACCTACTCTCCTTTCTATATACCACCCCCTGACGACTTGTATTATGAGAGTCAGCAATGGCTCCCTGCCGATGATTTACCCGAGCCCCATCATATTACACCACCATCACTACCTGACCATGTACTTGACACATATACCCAGACATATCCACTACCACCTCGACAGCGGGATCCGATTCCTGCAGAGGATATTCCTTCATCGAGTAGACGTCGCATTTCAGACCAGATGCATCCATCCTCACCCTCATTACCTTACCCTCCTGGTTTCACTCCCCCGGCTCAGACTCATGATGCCTGGGAAGGCTTTAGACCAGTAGTCACCCACACCCTTATACCATCCACAGTAGTGACGAGACTCGAGAGTCACGAAGAGCAGATTGAGTCACTTCTTCGGATGATCGACCATGTGCCATTGGATTCCCCGGGTACTATCAGCGATACTCTGCATAGGTTAGCTTCCAACAGAGCAGTGATACAGCAGTGCCTGAGACAGATGCAGACAGACTTGGCAGATACCCGTTCCCACGCGATATCCTTACGTAGAGAGGGCCAGGACTTAGCTTGGGAGGCTCACTTGTCACAGCGTAGAGCTGACACATTAGAGAGACTCATGGGAGACATACAGATAGAGCATCAGGCTGAGATACAGAGACTCAGAGACCAGATCTCAGAGCTCACGAGGCGTACGGATTGACCTGAGCAGTAGACATAGTTAGCATGATTGTATAGTTTGAGACATTGTAGTCTGCCGCATGTGGCAATTAATAAAGACTCTTGTATCGTTTTGTTGTAAAACTCAACTGATCAAGTTATTAATGTTGTAATGCTGGTAGTAATGTACTATATATCTGTTAACTTATGTATTATGGTTGTTCGTATGTATTGTAATTGTATCCAGACATGTCGTGATGTTACCTGTTATTATTATGATTCTCTAATTGTGTAAATATTGTAAAACCTGAACACATAAAATATGGTGACATGAAATTCAGTTTGTATAATTAAATTGATTGTTCCTTAACAATCCCACATCTGTAAATTGATAAATTGCAGAGACATCATAATTATGGGAAAATATTCAATTTAATTATCATTTCACACCATGATTACATTGTGCATATACTCAGCTATTCTATCCAAATTCTAAATCTATATTCTTGTGCCATTAATAGAAAAATGGAACATAGCACACAAGAAACTACCAACCAGACTGTAGCATTGACGCTTGATGAGGTTAGAAGAATGATTGATGATGGCATCGCCGCAGCCCGCGAGGCCGATGCATTAAACCGCTCAAGCAATACTATGGGAGCAACAAATGAAAGTGAGGCATCTACTCCACGTAAATGCACTTACAAAGAATTCGTGAGTTGTCAACCCACCACCTTCAGAGGTGTGGAAGGAGTGACTGAATTAGCCCAGTGGTTTGAGTGCATGGAAACGGTATTCATGAGAAGCAACTGTGCTGAAAACAATAAGGTCACTTTTGCCACCGGAACCCTAAGGGGAGATGCACTATCTTGGTGGAATGCTACTGTCAAAATAATGGGTGCTGAAGCAGCATACCAAATCTCTTGGACCGAACTGAAGAATAAAATGCTGGAGAAGTACTGTCCAAGGACGGAGATCAGAAAGCTTGAAGATGAATTTCACGAGTTAGTGGTGAAAAACTGTGACGTCAGTGCATACAACCGAAGATTTCTAGAATTATCTCTTCTATGTCCACACATGGTATCTGACTTTGAAAAACTGTTGGAAAAATATGTGGAGGGACTACCTTCTAGCATTGAAGGAGATGTTACCGCATCCAACCCAAAGACCCTCGAAGCCGCATTCGTGTTTGCTCAACGAATGATGAATCGAGAGCTTAAACGAGGTGCTAAATCCACAGTCATTGGTCAAAAGAGGAGCTATGATAACTTTGGCAGCAACAACCGGAACAGCAGCAGTTACTACAATCATAACAGGAACTACCGCAACAATGACCGAAACAACCGCAACAGAGATTATCAACAAGGCCGAAATGACCGTCATCGCCAACAGAACCGTCGTCAAGAAGCCGCAAGAGCTTATGTGGCTGCCCCTGCTGAAGGAAAAAGGTATATTGGGACAAAACCCCAGTGCAATTGGTGCAAGATGCATCATACGGGACCATGTACCGCCATCTGCGGTAACTGTCGGAGGATAGGTCATGTGACCCGAGACTGTAGAGCCACTGGAGCGAATGCCCACCCTGTAGCAGTAAAATGCCACGGCTGTGGTGAAGCAGGTCATTATAAGAGTCACTGCCCCAAGAACGACAATCAGGTTGCCCGAGGAAGAGCTTATGTACTCGGAGATGGAAACATGCCACAGAATTCCAACGTCACCACGGGTACTTTCTTACTGAATCAACATAGTGCTAAGATATTATTTGATTCTGGAGCTGATAGGAGTTTTGTATCTACTTCATTTGCTTTATTGCTTAATATTGCACCCGTAGAATTAGATACCGCATACGAAATAGAAATAGCCGACGGGAAATTGCTAAACACCAACACTGTACTTCAAAACTGCACTTTAACCCTTCAAAACAAATCATTTCCAATCGACCTCATGCCCATCCAACTTGGAAGCTTTGACGCGATTGTGGGTATGGATTGGTTATCCAAACATCGTGCCCGAATCATCTGTGACGAAAAAGTTGTCCAATTTCCCATAAACAATGAAACGTTAACCGTTCGTTGTGATCACTACAAAACCCAACTCAATATCATCTCATACGTCAAAACGGTGAAATACATAAACAAAGGATGTCACGTCTTTTTAGTCCAAGTAACGGAAGGTAAATCGAAAGGGAAAGAAAAACGACTGGAAGAAGTGCCAGTTGTAAATGAGTTTGCAGAAGTTTTCCCCGACGACTTGCCAAGTATTCCACCCATCCGGCAAGTAGAATTTCGAATTGATTTAGTGCCTGGAGCAGCACCTGTTGCAAAAGCACCATATCGATTAGCCCCTTCCGAAATGAAAGAATTATCTAAGCAGTTGAAGGAACTGTCGGATAAAGGATTCATCCAACCCAGCTCATCACCTTGGGGAGCACCAGTCCTATTTGTCAAAAAGAAAGATGGAACATTCAGAATGTGCATCGATTACAGAGAGTTGAACAAACTCACAGTGAAAAATCGATACCCATTACCAAGAATAGACGATCTATTTGACCAACTGCAAGGATCTAGTGTCTACTCTAAAATCGATCTAAGATCAGGATACCACCAATTAAGAGTCAGAGAGGAAGACGTTCCCAAAACAGCCTTTCGAACACGATACGGACATTACGAGTTCCGCGTAATGCCATTTGGTCTTACCAACGCGCCGGCAGTGTTCATGGATCTAATGAACCGCGTGTGTAAGCCATATCTGGACAAGTTCGTAATCGTATTTATTGACGACATTTTGATCTACTCACGTAACGAAAAAGAGCATGCGGAACATTTGAGAACCATTTTGGGTGTACTCAAACAAGAAAAACTGTATGCGAAATTTTCCAAATGTGATTTTTGGATCTCCACCGTTCAATTCTTAGGTCACATCATCAACAGTCAAGGTATTCACGTTGACCCCGCCAAGATTGAAGCAGTTAAAGGTTGGGCTTCGCCCACCACTCCAACTGAAATTCGACAATTCTTAGGACTTGCTGGTTACTATCGAAGGTTTATAGAAGGATTTTCCAAAATCGCAAAACCTTTGACAGAACTTACCCAGAAAAACAAGAAGTATATCTGGGAAGAGAAACAAGAATCAGCATTTCAACTCTTAAAACAAAAACTCTGTGAAGCACCAATTCTAGCACTACCCGACGGAAGCGAAGACTTTGTAGTATATTGTGACGCATCGCATCATGGTTTAGGTGCGGTACTAATGCAGAGAGACAAAGTCATAGCTTATGCGTCTCGACAACTCAAGAAAAATGAGGAAAATTATACCACTCATGATCTAGAATTAGGAGCAGTAGTATTCGCTCTTAAAATATGGAGACATTACCTATATGGTACAAAGTGTACGGTATACACCGATCACAAAAGTCTTCAACACATATTGGATCAGAAGGAGTTGAATATGAGACAGCGCCGATGGATAGAACTACTCAACGACTACGACTGTGAAATTTGCTACCACCCCCGGTAAAGCGAATGTCGTGACCGACGCATTGAGCAGAAAAGAAAGAACCAAACCTATTAGAGTTCGATCATTAGAAATGACAATTCATTCGCCACTCCCATCTCAAATACTCATAGCCCAATCGGAAGCTCTTCAGGAAGAGAATCGAGCTCAAGAGAACATTAAGGGCATGATAGAAAGAGAGAACGGACTCATACGAAGATCCGATGGAATGTTATGCTTCAAGAAAAGATGCTGGATTCCTCTTTATGGAGGTATTCGAGACTTTATCATGCATGAATTTCACAAGTCTAAATATTCCATTCATCCTGGATCCACCAAAATGTACCAAGATCTCAAACAACTCTACTGGTGGCCAAACATGAAAGCCGACATTGCAACATATGTTGGGAAGTGTTTGACTTGTTCAAGGGTCAAAGCCGAAAGTCAAAAACCTTCTGGACCACTTGTACAACCGGAAATACCAGTTTGGAAATGGGAACGAATCACTATGGATTTTATTACCAAGTTACCAAGAACGTCAACCGGATATGACACCATTTGGGTTATTGTCGACCGTTTAACCAAATCAGCTCATTTTCTGCCTATCAAGGAAACTGACGAGTTAGACACACTCGCTCAGTTGTACTTCAAAGAGATCATAATCCGACATGGAGTACCAGTCTCTATCATCTCAGACAGAGACAGTCGATTTACTTCAGGATTTTGGCAATCTTTGCAGAAAGCCCTCGGTACTCAATTAGACATGAGCACCGCTTATCATCCTCAAACTGATGGACAAAGTGAAAGAACAATCCAAACCTTAGAAGATATGCTTAGAGCATGTGTGATTGACTTCGGAAAAGGTTGGGATAAACACTTACCATTGGTTGAATTCTCGTACAACAACATTTACCAAGATAGCCTGAAGGCTGCACCTTTTGAAGCACTTTATGGGAGAAAGTGCAGATCACCGATCTGTTGGACAGAAGTTGGTGACATGCAGCTTACCGGACCAGAGCTAATCCACGACACAACCGAGAAAATATTCAAAATCAAACATCGTCTCCAAGCCGCTCGTGACAGACAAAAGAGTTACGCAGACGTAAGAAGGAAACCCATGGAGTTTGAAGTCGGAGATAGAGTTATGCTAAAGGTTTCGCCCTGGAAAGGAATGATACGCTTCGGAAAGCGTGGAAAACTCAACCCAAGGTATATTGGACCATTTAAAATCCTCGAGAGGATTGGCCCAGTTGCCTATAAGTTAGAACTCCCAGGAGAACTCAGTAGGATACACCCTACATTCCACGTATCTCAACTTAAGAAATGCCTATCGGACGAGACCCTCGTCATCCCGCTAAAAGAGATTAAACTAGACGACAAACTTGTGTTCACCGAGGAACCCGTAGAGATAATGGATAGAGAAGTTAAGCAACTCAAGCAAAGCCGTATTCCTATTGTGAAAGTAAAATGGGACTCTAAGAGAGGACCAACGTACACATGGGAACGCGAAGACCAAATTCGTGAGAAATATCCCCATCTGTTCCCGTAAACCACTCTTAGTAGCCAATCTAGACTTGAATTCCGGGACGGAATTCGAATGAGGGAGGAGTACTGTAAGATCCTGTGAAAAACCCTTGTAATCAATCTCAGTGATTAATAATAATCTCGTATTACTGTTTCCTAACGCCTATTTTTGCTAGAAATTTAAACTTTCCGTTATTGTTATTAGTAGCCATGCATTAGATATATATATATATATATATATATATATATTACACATCGACACTAGGAATTATATCTCCTACGCAACAACACATTTACACAACAACAAGTAATTATATTCGACGAGTTCATTCACTACACTTAATCAAAGTTAATATCACCTACATCTATTTAACTAAAACATTAAACCCTAATAACACTAACAATCATCTTAATCCTAAATTATCACTACAAACCAACCGGACCCTTAATTTTCTCGGCCCAACAACTATCTCTCAACCTTATTATCCAAAAGCCCATAGAGCTAGCCAACTGCCAACCCAATTAAACATCACAGCCTACTCGACACTTACTTGAATTGTTGTGTATCTTTGTTTTCCATTCTTTCTACCCGGTCAATACAACATATAATCAAACACTCTCATGCAAAGCTTAAAGCTCGAACATAACAGTTAGCCAATAAAAACCCAACTCAAATTTCATAACCCATCATCCCCACGACATCAAGGATATCTCATTAGCCACCTTCATTGTTTCTCATTTTGCTTTGTTCTTATTAACCGCTCGCTACCCACTCCTAAGGACTCGACATATTTATTTATACCAAGCACGACATTCATTTAGTATTACACATTCAAACGTACCATGTAATTAACTAACGCAATATCAAAAACCTAACTAGAGATGGCAATTAGTAACTCAATGCTCAACATGTCTTTGGTTGTCCTAAGTTCGAACCCAACATACCCTTAACAACTTATACGCAAAACAACAAACGACCTACTAATTATATTATCAACTAAATAGGATACTCCATATACCAAAATAAAAGAGAAATATGACTTGTAGCTAATAACTAAAACTTGTAATAATATGTGGTAGTCGAATGAGGCAAGAAAGCATGCAAATACTAACAGCCAAAATCCCACCCAACCTCACATGTTTTACACTTAGACTAATCTATTATCACACAAGTGTCCTCAACATACAGTGGGTTCTAATCATTGGTCAAGAAGTCAAACTAAAGGTAGATATTTTGCTTATATAAACCCCCTTCCATTCGACCAATTCCATCACCCATCATTATCTTTCAACGTCACTATATTCCTTAAAGACTAAAATCACTTTCTGTCGTGCATGTTGGAAGCAAACCCAATCCAGTCAAGCCTTATAAGAACCCTTATAACTCACTAGCCTTTCATTGTACTTCATTCGAACCCCACCATCTCCTCCACACCCATTTTACTATCCAAATACCCTCATTTAAAACTACACTTGTTCGACCAAGGAACTTAACCAGTCAGGAGTAAAGGAGTTTGAAGCAAGTGGGATTATTTTCATTTTGTGTTTCATTCGACAAACATTAAGTCTCCACCACCTTTCTCAAAGGTGTTGTAAGTTTTCTCGTTCTCTTGTAAACATATATCACATACTCGCATGCATGCACATTTCATGCTATATTTCGAAACATGTCTATTTTACTTCAAACATATCACACAGTCACGACCTTTCTCACCGTCAACACGAGAGCACGACCTTGCATCATTTTGTTAAACATTAGACCCAACATGGTAACTTGTCATCATTATACTCGAAAATGTAAATAATCGTTACATGCAACCCAATATGAACTACGCTATAAATAACATAAGTACAAATTAAAACATTGCTACGAAAGTATATGAATGAAAAACAGTCCCTAGGTGGCCTCTAAAATAACCGCGTATCTCACTAAGTAATGTAATGACCATATTCGATGATACACGACTTAACATACCATGCAACTATCGGCCCTTTTCATTTAGACAACCTTCGAACAAGCACACATTTCGACCTTAAAAATGAAATATTTTAACTCTTACTCGATCGGAATATGTAGAAAACAAAAGAGAATCCAACTAATTGTTTAAACTAAGAAAAGAACCATTCGACATCACCAACTAGAGACATGTTTATTTCGAAATCCACAAATGTAACCTCTATATATTTTTACTCCACTCGACCATACACTTGAGAAACAATCTATTTCATGTTCTGAGATCCCTCCCATAACCCCGTTTCGACACTCAAAATAATTCCTTTTTAATGTTACTCGACAAGTGCAAGAACTTAGAAAATTACATGGCATATTTTACAAAATTTCCCCATTCGACCAGCCCAAAAACCTTCATTATATTTTCGAAATCTCGTATATAATATATCTATATTTTTATATCACTCAAATGACAAGCTAGCAAACTACATTTTTCCTGTTTTGAGTTCGACTTCATGGACTCGTTAACACGCCCAAAATAATCCATTTTGATCGACCCTCGTTAGGAGTTAGCAACCAATTATTTTCAGAAAAATTACATAACCTTCGGTTTGGGCCAAAGTCAAGCCCAACAAGGATTTTTGATAATCAGGTCCAACAGGCCCATATGATATATTTTTAGAATCCTAAAAATAGCCCAAATCTAAGCCCAAAACAGTTTTCACGCCCTCGCCTCCAAATTTGTTAACGGACCTTAAACCAAATCGTTACTCGGCCCAATAAGGTAAAAATAATTTCATTTTTGGAATAAACACTTGAAATAAGTTAAAATAAACTTAATAAAGTTATAGAAATTTTCAGAATATTTTTCCCGTCATTTTTATGCAAAAAGGACTAAAAATGTAACGCGACTTAACCGAAAAGGACTAAAACTGCCAAACCTGGAAACTAAGGGACTAAAGCTGTGAAAACAGTTGTAAAGGACTGAAATTGACATATTATTGAACTTCAAGCCTTATATGGACTATTGGACTATTATTGGACTGATATTGGACTATGGACTGAATAAGGACTAACGACGTAACGCGAACCACGGTTAGGGTAGAACATGTAAAATCTGGAAAGACCAAGGAACAACTATTATAACTTGTCATTCTTATCTTATTTTTCATTTTTGCACCATATCTTTACTTCATATACATATTTGCATTATATTTGCATATTAGTTAATAGCGATAGAAATATTTCATAGTGATATTTTATTTACTCATTGAAGATACGATCTTTCGAGAGTACGAGCATCATAAGTATATAACACCTTCATTCTCAACGATTAGATCGTTGAATCATCATCATCCACTACTCATACATATACACACACTAGAAATTAGAAAGATTCTCAGTTATTTATATATTTACCAGGTTCTATATCGAAGTTATTATAATCATCTCTGAATTTATTTTCATCATCATCGATAGCGCTTAAGGTGAGTCATGGCCTCACTTTTTAAACTCTTTATACTTTTTAAAACTCCGTGAGGGGGATACATGCTATAAATTAATCACAAGTATTTTTCTGTATGCTACCTGACCTGATATATGCCTAAGTTACCTTATTGCCACAAGACCCTTTATCATGAGCCATTAATCACTGCGGTGAACGCGAATATAATGAATAGATCTATTAAGGACTGACAACCTATCCCACTAATACTAGGACGGAATGCTTTTTGCTAGTCGTATTAGTCGCGATACATTATATTTGAGAAAAATAGGAATTGGCAAATCACCTATTACTCGAGGGCAAAATTTTCATCATTAATTTGGTGATCACCTCCGTTTATGCGGTACTTTGTTAACGTTTGCGTGTCATGAGACTTAGGGCAATATATGAACTGCGATATCAATTTTTAAACTGATTGTATCTCAAAATACAATCTTACTTGTGAATCAAACTGATATTTAAACTTACAAACTCCATGATTTCACTCAACATTATGTTGACTTTTAAGCATGTATCTCAGGGAATTAGAGGAGCACGGCAAGGCATGGAGCAGGCATACCCTATCTTCAATAAATGGTGTAAAATAAAGTTGTAATCCAGTTAAAATAATGTTTCCTTGAAGAAACCCTAGCACTCTGATGTAATGTTTTATAACTGGATTTGTATTATGGACCTATGTAAATAAAAAAATGCCGTCTTAGGCTGTTTTCTTATGATTTTGTTTTCGATCCTCACCGTAACACCCAGATTAACTTTCCGCTGCTATGTTTAAAAATTTGGGGGTGTTACAACGACTTTTCATCCTCAAACCGATGGGCAAAGTGAGAGGACGATTCAAACTTTAGAAGATATGCTCCGAGCTTGCATGATCGACTTTGGAGGTAATTGGGATGACCATTTACCCTTAGTTGAATTCGCCTACAATAATAGTTATCATGCTAGTATAGGCATGCCACCCTATGAAATGCTCTATGGAAGAAAATGTAGGACACCCGTATGTTGGGAAGAAGTGGGAAGGAGGGAATTGGCTAGCACGGATATAGTGTTGGCAACGACGGAAAAGGTTGAGATGATTCGAGCAAGACTTAAGGCGGCACAAGATAGGTGGAAAAGTTATGCCGATAATCGAAGAAGGCCAATAGAATTCGAGATAGGTGATATGGTTATGCTAAAAGTTTCTCCGTGGAAGGGCGTTTTTAGGTTTAAAAACAAAGGGAAATTAAGTCCGCGGTTTATAGGGCCGTTTAAAATTTTGAAACATGTTGGCGAAGTGGCTTATGTGTTGGAATTGCCCGAAGAAATGAGAGGTATTCATAATACTTTCCATGTGTCGTACTTGAGGAAATGTTTAGCGGATGAGGCTAGTGTGGTCACGTTAGACGATATAGAAATTGATCCAGAATTGATTTCACAAAAGGATGAACCGGAAGCGATCTTAGGAAGGAAAGTGAGGCAACTTCGAAACAAAGAAATTCCGTTAGTAAAAGTGCAATGGAGACATCGTAAAGGTACAAGCATTAGATGGGAGCTAGAGGAGAAGATGAGGAATGAGTATCCTCATTTATTTCAAGCGTAGATTTCGAGGACGAAATCTTATTTTAAGGAGGGGAGAATTGTTACACCCATATCCCGATAAGGTACTAGTTATGTAAATAATATGTATTGTATATTATAAGTCTTGTGATATTAGTTAGCTAAATAGATAAATGTGAGGGCAATATAGAAAGAATAGAACTAGAAGGGCTAAGATTGCCATTTGGGCAAAGTTCATTAATTATATAACTATGCCTAGATAATTTTAGAAATGTCCAGGACTTTCTTTTGGTATCTCTTTGTGAAGATCGGTTATAAGAGGAAAAGAGGAGGGAAGATCAAGATTCTAATTAAGCTTAATCTTCCATTGTGAAGTGATCAAAGAAGCCTTGAAAACCTTTAATTGTTGTCCTTTCATCAAGTAAGTGATTTCCCCAAATTATGAAATTAGGGTTCTTGAAGTGAAAATTGAGTATGATAAGTTAAGGTTGATAATTTATGAATTGTTAGTTATTTAGCCTAATTTGAGATGATTGTGATATAGGAATCAAGTTGAAAGTTGGAAGTCATTGCTAGTGAAGTTGTAGATTGAGAATCAAGGTAAGTATATTGGCTATAACATGTTCTTGTTAGCTTTATCATATTCTTGGTATGATAATGGTTGATGTTTGTTAGCTTTATCATGTTTAATTACATGGTAATGGTGAAGGATAGGGTATAGGGTGCGTTAGCTAGTTATGGATCCATCACTAGGTGTAGCTTAGTTAGTCGTTGGGCTAACTATGGGATGAGGTTCAACCTTAATGGGTTGATCGTGTTTAGGTCGACTATGTCGATGCGAGGTAAGTGCCCCTATATCGCTAGCTTAACTAGTGGTTAGACTAGTTATGGTTATATATGATGTTTAGCTTGTTATGCCATGTACTTACTAAGCGTTTCGCTTACGTGTTTAGTTGTGATGTTTTTCTTGATAGGTATCGAAGGATCGAGCAAAGGTAAGGATAAGGTGTAAGTGATTATGTAGTAGAAGACCGTACTCTTTTGGACCAAGCATATTGAAGTTGGAAGCCCCAAGTGTTCTTTTGTGTCGTGGGTACACTTCTTTTTATATGGTCATTTTGTTAGTTCACGGTCTTGTGTTTATATGGTGTCTAAGTTAGAACTTGTATGGTTTAAGTACTCATTAAAGGGTGTTTGGTAAAAGCATGTTTCTACCCATTTTGAGATGTTAATGGCTCATGTATGCTTGGAACACTTTTGATATGTTAAGTTAATGGTTAAGGTCAAGTTATTTGTGAATTGGTTGTAGTATAAATGGTTTTGTAGTGTAATGGGTCATTTGAGTATTTGTGCATAACCCGTCCAATTTTGAGATACTAATTCGGTTGGTCAAACGGGTGATGTTTTTGCATGAAATTAATCTTACAGACATACTAAAGGATTCTGGAAAGTTTCGTCAAGTTTCGAGTCCGGGAGGTCGGGTTTCCAGCCGAGGATTTTGGTTATGCATATTTTGATCAGTAGGTCTGTCCAGGAATTCTGTGGTGCAGGGTAGATACGGCGCATCTCCTTTGAGATACGGCGTAACAAGTGATGCGGCGCATCTCCTTTTAGGATATGGCGCATCGTAGCTATTTTCTTGAAATTGTCTGTCTCTATGGGTCGATGCGGCGTATCTAATCCAATAGATGCGGCGTATCCGAGTTTAGGATAATACGGCGTATCACTTCAGATTGATACGGCGTATTGTCTCTCAGTTTAGATGCGGCGTATCCCTGAAATGGATACGGCGTATCCTGGTCTCAGAAGGGTTGTCCGGTTGTGTTAGAAAATTTAGTGAAATGTTTTGAAGGGTCTTCGATTATATGTTCTTGCAAGCATGTTTAGAAGGTCAAATGTCATATGTTCTGGTCATTAAATAAAGAAAGTGTATGAGTCCGTTTCAGTCATTCGTTTCCGCGAATAAAGTCAAAATTTTTGGTATAAGTGGTCACGGGGCGTTACATCATCATTGCAAGTACTTCATAACTTAATGGATATTCTAGTTCAGCTAACATAAATATATCAATTCCACCTTGCGCCGACAAACGATGAACATTGCAGGTACCATAGAACTCCCATACAGTAGATAGCTCAAACAAAGGAAAATCCCAACGAACATCCGTAGGATCTGGTTCATATAACCTCTTTAATTCAACCCAAAGCTCTTGCTTTTTCACATCAGAATTCTTCTTTGTTTTAAGCTTATTTTGAACTAACCTCCATAAAGTATCCAGATCTTCTCTATCAAAAGCTCTCAGCAAATTTTCAAAATTCTTGTACACTTCTGTCTCTCCACCAAATCTAGTAACCTTCCAAGCTTTCCCAAATTTATCTATGTAAATCTCCCAGTCAATTATTGGATGTCTAGATTGAAGTGGTTCAACATGTAGAATTTCTGGCACTTTAACTAACATTTTGCTCATCTTCTCTTGTGATAATTTTACTCTCTCCGTATGTGCGTCCACCTTCCCAGGTTGTGCTTTCTTAGTAGTGATGAAGCGAAAAGTGTACCGCTTTTAGGGGGTCATTTAAGCCCTAAATCGTATTTATTTGATCAAATATTGCCCTAAATCGTTCCTTTTGTCATTTTAGGTACTTTGGAGAAGAAATCTGGAAAAGGAAGCATTTTGGACGTTTTTGGAGCATAAAAGTGAAGAAAACGACAAAGTCTTAAAATTATGCTGGAAGTTACCTTTGACGGCGTCAGGATTATCCCCAGACGGCGTCATGGCTTGGCAAAAGTGGTGGATGTGAAAATTACTCATGATAAGCCAGAGAAATTTGCATGGGAATTCTGACGGCGTCACCCTTTAATATGATCAAGGTCGTCACGGTATAAGTTAAAGCGGGACGGCGTCACGCCTAATTCTGACGGCGTCACGCCTAATTCTGACGGCGTCAAGCCTTGATAAGCCAGAACGGATTTTGGAGAGCTAAAGAGGGACGGCGTCAAGAAGGCCATCCGGGAACCCTAAAAGCGGCGAGGTGACGGCGTCACACTCCATAACGTGACGCCGTCAGATCTGAAAGTCTATATATAGTTTTGCAATTTTTTGTCATTGGTGTGGAACTTATTGTGGAACTTTGTGTGTAAGAACCCTAAGACGATTTTAGCAGCTTTTTCAAGGCTTTTTGCCTTGAGATCTTCCATGTTACATTGAAGATAAGTTATCAATTAATCATTCAATATGTCTATGTGTTGTTTGATTCTATCTTGTTCTTGTCTTTTGTTTAGCATGCTAGGCTAGATTTTCTTTGTGTTTACTTAGATCTAATGAAACCTAGCTATTGATTATTGGTTATTAGTGTGTTATTAGTTGTATTGGATGATTGTTCATCTATGTTAGGCTTAAGAAAACTGGCTAACTTCCTATTCGGTAACTTGCTTGAACGTCTTAAGAAACATGAACCAATGCGTACTAAGGTTTTTATGGTTGTATTTAATGCACAAGCGAATTCTAGTGATCCCATGTTAGGAGCTTCCTAGCCGGCTCGACATAGGAGTGAAGTAGGAGCTTGTAGAGTTGGGGAAGTACGTACGCCACCCCACAATTGGTATTAAGGAATACACCCGTCATCCACGCGATTAATACACACTAATCAACCGGTAAAAGATAGTTAGGGAGTAAGGAAATCTAAGTAAACACATTCCTCTCCACATAAGTTTTACCACCTTTTCATTTTCTATTATTTTATTTTATTTGCATTTGTAGTAACTTGGGTTAGTTGACTAGCAACTAATTCCGCCCACTCTTTCAAACCCGATATTTTACTTGCTTTCAAAAAAAAATATATAAAAACATAAAAAGAATCTTCTCTCACCCTTAGACCTATTAGAGTAGTTTTTCATACCTAACGAACACTATTCCCTGTGGAGAACGATCAATCCCCCGTACTTACCATTACACTATACTACATCGGTCAGGTACACTGCCTGGTGGGGTTGTAAGCCTCTTGAGATCCCTCGAGAGGTAAAACCTGTTGTAAGGTTGCAAAACCACGCATCAAGTTTTTGGCGCCGCTGCCGGGGAATAGTTATTGTTTAGGTTGAATTTTTATTTTATAGGTCTACTCACTAGATTCCTTTCTAGTGAGATTTTTATTTTATTTTTCTAGGTTTTCTTTAGTCTATCTTTTTTCTTCGTTTCTTTGTTCGTAACCATTACCATCCGACATCATGGAAGATGGTAATATCCTTAATCCCAACAACCCACCACCACAACAACCACCACCACCTCCTAGAGCCCGTACCTTAGGAGACTACTCCCGTCCTAGCCACCATGGCTATCGAAACACCATTGAGATCACTCAAGGAGCCAATGTCACTCCCTTGCGATCCGACACCATCCGGTTGGTGCAAAGCGGATGTGCATTCCATGGATTTCGTTCCGAAGATCCTAACCAACATCTCAAGGACTTTCTCAAAATTGTTGATTCCATAGACCTTGATGTTGCCACTCGAGAGACGACCCGACTGCGTCTCTTTTAATTCTCTCTGCGGGACCAAGCTAGTCAATGGCTAGAGCGTCAACCCGCAGGATCCATCACCTCTTGGGATGATCTCACCACTCTTTTCCTTGCTCAGTTTTTCCCACCGGGAAGAACTACCAAGCTAAGGAATGATATCTTGATGTTCCAACAACGTCAAGGCGAAACTCTCTACGAGGCATGGACTCGATTCAAGGACTTACTCCAAAAAGTCCCTCACCATGGCATAGAACTTTGGCTCCAAGTCCAAATCTTCTATGACCATATCAATCTCTCCACGAGGCAAACCATTGACCAATCGGCCGGTGGTAAGCTACGTGATCTAAGTGCGGAACAATCATGGGCTCTCCTAGAAGATCTTGCTCTTTATGACAATGAAAGTTGGAGTGATCCCCGTGATTTGAATAAAACGGTCAAGGCAATATCTTTGCCTTCGAACAATTCAAGCACTTCCGACCGTAGGATTATAGAACTTGAAGACCAAGTCAAGTTTCTTATGAAATCCTACGAGGCTCCTAAACCTTCAAGCCAAGTGAACAAAATCACTTCTTCGTGTGAATTATGTAGTGGTCCCCACGACACTCATGATTGCATGGAACTCCCCGAACAAGCTTTTGCGGACTACGTATCCTCGCGTACCGACGGAGCGGGAGACAAGTGGTACACTTTCAAACCCGAGCCAAACCCTTACGGTGATTCATACAATCCCTCATGGAAAAATCACCCGAACCTTAGGTGGAAACAAAACCAAAACGCACAACAAACCAATTCTTCCAACCCACCTAATCGTTTCCAATCAAGCGGTTCCAACTCGAACCGTACTTTCAATAACAATCCTTCCCACAATTATGGTAGTACCAATAACTTTGAAGGATTGATGTCCCAATTTATGGCATCTCAAGAAGCTCGGATAGCTAAGTTTGAATCCGAATTCAATCAACAACAAACGGAGATGACCAATAAAATTGACAACTTATTGAAAGCCCTCAATAACCAAGTGCTATCACCTCTACATAAGGACGATAGGAACACAAATAGCGGACCCCAAGTAAAAGACCCCTCTTCATCCAAACACGTCCACTTCGTCAACGTTGTCACTATCAAACCAATTGATAGGAATGAGGATAATAGTGAACCTGAGGATGAGGTTGAGAAAGTCGAGGTTGATAAGGAAGTTAGGAAAAGTGAGATTGAAGAAGTAGATAATGATGAGGACTACTTCAATAGGCTACCCACTAAGGAAGAGCACGCATATCATACAGACTTATTCGATGACCCCGAGACACCATACTTCCTAGGTAGACCAATTATAAAAATAGGCGATCCTTCTAATCTCAACATACCATGCAACATCGGACATTTGCATGTGTGGAAAGCTTACATCGACCTTAGATCGCCCATAAACATCATGACTAGAGCCCACTACAACTTGATAATGAAAAATCAACTTGGGTATAGGATGTTCCCTGACAAGGGTTGGATGAGTAACTTCACGGGAAGAGTTAAGGGATTACCGGTTTATGTAGGAAACTTCACCTATGTCACCGACTTTGTAATTGTAGAAGATATCCGCCCAGTAGTCGATGCATCCTTAACTCAAGTGGTTTTTGGAAAACCATTTGTTGAGGTCTCTAGAATGACTTATGAACCTTCCTTAGGGATAGTTAGATTTAAGGATGAGACCGATGAAGTAAACTACCAAATGCCATATAAGATAGAACAATTCCAACACTTGTCAAATGTTGAGAAGGAGCTTAAGCAAGCAGTCTACTATAGGAATGATAAAGATAGAAGTAAAGGAGTAGACTATGTTATGGGAAGGATATTCGGTTTCTACAAGGATTGTTTGAAATTAGGACCGGAATATAGAACCGGACATGAGGATGACCTAGAAACCGTGACCAATGAGGGAATCACGTAATATGAGTGACTTTGAGTCTAGCTACAAGACTCGTTAATAAAGAAAAGCGCTTCTTGGGAGGCAACCCAAGCTTTATTTGCTTTGTGTGTTTATTTATTTGTTTGTCTTATTTGTTTCCGTATGTGTGTTTAATTTTTATTTTTATTGATTCATGTTCAAAACTAAATTGTGAAAATGCTTTATTTTGTTTTTAACTTCGTCTTAACTACATATAAAGGTATTTTGCAAAAGTTAAGTGTAAGGGAAATCTAAATCGGTTTATTAGAACAAATGAACATGAATCGTAATAATAATAAATTAACATACATATTAGTATTTGTTTGAGTCAAATGCTTGTATCGAGTCATAATGATGTTTTGCAGGAATTCCAGGAAGTAAGGTATAGGTTTTTCCAAAAATTTTCCGAAAACGTAACATGAGAATTCTGTCAGATCATTTCTGACGGCGTCAGGATTTACAACCTGACGGCGTCAGGTTTAATTTTCTGAAAATTTTTGAAAGTTTTGTTTTCATAAAAAGTTTTTATTAAATCTCTAACTTATAATCTCCAGAAATCTGCAAAATTATCATCCCACAAGCATTATATCCTTATATATAGAGTTTATCCCGCCGATGTTATGCAGGTTTTCGTGTTTGTTTTCTCAGGTTTAACAGGTTATTTTGGACAAGGAAATGTTTTTTGGATCAAGCTTATGGCAATGCATTAGTCATGGAGCTTCAACATTACTTTGGAAGAAGATCTAACCATGTTATTTCTTTATCCACCGAGCGAATCAGGGGAGTATTTGATTTCATTCTTTTACCTTTATGCTTTTACATCTTGTTATTTGAACATTGGGGACAATGTTCATCTTAAGTGTAAGGGGGGGTAAAATACGATTAGAGAATACAATTGCACTTGATTTTTGTTTATTTAATAGTAAATGTGTAATAAAACTGAGATAAACACCTGTTAGGGTAATTTTAGTGCCAAATTTAAATTTTTTTACAACATTTAGGAGTGAAACTTTGATCTTAATGAGCGTCTCACGGATAGGAGTTATATGACTAGCACAAAAACCGTACCACTAAAAAATTTTCCACCCCCAAATATGTGAGGTTCGCCCCTAGAATTGGTAGGAAAAGCATTTATGCTATGATGTGTGTACCGGTAGCACTTAGATTCTAGAACTTGCGTTAGGACCATTCCGAGGCCACAAGTGAGACTACATTCGTGTAGTTAGATTTACTACATGATAAGAGGCATTAGGATTAACCCATTGTTTTACACCTGTGTTTTTGTTATAATTACGTTGGCTACATTGGTCAAGTAATTCTCCCACACCCTTTGCGTTGTACTCATTTTTAGTACACGATACCCCTAGTACACCCCTCAGAGCCTATCTTTTCGTTTCGACCTTTAAGCATTTTACTTAAAGGAAGAATTTGTGACACCCCACCTAAATGTACACCCAAATCGCCTTAGCCCACCTTGTATGCACTCATTTTTAGTGCATTATTGTGACAACATTTGTTTAAACCCAAGTTAATTATCTAATTGATTACATGGTTGCTAAGTCGAGTCATATCCTTGTACATATTGTTTTGGGACGATTGGGACTCATGGGTAAAGTACTAGTGTAATAGAGTAATGGGGAAGAACATCATTTATTACCCCCATATGTGCTAAATATTTTAAAAGTACTCCAAGTTTTTCGATTATCTTAATTCGAGTCGATAGAATAGTAATTGTAAAGTTATGTAAAAGTTCAAGTGTAAGGGGAATACAACGCCCTTATGATGTATTATTTTGGATGGTAGGGCAAGAGTGTATAAAAAAAAAAAAAAAAAAAAAAAAAAAAAAAAAAAAAAAAAAATCGAAAAATCAAGAAAAATACAAAAAAATGAGAAAAAGAAAAGTAGAAAAAACATACGGACTACCATCCCGTTTTATTTTATGTTTTTGTTATTTTGTTTTTAGCTTAAGATTGAGTCGAGTCTTGGCTTAGCAACATTGTATAGTACATGTAATTGTTCAAGATCTTTAACTCGCCACAAGTAAAATATTCCTTATCCAACAAAACCGTGTTTTCCTTTTCCCTACACCTAACGTTATAACCCATGTAAAAGCCCTCTTTGATAGTTTATCTTAGGTGCTTACGCCTAGTGGAGGAGGTTTTTGATCCTTTCCCAAGCCTATGGTAATCTATTTGCTATGACAGGTAGTGAGAGATATTATCCGTTTTCATTTATGAGATTTATTTTGATGACACTTGAGAGATGTGAGTATCTAAACACTACTTGTGAGGTGCTAGTCTATAATCTCCGTGCTTATTATGATTAAAGTGGAACGACTATTTGTTGTAATTACTTTTATATTAGTGTTAAATGACCCCTAACTTGTATTTTGATTAGAATAAAAGCGCATTTGCTTGAGGACAAGCAAATCTCAAGTGTAAGGGTATTTGATGAAGCGAAAAGTGTACCGCTTTTAGGGGGTCATTTAAGCCCTAAATCGTATTTATTTGATCAAATATTGCCCTAAATCGTTCCTTTTGTCATTTTAGGTACTTTGGAGAAGAAATCTGGAAAAGGAAGCATTTTGGACGTTTTTGGAGCATAAAAGTGAAGAAGACGACAAAGTCTTAAAATTATGCTGGAAGTTACCTTTGACGGCGTCAGGATTATCCCCAGACGGCGTCATGGCTTGGCAAAAGTGGTGGATGTGAAAATTACTCATGATAAGCCAGAAAAATTTGCATGGGAATTCTGACGGCGTCCCCCTTTAATATGATCAAGGTCGTCACGGTATAAGTTAAAGCGGGACGGCGTCATGCCTAATTCTGACGGCGTCACGCCTAATTCTGACGGCGTCAAGCCTTGATAAGCCAGAACGGATTTTGGAGAGCTAAAGAGGGACGGCGTCAAGAAGGCCATCCGGGAACCCTAAAAGCGGCGAGGTGACGGCGTCACACTCCATAACGTGACGCCGTCAGATCTGAAAGTCTATATATAGTTTTGCAATTTTTTGTCATTGGTGTGGAACTTATTGTGGAACTTTGTGTGTAAGAACCCTAAGACGATTTTAGCAGCTTTTTCAAGGCTTTTTGCCTTGAGATCTTCCATGTTACATTGAAGATAAGTTATCAATTAATCATTCAATATGTCTATGTGTTGTTTGATTCTATCTTGTTCTTGTCTTTTGTTTAACATGCTAGGCTAGATTTTCTTTGTGTTTACTTAGATCTAATGAAACCTAGCTATTGATTATTGGTTATTAGTGTGTTATTAGTTGTATTGGATGATTGTTCATCTATGTTAGGCTTAAGAAAACTGGCTAACTTCCTATTCGGTAACTTGCTTGAACGTCTTAAGAAACATGAACCAATGCGTACTAAGGTTTTTATGGTTGTATTTAATGCACAAGCGAATTCTAGTGATCCCATGTTAGGAGCTTCCTAGCCGGCTCGACATAGGAGTGAAGTAGGAGCTTGTAGAGTTGGGGAAGTACGTACGCCACCCCACAATTGGTATTAAGGAATACACCCGTCATCCACGCGATTAATACACACTAATCAACCGGTAAAAGATAGTTAGGGAGTAAGGAAATCTAAGTAAACACATTCCTCTCCACATAAGTTTTACCACCTTTTCATTTTCTATTATTTTATTTTATTTGCATTTGTAGTAACTTGGGTTAGTTGACTAGCAACTAATTCCGCCCACTCTTTCAAACCCGAGATTTTACTTGCTTTCAAAAAAAAATATATAAAAACATAAAAAGAATCTTCTCTCCACCCTTAGACCTATTAAAGTAGTTTTTCATACCATTCCCTGTGGAGAACGATCAATCCCCCGTACTTACCACTACACTATACTACATCGGTCAGGTACACTGCCTGGTGGGGTTGTAAGCCTCTTGAGATCCCTCGAGAGGTAAAACCTGTTGTAAGGTTGCAAAACCACGCATCAAGTAGCCTTTAGCCTTTTTGGTGATCTTTCATGTTGGTCCATAGGAGTTTTCATTCGAGCATTTTTGTATGCATTGTAATACAGAGATTCAATTTCTAAATCTGATTTCACCTTCAACTGAACTGCCGTCAACCCAGCTTGATTCATAAGATACATCTTCATCTCTCTGATGACTTGTGCCTTTGTTGGGTTTTTCATTCTCTTTTGACCTTTATTCTTACCAATAGTCTGTGTTATCTGATTATAGGATTCTGCATAACTCTTTAAGTTAATAAAATCTTCAAGCAGTTCTGACTTTTCTTCATCAGTTATGCTTTCATCTGCTAATAGTTCTATACTCTTCTTCCTCACAACTGTATCAGAAGCAATTAGTTGTTGTATTTTATCTTGTTCTGTCACAATAGCATCTGAAGCTACTCTATTCACTTGCAATTTTGGAGTATCCGTAAAGTTTGCAACTTCATTTTCCCGGGCCTTTCTTGCTAATTGTTCATCCAAGTCTTCTTGAACTTGTGTTTTTGGATTAACTTTATTTTTTTTCTCAGCTTCTTGCGCAGCTTCATCTACTGTCATGGGTGCCTTTCCTTTTTTTACCCTTTTTGTTTCATAAACATTAACAGCACGTTCTTCCATGCAAACATCTTGTACCGTTAACTTTGTACTGTCACCACCATTTCCACAACCAATACCCTCTTCATCAATATCCATTTGTTGCCCATTCTGAACCAAATCATCATCCAATGCTATTCGTGCTCTTTCCTTCGTCGACAATTTCCTTGATGGTTCTTGCTCAGTCATTATTCCTTTTCCCGTGTATGCATTTGATTTTCGTGGTGTCCTTGTATAAAATGCACTGGCAGAACCTTTATACCCAGCATCCATTAAACTTTGCAGGATAGCAGCACCTTCAACACTGGCAGTATCATGTTCTGTCTCATCATTACCTTCATCAAATCCACCAGTTCCTTCAGCAAACTGTGCAGCATCATAATCCATCTGCTGTTCTTGCCTCTCATGAGTCTCATACTGCTCTCGAACAATAAAAACACATGGATCTTGGTCAATCTGGGCAATCTTCCCTCCATGTTTGGAAGATCCCCCACCTTTATCTGCACCCTCACCATCCGATGAACTCGACGAAGGAGATGATTCAAAAGATGCTACCATGTGAGCCGACCTCTTTCTTTTAAGTGTCTTGACCTGCTGTTCCAATTTTTTTTATTTTACGCACCAGCTTTTTATACACATTGGTAAACAACCTCTTGTGAGAAGTGAGCCCATCCTCCATTTTTTTTATTTTTGAATTATGAGAATTGAGCTCAGACTCCAATGCAGTAACCTTCTGAGACAATTTTGTACATGTTTCCATCAATACCTTAAGTGTCTGGATGCCCTCAGCACTTCCTGATGTATTACCTTCATAGACAGGTGCATCATGGGGCACAGACTCATGATCCACCATGTGGTGAGTTTTTGAGCCTGCAAATTTCTCGCGTTGGCTTGCGATTCCACCAATAGTACTAGGTTCATAGGAACTTGGTACTGGGGGTGTTGCCATCGATTGTTTATTATGTACATTACTTATGTCCTGCCCATTTTCTAAACCTGAGACAGTAGAAGCAGCCCTTTCTGTAATGACAAAGCCAGCCTCATCTGCTACATGGGGAGTTGCAGGGTCTCGGTGCTGAGGAACAACAGAGCCCTCTCTGGATATAGACCTATCTGGTGTGTGATGTGGAACAACTTGACATGCTGATCCTTCACCATGTACTTGTAGCATAGAATCAAATAAAGGGACCTCTTCCTCATTATACCATTTTGAGGACATCTTCATATTACTGAAAACTTTTTGGGAAAGCTTGGGAGTGAGATAAACATTTTTATGAGGAAGAAGTTGATATTTATATTTGTTCAAAATAGTTTGTATGAACCTAGGATACATAAAAAATTTTGATTTGATATCAACATTTCTAAGCATGGCTTGAAAGATAAGTTTAGAAAAATTGAAAGTTCTGTCAGTGGCCAAGCAGATGAGAGCGGTCGCAATATTGCTACTGAACTGTTCCCACGAGGTTTTCTTAGGACTGAGACAGTGAAGGATGGTGTGAATTAAAAACCTCCATTGTGGGGCAAAACCCCCTTTTTGGAAAGTTAAAGATTCTGATTGAATATTGTAACCCATTCTGCTTAAAATTTCAAAAATTTCGGTGTTTGGCATAGAACTAATACCGTTTGAATCATCCAATCGGAGATGCCGCCTGATTGATGATTCAGTAAGAGTGATAGATTTACCATCAACTGTTGCAATTAATTCGGTGTCACCATCTTCAAATGTTTTGACAGTGGCACTCTGCCAAAACTCTTTGATTTGGGAAACATATATAGTAGGATTTAATGTTAAAGAATACCTTATATGAGAAGCATTTAAAAAGTCGACTATCTGATGGTATTTGGTGTCATCCTCTGCTTTTTCCAAATAAGCTACCATGTTGTGTGCTTGTTGGCAAAGGTTAAAGTAGCCATGACTGTTGGTAAATTATTGATTTGACTGCTGGGATTAAAGTAATTTGGGTTAGAAAGTAAGATGAAGAAAGTGAATTGAAATATTATGAAATAGTTATTAGGGTTTCTATTGGAGTACCTTCAAGTAAAAGATAACTTTTCATTCAATAAAAATGAACAAAATATATTAGAAGTAAAAAATATACAAAAAGCAGCCCCTTATAAATAAATATCAGTAATAATAATATCAACATAAGTCCTCAACGAATATTTTAATAAAGCCGTAAATTCGACCCAGTACCAACGTCTATCTAGCAGTACAAATATATTCATACCAGTACTAAACTTTTAAGTGACAGTACTAACCTTTTGAATTTTTTTTCGCTATAGCAGTAAGGAGTCTAAACCATGACTTTTATCTCTACTTCCAGGTATGACACTCTCAAACATTTATCTGTTAAATAGAATTTATTTTTCATGTGATTTCAAAAATACAAAATAGCTAATAAATTGTATTAGCTGATAAAATAATCTGATTGCTTCAATAAGAACATCAATAAGAATATAACAACCTTACAAATAGATGCTTGTTGAAAAATGATTGTGCATGTAGACATTAGATTAATTATACAACAACAACAATAAAAATACAACAATGTAATGGTTAAATTATATGTAAAAAACATACCTTCCGAAGAGTACCCGTATTATTCTTATGAGATCCTCTTGTTTAATTTTTTTTTGTGCAACAGCAACTATGATGAATTGAAAAAACTTTTTGCAAATATACTCATACCACTACTAAATTTTTAAGTGACAGTACTAACCTTTTGAAATTTTTTTCTCATAACAGTAAGGAGTCTGAACCATGACTTTTATCTCTACTTCCAGGTATGCCACTATCAAACATTCACCCGTTAAAGAGAATTTATTTTTCATGTGAATTTAAGAATACAAAATAATTAATAAATTATATTAGCTGATAAAATAATTTGATTGCTTCAACAACAACATCAATAAGAATATAACAACCATACAAATAGATGCTTGCTGGAAAATGATTGTGCCTGTAGACATTAGATTAATTATACAACAACAATAAAAATACAACAATCCAGCTGCTTACTCATCAATCCTTCCGAAGAGTACCCGTATTATTCTTATTATGAGATCCTCTTGTTAAATTTTTTTTTGTGCATCAACAACTATGATCAATTGATAAATTATATTAGCTGATAAAATAATTTGATTGCTTCAACAACAACATCAATAAGAATATAACAACCTTACAAATAGATGCTTGCTGAAAAATGATTGTGCATGTAGACATTAGATTAATTATACAACAACAATAAAAATACAACAACTTAATAGTTAAATTATATGTAAAAAACATACATTCTGAAGGAGTACCCGTATTATTCTTATGAGATCCTATTGCAATATCCTCTTGTAAATTTTTTTTTTGTGCTTCAGCAACTATGATCAATTGAAAAAACTTTTTGCAATAAAACATTGGATTGATATGTCAATCCATCAATAAGAATATAACAACCTTACAGATAGATGTTTGCTAAAAAACTATTGTCCATGTAAACATTAGATTAATTATACAACAACAACAATAAAATTACAACAACACAGTGGTTAAATTATATGTAAAAAACATACGTTCTGAAGGAGTACCCGTAAAATTCTTATGAGACCCTCTTGTATTGGATTGCTTCAACAACAACATCAATAAGAATATAACAACCTTGCAAATAGATGTTTGCTATATATATGATTGTCCATGTAAACATTAGATTAATTATACAACAATAGCAATAAAATTACAACAACACATTGGTTAAATTATATGCAAAAAAATATACCTTCTGAAGGAGTAACCGTATTAATCTTATGAGATCCTCTTGCAAGACTTGGAGGGTGTTTCTAGCTTGAGAAGAAACGTTGTCAAAGTAGGTATATGATCTTAAATATAGGAACAAAATATTTATACAAAATATATTATAAACTTATCTTTCAAATCATATATTCTACAAATTAAACATATTTTGAAAAAAATCCGGGATACATGTTTAGAAAGTATATATCTTTTCAAAAATTCCGCCTTGTCATTGAAGAAGAAGATTATAGATATTTTTTGTGGAAGATATGTCACAAAAAATGATTTGGTCTAATGGTAACATTGACATATACTTAAGCTATATAAACAACCCAAGTTCGAATCTCTAGTGTCTTTTTAAAATTTCGGAATTAAAAGTCAACTTTCAAATTAATTTGGTCAAACTTTGCTTATGTGGCGTGCTTATGTGGAATAACAGCATGATTAGTCATCAATCCAGCTGCTTACTCATCAATCCTGCATTTGATGACGTCATACGCATCCTGTTATATATAATATGTAGATATACTAGCCGAGTACCCGCGCCTAGTGGCATCGGTTTTTAGTTTCGACCAACTTGCGACGGCGACTAATTTTATCCACAGATTGTTTTGTAGCGTAAGGGAATCATTTTCAGGTAATATTGTTTAAAGTTACAACGTTTTTCTAATGACATGGTTGCATTGTTTTTCTGATAGTGCCGTTTTAAATTGCAGTAGTCAATTAAACTATAATAATAATGTATTTGAGCGTTGTATTTAATAGCCAAGTATCCGCGCCTGACGGCAGCGGTGTCTAGCTTTTAACGAAATTTCATCAGCGAATAATTTTCTTTCGACAAATTGTGTTTAAAGCGATAGAAAATTCTTTTCGAATAATTGTTTTTCCGATGACAATTACTTTTCAACAAAATGGTAGCATCGATGGTGTGTGTGTTCAACAAAATTTGGGTAATAATGTATGTCCATGATTTATATGGTTTGTATGGTGAAAATTCTTTTTAGTATATTCTGTACAGTTTAATGCAAAAATTTAGCAATTATATAGCTTGTCTTGAAAGCCATCAATTAAAAAGTTGATAAAAGTTAAAAAGTCTAGAAAGTGATTTGAGCCGTTAGATGATCTAGATATCTAATCAATGGACCTCATTTAAAGAAAAATATATTAAAAGGACGGGTCATATCCAGGGGTATTCTCGTCACTTACAGTCTTAAATAGTTAATTGGTTTTCAATCTTCTTTCCCATCTCTTTCTCCCCGATCAAATTCACTTTTTATTATCATCTTCTCTACATCATCAAAATCAAATTACCCTCTACTTATTATTAATAAAAGTTCGATTAATTAAAAATCTGCAATAAAGACGAAGAAGAAAATTCAAGTGAAGATGGTGAATCAAATAAGAAAGGTACAATCAATAAAACTTATTGATTGAGAAATCCTTTTGTGCCCATATACTCATTCGCATAAGTTTTATTGATGCTATGGTATCTTTGTGGAAACTGCTGCATAAATGTCATTTTATTGATTTGCTTTTATAAAAATGGTATCTTTGAATGATTGGTTTGGTATCTTTGTGAAAGCTGAACAAATTCATAAATATGAATGATACCAAAAGAAGTGGTGATGCGGCACATTCTTTACGGAGTTGTAGTTAATGAAGTTGGTATGATTTTCGAATAATCGAAGGTATTATTATGTAACAAATGGAAATTTTCCCCAATATATAATTTTGATTTGATTATCAGTAAATGCTCATTATTTAAATTTTTACATTTGTTAATGAAAAGTTATTTCATTTAACCATTCATTTCATTATAAAAACTCAAAACACGTTATTACGTAATTTACCAAATATCGGGACGAGCTCACACGCGAACCACGAAAACTAAATAAACAAAAAAAAAAAAAAAAAAAAAAAAAAAAAAAACCAAATGGGCCATTAATTTCCAGCCCAACACTTAATCTCCGACTACTGTTCATCAGCATCCCAACTAGCCCAATTTTCTTATATATTTCAATTGCTATATCGACCCAAACTCATCCAAATTCACCCCGTTTTCTCCCAAGTTTGAAACACAACATAGTCGAATTTTTGCACCACCTAATTCTCCTTCCACCAAAGAATTGGGGTGTCGAATATTAGCTCTTGATATTAACGTTTGATACGTGATATTTAATCAAAGTGAACTGCCATTGCACAACCCCTTTCGAAAATATTAAAATTGACCAACTCATCCAAATTCGACCCAACTTGATTCTACCTAGTTCTAATATTTTTCCTAGTTCCTATATGAGTTAACAAGTGTATTTCTCAATTCCTAACTAAATATCACACGTTAGAATGGATTTTGGACCCTTAAAACCATATGTCAACATATATATTTGTGACCAAATCGAACCAAATCACAACCTACACTCACAAACTCTCTAAATATCATCACAAGATCTCCTAAAGTCCACATTCCTTACATACTCTCTGCCACCCTTACCGTACATACAACTTGGGTCTTGAAAATAAACCAATCTCACTTATACGTAAATATAAATGTACACCTATTGCTCTCATTTACTACCATTCACACCTAAACATATTTCATACATTTTCCTAAGCCTTTTCATCCATACTCGAGCCACTGAGAAGACCAGAGGCCATTTCATCATCAAATTCGAACCATTCCAAGATTACAAAGTCCCATTCGAATCGAGTTTATTTGTTCTAGCGAGTTTGTGGATTTTTTCTCTTGTTCTAGTCATCTCTACACGTTAACTCACCACCCTTGAGGTGTTGTAAGTCCTCATATCTCATTCTAAGTTCATTTCATTTAGTTTTGATACACCATGCATCTCGTCATTTATCATTTCGAACGTATATGTTTTATTAATTATTTTTACGTATTTCATGTCATTCCTAGACATAAACATTTGGTTGCCTCCTTTATGGAAGGCCTAGGAACCAATAATCACCAACACATCACGTTTATTTTATTGATCTCTTGCATTTCGAACTCCTTTTTTGTATCTTGAATCACACGTATAACATGCAACACAAAAATAAACCAAGTCTTTTTAAGTATAAAAATGTTTCGTTCGACCTTGGAAATGGACTTGTAAAATCGAATTCATACTAATAACATGTCAATATTTTTACATGACTCGTTTCTACATACACCAACCTAATAAATTCGTGTTTGAAGTTTCCTAAGTTAAGCTCATATAAGCTCCTAAAAATGGCCAAAGTAAATGCTACTCGAATCTGTTAAAAACTTTAGAACTAATTCGAGTGGGCTTAATAGCCCATTAAGCTAATAATAAGCAAATCGTATAAGCTGGACTTATAAGCTCTTTGGACATGATTTTAGAACATTAAAAATGAGCCCAAGGATAAGCCCAACTTGCCTTAAAGCCCACGGATCGTTAAATGTTAATGAGCCTTTAATCTTATCTCGTTAAGCCCATTAATAGGAAAATAAGCCATTTTGGCCAATAAGCAGTTGAATTAAGCTTGGATAAGCTTTAATAACCCATAGGAACTTTTGGATAATTTTTCCCAATTTTTTTTGTACTTTTGGACTAAATCTGCAAATTAGTTTCACTTAAAAGGACTAAAACTGCCAACTGTTAAAAACAAGGACTGAAACTGCTAAAACAGTAACATTGGGATAGAAATTGTTATTATATTAAACCCTAAGCTCGGAATGACATTATGGACAACTATGGACTAAAAATGTAAGTTATATATAACTAAGGACTAACGGTGCAACGCTAACGGCGTTAGGGTATAAAATGTAAAAACAGGAAAAGAACAAGGACCAACAGAATGTATTTGACATTTTCATTTCTATTTTACATTTTACAATTTCCCGTCACGTCACGTGCATTTTTCTACGTTTCAGTTACTTAATATATAACGTTACGTTATATTTATATATAATGAGTTTTAACGATTTAACTTAACATTTTGTTTCACCACTTTCGAGAAAATGGTATTATTTGATCTAAATGACATAAAAATAAGATAATATTATATATAATATTATTTATTAACTTTAGGCATTTTAAGCATATCACACACCCACTTCAGCGATCAAATCGTTATCCGTTACTCACTTTCACACCCACTATTCATATTTAGTCAGATTCTCAAACTTCCCTTTTATTCAAATCGTGTGTTGAAACCGTTATCGTAATCTCACCTGAACTCACATTTCACTTACCAGTACCACACAAGGTGAGTTTCATAACCCCCACTTTTACTCTTTAATTACTTTATAAACTCTTTGAGGGAGATACATGCTCAACTATATTTATTTACTTTTACAAGTACTCTAAACCTTTACATTACTGTGACATTTCACATGCTTTGAACTACTGTTGGATGAGAAACCTGTTTGCTTTATGAATCATTGAAACCATACTTTTGTTTGTAAAACTATTACCTGCTGGACTAAGAACTACATTTATACCCACAAATATGTACCGTTAATTCCCTGCTGGGAAGCACGAGTGATATAAATAGATCTATTGAGGGTGACACCTCTATCTGTGTTGGGATACAACAGTCCGAATAGGACAAGCGGATGTATACCATGTCGAATTACAAGTGACTAGAATTAGCACACTTGCCGGGTATTGATAACATGAGCACTCTCCATGCAAATTAATACATGAGTACTTTCCATGCCAACTAGTCGTAGCTTCGGTGACATAAAACTTAGCGTAGCGTAATAGCCATTTTGTATAACATTATACACATTTATAATGTTAACCCGTAAACTTATTTTGTATAACATTATACACATTTATAATGTTAACTCACAAACTTATTGGTCCAACTTTACTACTTTATGTAAATTCTATGAACTCACCAACCTTTGTGTTGACACTTTTTAGCATGTTTTCTCAGGTATATAATTGATAGACATATGATGATGCAAGGCAGTGCGTGGCAGGGGCATAGGCATACTTTTGGAGTGTGCACATAACACTCATGACCAGGGTTTTTGTACAATGGGACAACTAATAACAATCATGGGCCTTATTTTCCGCAACTCAATTATGTAAAACTGATGTTTTATTCAATAAAGCTTTTAAAACGAATTTGATAAATTCGTTCTCTATTACTTATGTTATGATCCAGTTAAGTAGCACCCCAGATGTTATTACCGCTGCGATCTGATTTTGGGGGTGTTACAGATTGGTATCAGAGCTAAGGTTATAGAGAACTAGGTACACATAAAACCTAGACTATAACCGCTTTTTACAAAAACTCAACCTATGACCGCCAGTGCCAGCCTGCCTTACTCGCCGCTTGAATTGCTGCTTTACTTATTGTTTCAACATGCTTAGTATACACTTACGGCGCCAAAAACTTGATGCGTGGTTTTGCGACCTTACAACAGGTTTTACCTCTCGAGGGATCTCAAGAGGCTTACAACCCCACCAGGCAGTGTACCTGACCGATGTAGTATAGTGTAGTGGTAAGTACGGGGGATTGATCGTTCTCCACAGGGAATAGTGTTCGTTAGGATTGAAAAACTACTCTAATAGGTCTAAGGGTGAGGGAAGATTCTTTTTTGTATTTTTATATTTTTATGAAAGCAAGTAAAATCTCGGGTTTGAAGGAGTGGGCGGAATTAGTTGCTACTCCCTAACTATCTTTTACCGGTTGATTAGTGTGTATTAGTTGCGTGGATGACGGGTGTATTCCTTAATACCAATCGTGGGGTGGCGTACGTACTTCCCCAACTCTACAAGCTCCTACTTCACTCCTATGTCGAGCCGGCTAGGAAGCTCCTAACATGGGATCACTAGAATTCGCTCATGCATTAAATACAACCATAAAAACCTAGTACGCATTGGTTCATGTTTCTTAAGACGTTCAAGCAAGTTACCGTATAGGAAGTTAGCCAGTTTTCTTAAGCCTAACATCGATAAACAATCATCCAATACAATTAATAACACACTAATAACCAATAATCAATAGCTAGGTTTCATTAGATCTAAGCAAACACAAGATAAATCTAGCCTAGCATGTTAATCAAAAGACAAGAACAAGATATAATCAAACAACACATAGACATATTAATTGATTAAACAATTACTTATCTTCAATTAAACATGGGAGATCCAAGGGTTTGAAAACCCTTAAAAATGGCAGAAATTCGTCTTAGGGTTTCTCCTCACAAAGTTGCACACTAAAGACAAAATATTGCAAAACTATATATAGAGTTTAAGGGCTGACGGCGTCACGTTATAGGACTTGACGCCGTCACCTCGCCGTGTCTAGGGTTCCCGGATGGCCTTCTTGACGCCGTCCCTCTTTAGTGCTCCAAAATCCGCTCTGGCCTATCAAGGCGTGACGTCGTCAGAAATGGGCTTGACGCCGTCACTCTTTAACTTAAACCGTGATGGCCTTGATCACCTTAAAGGGTGACGCCGTCAGAAATTACATTGCAAAACTCCCTGGCTTATCATGTGTATTTTTCGTATCCACCTCTTTTTGCCAAGCCGTGACGCCGTCTAGAACAATTTGTGACGCCGTCAAAGGTACTTTTCCAGCCGATTTTGAGACTTTGTCGTTTTCTTCACTTTTATGCTCCAAAAACGTCCAAAATGCTTCCTTTTCCAGATTTCTTCTCCAAAGTACCTAAAATGACAAAAGGAACGATTTAGGGCAATATTTGATCAAATAAATACGATTTAGGGCTTAAATGACCCCCTAAAAGCGGTACACTTTTCGCTTCATCAAATACCCTTACACTTGAGATTTGCTTGTCCTCAAGCAAATGCGCTTTTATTCTAATCAAAATACAAGTTAGGGGTCATTTAATGCTAATATAAAAGTAATTACAACAATTAGTCGTTCCACTTTAATCATAATAAGCACGGAGATTACAAACTAGCACCTCACAAGTAGTGTTTAGATACTCACATCTCTCAGGTGTCATCAAAATAAATCTCATAAATGAAAATGGATAATATCTCTCATTACCTGTCATAGCAAATAGATTACCATAGGCTTGGGAAAGGATCGAAAACCTCCTCCACTAGGCGTAAGCACCTAAGATAAACTATCAAAGAGGGCTTTTAAACGGGTTATAACGTGAGGTGTAGGGATATGATAAACACGGTTTTGTTGGATAAGGGATATTTTACTGGTGGCGAGTTAAAGATCTTGATTAATTACATGTACAATATGGCGTTGCTAAGCCAAGACTAGACTCGACTTAAGCTAAAAACAAAATAACAAAAACATAAAACAAACATAAAATGAAACGGGATGGTAGTCCGTATGTTTTTTCTATTTTTCTTTTTCTCATTTTTTTGTATTTTTCTTGATTTTTTTTTTTTTTTTTTTTTTTTTGTGCATACACTCTTGCCCTACCATCCAAAATAATACATCATAGGGGCGTTGCATTCCCCTTACACTTGAACTTTTACATAACTTTACAAATAACTATTCTAATGACTCGAATTAAGATAATCGAAACACTTGGAGTACTTTTAAGATATTTAGCACATATGGGGGTAATAATGTTGTTCTTCCCCATTGCTCCATTACACTAGTACTTTACCCATGAGTCCCAATCGTCCCAAAACAATATGTACAAGGATATGACTCGACTTAGCAACCATGTAATCAATTAGATAATTAACTTGGGGTTTAAACAAATGTTGTCACAATAATGCACTAAAAATGAGTGCATACAAGGTAGGCTAAGGCGATTTGGGTGTACATTTAAGTGGGGTGTAAACAAATTCTTCCTTTAAGTAAAATGCTTAAAAGTCGAAACGAAAAGATAGGCTCTGAGGGGTGTACTAGGGGTATCGTGTACTAAAAATGAGTACAACGCAAAGGGTGTGGGAGAATTACTTGACCAATGTAGCCAATGTAATTATAACAAAGACACAGGTGTAAAACAATGGGTTAATCCTAATGCCTCTTATCATGTAGTAAATCTAACTACACGAATGCAGTCTCACTTGTGGCCTCGGAATGGTCCTAACGCAAGTTCTAGAATCTAAGTGCTACCGGTACACACATCATAGCATAAATGCTTTTCCTACCAATTCTAGGGGCGAACCTCACATATTTGGGGGTGGAAAATTTTTTTAGTGGTACGGTTTTTGTGCTAGTCATATAACTCCTATCCGTGAGACGCTCATTAAGATCAAAGTTTCACTCCTATATGTTGTAAAAAATTTTAAATTTGGCACTAAAATTGCCCTAACAAGTATTTCTCTCAGTTTTATTACACATCTACCATCAAACAAACAAAAATCAAGTGCACTTGTATTCTCTAAAGTATCGTATTTTTACCCCCCCCCCTTACACTTAAGATGAACATTGTCCCCAATGTTCAAATAACAAGATGTAAAAGTAAATAAGGTAAACGAATGAAATCAAATACTCCCCTGATTCGCTCGGTGGATAATGAGGTAACATGGTTAGATCTTCTTCCAAGAGAATGTAGAAGCTCCAAAACTAATGCATGGCCAAAAGCTTGACTCCACAAACATCTCCTTGTCCAAAATAACCTGTTAAACCTGAGAAAACAAACACGAAAACCTGCATAACATCGGCGGGATAAATCTATATATAAGGATATAATGCTTGTGGAATGATAATTTTGCAGATTCCTGGAGATTATAAGTTAGAGATTTAATAAAAAATTTTTATGAAAACAAAACTTTCAAAAATTTCAGAAGATTAAAACCTGACGCCGTCAGGTTGTAAAGCCTGACGCCGTCAGAAATGATCTGACAGAATTTTCATGTTAAGTTTCCGGAAAATTTCTGGAAAAACCTATACCTTACTTCCTGGAATTCCTGCAAAACATCACTATGACTCGATACAAGCATTTGACTCAAACAAATACTAATATGTATGTTAATTTATTATTATTACGATTCATGTTCATTTGTTCTAATAAACCGATTTGGATTTCCCTTACACTTATCTTTTGCAAAATACCTTTATATGTAGTTAAGACGAAGTTAAAAACAAGATAAAGCATTTTCACAATTTAGTTTTGAGCATGAATCAATAATAATAAAAATTAAACATACATACGGAAACAAATAAAATCAAACAAACAAATAAATAAACACACAAAGCAAATAAAGCTTGGGTTGCCTCCCAAGAAGCGCTTTTCTTTATTAACGAGTCTTGTAGCTAGACTCAAAGTCACGTACATTACGTGATTCCATCATTCATAATGACGTATCCCTGATAGATATAATCCTTGTTGTCAGGGTGGTGGTGTCTCAATCGCTCGACAACCGCAGTCACTTCACCTCCTCCCTTGCTGGTCAAGCTTACTACCCCATCTTGGTGTAGACTTTTAATTGTGAATGGTCCGTACCACCAGGGACTTGGTTCATCGGTAGGTGCTTTTGTTTCCGAATGCCTTAGGAGCACTGAGTCTCCTTTTGTAAATTCGACTGGGTTATGGGTCTGCCCATCAGCCTCAATATAGTCGTTATTTCCACCCTTACATTCTCTAACCTCCTTTTCATTGTAATTCTTAATCCTTGCCTCCCATGCAAGGATTTTCTCTTGAACATTACCACGGATTATATTGGGGTTCGCCTCCATCTTCTTTTGTAGAGCAACATCTCGTATATGTCGTGGGATCGTCGGGAAGTTTATTGTTTTCTTCCCCTTCTTCATTTGGATGGTACTATTTCCGTAATCGATGTGTGCCCTAGTGGTAACGAGAAAGGGTGCCCCAAGGATTATTGGCATATTCATATCATTTCTTTCAATAATCATGAAGTCGACCGGATACAGGAATCCGGCAACGTTGACCAACACATCTTCTGCAATTCCTAATGGGTACTCATACGAATGTTTTGCAAAGGAGAGTTTAGTACGGGTGATGGATGGCAGTTCGTCGTTAACTTGACATAAACGGATATCGGCATCAAATTTACGTCGGAACCTTGGTCAGCTACCGCATCCAGATACTTGAGTTTTCCAATGCTGCATGGTATTTCGAAGACCCCGTAGAATTCCTGCTTTTCCACTAACTTCTGTCTTATGAGGCTCTCATACAACTGCCCTCTGGGTAATGTATCGGATTCATCCTCCGGTTCCCTTCTCTTGGACTCTTTGTTGGGTAGATGAGTACGTCGATAGTTTCTCACCCAATCGTTTATGGTCTCCTTGTTTATTTCGTGTTTCAAGTAATGCCTCACTTGTTGTGACTTAGGCGGTTCTATCACTTGGCGCTCCTTAGAGGGCGCCTCCTTGCCTTTGTCTGAATCGCAGTTGCAGGCATTGGTGTATCCATCATTAAGTGGGACGAGGTCAATTTTGTTAACTTCCATAGTTATCGACTTCCCTCTTCCATCATATTCGCCCTCTTGGATGACGGAGATGGCTTTGACGAATTTAGTGTTGGGAACTTCAACGTCATTCCGCACCAGCACTTTTTCAGGAGCTTTTGTATTTGCGTATTCTTTCAAAAGGTTCATCATCTCCGCCATCTTCTCTTCCATTTCCTCCTTCTGTTTGTAGACGGCTTCCTCAAATTTTGCCAACCGTTCGGAGTGTTTTGACATGTATTCTCTCATTCGAGCTTCGAATGTTGGACTAAGTTCCTGAGGTGGTGAGTTGGGTTGAGTGTGCTTATGGAAGGGTTTAGTATTTTCCCTAAGGGGTGATTCGGACAATGGTATTTGCTTAACGCTTGAGACCGAGTTAATTGTTGCTTTTTGTGGACTTAAGGGTGTCTTTTGCTTTTCCATAAGATATGCAACCCTTTTCTAAAGTTCACTAACGCTTTCCTCAGTGATTTGATTGGCTTTATCGGGCGATGAATATGTCTTGACCGCCGAGCGTACGTCGTGGGAAACTTGCCACAATTCATCATCGTCGGATGCAAGCTCATCAATGATTTCTCATGATTCCTCGGCACTTTTGTCGCGCAATCTGCCCCCGGCGGCTCGATCGATGGCACGCTTGGTGTGGTAATCAACATGGTCATAGAAGATTTGGATTTGAAGCCAGAGATTTATGCCATGATGAGGGACTTTTTGGAGTAAGTCCTTGAATCGAATCCATGCCCCGTAGAGGGTTTCGCCTTGACGTTGTTCAAACATCAAGATATCCTTCCTTAGCTTGGTAGTTCTTCCTGGTGGGAAAAACTGAGCAAGGAAACGAGTGGTGAGATCATCCCAAGAGGTAATGGATCCTGCGGGTAGACGCTCTAGCCATTGACTAGCTTGGTCCCGCATAGAGAATTGAAAGAGACGCAGTCGGGTCGTCTCTCGAGTGGCAACATCAAGGTCTATGGAATCAACGATTTTGAGAAAGTCCTTGAGATGTTGATTAGGATCTTCGGAACGAAGTCCATGGAATGAGCATCCGCTTTGCACCAACCGGATGGTGTCGGATCGCAAGGGAGTGACATTGGCTCCTTGAGTGAGCTCAATGGTGTTTCGATAGCCATGGTGGCTAGGACGGGAGTAGTCTCCTAAGGTACGGGCTCTAGGAGGTGGGTGTTGTTGTGGTGGTGGGTTGTTGGGATCAAGGATATTACCACCTTCCATGATGTCGGATGGTAATGATTACGAACAAAGAAACGAAGAAAAAAAGATAGACTAAAGAAAAACCTAGAAAAATAAAATAAAAATCTCACTAGAAAGGAATCTAGTGAGTAGACCTAATAAAATAAAAATTCAACCTAAACAATAACTATTCCCCGGCAGCGGCGCCAAAAACTTGATGCGTGGTTTTGCAACCTTACAACAGGTTTTACCTCTCGAGGGATCTCAAGAGGCTTACAACCCCACCAGGCAGTGTACCTGACCGATGTAGTATAGTGTAGTGGTAAGTACGGGGGATTGATCGTTCTCCACAGGGAATAGTGTTCGTTAGGTATGAAAAACTACTCTAATTAGGTCTAAGGGTGAAGGAAGATTCTTTTTTGTATTTTTATATTTTTATGAAAGCAAGTAAAATCTCGGGTTTGAAGGAGTGGGCGGAATTAGTTGCTAGTCAACTAACCCAAATTACGACGAATGCAAATAAAATAAAATAACTGAAAATGAAAAGGTTGTGAAACTTATATGGAGAGAAATGTGTTTACTTAGATTTCCTTACTCCCTAACTATCTTTTACCGGTTGATTAGTGTGTATTAATTGCGTGGATGACAGGTGTATTCCTTAATACCAATCGTGGGGTGGCGTACGTACTTCCCCAACTCTACAAGCTCCTACTTCACTCCTATGTCGAGCCGGCTAGGAAGCTCCTAACATGGGATCACTAGAATTCGCTCATGCATTAAATACAACCATAAAAACCTAGTACGCATTGGTTCATGTTTCTTAAGACGTTCAAGCAAGTTACCGAATAGGAAGTTAGCCAGTTTTCTTAAGCCTACATCGATAAACATTCATCCAATACAATTAATAACACACTAATAACCAATAATCAATAGCTAGGTTTCATTAGATCTAAGCAAACACAAGATAAATCTAGCCTAGCATGTTAATCAAAAGACAAGAACAAGATATAATCAAACAACACATAGACATATTGATTGATTAAACAATTACTTATCTTCAATTAAACATGGGAGATCCAAGGGTTTGAAAACCTTTAAAAATGGCAGAAATTCGTCTTAGGGTTTCTCCTCACAAAGTTGCACACTAATGACAAAATATTGCAAAACTATATATAGAGTTTAAGGGCTGACGGCGTCACATTATAGGACTTGACGCCGTCACCTCGCCGTGTCTAGGGTTCCCGGATGGCCTTCTTGACGCCGTCCCTCTTTAGTGCTCCAAAATCCGCTCTGGCCTATCAAGGCGTGACGCCGTCAGAAATGGGCTTGACGCCGTTACTCTTTAACTTAAACCGTGATGGCCTTGATCACCTTAAAGGGTGACGCCGTCAGAAATTACATTGCAAAACTCCCTGGCTTATCATGTGTATTTTTCGTATCCACCTCTTTTTGCCAAGCCGTGACGCCGTCTAGAACAATTTGTGACGCCGTCAAAGGTACTTTTCCAGCCGATTTTGAGACTTTGTCGTTTTCTTCACTTTTATGCTCCAAAAACGTCCAAAATGCTTCCTTTTCCAGATTTCTTCTCCAAAGTACCTAAAATGACAAAAGGAACGATTTAGGGCAATATTTGATCAAATAAATACGATTTAGGGCTTAAATGACCCCCTAAAAGCGGTACACTTTTCGCTTCATCACTTACGTACTGCTTTGGATGACTTATACCTTATGTTAATGCTTAGCATATACTTTATGCTACTTTGATAACGCATGCATAGTGTTAAACGTCTTGATATAGTGATAATGCTTAGCATATGCTTACGTGTAATTGTTTAGATATACATATGTACTTATGTTAGGGCTAATACTATCTAGCCTTACACTAAAGATTTTAAATACCTCCTATATACTTATACACGTATACCGTCTTTGTCACAGTGACATGTCTACAGCTTCACACATTAGCATCTCATCGGATTCGAAATCCAAGAACTCCATATCATCAGTTACTTCACCATTAGTTCCTAACACCTTAGCCGCTTTAGTGACAGACACCTTATTAGACGAGATGGAACCCTTTGAGGAGGGTGAGGTCTTCCCTACACCACCCCTGACACCCGCTATACTACCGGACTCACCATTACCTGAGGACCCATATGTGCTAGCCTTACCGGCACATATCTCACCACCACACCAGGATATCAGTCCGTATGCTCCTTTCTACATTCTACCTGTTGATGACGAGTACATGCAGAGTCAGCAGTGGCTGCCTGCAGAGGATACACCTTCACCTCCTCCACCACCCCCTCTTTCACCATTATTCCGAGGCAAGAAAGTTAGGATGTTAGCACCCTACGAGCCTGAACTGTTCAACAAACTAAATCAGAAATACCCCAACGGCCCTGTCATGAAACATACACCTCGCAAGAGGGTATATCTACGTTTAGTGCCGATTATACCGCCATTTCCACCATACTCACCTACTTCACCTCTAGATATGATCGGGATTTCACCACTGGCATCACCCGAGCATCAGCATGCCTTACCACCCCTACGACCTGACCACCTATTCGACCTATGCACCCAGACTTATCCATTTACACCCCATCAGCGGGAACCGACTTCCGAGGAGGATATACCTTCTTCGAGCCGGGCTCGTATATCAGATCCTATCCATCTATCTGCACCATCACTACCATTCCCCCTGGCTTTACCCCCCAGCTCGAGTCTTCGAGACTAGAGAAAGCTCCAGGGAAGTAGTTACCCATACACATACACCATCCACCGTCGTGACGCGTTTGGAGCGTCACGAGGAGCAGATCGATGCACTCCTCCGTATCGTTGACAGATCACTATTGGACCGCCCCGAGACGGTCAACGATACCCTACACAGCCTTATATATGGTAGGATAGATCTACAGCATGGTCTGACTAGGATACAATCAGAGTTATCCGAGACACGCTCCTTCGCGATAGCCTTACGAAGGGATGGACAGACGCAGGTATGGGAAGCTCTACAAGCACACCTCAGAGCTGACACTTTAGAGAACCTTGTAGAGGACATGCAAGTCCAACATCAGACGGACATACAGAGGCTTCTGGACCAGATTTCAGAGCTCACAGGATGCATGGACGATGCTCCCAGCCATTAGACATAGTTTCACATCTTTATAATTTTGAGAAATCTTAACCCGCCGTATGTGGCAATTAATAAAGGGTCTTGTATCGTTTTGTTATGTAACTAAACTGATCAAGTTATTAATGTTTGTTGTTGGTTATGATTTACTATATATTGATGTCGATTTATGTTATTATGGTTGTTCGTGTGTATTGTGATTGTATGCAAATGTGTCGTGATGTTACTTATGATTGTTATGGTTCTCTAAGTATTGCAACTAGAATGAAAGTCCAAACGCATAATAAACGTTAAAAAAACGGATAAAACGAACAAAAAACGGATAAAACGTACAAAAAATGTTAAAAACGGATAAAACGTAGAAAAATGGATAAAACGTACAAAAAGGATAAAAACGTACAAAAATGGATAAAGCGTAAAAAAACGGATAATAAACGTTAAAAACGGATAAAACGAACAAAAAACGGATAAAAACGTAAAAAATGGATAAAACGTTAAAAAAATGGAGAAAAAACGGATAAAACGTACAAAAACGGATAAAAACGTACAGAAACGGATAAAACGTAAAAAACGGATAAAACGTACAAAAATCGTAAAAACAGATAAAACGTACAAAAAATGGATAAAAACGTACAAAAAAGTAAAAAACGGATAAAAACGTAAAAAAGGGTAAAACGTACAAAAAAAACGGATAAAACGTACAAAAAAACGGATAAAAACGGATAAAAAAACGTTAAAAAATGGGTAAAACGTATAAAAAATGGATAAAACGTACAAATACGGATTAAAACGTAAAATAAAATGGGTAAAACGCACAAAAAACGGATAAAACGTACAAAAAATGATAAAAACGTAAAAAAAAAGGATAAAAACGTAAAAAAAAAAAAAAAAAAAAAAAAAAAGGGGGCAAAACGTACAAAAAACGGATAAAAAGTACAAAAAACAGATAAAACGTAAAAAAAAAAGGAAAAAAAACGTACAAAAAACGAAGAAACGTATAAAAAACGGAGATAACGTAAAAAAAGGACTAACGGTGCAAATACTGTTAGTCCTGAAGGCTAACGGTGTAATATTATCTATCTCGTTAAGAGATAACGGAGAAATAATTTTCACTGTTAGTCCTCATTGTAAACGAGGGATGTAGGGTGGCAAACGTTTGGCTAACGAATGATGTAACATGCCAATAGTTCCTGACAGGGATGTAAGGTATCAAAAACTGTAAACCACAGGGTTGTATTTTGCAGTTTACTCTTGTTTTTATTTGTGCTATCATAGGTTCATCAGTTAGTTTATGTTTTTTTAGTTGATGAACATTAGTTTTTTTTTTTTTTTTTTTTTTTTTTTTTTTTTGGTTCATCATGTTTAGGGATGGCAACGGGGCGGGTTTGGGACGGGGCAGCCATCCCCATCTCCAAACTTGATTACCAAAGTTCTCCCCAAACCCGCCCCGATCCCCATCGGGGATCTAATCGGGGCGTCCCTCTGAGGCGTGATGGTCCCCAAAACCCGCCCCGTATTAATCGGGGATCTTATCGGGGTGTTATCTTTGGGTGCAATTCTCGACCAAAGCCGCACCATTTCACATTTATTGTTATTTTTAGACCCTTAGCAATAACGAACCTATTAATAATCAATTACAAACAAGCCTTATTAAGTTTTCAACAATAGTATTATACATAAATAATGATAAATTACACCGCCAAAAATTAAAACTTAAAAATATGGCACTAAACGTGTTTTTATAATCACAATTTTGCATTCTTACAAATATTAAAAAACTAACAATATTAGAGTAATATTTTTTTATTACGTAAATACTAACAAAATACTATATAGGTATAGATATATTTGTATATGTGTATATATTAATCGGTCGCCCCGCCCCGCCCCAAACCCGATTAAAATCCCTGTTTAATCCCCAAAACCGCCCCATAACCCGATTAGCATGCCCCGCCCCGTCCCAATTAGTTCGGGTTTCGGGTTTCCCCGTCGGGTTCGGGTTTTTTTTGCCATCCCTAATCATGTTTTTGGTTCACCAGTTATTGAATTTGAGCTATTATGTTATCATAGGTTCATCGGTTTGTTTATTTGTGTTTATTTGTGTTATCATAGGTTATGTTATCATAGGTTCATCAGTTAGTTTATGCTTTTTTAGTTGATGAACATTATTTTTTTTGGTTCATCATGTTTTTGGTTCATCAGTTATTGTCCTGTGTTATGTTTTTTTTGTTCAGCATCTTTTTTAGTTCATAGGTTATGTTATCATAGGTTCATCAGTTTGTTTATTTGTGTTTATTAGGTTCATCAGTTAGTTTATTTATGTTATCATAGGTTCATCAGTTAGTTTATGCTTTTTTGGTTGATGAACAATAGTTAGCAGTGCTGGTATCATTGTTCAGAATCCAGACTTGACACTATGCTATGATGAGAGAGGTTAGTTAAACTCCTCATTAAACTCATTGTATAAAGTTCCTTAACATGATCTCACGTGTCCTTCCCTTTGGCTAACTTTTACTATTTACAGGTGCAATGTACGAGCTACCTCTGTATGTGTAGAGTGAGCCAACGAATATGATCCCTGAAGAGTGACTGACTGGCTGACTGAGATAACAAGGAAAAGTTGTAAAATACGATTTTCTGGATGGAGTTAGACATGTTTCAATAGTTTGCTATTGCCGATGAATTAGACGTGTTTTGATAGTTTTTGATATTCTTGATGTATTAGACGTGCTTTGATAGTCTTGCTGAATTGATATACACATTGACATTCTTGATGAATCACACATTACTTGCTTTTATATTTT
Source organism: Artemisia tridentata subsp. tridentata (assembly GCA_021014915.2). NCBI lineage: Eukaryota > Viridiplantae > Streptophyta > Magnoliopsida > Asterales > Asteraceae > Artemisia > Artemisia tridentata. The sequence goes on from CP139507.1 coordinate 110,445,400, forward strand.
TGATGAATTACTCATTAGACATACTTTGTGAAAGACTTGATGAATCACACTGCAAGTTCATGTTACTTGGCTCGCTTACAGGGGCGATGTATGAGCTACCTTTGTATGTGCTCAGTGAGCCAACGAATCTGATTCCTGAAGAAGAGTGACTAACTGAAACGAAATGCTAAAAAGTTGGATTTTATGTTTGAACAATTAGACATACTTTGATATACTAGATTAATCAAATCACATTGCAAATAAATGAAAACTTGGAACCAGTACATTTAGTTTTGGTAAATGTAATATGTGGAATACTGGAATGTTAATAATTTGCATGCTAAATGGGCTTATCATAACAAAAATAACAAAAGATGTATTGTAATACACCAATTAGTGCATTTAAATGTACTTTTATAAGATAAATCTCTTTTAGGCATTTTATCAAACACTTTGTGTGCATTAAATATGACTAAGACGTCATCTTTAACGTGCGATATCTCACTCATATCATATCGGATTTGAGTGATTCAAATTTCTGGGTAAAGAATGGCCAAAAAGCTACAACTTTCGTGTTCTAAGTTTTGCATAATTCGACCTTTAAACTAGACAAAATTAGAGCCGAAAATGCCAAAAATTTCAAGAAAATCAACACCCACTTAAAAAGCTAAAAAAAGAAGAAGTTGCGATTCATGTATCAAAATGTATACCAAATTAAAGAGAATTAAATTTTAAAAATTATGGTGAAATCGGTTTTTTAAAAGTTTGTCATTTGAAAGATATTTACGTTTGAAGTTTAGGGTGGAATATAATAACGAGTTAAAAGGACAAAAATGCCATCTAACCGAAAATAATAAGAAAAAATGGAGGGAGTGGGTGGAAGATATGTGGCACTATCTTATTGTCTTTCTAGACTTTTTAAAGTTTTTCCCTTTTCAAGAGATCTCAACTCAGCTTGTCTTAAGACGTATTTTGAAACATAGAAAGTAACAACTTTTTCCTACATGACTGTTTTAGCTAATGTGTAAGAGAATCGTGGTATATATTAATTTTATGAAAAACTAATATTAACTCACTGTATCTATTTCTTCATTTTACATCAATTTATATTTTGTTTCACGATACTCCCTCCGTCTCAAAATTAGTCTGTATTTCACTTTTTGAATGTCTCAAAATAATTGTCCACTTTCTATTTTAAGCAATAAAAAGAGAATTTAGTGAAGAAATATTCTATTTGAGGGTTGAAAATTATTGTTGTCTCACTTTTATTAAACTATGTGATTACAAAAATTTTGAGACGAAGACAGTATATTTTATTCAAGTAAAGTTAGTTTTGGTGTGAAATTACATTGAATTATTGGTCAAAGGCTTGTAGTTATATGTCTCAAAAAGTCTTGAGAGTGAAATAGTTACAATTACAACTGGTCTAGGAAGATGTTTTTTTTTTTTTTTTTTTTTTTTTTTTTCAAATGGTCAAATTAAAAGCACCTTATGTTCTCACAAATGCCTCTCACACATTACTCACTTTTTAAGAAAAGTACATACTCGAAAAACCATTCAAAGTCTACAAGTTTAAACTTTTCAAAATATTCAAATTTTAATTTTACTATCATACCAAATATACATTTCAAAATTTTGAGAACTTTAAAACTTTTTTAGTTCAAAAATGTTAATGTTCTAAAATTTTGTAATTCGAAATTTTTTGAAATTTAAAATTTAATTTTTTTTTTTGAAAATTTAACAAATTATGGTAACTTTAAATTTAAAAAATCTTGAAAATAAATTTAAATTTTCGACAAGCTTTTTAACACTAACATATCTATTTAACAACAATTTACATAAAAGGTGTTATCTAACAAATATAAATTTTACCAACCATATATACTTTATAAAGCCATGAATTAAATACTTATTTTATATGATATGCATACAAAATACTATAATTAAAAATGTATACAACAAAAAGTTAAATCAAGTGTATACAACAAATTTAAAAGAAATTACGAAAAAAAAAAGAAAGTACACAAACAAATTAATACAAACAAACTTATATTACAATTTTGTGCAAACAAATAAACAAAAATAAATTTATACAAACAAAGTTTATACAATCAAATTCAAACAACAAACTTTATACAAACCATACAAGTTCCGGCATAAATGCAGCGGGGGCAACAGATTCCGACATAGGTTGGCAACGGCGACGGTAGATCTAAGTGAAAAAAAACCCTCAGAACTTATAGAATCATATAGATCTATTAATCGTTCGAATTCAAAAATATGGATCAATTAAAAATTTCAAAGGGTACCTCAAAAAAACTCAAAAATCGTGCATCGTAGTGGGCTGGTGATATTCGGCTCCAGCGATAGCAACGAATTCCGGCGGCGGCATCAACAATATCTGGCAGCTGCGGCGGCAACGGCGACTTTTTTCCGGTGAGATAGCAGCGGCTACAGCGACGGTAAGCGGCGACACTAACAAAAAATTAATAAAAAATGTTAATATACATAGATCTAACAAAAAAAAAAAAAAAACCCTATAGACATACACATAGAATCTATAGATCTATAAAAAAAAACCCTTCAAAACATGTTTAATATACGTAGATCTATTTTAAAAAACTCATAAAAATACCTCAAAACATGAAAAAACCCGTTTGGTGGTCGTGGGTCTTGGCAGTTCCGGCGGCGGAGGAATAGTGGAGGGTGGATTTCGGTGGTGCGTTGGTTTTTGTGGTGGTCGAGTCCGGTAGAGGTGGCATCAGGAGGAGGTGGTGGTGGTGTTTGTGTGGTGGTAGGAGAGATGAGAGTGTTTGTGTGTGTGTTTTTGTGTAAAGAGATGAATTACTTTCAAGAATAAGTCAATCACGGAGTAAAATAGTTTCCTTCATTTGCAATAGTTACCGAATATAGATTTTTCAACAATTTCAACTTATTGACTTTTCAACATTCAACTTTGACTATTTTTCTATTATATGTAGTAAAACAAGCATGTTTGCCCGCGCGTTGCTGCGGGGCGATTGATTTTTTTTTCCTCCTAATTTTAATGTTGTAAAAAAGTTATTAAAAATAGTGTAGAATTACAAACAACAAATGCATATTGGATGAACGAAGACAAAGTATCAAGTAAGCTTATGATTAATTCTGACAACATTGATGAGGTTAAGATTTTTCATTTAAAAAAAATGGTGGTAGATCCTCATCTGAATTACATATAGCGACACCAGTATTTTGTACGAAATACAGCTTAAACAAATGATTATTCAATTTTGTAGTTGATTCAAAGGCTCGAATCCGACTAAGTTATCATGAACTGCACCTTTTTTGTGAAATTATAAAGTAACGAAAATGAAAATTAGTCATTGGTTGTGTACGCCTGGAGACAATGAAATACGGAAACACTTGATCAGCATCATCAAAACCCTTTGGATTAAAGTTACATCTGCAGGTAGCATTGCGCCATAAACCACGTCTGAAACAGGTATTGTTGGTCAGTCAATACCAAGGTTTGCAGAACTGTTGTAGACTCATCAGGCATTGCTGGTCAGTCAATACCCAAGTTGTTGTTCAAGGCTCTCTTGCATTTAATCTAGATCCAGTGTGCTGCTGCACAACAAAATAAATTGATAAGCTAAATATGTAGTCCAGAGAATTGAAGTGAATGCAAAGGTAAGTTTATATTACTTGTTATAGACATCACTCAATTAAGCATTCTAATGTTTAAGCAGATAAATACATGTGCAACCTGAAAATGACCCCACCTCGTGAACACATCCCCCTAAACACTACATTCACAATAAGAAATTAAATAAGCAACTCATGACAGGCAATTTAGAAAGGAAAACACTACCTTTTGTGGAAATGATAATGTGTAATCTCATTGGGCCACCTGTTAAGTTTAATAATAATAATAAAAAAAAAACAATATTTCTATGTACACAACCATTGTGGCCTGCTATCTACACAGCCATGTATGGTTTACAAACAGTTGGTATTAGATACCGCAAAACGGATACAATAGACCATTAGGCTCAGATTTTTAAATGGAAACTGGTCAAACAACTTCGACCACCGCCATGGCTGCAAATAAACACGGTTGCACAATAGCAAGTATGCTACCGCGCCATCCAGTAATTGCCCTGCCAAGTTACGGTCCCGACTGCATTTGACCAATATCATCTGATTCAGTAATCAACAGTTAATATTCATAGCCCATTTATTTATAGAAACTGATCATCTTTACTTATATCGATAGACAATGTAAACCATACATGTGCACACTAATCATGCTCTTCTTCTGACAATGGACCTTCTTCTACCCTCCGCAACAACAGAGCATATTTAAAGGATCAGTAGATGCAAACAATATTAGTATGTACCCAGCTATTGTAGCAGTATATGATTGGCCCATTGCAAGGCCAAAGGTTCCTGTTCATGTACGGCCTGTGCTAATCACCCAGTAACAGAAATTGTTTCGGTTTCTTGTGAGTTAAATCAGCTTCACTAATACCGATATATAGTGTAAATCATACATGTGTACATTAATCATGCCATTGTTCTGACAATGAAGCTTCCTGAATATAGTAATTAAAAAAACATAATTTTACGCTATACATATTGTTTAACTTATACATTGAACCCAGGCAAAGGGGAAAAAGACCAAGAAGAACCAGTTGACATAGTAGATCAACTGTGGCGAAAGTATAACATCAGTTCCAGACAACCGCTCAAGTTCAAGTAATTCTGTCCTAAAAATTAAACCCATAGTTTTAAAGGAGGCTCAGATATGGTGTATTCAGATTATCATGAGCTAATAAGCCATGGCTGCAATCACAGTTGCAAATGCTACGTTTTCAAGTAGCAAATGCCATACGGATTGCCTAGCCAAGATACATATCGGTCTCTAAAAATCATTTTTTGGACATTTACATTTGATCATCACAACCTCCGTTATTTGTACCAGTAAATAAACAACGACAAAAATGAAGGAAATATTTTTAAAGTAGCTTCAGATATGTTGTATTCAGATTATCATGGCCTAATAAGCCATGGCTGCATTCACAGTTGCTACTGCCACCTTCTCAAGTAGCAGTTACCGACCAGATTGGCTAGCCAAGATATTTATCATTTTCTAAATATGTTTTTTGACATTTACATTTAATCATGATGGTCAGAATGTACATTTATTACATTATGCATTACGAAAGAAATAGTAGGGATACAATTATTTCTGGTAACTTTTAGATTCTCTAAAGCAATAATTGTGGGTTGTTTTGGATGATACTGTGGATTAATTGAAAAGCAGAATAGTAGAATGTTTGTAATTATGTTGAATACTTATAATGGAAATCAAAAAAATAAGTGCATTTTTGCCAGGTATGGTATATGGCAAAGATTTTTTTCCAATAGGTGTCTGATCCTAAAAGAGAAAGGACATAAGGGTATCTTCTTTCATGATATCCATGTGGGGAAATATATATGCATACAAGTTTTTAGTTTTTTTTTGTATTTAAGGAAGGTATTGTGTATCTTTATTTGGCCAATTCATTTTCCAACTTGTGATAAAAAAAAAAAAAAATAATAATAATAAAAAAAAATCTAGGCGTCCTAGGTGTGATCAACTTAGAATTGAGGCAAATTCAAACAATTGGTCTGAAATGTTGATCCTATATTGTCATAAATCTGGAATCGAAGACTTTCAAATGGCACAGCAGATGAATGCACTATGTGGTAGGCTTGTTGGGGTAATGCGTGAGAGGGCGGCTTTTATTCAAGAATTAGACACTGTTGGGAGTGACTATGCTCAGAAAACCGCTGAATATCTAAGAGAAGTGCAATCAAAAGATAACCAAAAGGTGCTGCAAATGCGCATTATGACAGGCGAATTGTAGCTAAATGGTCGTGATAAGGAGATCTTTGTTCAAAAGCTTAGGGGCCTAATGGATTTTTGACTGGTTAGTTAGAAGTGGAAGGAATTACTGTTGATTATGTTGTGGTATTCATGTTCGTTGCTTTATTTGCAGTTATGTATTTCTATTTAATTTTAGTATGAGTCTTGTAATAATTTCTACCTGGACCCTATGTGACTGCACTATTAAATGTTATAAAAGTTATTGTTTATGTTAAGGTAAATTGTGTAACTGACTGTTTTTGCTTCCTTACATGTGGTCGTTTATTTTAAGACAATGTCCTCATAGTTGATCTGCATTTGTTGTCTTCATCCGCTTTTGTAGAAACAAAACAGTTAATATTTACATTTGCAAATGATATCTTTAAATAAGAAAAATTGTCAACTCGAATGTTCATACCTGGGTTTCGTTCTATTATTTTGATTGTTCCTTGATCTGTATCGATGTTGTTGAGAACTTTTTGTAGAATAAAGGTAACTGGTCTCATTTTTTCTTTAAATAAGAGAAATTGTTAACATGAATGTTGGTACCTGGATTTGCTTCTATTATTTTGATTCTTCATTTATCTGTATTGGTGCAACCTATTGTAATGCATTCCTTTTCAGATTGTTTTTTCTCTCTACATCTTCATCCAAAGAATAAATCATGAAGCTGAAAAAAATGAAAAAAAAAAAAAAAAAAAAAAAAAAAAAAAAAAAAAAAAAAGAAACAAAAAAGAAAAAAGAAAAAAGAAGAAGATAAATTACGGTATTTCACTTACGATGTTTCAGTGTATGATAGTCTTGATCCGATTTGAACCATTATGAACTGAGGTAGGTGAGTGTGAAAACGTGGGGAGCACAAAAATATTGACAAAGTATCAATGATGGATGTACGGCGACCATGCAAATTTAGTAATAGCTGCGTTTGGTCGCCGTACATCCATCGTTGATATTCCGTCTATTTATTGATATTTAACTTGTCTCCATAGTATGTAGTGAGGTTGTTGAATATGCAAAACCTGTTAGCAGTAAAAAAAGAAAAGAAAAAAAGTTAGCAGACTTGTGTACTACAAATGATTGAGTATGTAAGTCTAAAATACCATAAGCATGCATATACGAATGCATCAACTTTATGTCAAACTGAACATGTGATTAAGCATGTAAGTCTAAAATACTATAAGCAAGCATAGACAAATGCAGCTAATTTATGTCAAACTGAACATGTAAGCTGATGAGTGTCTAAATACTCATCATTTCTGTCACATTTAGACTGCAAAAACATTTAAAAACATGCAGATATGCTTCAAAATACAGAAAATATCATTTGATTGTGTTTTTATGTGTTTCATGTGCAAAAGGATTAAAAACAGGTGAAAACGAACATAGTTTGCATAATTGTCAATTTCAGTCCTTTAACTTTCAGAAATTGGCAAAAATAGTCCCTGGTGTTAAAAATGTGGAAAATATCATTCAAGGTCCCTAAACTATTTAACTTTTACAATATTGGTCCTTGGATGAAAGTTTTAAAGAAATGGCAGTTTTGGTCCTTCAAGTTTCAAAAATGGCAAAACAAGTCCCCCGGGTTTTAAATATTGAAATTTAACATCTTAAGTCCTTGGGGAATTGAAACTTGGCACAAATGGTCCCTGGAAATAGTTTTGGATTTTGGCAACATTGGTCCTTTGATTTTCAGATATTACAACTTTGGTCCTTAAAGTTTAAACTAAAATCCAATTCCAAATCCTAAAATAAACCCAGCAACAAACAAATAACCTTTAACCCAATCCAACCCTTAAACCCTAACCCAAGCACCCACAATCACCAGCCCAATCATCTAACCCATGACCCGACCCAATTTTCTTTAAACTAAATATCAGGGTCAAAGAGAAGTTTGACTTCTCTTCTTCCCCAATTTGCCCGCCTTTCCTGCTACAATCCCTTCCACCTCACCTTATCCCTGACTCAACCCCCCTCCTCTCTGCTACACCTCACCTAACTGCCAAGAAGCATTTAAAGCTTCTTCTCCACCTCCACATCTAACCAAAATGCATTAATTGCTAAAACCTGCTTTTGATACTTTTGGCGCCAAAAAGCAGTCTGAACAGCTGAGATTAAATTGAAGCAATCCAAGGGTGCAGAATGATTTAGGGATGTCGACAAGGAGTTTCCCAGCAAGTTTTAGTATATATAGGGCTTTGTAATAACTTAAAAAAGTAGTAGTTAATTTAGTGTAACTCGTTTTTATTTCCAAGTCTTTTACTTATTGTAATTTTCATTTCCAGTACTCAATATAATCAATTTACAGTCATTTGGTTCCAATTTAAATACATCTTGGCTTAAATTTCAGTTACTTCACAATTTCAAGTTTTACTGTAATTCGAATTAAATTATCTAAGTTGTTAAAAGCTACTCAAAAGCCATAATTACCCTTTCTATAAGCTTATAAAAGCTTTTCATAGCTTTGTGTAAGCTTATATTAGTTATAAGCTGCTTAAATTTCAAAGAAGGAAGAAAGTCAAAGAAAGTCAACATAAGCTCCAATAAGCTATTCTGAAGGTATAAGCTAATCAGGAAGGCTTTTCTTGGGTTTTCTAGCTTGTGTGAACAAGCTAGGAAAGGTTCTGTCCTTGTTTCTCTGTTCCATAGCCAATCTCAGTTGTAAGCTTTTTGAATTTCTAGCTTAAAAATCCAATTGACTGTGCAACTACTTATTTGTAGTTTATTTCTATTATTTCTAGCTTATTATTAGTTTCTAATTACTTTTCATCAATAAAATCAGTTTTAAATACATCTTGTCTTTACTTTACTTAAGTAACTCATTTTTAGTCATAAATAGCTAATAATAAGAAACTGCTTAATACAGCTTATTTCAAGTTAATATTTACTTATTAGTTCATAATTAAGTTAAATAGACTTATTTTAATTCAATTCCTAGCTTTAATTAGCCATTTCCAGTTAGAAATAACCAGGACAGACCCTTAAAGGGGTGTTTGGTTTAAGCTGTCACTAGGTCCAAACAAGCTAGTACTGTACATTTACCAATTAGCCAGCTTTGAACCAGCTTTTTATAGTCCTAATAATCTGTTTTGAAGTTCAAATTAGCAACTTAGATAGAAAATCAAGTTTTCTTAGGCCTGTGTGAAAATCAGTCCATTTTTAGTCCAATTAAGCCAAAAATAAGCACAAGCTGATTTGGCACTTTTTCTTTTCATTTCTCTAGTCCTTATGGTCATACTAGTGAGTACCCAAAAGCTTATAACCTTGCACAAAGTCTACACACTCAAACTCACAAAACTGACTGCATAAGTCAGTTTTTGTGGTTTTTGCTGATTTTGCAAGAATTTTCATAGATTCATTATTAGCCCTTATAAGCTGTCCTTTTGCACCTATAAACTCACCCAGCTTGTCTTTAAGCTAGTAATTTTATTTTAATTTTTAGAACTTTTTAAAGCCTCTAAAAAAGCCCTCCAAAACAGGCAATTTTGCCCTGTGCACAAGCTTGACTGCAAACTCAGTTATACCACCTGAACTTTTGCCAAATTGGACTTCAATTGGGGTGTTAGAGATGGGGCTTTATGCATTTTAGTATACCCTGATATACTAGGTAGCTTTTGCCCCCAATAGGTTGCCTTCAAGCAGCTTATTGAGTGCTTAAATTGAGCCTGCTAGATAGGGGTTTTTCCCATATTTTCTGCATAAGTAAGCCAACTGCCCTAGTGCTTAACTTGCTTATTACTTGTGCTTATTTGTATTTTTAAGTTGTTCTAAGCTTCTTATAGTATATTAAACTTGTTCTGAGCCTTTGGTAAAGTTTTGAGCTTATTAGCTTATTTTTAGCTTATTTGCCCAACTGCTTATCTGCCCAACTGCTTATCAGGGTTTAGTGAACTTTTGATTTTAATTTTCCTACATTAAGAATATTAATTTAGACTTATCCTGAATTTTTTAGATTTTTCCTAAGTCATTTAATATTTTTAATCTTTTTTAATTAGTTTCTATTAGTAATTAAATCATAATAAATAGAATAATAATAAGAAAAATATAATTTTAATTTTTATAATTTTCTTTTATTAAGTATAATCTAGGAAAAATATAATAATCTTTTTAGACTTTAAGAAAAATAAAATATAAAATAAGTGATAGTTTCTATTTAATAGATTTTATCTTTATAAATTTTTAATTAAGCACTTTTCATTTTTATAATTTTCTTAGCTTCTTTTTACCTCATAATATTTTTAGAAAAATTTTTAGATTTTTCTTTGTCCATTTAGTATTTATTATAAATTTAAATAGTTTAAAAAGTAATTAAATAATAAATAATTAATAATAATTAGATAAAAATTGTAAAAAATATAATTTTAGTTTTAAAATAAGTTTTAAGTAATTTTACACTTTTAGGTTTTAATTTTATAGAATTCACTTTTTCGTCCCATTTTAGATTTCCCGTTACGCGTTTTTAGTTTATTAAATCGCGTTTAAATTTTCTCTTGTATATTTGTTTATCATTTGTTAATTAGATATAAAAAAGCAAAATCTCATATCTAATCATCAGTCACTCTAATCCTAACTTTCCACAGTTTGCCCATTCATACCTCGTTGGGAAACGATCCGGGTAATCACTTACCTGGTTTCACACTACACACACAAACGTGAGTTTTTGCAAGTATCCTTTTTCACAAAGGGGTGATTTGTATTTATTCACGTGTATCCGTCGTTGCATAATATATATATCTATTTAGCACGGATCATAAGCATTCGTAAAAGAATTTCAATTTGTATAAAAATGTACTAATTAAATAAGCGAATAACCAGAAAAGGTATTAAAATAAGCAACTCATGACAGGAAATTTAGAAAGGAAAACACTACCTTTTGTGGAAATGATCAAACATGTATTAATACCTGTCAACATGCATAAAACAAACCCTCGTGTTGGATGTTGGAAGACTTATTTCAGTACATTTAGATTAGGAGTATGATGATAGCCAATTTAGAAATACAAACAGTTGGTATTAGTACAAAATCGAAAAGCATGTGCCATTTAAAAATCTGAGCCTAATGTGTAATCTCATTGGGCCACCTGTTAAGTTTAATAAATAAAAATAATAATATTTCTATGTACACGACCATTGTGGCCTGGTATCTACACAACCATGTATGGTTTACAAACAGTTGGTATTAGATACCGCAAAACGGATACAATAGACCATTAGGCTCAGATTTTTAAATGGAAACTGGTCAAACAACTTCGACCACCGCCATGGCTGCAAATAAACACGGTTGCACAATAGCAAGTATGCTACCGCGCCATCCGGTAATTGCCCCGCCAAGTTACGGTCCCGACTGCATTTGACCAATATCATCTGATTCACTAATCAACAGTTAATCGTCATAGCCCGTTTATTTATAGAAACTGATCATCTTTACTTATATCGATAGATAATGTAAACCATACATGTGCACACTAATCATGCTCTTCTTCTGACAATGGACCTTCTTCAACCCTCCGCAACAACACAACATATTTAAAGGATCAGCAGATGCAATGAAAGTGCACAACTAACAACGTAACCATCTATATTTGTTATAGATGATGGTAACTTTCATTGTTTTGTATATATTTGTGGGCATTGTTTATAGTAACATATAAAATTATTTGACGTTATGAAACACTTACTGTCCCTGCATCCACGATCATGCTATGGATGGCCTGCAAACACACATGCTGCAATGAATAATGCATATGCACAACATATAAGTAATTTCGCAGCATAAATACGCAAGTAAAATGATCTTCAGTAAAAACAAAATTGGAAGGAAAGACCTGAACATGGTTAGATGCAAAGATCATCAGCAATGACATCTGCAAAACAAATTCAAAAACCCCAAAAATCGTAAAAAACATATGTTAACGTACACAATGGGTGCAGATCCAATAATTTGCTTTGTCAAGATGCACGTTATCTCAACTGTAAGTTTGGCGACCAACACATCAACCATTGTTGCAAACACAGTTGTCGTATAATAAATCTGCACACTTTTTATAATTGAACTAACAATTTATGGCATAATTTTTTGGGTAAATGTAACCTTTGACTCGACTCAAAAAAAAAATGGTATCTTGTAAAAAAGTTTAAGCAGATGAAGAATCTCAAACACAACTGTGTTTTATGCATCTTCGCAACTTCAGTGGTACAAAAGGTTCTGATAAGCCGTCGTATGCATTTAACCATGACAGCAACCACAGATGATGTACATCGCTTGTCAATATTAGCAAATGAAGAGTATTTGGTTTTCTTTATTTGCCGATACTAAAAGTTGATGTTCTGTCTATGTCATGGTAAGTTTTTTTTCGCATAGTCGCAAATCCAGTTCCACAAAAGGTACTGATAAAAAATACGGTTCAATTATGAAAGATAGATGGGTAACAAAAGAGGATGGTGCGAAGAAGTAATTTGCACCAAATCACTTGTCATACCATTCTCTTATGTTTCTCATCTATCTTTCATAATTGTACTCTATTGTTGATCAAAGCCTTTTGTGGGACTGCAGTTACGAATATGCGGAAAAAAATTTATCATGACAAACGCAGAACATCAATTGTTAGTATCGAAAAATAAATAATACAAAATAGTCTTCATTATCTATTATTGACACACGATGTACAATATCTGTGGTTGATCTTATGCTTAAATGCAGTCGACCGATTATCAGAAGCTTTTGTAGCACTGAACCTGCCAAGATGCATCAAAGACGCTCGTCTACTACAGTAGAGTAACACTTTAAATTTAAAATAAAACAATCCTGCATATACAAAGGCAGTTATTAGACGCAACATTTTATAGCCAAACAGGGTAAAAAAGATTTATGACCAGCTAAGGCTGCAAAGAACAATGGTTACATAATGATGGCATACAATCTTTGACGTGCCAAGTTACGATTACAATCTTTGACTACCCAATTCATTAGTCTCAACATTGGAGTCAACAGCGTCTCCTCATCTCATATACCAAATATTCAATTGTAAAAGTGTCTGAATGCCAACATAGCTGGAAGCTCTTATCTCCCTCTACAGTTCCTTTTGTTACTTCAGTTAGACTTTTCACAATGGCCTGCACCAGACACATTGGTAGCCTACTGAAGTAACAAAAGGAACTGGAGAAGAAAGGTAAGAGCAAACAGCTACATAAAACATCATGTGTCAATATTAATAAACGAAGAATACATGGTATTCTTTGTTTGCCAATATTGACATCCAATATTTAACGTCTTTTATGAAACTGAATTTGGCAATATGCAAAAAATAGATTCAATGGATGACATAAATCATCTCCAACGGTGCTATTGATTTTTAAAAACAGGCTCAGATCTGCAATTCATTGAGCTACCCTACGCACCCGCCATGGCTGCAACCATATAAGAGTCCTGGTTACCGTGCCAAGATACGGAGATGCGTGAGCCACACACATGAAAATTTAATACGCAGAAAGTTCATCATTGCATTTTGCGTAACAGGTATAAAGCAGCATAGTTAACCCTTCTAAGTTCCCTTACAGTTCCTTTTGTCGTTTCAACTCCCTTTATGCAAAGGCATGCACCAAGCGATTTGCTAGATTGTTGAAAAAACAAAAGGAATTGTATGGGAACTTAGAATGGGCAACTATGATGAACATCGTATGCCAATGTTTGCAAAGGAAGAACGTGGTGGGCTTTAAAGCAGAAAGAATCTGGCTGATAAACAGGTCTGTTTCCTTTGAAAATCAAAATTAAAAAAAAAAAAAAAAAAAAAAAAAAAAAAAAAAAAAAAAAACCTTGTTGGCTGGAAACTTTGCACTTTAAAGTGCACCACGTTCTTTATTTGCCAATATTGTCAGACGATGTTAGATGTTACATTTGTGTTTTCCGGGTTTGGACTTACCAACACCAAACGGGCCAAAGCTAAACACCAGAAACAGTATAAAAAACCTGCCAAGATGCATAAAATACGGTCGTCTACTACAGTAGAGTAACACTCTAAATTTAAAATAAAACAATCATGCATATACAAAGGCAGTTATTAGGCTCAGATTTAATAGCCAAACAGGGTGAAAAAGATTTATGACCAGCCATGGCTGCAAAGAACAACGGTTGCATAATGATGCCATCTAGTCTTTGCCATGCCAAGTTACAGTTACAATCTTTGACTACCCAATTCATTAGTTTCAGAAAATAGGTTTCAATCATCATAGCCCTACCCTAAGTAAACCAACGAATGATGTTAATAGCGGGGTGATTATTTCCATTGGGCCATGTGTTATGTTTAACCCAAAAAAAATAAAAAATAAAAAAATTAATTAAAAAAAAAGAAAAGAAAAAAGAAAAAAAAATTAGTATGCATCTACCCATTGTGGAGGCCTATGATTGGCCCCTTGCAAAGGAGAAATTTCCTGTTCACGTACGGCTTTTGCTAATGATCCCCTAATACACACTGCTTCGACATTACTCAGGTAAATAAATATATCAGCTTTACGTTCGGATTTTAGTGAGATAAATCAAGATTACTTATATCGATATACAATGTAAACCATACATGTGTATATTAACCATGTCTTTATTTTAACAATGAAGCTTCTTGAATACAGTAGTTTTACTCAACGATATATATAAACATGTTTTATTCAACGATATATATAAACATGTTTGAATTCAGTGATTATTTCCATTAGGCTCAGATTTTTAAATGGGAGATTGTCAAAATCCTCAGAATACCGCCATGGCTGCAAATAAACATGGTTGCACAATTGCAAGTATGCTACGGCGCCATCCGGTGATTCCCCCGCCAAGTTACGGTTCCAATTTCGTTTGACCGATATCATATGGTTCAGTAATCAACAGTCAATCATCATAGCCCATTACTATACTCCGTTGAAACAGTCTTAAAAAAAGATAGCAGATGTTTAATATACACATGTATGTTTTGCATTGCGTACCACTATAAGTAAAGATGTTTTACTTCACTTATTCCAAAGAAGTCTGTATTAGGAAGATGATCACCAATTATTGTACCGCCATGGCTGCAAATAACTGCGGTTGCACAATAGCACATATGCTATCGCGCCATCCGGTAATTGCCCCGCCAAACTACGGTTACGACTTTGTATGACGAATACCATTTGATTCAGTAAGCAACACCTCATCAACATAGGCCGTTAGTATACAGGTACCCTGCGTAAGGTATACTTATCAAGGTCAAAAGAATAGGAGGACAAAAGATACTGAATTGGTATAATAGAATTAACAATGGGCCAATCATAGGCAGCCACAATAGGTTCATACATATTAGTGTGTGTGTATATATATATATATTATCTAATATATCTATTTGCCAGGAGGTGGTCTGCATCAATATGATGTACGAAACAGTGATAATAACAGTAACCCCGCTTCTACGATTTGTACTGTCACCCCATTGGTTGCAACATTAGGAGGCTACTGTTTATTCAACTGTAGCACCGTTTATCTCCCTTTTTATCCATTCATTCGTTATCTACACACTTCTCCTCAGCTCCTAAGCTGCTAGAAAATTCCGGACCACTTCCCTTTCATCAAATCCACCAGCTGATATCACAATTATAAACAAGTGTAAACACACAAAGATCCCTAATCACAAAACCCTAACTAAATTGAATCTGCCCCAAATTCATGTGTTTCTCATTTGAATCGAAGATAAGATGGTATGTTTATTACTATCAATACACGTCAATCATGAGCATTGGTCACCTGTGATCTTTTTATTTATTTTTCTCTCATATTTGATCTAAACAGATCCAATAGACACCGGAATAAGTGGTGGATCATCAACAGCTTCGCATCAAATGGGAAAAATTAGAATCACAAGCAGGTACAAGTATTCATATCTTTTAATTTTCATTGTTTACTTTGGTTCTAACTTCTAATTTATTTAGGGTTTTCACCTTCATTGCAAATGAAGATTAGGGTTAAGTTGTGTTTTTGTTTTTATGATTTGGTCTTTTAAAAATTGTTTATGGCGACACCGAGTAAATACCTGTGATGGATTCAAGAACTCAGTAGTAGTTATATTGAGGAAGATAAGATTAGCATTGGAAAACATGAGTGACTTGCTGGAAATTTAAGTTAATAACATTTTGGCCTCTGTAAGAGATAAGATTTAAGTGGTTACCCATAAGATCAGTTAAAACCGCTGTTATATTTTCCTTTATTGTCACTGTGCTCTGTTCATGAATTCATTAGCAATTATGGTTACAATCAATCAGGGAATCTAGGAATGAATGGGGTTGGATAGTTTAATTGACGTTGCTCTTGAACAGTTTAAGTCCATTAAAGAGAACGAAAAAGATAATTTTATAGATCTAGAAGAAGAGATTCAAAGTAGCAGTATGACACTATTGATTGAAGAATCACAAACTTAGGATTCCTCCAAGAGAAGAAACACATTTGGAGGTGTAGCCGATTTACTCTTTTACTGTTAGTTTGCTACTAAGTCATATTATACACATGTACTGTAAGTAACTACTTCATTAACATTTGAGTGTTTCAAATGATCAGAAGGTTTTTATGGTAAAGTGCATGCTCCTAAGCATTTGGTTGTTCTGGGAGATGATCCAAAACCAAGGCAAACAAACTATAACAGACCCTTTATCAGAAAAGAGAAACCACTTCCTCTTTATAACCACTGTAAGTATCACATCTTTACTATTTTGAAAACGAGTATGTGAAATCTCCAAAGAAAATGTTATAGCAATGGATAAATTGTGTCTGTCAACAGATGCTGGTGGCAGTGGATGGTGGGACAGCGATATGGAAGGCATTGACAACGAAGCAGTCAGCATAACAAGGTACGTACATTCATATTATGAAAGATTTTTGAAATTTGCGATTTTTTGTTATTAGTGGTTTGATATTTTGAAATTTGCGATCTTTTGTTTGGATTTTGAGGTTAATATATATTATGAAAGATTTTTCTTTTTCCTGATCTTCTTCCAAAGTATTAGTTTTGGATTTTAATGACAGGTTTGACCAGTTTTTTTAAATTATGATTATGGTTTTTCGGTCTATAGAGGTGACAGAAGTATGGAGGAATGGGTCATGAGGATGGGATTAGGGAGTTTGAAGCTAAATATTCATGATATAAGAAGTGTTCAGTAGCGGCTAAAGAAAGCGAGATTGTGACTAGGAAATGGACATAATGATAAGAAATGTCCACAGAGAATGCATTCGGAAGCGGGAACATCAACTTGGTTATAGGCACAAGAGGTATTTGTTACATAAATGTAGTAAAAAGTTTCAATTTTAGATTACTAACAAGTTAAGTCTAAGATCTACAGAAATGTGTTTTGGGTTCGTGCGTGTAATGTATTTGTATAACGAGATTGGTAAAATACACGATTTACAGGTTTTCAGTAAAGGTTTATTGTAATTTATGTTTATGTATTTCAAGTAAGTTTGTTACATTTTAATTTCAGGTTGTTTGGATGATTCATGATGATGAAGCTCTTAAGGTGCCGAATGAGTTTCAAACTCTTAAGCAGCCGTGGAGTGTACGAGGAGGAAGGGGAGGGGGTTTTCGTATTGTACATTCTCCACAAATGATCAGAATAATTATTCCAAAGGTACGATCTTTTCTTTGTTTTAATTCTATTGATTTTTTTTTACCTTTTGATTGATTTCTGCCTTTTCTTTTATGTTTTGGATATGGGTTTTGATGGACTTCAAATGGGTTTGAAAAATTTGCTTATTGCGTTTTGAAGCAGTTCTTATGGGTGTGGAGAATGAGAAATGGAGATGAACATGAAGATGCGAAGAACGAGGAGATTCATTATGAAAGGCCAATCTTCAGGTCTATATATATATATTTTCGGTTTTTTTTTTTTTTTTTTTTTTTGTGAAATTATGAAAATGAAAGATGGTTTTTTACACAATACATTGGTGATGTTTTTTAGCTTGATATCGCACTTTGATTATCAGTACGGCTGGAATGGAGTGAAGTGAAATGAGCAACATGAGGTTTGCAATGAACGAATGCATTCAAATAGAGGGACCGACGGAGATATAACTGAACTGGTACGAAACATGACAGATTGCATTTATTTTTAAATTGAACAACAAGTGCAAATTGTTAGAGTCTTAGGTTTAATAAAGGCCGTTTGGCGTTTGAAAGTGGTTATGTAATATGGAAAATTTGAAACAACAAATGATAACCTGAACGTAAAAGCAATGGCAAACACTCCCTACCTGAACGTAAAAGCAATGCCGAACAGTCCCTAAGTGAATGTGTCATATAATGAAATATAGACGAGGCTATCGACAATAGATGAATTCACATTACTCAATAAACTAATGCTCAGCTGCCATTTTTTTTACTGATATACTTATGCACAATATTGAGAACCCGCCATACTGATATATTATATGTTGCAGATTATGGGTTTACTCTAAAAGGAGTTGTTTTTACATTATGCGACCATCGTTTTCTAAATTGGTTAAAGATTTGATTTTTATTGTAAATAAATTTTGGACTGATTACAACACCTTATTGTGTTTTTATCCAATAGCTTATGGCAATGATAGATTACAACCGTATCTGATGCATGAGAATCTTGAATAGGTGTTTTTTTTAAGTTAGGAGATAATGCGGATGATAAAAGATAGTTAAACACTTGACGAGAATGTATGGTGTATTTAAAAATTGAAGTTTAGACAATGGCGGAATCACTTTATGAAGTATTTTAGTCATGATTAACAAATATTGATTAAAGTTGTAGCTTAACATTACATAGGCGGGTCAGAGGCTACACACGTGATCTAATTTAAAATATGCAGAACCACATTTGCCAAGTAGCAATGACTAAGAATATATATATATTTTAATTCGCAAATGTTTATACATCTTTTTATAAGAACATCACTGCTCCACTAACATGTGCCTTTTTCTATATGAAAAACAGGATATTGCAACTCTTGGTGTCGTCAATGTAAGCTATAAAGTTTCTGCATTGCCATACGGTGACCTTTTTAACCAGCCTGATGCAGGAGTGGTCTCAACATCAACATGTACACAGCCTCATGTAAGTTTCTTTTTTTTAATCATTCGAAGAATAAACATAGTTGCCTTGAAATATTAGTCTCTGATAGTCACCGACTTCGTTAGGTATAAATGAACCAACACGTCCTGTGTCTATTGTCAATTTCCCGCTACAATTATATGTATTCATTAACTTCTAATCTTTCAGATTTTTTTTTTTACTTATTCGTCTTTTTATTTGCTGGCAATTTTCCAGGTACACCATCAGAATATATATATCTGGGAAACACTAAACAGGTATGTGGTCATTGTGGAACACTTTTATGGTATGCATAAAGGGTAACATGCCGAATGGGTTTGAATCTGTTGTGACAAGTGAGCAGGGTGACATTGCACCTATGGAGTGTGCCAGGAGACGGTTTTATGTGGGTATGGTATGTTTTCGTTCTCTATGGTTAAAATGAAGTATGAAAAGATTCAGTGATGAAGATGTTGATTTGGTTTGAGAAAATCTTAACTTGATGTGTGAAATAATTAGGACTAGATAACTAGCTATAAGAAAATCCGGATAAGCGGTTTTTGGTACACTGTTTGGGTCTGCCTACTTCCTTTAAAACTGCAACAAAGCAGTTCTTGATAGGATGTCGGCCATTTGCTTATTTGCTTTAAAAATATACTATACATAGTTAACCACTTAGATAATGAGTGTGTTGATGTGTCAAGATGCATGCAAAGATTTTTCATCTTCTACATTTTTTTCCCCAATAGTCTTATGGTTTTTTTTTTTTTTTTTTTTTTGGTTTCCAGGTGTGTTACGCTTTGTGTATGTTACCCAGTTAAGTTGAATTCGGAAGAAGAGGTTAGTGCATAACAATTTGTTCATTATTCTAAGTAAAGGTTGGTGTTCATTGGGTAAAGAGGTAGTTTTTTAGCTTTAAGATCACCACAAGAAAATGCTAAAATTTAACTGGCATTCTGCATATTTAAAATTATGACAGGAGGAATATGAAGAAGAGGACGCGATTGGTAACCTGGATTGTGGTCATTTTGGCCCATCTGCAAAACGGAAGCGGCCGTCAACTCTCAACAACAAGCTGGCTGATTTGTCTTCAGTAGCGGAACTTTGGCTTTGGTCCATATATCAACAGGTAGATTGCTAATTTCATTACTGTGACATTTTCTATATGTATCCTCATTAGAGGTGCTGATTTTCACCCATTTTAATTTTAATAGGTCAAATGGGTTAACTTAACAGATTTGACTTAAATGCGTCAATTCAGATGTTTTTTAATGATTGACGTTTCTTTTGTCTGTAAGAGAAAAACCGCTTATTCCATGAAATTTTTATGTACAGGTTCTAGACACTTTTGGCGCGCTCAATTCAAAAGTTTTTATATCAAAGTTCTTTTTCATTCTGGGTATAAAGAGATTGGACAACAAGCTATGTTACAAGAACTGTTGGGAATTATATTTTCATAGATTTGATGATCACAGAACAAGAAGAATGAAACATTAAGAATACTGAAATGATAAGCAAAATACGCTAATGAAGCTGTTGCAGGAGTTGTTAAGTCTTCTGGTTAAGTCTTCTCCCAGTTAAGTCTGGTGGTTAAGTCTTCTCCCAGTTAAGTCTGGTGGTTAAGTCTTCTCCCAGTTAAGTCTCCTCGTTAAGTCTGGTTACACAGTTAAGTCTTCTAGTGTATCAGGTGCTGCTATGAGTCATACTACTGCTGGATGGATAAGGATGAAGAAGATATTATCCTTAGATAATATCTAGATATTTGTTCAGTCAACAAAGATACAAGTTGTATCTTAATGACTAACACATGTAAAGCAAGTAGATGACAAGACTTATCATATTGTAAAAAATCTTCCTTGTGCTATAAAAGGAAGATCTTACCCTTAGATAAAAAGTGTGGTTAGATGTTAATCACCAAGGTGCTTCATACTTACAAATTACAACAACACCAAGTGTGTTAAAATGTAAAGCACCTAAAAGAGTGTGTGTGGGAACATTAGACATGGGGTCTAATGTTGTTAGGTTTGTTTAGCCTCAAGGATCTTTGATCCTTGATTAGATTGTAATCGTGCTATACTTGATCACATAGCATTGGGGCTAGTTGGAATAACAAACGGTGAAGTTGGAAAAACCTTGTTGTGATAGTATTGTTTCTTTCATTAGAATATTCCGTCAATATTATCATCATGCTCGTCATAGATAAAATCCTAGATAAAGGCTTAACAGCCTTGAGCCCATAAACGATCACAAAACTTATTGTTAGATAGTCTAAAATAAGTTTCCACAGTTGGTATCAGAGCGGGGGGCTCTGGATCTAGGAAAAGAAAAGGTTTTAGCTAAAGAAAGAAGAAAAATTCGTTTTTGCTTAATTTTTCGCAACTTTCTGCAGAGCAGTTTTGCAAAGGCTATAACTCCTTCGTTAACCGTTGGATCGGGCTGAAATTTTTGTTGAAGGTTCTTGGTATATCAAGGTAGATACTCACCAGAGGGATCTTCAATCTGAGCCTTAGGTTTCAAGATATGCATCGTTGAAAACTGCTGCAGAAACAGTTGAGGTATGATCGAATTTTTGGTTTTCTTTCAAGAAATACACACACAGGGGAAGAATACACACACAGAGAGTTAGGATGATGTTCTTAAAAGATTAAAGGCTTGTTTATCAAGTTATTATTGGTGAAAAAGATTATTTGTTGCTTATTTGAAGTTGAAGTGGAATTTTTCAAAATTGTGTTTTATCATACCTTTTGAAAGAAGGTAACTTGTTCGTTCGTTCAAGTGACTATGAAATGACAAACACTTAAAGGAGATACGTTGTAGTACTCAGTGTCTCATAAAAGATGAGTTTATTGTCATGAGACTAAGGTCTCCCTATACATCAGAATGGGTATATGTTCAAAGTCAGTTTTAGTACAAGATATAGGACACAAGATTGGTTTATTCTATTTCATCATCAAGTTAGTAATGGTTGGTTTTTCTTCATCAATCATAAAAGCCTACAGAATTGGAGATTCGAATGGTTAACATATGGGTTTCAGGGGAAGCTTAAATGTTCAAATGTTTAACCATTTATTATATTTGTGCATCACCACAGGGAAAGTTATTACTGTTGATTAGTATTGCTACTGATGGTTTAGATTTTTACTGTCTCAAGTTCATTTTTAGTGCGGAAAACTTAATGGAGGGTAATTTGAGACATTAGAAGGATAGATTGGATGTGTAATATTAGTTTGTAGTTGTAAAGATCATATTTGTAAAATTCTCTATTTGTTGATAACAAAAAGGGGAAGAGATGTGGTGGATAGCATAGATTAAGGGGAAGACAGTATAGTTTCATTCATGGTGAGATTTAATTATCTCAATTTTACTACTTCGTCTAGGGAAATTCGTACAAGAACGTGTTTGTTTTGTAATCATCAAATAGGGGAAGATTGTTGGGAATTATATTTTCATAGATTTGATGATCACAGAACAAGAAGAATGAAACATGAAGAATACTGAAATGATAAGCAAAATACGCTAATGAAGCTGTTGCAGGAGTTGTTAAGTCTTCTGGTTAAGTCTTCTCCCAGTTAAGTCTGGTGGTTAAGTCTTCTCACAGTTAAGTCTGGTGGTTAAGTCTTCTCCCAGTTAAGTCTGGTGGTTAAGTCTTCTCCCAGTTAAGTCTCCTCGTTAAGTCTGGTTACACAGTTAAGTCTTCTAGTGTATCAGGTGCTGCTATGAGTCATACTACTGCTGGATGGATAAGGATGAAGAAGATATCATCCTTAGATAATATCTAGATATTTGTTCAGTCAACAAAGTTGTAAACAAAGATACAAGTTGTATCTTAATGACTAACACATGTAAAGCAAGTAGATGACAAGACTTATCATATTGTAAAAGATCTTCCTTGTGCTATAAAAGGAAGATCTTACCCTTAGATAAAAAGTGTGGTTAGATGTTAATCACCAAGGTGCTTCATACTTACAAATTACAACAACACCAAGTGTGTTAAAATGTAAAGCACCTAAAAGAGTGTGTGTGGGAACATTAGACATGGGGTCTAATGTTGTTAGGTTTGTTTAGCCTCAAGGATCTTTGATCCCTGATTAGATTGTAATCGTGCTATACTTGATCACATAGCATTGGGGCTAGTTGGAATAACAAACGGTGAAGTTGGAAAAACCTTGTTGTGATAGTATTGTTTCTTTCATTAGAATATTCCGTCAATATTATCATCATGCTCGTCATAGATAAAATCCTAGATAAAGGCTTAACAGCCTTGAGCCCATAAACGATCACAAAACTTATTGTTAGTTAGATAGTCTAAAATAAGTCTCCACAAGAACAACCATGGTCTATGCAACACGTCATAAGCCACTTATGCTTTTACTTATTTGTATACATTTCAGAAGGTTTGTAAATGATGATAAAATTAGTTTCTATTGGTCATAGTTACAAGACTTTCGCTATCGTTTACCCTACTATGATATATATTCATGCAAAACACTCCGCAGCAACGCGCGGGCTACCCCGCTCGTATATATATATATATATATATATATATATATATATATATATATATATATATATATATATATATATATATATATATATATATAGGGAGACTTTCTTGCGAGAAGTAGAACCATCTTACCTGCGAGAACTGACATAACCACCAAAAACATACATGCACACCTTTTAAAATAAAATAAAAATACATGCAAATCATCAATAATCGTAAGTATCCACCTATGTTCTTCAATATCATCATGAACTCATCCTTTTTTTTCACAAAAACCTTACACACGGCCGCAATATTGTCATTGCACGCCTTATAAGAACATACATGCACACCTTCAAAGAAAATTTTTGTATTTTCAATTTCTTATCAAATTCTTTAGAACAACCATGTTTTTTTTAAAACATATATGTTGTTTTTAGAACATATGTGCAAAAATACAATTATTGAAGACGTGCATGTATGTTTTTGGTGGTTCTGTCAGTTCTCGTAGATAAGATGATTCTCGCAAGAAAGTCTCACTATATCTATATATATATATATTTTCCTTCCCCCCCCCCCCCCTAAACATAACAGGTGGGTCAATGAAATTCAAGTTTCACGCATAATAAACAACATAATCATGTAGTAGTATTGTCTTGCTGCAAACGTAGAGGTTGCTGAGGCAACTGGTTGTTGCACTCTACCATCCTTCCAACTTCCGCAGCAACACAACATATTTAAAAGATCATCAGATGCAAGCAACAGACACAACCAACAATGAAACCATCTATATCTGTTATAGATTGTGGTAACTGCTCTTGTGTCTTATATATTTGTCACCACGGTTTATACGAACATATCAACTCACTTAACGTTACCAAACACTTGCCGTGTGTGCACACACAATCATGTTATGGATGGCACGCAAACATACAGGCCGCAGTAAACAATGCATATGTACAACATATAAGTAATTACTAACCATAAATAGGCAACCAAAAGAGAAGGAAAAAATACCTGAACATGGTTAGGTGCAAACATTATCAGCAACCCCATCTGCAAAAGAAATGAAGACAACCCCTAAATTAAAAAAAAAAAAAAAAAACCCTAATTATAATTATATTATTATAATGTATACTAAAAAGTAAAAACCATTTTTCCTTACAACTAATGGTGGATCATTGTGTTGTGTTTTATACCATAAAGTTGAAAGTGCTCGAGTATACCCATCGCGAACAACAAACAGTATAATTATAATCATATTATAAAGTCCCCAAATTGTAAAAACCCTAATTGGAAATACAGATTAAAGTTCAAGGAATACATAATTGTAAATCATTAAGAAAACCCCCAAATTTTTAAAACCCTAATTGAAAGGAGATACTGGCAAATTTTAAAAACCCTAATTGGAAATACAGATTAAAGTTCAAGGAATACGTAAATGTAAATCATTAAGAAAACCCCCAAATTTTCAAAACCCTAATTGGAAGCAGATACTAAAATTAAAGAAATACGTAAAGCTAATAATTGCTTAACCCAAATGAAATCATAATGAAAGAAATCGGTTACTGGATTTGCTGGAAAATATCCCTCGCTGGAAAATATACCTTAATTCGTCAAGTCGGAACCGATTGAAATCGACGAAACTACTGTATTCAAGAAGCTTCATTGTCAGAATAAAGACATGGTTAATGTACACATGTATGGTTTAGATTGTGTATCGGTATAAGTAAAGCTGATATATTTATTTACCTGAGTAATAATGTCGAAGCAGTGTGTATTAGGGGATCATTAGCAAAGGCAGTACGTGAACAGGAAATTTCTCCCTTGCAATGGGCCAATCATAGGCCTCCACAATGGGTAGATGCATACTAATATTGTTTTTTTTTTGTTAAACATAACACATGGCCCAATGGGATTGAAGATTATGAGATAAAACACCACATAATTACACACCATAGTATATATTATAATATCATAAATCTATTTCACATGTTCTAGATAGCTTTATTCTCACATTGGACTACAAGTTTTTGGGTTTGATCAGTGTTAGTTAGCGTGTTTTCACGTGATTATTTTTAGTACTAGTAACGCTTTTACAATAGTAATAGACTAATAGTATTTCATTTTGAACAAAGCAGTTTAGGAAGTGTATGCATTTAAATACACCCAGTTTAAATTTCATCCCATGTGACCCGTTAAAATAGAAAAGAAAACCCAATTGACCCGTAAATGGATTCAAATTGACACATCTAGTTTTTAGCCCCCCTCAAGAAGTACAATGGTACCACATGTTATCCACTTTTACGATACAAAATCCAGATGCTGCTACAAGTAGCTAGCTCAAGTCACTAACATTATGTTAGCTTTAGTGTATCCATACATAAGGCAATTTTAACTAAATTATGATAAACGGGTCAAATAGTTTGAAAATCACCCAGAACAAAAATGTTGACAACCTTTTAAATCAGTTTTATTCAAAGTTAAAATTACTATTTTATACTAATAGTTTTCCTAATCATATTTAGGGAAAAAAAGAATATAGAAAAGGTGTTCTGTTTGACCCAAACATGTCAAACACTCTCGACCCGCTCTTAAGAAAACACAACTGAAAATAGTCTCGGTTTATGATCAGCGTACTCTTGTGAGCTTTTATGCATGGAAAGCTGCACGAGTCTGTATGGTGTTGAAACAAGGAAAAGGATGTCCACAACCACAAGATTCAAAATTACAGATTTCTCCTTGGTTTAACAAGTACATACAGGAAAAAGTTATATGGTCATCCAAGAAGAAACAATCATTATATTCAGGGAGTACCAAGGGCAATGTCGGACCCAATATATATATGGAAAATATCTCTTTTTTTACCTTCTACTTTCTCAAAGATATGTAATAGTCCGGTTTGTAATGTTTTGAAAGTCTATTAACAGAATTGACTGGTCTTTCTAGAACCACTGGGCTCGGTTGCTAGAATTAGAGCTTCTAGAAACACGACGGAATCCCGCTGGTACGGCGTGACTGAATGACTCATATCTTTCCATATCACGAAAGTATAGGCCTCCGCCAGAATGACGAAAATAAATGCGATTGGGGACAGCTGGCATTATCATAGGCATGCCCCTAGCACCACTGAATCTCCTAAAAGCGTTTCCAGATGAAGGTGTGTTTGTAGTTTCAGTTGGTTGAGAATTAGCAACTGAACGCTCTCCAGGTCTGGCAATAGGCCTATTTAGGGGGGGAAATATGCCAGAAAACAAAACCAAAAAAAGTTTAGATAACTTACACAGCATAAAATACGCATTAACATTAGAGGAGGTAAATTCCATCCATTGGGCTAATTCAGGTCATGTTCTATCTCTGCAAGTCTTAAATGGGTTAATAAGAAAACCAACTTAAAAGGAAACATAAGGCAGACATTATATTCTTTCAATAATAAGGGTAAATATGATTCAGAAATTCTGCCACTTCTAGTATACATAATCTGAACTTTGAAGAAGGCATGAAAAAACCTAACACAAACAACGCAATTAACTGTGGAGTCTGAAAGTTGTACACAGAGACACACAAAACACACTCACTGTTTGCATATGTTAATTAAAAGGGATAGCTTACTGTTGGCTATAGCGCAATGGATGAGGAAAAGAGGAGGATCTTGCAGTAGCATCTGCTTGGGCCCGAGCATGTGTGGGTCTCAATGTGGCGGGATTAACTGGAGTCAGATTGTTATGCTCAGTGAATTCTCCGTCTGAGTAAGGAAGAAAGTGACAATTCCAACCCCAACTTGGGTGTTGGATGTTAGTTGAACGAAGAGTATCATGAGGGGCTGAATGGGCATTCATGGGATGATGATGATGATGATTGAAGTTGGAATTTCCAATGTGCTCATGGGGTCGAAAATGTGAAACATGGGAGCGAGCTGATGATGGTGCAGATGTGTTTTCAATAGTCATAGCACGATTTCCATGGAAGTTAGGAACTGCATAGACAGCTTTAATTCAGAAGGGGTACTTTTGGAAACTTTGAGGATGAAGATAGTATAAGGATGCTGAATAACTTACATGTATTTAATGAAGATTCGGCTTCCCTGAAACGATTTACAAGAATGGAAAAGGTCAAATAGTGAATAATTTTGATGAGAAATAATGCTATAACTTTGATTAATCCTTCGGACAATTTACATGATTCGCAAGATAGCTCAAACAACAGAAACAATTTGGAGCTGGTATCAAAGCAGCTCTTAAAGTCTCATTATCATATGGTATACAAAGTTACAAACACATACAAATATGTTTGTAAACACATTCATCATATGGTGTGCTCATGGCTTCTCAAAATTAGTACTATATTATGTTAAGCACCGATTACGATACACATTATTGTTAGTTATATTGCTATATATTGCAATAGGCATATTTTTTTTAAGTTGACGATGCAAGTACATTTCTAAATATAAGCCTTCTAGAAGATCATTTTTAAATATGAAGTCTTTTACATACGAAAAACATGCAAAAATATGTCTGAAGTATACTACCTTCTCAGATACCCAAAATTTTTGACATATGTTTTAAAGTAGTAGTTGACCCAAAAGTCAACATACATCCATGAAATAGATTTCTCATCGGTATTAAAAAATAATTAGTTTTAAAAGCTATGAACCGAAGAAGGAAAATAGACACGAAACCACACTCATTGCTAGAAGTGAAGTTATCAATAAGGCCTGCTTTGCTTGCAGAATCAATTAATCAAATTCATTATAAGAGCAGAGGGTGTCATCACCCTGGGTTAAACTTTCACCCAGTGCCAAGTCAGCGCCACGTCAGCTTTAACCTTTTCACCTTTAACTCAAAAAAAACACCCCTTATCATAACTCAACCTTAACTCAACTATAACACCACATTTTGGGCCCCATTTTTTTTTTTCTTTTCCATTTATAAAATACAAAAAAAAATTTTCTTTAAAGTTACAAAACTAAAATTTACAATAACTAGTATTTTTTTTACTTTTGAAAAACAATAGAAAAAAAGAAAAAAAAAAAAACAAAAACAAAAACAAAAAACCTCAAGGACTGAAAATGTAAAACACCAAAACTTGCTTTCTTCAACCTTTAAAAACCTGCACATTTTACACACACTAAAACACACACATAACACACATGTTATACAAACACACACCAAAATACACACAAAAATACCGACCAAAACCCATTTAAATCGGAAGAAAAAAAAAGTGTTTAACGCTGCGTTAAGGCTTTAACGCAGGGGGGGGGGGGGGGGGGGGGGGGGGGGGGGGGGTGGTTTAACGCAGCCGAGTGAAGGTTTCACCCACCTCTCACGTTAAGACACCGTGTGCTTGCAGAATCAATTAATCAAATTCCTTATAAGAGCTCATACAGAGAATAACAAATTTTTGTACAATGTTTACAAATCTTGAAAGTATTCCTGCAGCAAGGTGTCAATTGTCAAAGATATGAAATAACTGGCATTTTAGCTTAAGAAGGTCAAGAATAATGCAAGTGGTACCAAGTTTATGAATCTTTACTTAAAGATATGATAAGTTTTTTCAAAGAGCAATTTATATACGGTTTTTATATTCCATATATGAGGCCTGTATTTCCAGTTTTGCAATTTATAGAATTTTATGCAGAATTCTCTACTGATAAGTTTTGTAACTTTGATCGTGTGGGAACATGTAAGCTTTAGCTTCAAAACAGTAGTCACTAGTCAGATTGTGCCATAATACAACAAGCTGCTTGCTAATAGACACAATAGTCGTCATTTCCAAGACTCGAGTAATGTCATGAAAGGATATATAAATAGTATAGCTAAATATATTTGATAGCATATTAATGGAATAAAATACGTAATGCTTCCATTTTCCATAAACACAGCGAAAAGATCTTGCTGATTCCTTTACTCAGGCATATCCTACGGGCTACGGCCCAGTCACCGAGCACTCAGAATGAACCAAGACTCCTAGAGCTTCAATAATCAATACACCATTTAAAAGACAAATAAAATGTCTAATATAGATCTGATATGTGAATTCTTCACAAGATAACCATGTATATACTGGAAAAACAAAAGGCATATTGCGTAAATTGCTATTGGTCCACATTTCTCTTTTAAACGAGCAGTTGCTACAATCAACCGTACGAATTGGTTACGCAAGAGTGGCAAACTACAATCAGCCATATTTTTCCTATCCATATAAGCACGAGTGAAAGAGAGCTACAGCGCATGACCAATTCGTGTTCATAATTGTCAACACAAACGTCAAGAGGCAGATCAGGTTACAAATTCAGTTATTTTCTTATCCTATTCTTAGTCCCAACTTTAGGATGATGAAACCTAAGATACGAGAAGCTTCTTAAATAGAAACATACTCCGTATTAGAGAAGGCAGTCATAACCTAAATAACAAGAATGTAGAGGTGGCAAAACGGGCGGGCACGGGCTACGGTTCAAACGGGCTACGGGCTAAACGGGCGCGGGCCAAACGGGCACATGTTATACAAATCGCTTTAGAAAAGACACAAAATGACAAAATAAATTCCTCAAACGTAACACCTCATTTATATTTAAAAAATTAAATATATTATATCTATAAGTTTTTCTTTAAAAACAATTGTAATGTTCTGCAATTGAGAGAAAATATCTGCCCGTTTGTGCCCATTTAACTTTTAAATGGGCAATATATGCCCATTTCAAAAAAAGGAGGGGACCAAATGTGCCCAAATCTTTAAAATTTTGCCCAATTAGCCCATTTTTTTGAGTTTGGGCACAAATTGCCAGTCATCTACTAAATAACAAGAATGTCGATGAAACTCTTATGTAATAGATATCCAATGTGAAGTAACTAATGAATTCCAAGGTCGGGACTTGTAGCTGGAAAAATTAAAAGAGAATGCAGGGCTTACTCATTTAATGAATGAAGCGTAAATCCATTGTACGGACACCAGTGAAATCCAAACGGCTGAAAAAGATTTAGAACTCATAAGCAACGCTTATTAATTGATTTAAGAATAAGTGAAGTGCTCACCCTTCTGGAATAACTCAAATCATGAGGAAAGTCAGTTTGCAACCAGTCTAGTGTATCATCCTCAGAAATTGCATGTGCAGAACCATTTGCAAACAGCCATCTGCCACTCTCAACCTTGCGACAATTAGGACATTGCATACTTCCCTTCGTATTAAAAGCAGAACCAATGCAATCTGCGTGTAAAAACAAATTAAATCATTCATACCATACTAAGACAAATATGAAATGCATTCAGAGGTAGGCATTAGGTTATAATGCCGTAATATCAGGTCTTTGCTATTCCGGTTTAAGTAACACTACACCTCATTCAGTACACATTAATTACCTCGCATGTAAATACCTGATATTAACCAGTATATTTAACATAAATCAAAGCTAGCAGAAGGTTCTGTAAAGCATCTCAGATTTTAAACTAGCTAAATTTGGCCCTACTTTGATCTAAAAACTTTGTACTGTCGCGTAAAACAAATTACTTAAACTCTTAGATTTCTTTAATTAAAATTCGAGCTACTTTAATTTCTATAATTATATCAAACTTACGCATATAAAATTGGTTAGCTTAAGGTCATGACGTACCCCATCAACCACATCATAATTCCAACCAATCTTTACCAACATTGCTAACTTTAAAAAAACGTTTAGACTGATCGTATTAACCAACACTTTACAACAATCAAAGCTAGCAGAACCTTCTGTAAAACATTTTAGATTCATAAACTAGCCAAATTCGCCCCTACATTGATCGAGAAACATCAGATCATGTACTGATGTATGTAAAACAAATTACCTAAACTCTTCTATTTCTAAAATCCGATATCTTAGTGCTTTTAGTTCTCTAACTTTATTAATTCCTGTTGTCATTTCCATCAAAACACATATAAATCAGTTAGTTTGCTGTCATTCATTACACACTACATTAACCACATTGTCTAATCCTGGCAATGTATGCTTCTGATCAATCTTATCCGATATCTCGAACACGATAGTAAACCTAATATTCCTATAATCATCATATCACCATAAACACTTCTATAGCATCCTCTACCTCAAAATTCCACCGAAACTCACAGATCAAGTTCAATTCTCGTATGGAATACTACTTCAACCCAAAAATTCTGAAACAGCAACCGATCCTCATCATGTCAACATCAAATCAAAATTAGAAAAAACTAATCACTACAAACTACTTCAACCTAACAAATACAAAATCTAATCAAACTACATTTAAAATCGATTCACAACAACGATCAAATTACGCAAAAACCTATATCTGGAACATGAAGGTAAACCTAATTCTTGTAATGTGTCCTACTGATCAATCTTTATCCTACATCTCAAACACGAAAGTAAGCCTAATTCCACTATCCTAACATCTCATATCACTAAATAAACACTTTTATAGCATCCACCAACTTAAATATCCACTAAAACTCATGAATCAAGTTCAATTTACAAACAGAAAAAAACGACATTACACATACACACACACATTTAACAATACATCTACTACAATCTAACAAACAATTAGCTCAAATCACTCGATTACAACAAGCAATAACTCATCAGCTCAACATGCCAAACATCAAATCAAAATTACAAGAACTAATCGCTACAATTAAAACATCAAATCAACCTGTATTAACAACCGAAATAACGACATTACACACATCATCTAATCAAAATCACAACTTCAAATTCATAACAACTAATCACTACTTCAGATCAACAAATACATAATCTTATCAACCTACATTAACGATCACTCAACAAAAACTGATCAAATTACATAAAACAAAAACTAAACTTTATATCTCCATCCTCCGATACAAATTTTCACTAAAACTCACGGATCAAGTTCATTCACAAACCGACATTACACATATACCACACATTTAACCACTACACCTACGCCTACAATCTACTATACATTTAACCAATCTACATTAACAATCTAATCACAAAACTAATCAAATTACAGAAAATTAACAGTAATCTAACCGCGATGACCGCAATCAACATCTCATCATCACAACAACTAATCACTAGTTCAAATCAACAAATACATCATCTAATCAACCTACATTAACAAAAACCGATCAAATTATATAATCTAACAAACTCATAACAGCAATCAATATCTCATCATCTAATGAAGCTACATTAACAAAAAAAAGAGATCAAATTACCGAGATGAAACTTATGACCGCAATTAAGCTTAGCGATTGACCTATCTCCATCATCGATCACTAAATCGAAGCAAATCGAACACGGAACTGATGACGCACAGCCTAACGCCGGTGACGATGGTGATGATGAATTCTCAGCGGTGGTGATGACGTCAGCAACTACCATGACTTTAATCGCTATAGTTTAATTTTTTTGATGTATATGAATGTAAGTTTGTTGTTTACATTGAATTGGTTAGATTAGATAAGAAGAAGAAGAAGATGATGAGAAATGAATAAATTGGAAATAATGAATAAATGAGGAGCTATTTATACTACAACAATTTCTGATTTGTAGTCAGTGAGTGAGTGAGTGAGGACTATATTTTCGGTTGCTCATAATCCGGTCTGTCAGATTACGTGGCCAATCAGACCGACTGCTTTTTATGACAATTTGAATGGATTATTCTCCGCTTTTTACTCACTTATCCTGTTGAAAATAAATTAAAATATTCAAGAGGTAATTCCACAAATACCCAAAAGTATACAAGTCACAAAATAATTTATTTTCTTAAAATGCCCGAGGTCGCCCCGAAAAGCTTGGGCGACTCTTAAAAATTAGTGACACGTGTCAAACACTAGTACTTTTCAAGTAGATACACTAGTACTAGTGTGTAAGCTAGAGTACTCTATGTACTTTCTTGGGCGACTGGGGCCCACTATACCCGGGGTGACTTGTTTTTTTGTAAAAAAGTCAAGTCTTTTAAAATAATATAAGGGACTCATTATTCATACCAATTTTTTCATTAGAGATACCAAAGTAATCAAAGTCAAATACTAATAATGTAGTAATCATGACGTTTTTTTTTTTTTTTTTTTTAAATGTAACTAAAATAGTTATATAAGTAATGATTATGTAATCATGATTATATATATATATATATATTATATATATATATATATATATATATATATATATATATATATATATATATATATATATATATATATATATATATATATATATATATATATATAAAGTTTTTTTAAGTCCATTTTAATTAGTAATCTCTAATAAAAAATAATAAGAGTACAAACACTAAAATACTTAATAATTATGTTTCCATTATATTATTAATCTCTAATAAAAAAATACACAATCTATAAATAAGAAAATTCAAAAATTGATTATGAATAAATAAAGATACTAATCTCCAATAAAAAAATAATAAGAGTACAAACACTAAAATACTTAATCACTTACATCAACAAATACACTTTCACGACGACAAATTTGTATATATAGTTCTAGACGTGACCTATACATGGTTTCCCATCTAACTGTAGAGTGACAAAACTCGTTAAAACAATAAGGCGTGATGACGGGCATCGGGTACTCTCCTTGTAACTCGACCATAACATAATGCATCTCACCGTTTACTAGGGCAATTGTAAGCGCTCTGTGATGTTGAATCTCTTCTGGATCACTCCAAAATGGGAAAATAGTCGAACTGCCCGACATGCTTAAAGAATGGATGATTACACCAAATTTATTGGCAATCAGAACACCTGCCTCGGGCATTTTCATCTAGTGTTTTGGCGGACAAGGCGACCCAAAGAAACAGAAGTCTTGATACAATGAATCTACATCCCTGACGAATTTTTTTTTGTAGATATCATATCGATTTTGTAACTCTTCTCTCATTTGTTGTCGAATGTACTCATAAGAGTTATCTTCATCAAGCCCGAAGCAAACAGCTAGTGCTCGATATCCATAATTTCCATCGCCAGAAACATTTTGTATATTTCTTATGTATGGATGAAAGACTTTCGAAATATCGTCCATTAAATTTGAACCATTCATGGGTGGCACTTCATTCAAGTCTATCGTGTATGAACGCTCGAACTCATCTGGGACCTCGTTCAGGTCAAATTCAAAACATCTATGTCGGGCCGACTCCTTAACCAAATCGGCAAAATTGGGCATGGCTGAACAACTATGTCTGGCTGAACAAAATTCGGCACGCCCATTTTGTTGTGATTTCTTTGGTCGTCCACGAGTATTTTTTTGAACTTGAGGTTCCCGAATTTCGGTTGTACCTGGACTGAATATATCCTTCAACTTTCTTAACCAACTTTTTCTTCCAACTTTGGATTGCTTGTTGAAGGTTTTTTTGAACTTGAGGTTCCCGAAGTTTTCTTTAGAATGTCGGTTGTACCTGGACTGAATATATCCTTCATCTTGAGTTAACCGCTTTGCATATGGATGCCCCTCCATATTCTGTAAAGGGCGATGGTTATGTTCATCACATATGACTGTTAGCGTCCAGAAATTATATTCATTTGAATATTTCGCTTCTAATTCGAAAGGACAGTCAGTTTTTCTTGTGTGAGGAGCTCTACTTGAACCCTTCGCGTTATATTTGCCGCCATGATCACACATGAGTACAACTTTATGCACGAAACCACTAGGATATTTGTTCGATCTTTTGGTGATGACGACGACACCAATAGAGTGTGCCAAGTCTTTTACCCAATTCATCAATTCTTCCCGGGACCCGAACACCTAAAATGAATACTATTGTGTTAGAATTTATCGAAAGAATTTGAAAGTTAAAACATATAAATATAATTCTAAAAAATCACTTAATAATAAAAATTCAATAAAAATGCATATGAATATAATGATAACAAATACACTTACTAATAAAAACTCAACAAAACATATATATACTCTATTGTTTATAGATATAATACCTGATCAGTGAAAAATTCTAGTGTAGTCATAATAAATTCGTCAGCTTCCATTGAATGATTTTCGTAAAAAGCGGACATCTGTTTATTAAAAAAATAATATAATAAATAAAAAAAAATGTTAAAAAATTCAAAATATTGATAAAAGAAAAACTGAAAAATTCCAAAAACATATATAAAAAAACCCACTCCTACAACTATTTTATAAGAAAAATAAATTGTTGATTTATTAAAAGAAATATTAATAAAAGTTTAATAAAAATATACATTATTGTGTTAGAAATTCCAATGGACTCATACACTAAGACAACCCAAAAGTAACTTTAAAAAAAAAAAAAAAAAAAAAAAAAAAAAAAAAAAAAAAAAAACTCTTTTATATTCCACCAAAAAGATTCCAACTAATATTTGAACATGTAAAAAAAACAACAACCCATATAAACACATTCTAATACCACAGCCCTGTCTTTGTGTATAAAAAAAAATTATCCTCTTCTTTTTAGTGACCTGAAAAGGTGAGAAAAAGCTATTTAGTTTGACTTAGAAAAGTGTGAAAAAAAACTATTTAGTTTGACTTAGAAAAGTGTGAAAATTAAAATGTGGCAAATTTAATTGGATCAGACTGCTGTTGTGACCCGGGATTTTTTTTTTTTTTTTGACGAATTGGGTGTTTGAATCGGGTTGTTTTTCCGAGGAATGGGGAGTTTTAAATCGGACTGTGCTTTAATTAATGGTGTTTCTGGATTAGGACATAACAAACTGAGGTGTTTGGATGAATGGTTATTGTTGTTGTATTCATGTTTATGTCTTGGGTGGGGCTGTAGTTTGAGAAGTAGACACAGTAAAAAAAATAAAATTAGGAAACATATTCGGGGTGCTTGGATTGCAAAATATGTAATAGTTACCTGAATATGTGTAATTATTAAATTACTGTATCTATTTAGATTTGTAAAAATTTAAGTGTACTTTACACTTATATATACTTGGTTATTGTAGAGTTATTAACACTAATAAGTAATTTAGTTAGTAGTTAGTAAGTAGTGGAGGTGATTAAATGATGTAAGTTAGTAACCAGCTTTTTTAGCTTTTTGATGCAAAAAGTTCTTTATTGTTTGACTTATGTTTTCAATAAAATTAATAAATGATGCTATTTTCAATGTAATTGACCAAGTAAATGGTAGATTATCTATTTCCAATACATTGACCGAATATAAATTTGGTGTGTTTAGTAGCACCCTAATATAATAGTACATATTATTGAGCGACTGGATCCCACTCATGATGATTCTTGGGCAACTAGTTAGGTAAGAGTATACTTTTTTTAATGTATTGAGCTCCGTTTAATCATTCTCGATACTTGTGTCATACTTTTTAAATACAAAATACATTATATATTTTCAAATACTTAATATACATTGAAATTAAAATACAAAATTCTTTGTAAATTTGGCATGATTTTTTTACAATTTATTTTTTTAATTTCATATAAAATTTTGACATAATTCTTTTTTAAATATTTTTCACAGGATAAAAAAAAATTATTTCAAAATTTTATATGAAATTAAAAAAAAAAAAAAAAAAAATCTTGTAAAAAAATCATGCCAAGAAATATAACAAAAATCTAGTGAAAAAAATTTTTGTCAAAAAATTTTATAAAAAAAACTCCGTCAAAAAGTATTCAAAAAATTATTAAAAAAAAAAAAAAAAAAAAAAAAAAAAAAAAAAAAAAAAAAAAGTTTTGTCAAAAATTTTTTAAAAAATTCGGACAAAAATTTTGAACTTTTTTTATTTTTTTATTTTATTTATTAAAAAAAAAAAAAAAAAAAAAACACACACACACACACACACACACACAATTGTAGGGACTAAATTTGTTATACTAGACAAACTACATGGACTAAGGGTATTTATGTCAATACTGCAATATATAATGGTCAACTGACGAAAAACCCGGTCAAGGGACCAAACCCGTTACAGGTCAAAACCACAGGGACTGGATCCGGGAAAAAAAAAGTTTAGGGACAATTTTTGTTAAACCCGGTAAACCACAGGGACGATTTATGACATTTACTCTTTTTTTAATGTATTGAGCTCCATGTAATCATTCTCGATACTTGTGCCATACTTTTTAAATACAAAATACATTATATATTTTGCAAATACTTTATATACATTGAAATTAAAATACAAAATACTTTATACACTCTTTTAACAGACTTGACTTTTTAAAAGATTATACACTCTATTAACACACACATCTTATCACTTCCACCGATCAAACACACACACAAACCTCCACTGATCCAAACCTCCAACGCCAAAACTTCACCCCCCCCCCCCAAAATCAGCATCATAAACACACAAAGATCCAAACGCATAACTCTATCACGCAAACACACACAAATCCGGACCCTAACTCTAACATATAAACACACACAGATCGAAAGCAACCGATAAAAAAGGACCTGGGTTTTAATTTATTTCCGATCTAACCGTTTAAAAATGTTGTGGGCTAGGGTAAGTTAATTTTAGCTGTTTTCGTTTTAGGGTTACGTTTTTTTACGATTAGGGTTTTGGATATGTTTTTATTGTAGGGGTATTGCGTATGTTTAGATTTGGTATATCTGATTATTTTTTTTTTATTGGTTGGTGCATTCTTTGTATTTTATTGTTAGGGTTTGTTATTATAAACTGTTTATTTTATTGTTAGTTGTTTGTTTTAATTAAAACCTAAAAACTTTGTATAAACTGGTTATTTAGACCTAAATAGTTTGGACTTAAATACTTTGTATAAACTGGTACATAGTTGCTAGTATATATTGTGGTTAATCTGTCTAAGTGTGACAAATGAGAGGTGTTTTGGGACTTCTGATCCGCCAGCTGGTTTTAAGTTAGATGCCTACAGATCTTAGAATACACAATTATATGATGGGGGACAAGGTGAAAGTGAGCTATATGTTGTGGGTTTTGCTTGTATTGCTTCTGTGGCTGTTATCATATGCTTATTTTGTATCTTTGGTTGTGATTATGATCTGGTATATATGCTTATTGTTTTAGGGTTTTAAAACCTCATTGTTGAATAAACTAGTAAATTGTAATACGGACTTAACGCTCACACAGTCATATCCAAAACCTCATTTATGTGTTATTGTAAAATCAAACTTCACACATTTTTACAAAACAATTTTCAAGATTTTAGAGTAAACTCCAAAATACATCCCTATGGTTTACCCAATTTCGCACAATACATCCAAAATTTTTTTTTTGCAACATATACATCCCTCCGTTAGTAAAAGTCAAACACAATACATCCACGAGGACGAACGGTGCAAACATTGTGTCGTTAACTTGGACACGTGGCAGTTGTCTCTTTTTAAGCAAGGGTAATTAAGTCTTTTTATAGTTCCATCTACTTCACCAACTCTTTCTTTCTTTCAGTATGTATGAAACCCAGCAACTAAACACAAATCAAGAACACTAACACAAATCCAAACCACAAATTCAGATCCAGACCACAAATCATAAACACAAATCAAAACACAAATCAAAAACACAAATCCAAACCACAAACACAAATTTGTTAATAACAACTATATTCTATTTATTCTCATCTCAAAACACCTACCACACACATCACTCCTCTCCCATCAGATCTTTCTCTCTAAAATCTGCTTCAACCCACAAACCGATCTATTCTTCATCAAACTCATCAAATCGATTCATCATCTATCAAACCGAACACATAAAACTCCAAAACATTTTCTTTCACTTAATCTCAATACCAGATGAATACTTTGCCTCGTTTCTCTTAATCAAACAATAAAGGGTTTAAATTACCCTTTTTTCATTAAGCATCATTCACCAGAAAGATCCACGGTTTCTTATCAATTAATGAGCACAACATTCAAGGTCTCGGGTAGGTATATATGGACAACATTCAAAAAGTTAAATGAGTTAAATGAGGTTTTGGAATGGGTGATTGTACGGATTTGGAAATGGGGTTGGGTTATTACAGGGTTTGTGAGTTTTTTGTTGGTGATGGTGAAGAAGAAGGTGAATGGGTTTTATATTGGGTTTAAAGACAGTTTATGTTTGATTTTAGATTCTAATTATACTTTAATTTTTGTTCTGGGTTTGACATAGATTGTAATAAATGGAGTTTTCGTTATGATTTGAAATATGTGAATGGGTTCTATTGTTCAAGGAGAATGGAAATGTGATTGTGGGCCTGTTTCTGGATGTCAACATAATCACTTTTAAGTAGCAGGGATTGAATTGGATTTGATTTGTGTTTGTGTTTTTGTGTTTGTGTTTTTGATTTGGATTTATTATTTGTGTTTTACTGAAACTAAAAAGAGATAAAAAGAGAGGTGAAGTAGCAGGGATAGATAAAATGACACAAATACCCTTACTTAACTGCCATGTGTCCAATTTAACGACACAATGTTTGCACCGTTCGTCCTCGTGGATGTATTGTGTTTGAATTTTACTAACGGAGGGATGTATATGTTGCAAAAAAATATTTGGATGTATGGTGTGAAATTGGGTAAACCACAGGGATGTATTTTGTAGTTTACTCAAGATTTTATGTCGGAAACCTTTGTTTTTGTTTTTGTGGTCGATCAAAGTATTGAGACCCCGGTGGTCAGCGGCTATTCTATGGGAATCTTTGGGGGATAACGGCAGTGGTAGTTCCTTAGACCCTTGAACCATAGATGATCTGTTTACTTAACTCGGTAGTTGGGCTCAGATATCGGGCCTCGGATTATTCTTTGCTTATACACAGCGGAGGTATTTTGTACTCTCGATCAGGTTCAATCTATTCGGGCAACTGGGTTGAAACAGTACTGTTGATTGTAACTACGAAGACGTAATTCAAGGGCAGTACACAATTTTGCAAACTCTTTTGAAAATTGTGTGAACTTTAATTTTCCACTAACCAAATACAATAAACATTGCAACTATTTGAAAGTGTTTAAGTTTGAAATCAACAGTTTATGAATCAATATACAGTTAGTTTATGAATCAATATACATTTAGTGTAGTATTATTGTTTTCTTAATTTAATTACTATAGTTTAGCTCGGAATTTAGTTAAAATAGTCGGTTAAATCTGCTCCATTATAGTTTACCTTGGAATGAAACAATTAGCTCTTCTGTTTGGTTATAGGAGGTGTTTGTATGTTAGGTATATATGCTAGTTTTCGAGTGTTTGGGTGAGAGATGTCTTATGAACAATGTCGTGGTCCACCTCGATTATTTCTTTTAGACAAGTACATAGTCATTTCCCGTTAATTATTTTGAAAAACTTATTACAACTTGCCAGATTTACTAACTTATTTGACTCTCAACAGGTTTGATGTCAGTGGGGCGGGGGCATGCTTAAAACGTTACGCTGATCGAGCTGTTTAAAACGCTCTCAACAGGTTTGCAGGCCGTACTTGATGTGTTCATTGTCGAGCCTCCACCAAATATGAGAGGTATTTTGTTGTTTGCTTGTAATAAAATATATGTTGCAGTTTATTATTATTATTATTATTATTATTATTATTATTATTATTATTATTATTATTATTATTATTATTATTATTATTATTATTATTATTAATTTATTATTATTAGAGGCGGTTTGGGGCGGTTTTTGGCTAAAACCAAACCCCGATCCAAAAGTTCGGTTTATGTTTTTTAAAACCAAAATCCGCACCAAAAGTTTGGTTTGGTTTTTTTAGGTTTTTGGTTTTTTGCGGTTCGGTTTTCGGTTTTTCGGTTTTCGGATATCCAAAATTTTCGATTACGATTTTATGTTATAGCCATTATTTTAGCTAAGTTTTTTTCAATTCGGATATCCGAAATTT
Source organism: Artemisia tridentata subsp. tridentata (assembly GCA_021014915.2). Lineage (NCBI taxonomy): Eukaryota > Viridiplantae > Streptophyta > Magnoliopsida > Asterales > Asteraceae > Artemisia > Artemisia tridentata. Next base: position 110,486,618 of record CP139507.1, read on the forward strand.
CGGATAACGGTTTTATATATCCGAATATCTATAATTTTTGGAAAACTTTTATATGAGCTCTAAAACTGACATTTCATAAAACCCAATCTTTTTAGTAAATTCTAATCAATTTTTCGGATATCCGAATACGGATATTTTTTGAACACCCCCAACCTAAATCAAGAAATCCTATAAAGTAAGTTGAATATTTTGCCGAAAAATAATAAGATTTCATAACATGTATATAAAGATAAGATGTGTGAACATATATGAAATAAAGAGAACTAACTTTACGAATTTATTGTTGTGTCTAAATAAACACATGTTAGGAATATCTAATACACGTGTCTTTTAGTTTTTGAACTTTGGTGATAACTTGTATCAAAACCAAAATGTATATTATTAGTTTTATTAATATTAGTATGGGGCGGTTCGGTTTTTTCGGTTTGGGTTTTCATATTAAACCAAAAACCGAACCAAAACTTTTGGTTTTTTTAAAAACCAAAACCGCACCATCGGTTTTATAATTGGTTCGGTTATTTTCGAGCGGTTTTTTCGGTTTTTCGGCTTTTGGTTCGGTTTTTCGGTTTTGTTGCTCTCCCCTAGTTTTCATACACACATTTTTATACACATATTTTTTATACACACGTTTTTATATACATGTTTTTATACACGTTTTTATACATACATTTATACACATATTTTTATACACATTTTTATACACATGTTTTTTATACATATGTTTTTATACACGTTTTTATACACACGTTTTTATACACATTTTTATACATATATTTTTATACACGTTTTTATACACATATTTTTTATACATATATTTTTATACACATGCTTTTATACACACGTTTTTATACACACGTTTTAATACACACATTTATACGCACATTTATACACACATGTTTATACACATATTTATACACATATTTTTATACACGTTTTTATACACACATTTATACATACACATGTGTATAAAAACGTGTATAAAAATATGTGTATAAATCTATGTATAAAATGTGTGTATAAATGTGCGTATAAATGTGTGTATAAAAACGTGTGTATAAAAGTATGTGTATAAAAACATGTGTATAAAAACATGTGTATAAAAACGTGTATAAAAATATGTGTATAAATGTGTGTATAAAAATGTGTATAAAAATGTGTATAAAAAAGTGTGTATAAAAACGTGTATAAAAACGTGTGTATAATAAGAGAAAATCTTTTATATAATAAGAGAACTCATTTTTGTTGAAATCGAAGGATTTGATTAACCAATGAGAGGGCTCAGTTTTGAAATCGAGCACTCTCATTGGTTAATTGGGTTTCTAATTGAGAGAAAGTCGGTAAGTGGCATGTATATGTTTCATTGGGGACTTGGGGTGGCCACTTATCATTTAATTCAAAACGAAATATTATACAAAATGAAAATTAAATCAAAAAAAATATTGTGTATTAGATAATTGACATGTTTCATTTATAAAAGTTTAATTTATTCAAAGAAAAATAATATTTCCTCCTTTTTTATGATCTTGACAAATGAATAAATTAACAAATCAAATTAAAATAAAGAATTTGTGCATAACACATGTTGTATGTTTGTGTGGGTAAAAAGGATGAGTAGGAAAAAAGAAAAGGTACGAAGATATACACTCTTATTATTCAAAACATAAATTTATTTTAGTTTAGAGAATTAAATCATACAAGGAAATTTGTAAATATTATTCAAAACATAGGATATTTAAGAAAATATTCAAATATCTGAATATATTTAGGCGATAACTTTCTTTGAAAGATAAGTAGAAAAACACTTATCAAAGAATTAATGTCAAAGAAAGTACAAGAGTTGGTTGTAGCCTTGAGCTAATATCCTAGCTTTGTTTCTAGACACTACACCATTTTTATCCATTTTATTTCTAAAAACCCATTTTGTTCCGATTATGGTTTGACATTTAGGTTGGGGGACTAATGTCCAAACATCATTTCTAACAAATTGGTTTAATTCTTCTTGCATTGCTATAACCCAAGATTCATCTTTTATTGCCTCATTTATATCAGTTGGTTCGACATTGAAAAATACAAAAAGAACTTTCCGGTGATTAAACTTAGGGTAGGATTCCATTATGAGGGCATACTCTTCAAGGCACCTTACTGAAGACGCATATTTATCAGAAAATACAAGAAGATAGGTCTCTGAATCCTCGATAGCTTTCAACAGCTCAGAACTCTCGTCTTGACCTAAAAGGAGCATGATGTGGTCAGATATGGAAAACCCGTTGCCTATTAGGGCTCGCTTAATGTGGCTTGCAAAGCGTTTGCCAATATCTTCAGACGCATAATTTAGAAACACGTCATACATGGGCCTTTTATATTGTGGTTCATCGTAACAATCCAGATCCCTTTTTCTCTTATTGGATGAAGATGAAGAGGATGGATCCGTTTTTCGTTTGGAAAGTGAAATTTTGTGAGGTTACTGATCTACGTACTCTTGCAAACTAGAATGAATCAGTTTTAGTTGCTATGGAAGAAAGTGATCAAGGGAGGTTACATTTGTTACTCAGACTCTAGCTACTCATCACTTTATTTAGTCGTGTCTCTTGATACTGGCATCCAAAGTTCGTGTCTCTTTCCTGGTAATTTAGTACTCGTTTCCTGTAAATTTCGTAAAGCAACTAAATTACTTTCATCTGATCATTTCCTGGAAATTTCGTAATATTTTGTTGAGTTAATTTCATAAATGGTCCCTGTGGTTTTCCGGGTTTAACAGGTTTAGTCCCTAAACTTTTTTTAACGAATCCAGTCCCTATGGTTGAGACCTATAACGGGTTTGGTCCCTGAGACTAACTGTCGTTAGTTTTTCCTTTAGCTAACGACCGTTTTCAACAAATATTTGCATCGTTAGTCCTTTTTACTAACGACCGTTTATACTAAACACAATTTTTTTTTTCTAAAAAATTAAAAAAATAAAAAAAAAATGGTTTTCTTATATATATTTTTTTTCTAAATATCTTTAAAATTTATACACTATTTTTATACACGTTTTCATTAGAGGTGAGCATGGGGCGGTTTTTGGCTAAAACCAAACCCCGATCCAAAAGTTCGGTTTTATGTTTTTTAAAACCAAAATCAGCACCAAAAGTTTGGTTTGGTTTTTTTCGGTTTTTGTTTTTTGCGGTTTAGTTTTCGGTTTTTCTGTTTTTTGGTTTTCGGATATCCAAAATTTTCGATTACGATTTTATGTTATAGCCATTATTTTAGCTAAGTTTTTTTCAATTCGGATATCCGAAATTTCGGATAACAATTTTATATATCCGAATATGTATAATTTTTGGAAAACTTTTATATGAGCTCTAAAACTGACATTTCATAAAACCCAATCATTTTAGTAAATTCTAATCAATTTTTCGGATATCCGAATACGGATATTTTTTGAACACCCCCAACCTAAATCAAGAAATCCTATAAAGTAAGTTGAATATTTTGCCCAAAAATAATAAGATTTCATAACATGTATATAAAGATAAGATGTGTGAACATATATGAAATAAAGAAAACTAACTTTACGAATTTATTGTTGTGTCTAAATAACACATGTTAGGAATATCTAATACACATGTCTTTTAGTTTTTGAACTTTGGTGATAGCTTGTATCAAAACCAAAATGTATATTATTAGTTTTATTGATATTAGTATGAGGCGGTTCGGTTTTTTCGGTTTGGGTTTTCATATTAAACCAAAAACCGAACCAAAACTTTTGGTTTTTTTAAAAACCAAAACCGCACCATCAGTTTTATAATTGGTTCGGTTATTTTCGAGCGGTTTGTTCGGTTTTTCGGCTTTGTTGCTCTCCCCTAATTATTATAATTATTATTATTATTATTATTATTATTATTATTATTATTATTATTATTATTATTATTATTATTATTATTTAATAAAACATCACTTTATTAGAAAATCAAAGGATTTACAAGAAGTTAGTAGGGAGCCGAGATACTAACTGGGCCCCCACTGCTCTAGCTATAGAAAAGCTAACCCTACTAAAAATATGAGCAACAGCACGTGCTCCAATGTCTTGAGTCATCGAGAACTTTTGAATTCGCTTCAGTAAGGTCACTGCATCCTTCTCAAGTTCCCCAAAAGAGGAGAAGGAGAAGGGGAGGAACCCATATCCAATATTTGCGAACTTAGTCTCATACTTGACGCGTTTACGTTGTGCAGCTTCAATCACCACACGACCCGGTACAAAATCAACCATACCAGTTTGCGTCAAGGGCGATGATCCAGTCAAATCAACACAAACATCAAGGCCTCCAACCCACGAGTAAAGTAACATATCAGCTGGACGTAAGGATTTGTCCCTTTCATCATAAAGTCCAATATCAACCTCTTTGCGAACCGAAACCCCCGACCGAGAACATATGTCAATAAGAATGATGAACTCAAATAAGTACATTTTATTATCATCATTTATCCTGTTTATTTGACTTGTTTTATTATATTATCTATGAGAATCGATACATTAATGTTTACTTTAGTAATTATCAGGTAAAAACAAGCATTATGTGAAACTTGGCGATTTTGGACTAATTATGGAGCAAAACAAGCGAGATGTCAAAAGTCTACTGAAGTCCAGAAGATGCGCCGTATCTCACTCAACAGATACGACGCAATATCATACTTAGATGAATTCGAAGACCATTGCCTGACTTTGAAGAATGCGCCGCATGCAATTCTGTCATGCACCGCATATGAAACTTTGGTCAAAGAAGAAGATCAAGCTCGTTCTACTCCAGATACGCCGCAATATACTTCTAACACACGGCGTATCACTATCAAGATTTCACAAGTTACAATCCAAGTACATGCGCCGTATACAAAGATCAAGTTACGCCGCATCTGAAGACGGTGTACGAATATTCCAGAATATATTAATCTTGGACCCCACGCGAAGTTAAGTCAATGCGCCGCATCTATCAACTCTATGCGCCGCATCGATCCCTCAGACAGAAACTATAAATACCCAAGGCCAGACGAATTTTAGAGACTCTGAGCTCTCTCAGACTTTAGACCTAGACATAACCCTAGAGCCAAATTCAGACGACCAAGCAGCACAAGACACACCTCAAACAAAGATACAAGAGCTGTAAGAAGGTCCTGCATGTATTCAATTCATTAAGTAGTTTTGTTTTATTGTTTTAGTACGCTTTAATTCATCAGGATTGATGGGCTTGTGTCATGTGACTACGGAAGATCATGCACTCCCCTTAATATTGCTTTCCCATTAATTAAAGTTTATATGTTGATGTCTTTGGTGACTTTTATTAGTGCATTGATAACCTCTGTGTCTAGCTGAGTCTTGCTTGGGTCGCCATGCCCCTTCCTCGCCTATTTATTAGAGACGCTTAAATAAATAGGATAGACATAACTAATCATTAAGGGTTTACTCGCCGATAAGATTAGAGCCAACGAGAAAGGTTTAATTATATACACTTCATATAAAACTAGCAATAAAACAAGTGACAAGCTATTTAATTATCAGGACAGGTCTTCTTATTGTCTCGAGTATCTATCTGTGTACGTGTGTGCTAATCGCTGATTCGTGCTCATTAGTTTAGTTTTCCACTTAATTATAACCAAACCGTGCCAGTCTCTCAGGCTGAACACCCTTGCGTTAGATTAGGTTGTATAGCTAACTTAGGATATTAAAATACTGATTAGAATAACTAGATAATACGTTCCACTCTTAGTGATCGACACTCTACTTACCATTATATTCATACTGACCGGGTACACTGCTCGTTAAGTGTGTGTGTTATTGATAAGTCGGCTAAATATAAATTTAAAACTTGAGTAGGCATTAATACTGCAAAACCGCAACGACACATAACGCTCCACCAAGTTTTTGGCGCCGCTGCCGGGGAGTGAATTGTTATTATCTGTTAATTTGATTAGTATTTTAATTAGGTTTTTCTTTTTTGTTTTTTTTTTAGATTCTAACCACTAACCCTGTTATATATTAGATAGATTGCATTCATTGTATAATTTGCATATTTTCTGGTTTTTTGTGTGTTTTTTGTTTTCTGTAATTTTTGTTTCTTGTTGTTTGTTCTTATTTTTGTTTTTCTTTTCTCTATTTTTCCGCATTCTGCTAATACAAACGATACGGCGCATCTGTTTTCACAGATACGGCGTATTGCGTTTAATTTTTATAAAATACAACGCGTTTAATAAATTCGAGTACGACGCATCTTTCCCCAAGATACGGCGTATTCTGTTTTTAATAAGAAATTTTTCTAAACCCTAACGCCATACGACGCATCTGTTTTAACAGATACGGCGTATTTACTATTTAAATTAAAAACAGTTTTTCGAATTATTAAACAGAAGCGACGCATCGATCTTTATCGATACGGCGCATCTGCTAAATCAAAAATCTTGTATTTTGAAACGTAACGAAAATACGGCGCATTAGCTTTTGTTAATACGACGCATTTAAATTTAATAAATATAATTGATTTTTGATATTCACTTTGATCGTTTCACTACTCTCGTGCACAAGTTAATTTACTTTCAGAATAAATGATGGCTTAAGCATCACTATGGAAGATTACATTCTGAACCTAACCAAGAGATGCTAGCTGGAGTGATCAAACTTTCGATGACTGGAAGGTTGTAATAAGACGACAAGAGTAGAGGAAAACTCAGTACTGGTAACATTGAGTATCTTAAATTCTTGAAATAGAATTCCAGGTATCCTTTACAATAATTCACCTAGCCTTAAGGAGAGTTCTCTACGAAACCTCTCCCGAATATTTGACGATAAAAGTAAATTTCCTTTACTTTAATCTAACTATTACATGTTCATGTCTGAAAAGAAAATTTTTAAGAAACAGGTTACTAAAAAGTGAAAATTGCATGCTAAACACTGATATAAACCTCTCTTCTTATAAATTACCTAAATGCAAAAACACCGAATTCCACAACGAAAGTTGTGATTTCCGTAAGAGTTCTTCAGAAATTGATCTATGTAATACATCAGGTTCAAATTATAATCTCAATTTTGTAAGCTTAAAACGATATTTGCTCCTAACCTTGGAATAAATCATTATCCACTAAACAATAAGATTATAATCATTAATAAAACGGTTATGCCTATTGCTCTTATCTTGAATTTATATATATCATATGGTATACCGTTTTACCCCAATTTGATGTATAAGGAAATGTGTTGCGGAGGCCAAGGTACGTTCCCTATTTAAATTCTGTTCACTGGTACAACAATACGGCGGATCTTAGTATTCTAAGCGCCGTATCTCTGACTAATTAACACTTATTGACCAGTCAACGAATTTAGATAAATACGGCGCATCATAATTATGCGATACGGCGCATCGTATTTGCCCTATAAATATGAAAGAGATGCGCCGTATTTTTACTTTTTACCCAAAAATTTACACACAGTTAAAACAAAGAAACGCACACCACTTGTCTCGAATTAAACCCTTTAATCTGAGTTCTTGACCGAATCCTAAGCGTGATATAAGGTAACAATCCTATTTAATTTTACCGATTTGTTTAAATTTAAAAATTAGGGTTCGGGGAGATTATTCTTTAATTTTGGAGGGAAAATGAAATCGTTGTGGTAAAAGGAACTTTTAGATTTTGATATATGGGTAAATGGAACCGTGATGTTGAGTGGGAGTTTACGTCACGGGGCCGGATTCTTGGAAAACGTGCCTGACCCCTTTCTTTTATACTGATACATTGCTAGATGCGGCGCATCTAAGTTACTTGATACGGCGTAACAACCTATTTTTAATTTAAATATTTCCACTATTGTTGCGACGTATTACGTAATTTAGATACGACGCATCCTCCATACGCCGTATTTTATTTATTGGATACACCGTATTAGTTATTGTTATTGCGTGCTCCGCATCTCTTTTATTTTGTGCAACTAAGATACGCCGCATTGCTTCATCAAATGCGCCGTATCGACCATATTTCAGAACTGTTCTCTAACCTTAAAATTTATTTCAGATGGCATTACCAGTTGTTGAACGCAGGCATTTGTGGCTCCGTTTTGAAACCATGGGACTTACACCAGAAACTGAGGCTGACTATGTAAGGAGACTAAGGGCGATTTCTTTAGGAAAATCTTTAGGGTTTTGGTTTTGGATTTTGAGGGTGTTGGTATGATTAACGGAGGGAATGCTGCTGATAGTCTTCGTGATAAGTTAGAGATGGTGGTGAGGAATGAGGATGACGATGTTGTGTTTAGATCGTATGCATGGGAGAGGTTGTTTGGTATTGATGAGCCTCTGATTAAGGAGCTCATGCTAGAGTTCTTTAGTACGGTTTATTACAGGGAGACTGATGTGGAGTTAGATACAGCTGATACTCTGGTGTTTAGGTTAGGTGGGATACACAGGCAGATGTCGATGCAGCAGTTCATTTTGGCCATGGGATTACATACTGAGGAGGAGATAGGATCCGTTGGGTTTACTAGATATTGGAGTGAGAGCTTAAGGGTAGTCCCAGATAGGATGTTGCTCGGTGATTACTGGGAGAGGATATCCTCTGGGGGTGATTCCACCACTACCACCCCATCCTACACACTCATCAGAGAGCCTTTGAGGAGATTGTGCCACAGGATGATTGCGTTGACCATTGCTGGGAGAGGTCAGTCACCTGAGAAGGTGACCACTCTTGATCTCTTCCTTCTCAGGAGCATGGATGAGGGATTGGTGGTGAACATCCCTCACTTTTTGGCACATTTCCTTCATAGAGGTGCTTTAGGGAGAGACAGGAGGAGCCAGATGACCGGGGGACATTTTGTGTCTAGATTGGCCAGACATTTTGGTGTGATTGGTGATGAGATCCCTGCTAGTTTAGAGATTGAGGTGACCAGTTTGCCGGTTATTGGTCAGGACTATCTGGTTAGGTTAGGGATTTGTGAGATGATCATGGGGGGATGTTATTGGGTAGCATTGGGTCCCGTTAGACCAGTGGAGGTAGAGCCGGAGCAGGGAGATCCCCAGGGAGCTCCAGCTGCTGCTCCAGCTCAGGAGGAGCCACAGGTACCCCGCCACCAGTTATACGTACTATCGGTCAGAGAGTAGAGCGAGTTGAGGAGGAGGTGAGAGCTTTGAGGGGTATAGTTGATGGTATGAGGGGTGACGTTGCTGTAGTCAGGAGGGATATAGGTTGGCTAGTTGGGAGTGTGAGTCAGATTCTGGAGCATCAGGGCACGAACCATACTCACCCAGATGGTACTTACGTTAGAGGCATGATCACATACTCCCGGCTCCCTTCACATGGCACACGCAGAGTCCGACCTAGGACCGATGATGCTAGCACCTCAGGGACTCGCTCGGCTGATGGAGACGACTCCCCACATCCTTGATTTCATGTGTTTGATATTATAGACATTATTCCTCGTACATTTTTACTCTTTTGGGATTGTACTAAATATTATTATCATGTGTTTATTTAATGTTTCAGTTTATGTTTCTTATTATGTTTGATGGAGACTGGCATTAAGTTCAGCATGAGTGAACGAGAGAACCCGAGAGGTAAACCGTGAAACGTGCCAATTTAACAACAGACTGTTAACAGTCTGTTTGGTAACTACATGCGCCGCATTTAGTGAAACAGATGCGACGCATCCTATCCTATCTTTTATTCTGATTCGTATTTATTCCAGGCTCGATACGGCGTATCTTCTTCCATAAGATACGGCGTATCGACTGACCTGATGATTTACAGTTTAATTTTTTTAGGTTTTATTTTTACTAACTACTAATGTATTATGCAAGTTTGAACCTTCTTAACTCAGGTGTGTTAAAGTCTAAATGGTATTATAGATTCCTGCATTTTTTGTGGATACATCATCTATGAAGCTTAAACGTTCTCATCCACAAGAAAGTTGATTTTTGCTCTTATACGAATAATGGAGGATCATACCGAGCAAATCTCAGGGGAGTTTTTCTGTTCTAATTCTTTTATTTTTCAGTTTTTAACCTTTGACACAAACAACGAGGACGTTGTTTAACTTAAGTGGGGGGATGGAGAATTAGAACACTTACTTGTCCTAAACTTTTTCAAAATATGCTTAAAATGCGCTTAATATATCAAAATTTAAATTTTTTTAGCATGTTTTTGTTTAAAGTCTAAATTACATAACCGCACACATAACTCTATTCTTTCAAAAATATTAAAACTTTAGTGTGCTGGTGACTTGTAAACTTTAGAACTTGGCTTGTATACTATTCGAGACCACCATAATGAGTATTATCTATATAATTGGAGTGACTTGTCTAAATTGGTAAATTTCTAGGATTACACCCAAATAGCCTTTATCTGTTATGTGATATTAACTAACCACACTGGTTAGTTAACCCCTGTATAAACCCTTTGGTTACTCTCACTTTTAGAGTAAGATACCCCTAGAAAAACCCTCAGAGCCATTCCTTTCGTTTCTTACACCTTTGTTATAATGTTTCGATACACCCTTACACCTTAGCCTACCCTGTAGATTAAAATCTGTGGTTAATTGCTTTAGGCAAAGTGTGTTTCCTTACATTACCTGTGTTCGCGTGCGTAATTCATTATCTTTGGTTAAGTCGGGAAATTGCACAATGCAATTGGTATGAAAGTAAATATTGTACAACTTTTAGTTTATTTTTCGTGTGTTTGCTACTTTCACTATTACAGTTATTTCTGAAAGTATGAAGAGTATTGAAAAATTATCCGGAAAAATAGTGATAGAAAAGTTGTGAAATTTTACACATATATGTTGATGTCAAAAAAAAAAAAAAAAAAAAAAAAAAAAAAAAAAAAAAAAAATCGAAAAAAAAAATAGAAAAGAAAAAGGAAAAGTTGGAAGTTTGTTTTAACCAACTTATGTAAAGTTTTGTATTAAGTGGGAGATATCACCACTATTTGTTGTTGTATATTATATTTATGGATTGAATGGGAGTTGGCCGTTATGGGAACGCCAACTAAGGATATTCTTTGATTGAGATTTTGTTGAGTATAATTCGTGTCTACCTAAAGCGTGTGTTTCAAGTGTTAAAGTGTGAGTTATTCAATGATATGAGTCTTATTCATGGGATGGTTGGGAAAGTAATTAACCACACTTAGGATTTTAATTTATCTGTTTTGTTTATTTTTTATTTTACACCAATTTGTATCCCAAATATTATCCATACCCTATATCATTCTTCATCCAAACCTTTGATTTATTGAGATTAGGGATTTGAGCAATCTTAAGTATCGTAGTCGTGGATTCGGCTATGTATTTATGATTTTGTCGCCCTTTTTGATATAATATTATTGGTGAAGATTACTTGGTCCTATCTTTAGCCTATTCGAGTTAAGGATTTGAGCAATTGCAAGTATCGTGGTCGTGGATTCGATCATGTATTTGTAATTTTGTCGCTTTTTCTGGAATATGAGATCGATAGAGATTAAAAAGGATGATCAACCCTTAACCAACAAACCCTTTTTACCGCTTTAGACTTGTTACTCCTTGGCTTTAGTAGGGGAGATGCGTATACTTGCCAAGCCTATGATAGAATATTCGTCACGACTAAGCAACTAAACGATTTAGAATTGTTTTACATTAAAAATTATTTTGGTTTCTACTTCGTTAAGTGTTTGGTTGTGTGATTATGACAAAACGAATACGTGCTTAAATATAAAAATAAATCCTAATATCTTTTAGGATACATTTTCATATGATTAATTCTAAGGTTTACTTGGGGACAAGTAAAGTTCAAGTGGGGGGATATTTGATGAACTCAAATAAGTACATTTTATTATCATCATTTATCATGTTTATTTGACTTGTTTTATTATATTATCTATGAGAATCGATACATTAATGTTTACTTTAGTAATTCTCAGGTAAAAACAAGCATTAGGTGAAACTTGGCGATTTTGGACTAATTATGGAGCAAAACAAGCGAGATGTCAAAAGTCTACTGAAATCCAGAAGATGCGCCGTATCTCACTCAACAGATACGACGCAATATCATACTTAGATGAATTCGAAGACCATTGCCTGACTTTGAAGAATGCGCCGCATGCAATTCTGTCAAGCGCCGCATATGAAACTTTGGTCAAAGAAGAAGATCAAGCTCGTTCTACTCCATATACGCCGCAATATACTTCTAACACACGACGTATCACTATCAAGATTTCACAAGTTACAATCCAAGTACATGCGCCGCATACAAAGATCAAGTTACGCCGCATCTGAAGACGGTGTACGAATATTCCAGAATATATTAATCTTGGACCCCACGCGAAGTTAAGTCAATGCGCCGCATCTATCAACTCTATGCGCCGCATCGATCCCTCAGACAGAAACTATAAATACCCCAAGGCCAGACGAATTTTAGAGACTCTGAGCTCTCTCAGATTTTAGACCTAGACATAACCCTAGAGCCGAATTCAGACGACCAAGCAACACAAGACACACCTCAAACAAAGATACAAGAGCTGTAAGAAGGTCCTGCATGTATTCAATTCATTAAGTAGTTTTGTTTTATTGTTTTGGTACGCTTTAATTCATCAGGATTGATGGGCTTGTGTCATGTGACTACGGAAGATCATGCACTCCCCTTAATATTGTTTTCCCATTAATTAAAGTTTATATGTTGATGTCTTTGGTGACTTTTATTAGTGCGTTGATAACCTCTGTGTCTAGCTGAGTCTTGTTTGGGTCGCCATGCCCCTTCCTCGCCTATTTATTAGAGACGCTTAAATAAATAGGATAGACATAACTAATCATTAAGGGTTTACTCGCCGATAAGATTAGAGCCAACGAGAAAGGTTTAATTATATACACTTCATATAAAACTAGCAATAAAACAAGTGACAAGCTATTTAATTATCAGGACAGGTCTTCTTATTGTCTCGAGTATCTATCTGTGTACGTGTGTGCTAATCGCTGATTCGTGCTCAATAGTTTAGTTTTTCACTTAATTATAACCAAACCGTGCCAGTCTCTCAGGCTGAACCCCCTTGCGTTAGATTAGGTTGTATAGCTAACTTAGGATATTAAAATACTGATTAGAATAACTAGATAATACGTTCCACTCTTAGTGATCGACACTCTACTTACCATTATATTCATACTGACCGGGTACACTGCTCGTTAAGTGTGTGTGTTATTGATAAGTCGGCTAAATATAAATTTAAAACTTGAGTAGGCATTAATACTGCTAAACCGCAACGACACATAACGCTCCATCAAAGAACATCACGTAACATGTTATGCCGATGTTTAATACCAATAATACCAGCATAAGATACAGCATGGTCCCCATAAACATCCCCAGTAAAGACCCTGGAACAAGCTGAGCATGGCATCTGAACAGAAAATAGGGGAACACCGAGCCGATAACATAGAACGCACCGATAGGTCCTAGCATTCATAGTCTGTCCCAATCCAGATATTGGAACCACCCTAAGCCAGTCCGAAGTGTAGTCCTCCATTTGCGATTTCCATAACGCCACCTGTCGAGTGGACAAAGAAAATGTAGATTCGGCTGTTTGGGTAACACGTGTGAAATATATATCTGCCAGTTTCTTCATGAGTTTGGGAGCAGCGATCTCACATGGGTTACTCAAAAGGTCAATCTCCATTTTCGAATTAAAAGCACACAAGGCATCATCAAAGGAGGGCCCAGAAGTTACGATACCAGAATGTCGAAGCAACTTAGTCTGTAAGCTAGCAGATTGAAGTCTAGATGCAATAAATGCATAGTTCAAGACGTCACCTGCATCGTAAACACCAAGCCCCCCAAACGCAAAGGGTAATGTAGCAAGCCTCCATTGCCAATCGCCAAAACCAGGTCCAGAAGCAGTGACAATACGCTCTAGAGTAGAACGAAGAGCCACATCAAAAGAAATCTGAGCACGTTCAAAGACCCGGGGGGAGCAAGTACGCATAGCAAAATATAATTTGGAAATACCGGCACAAGCACGAAGAAGCAATAACTCACATTGAGGGTCATTAATCTTAGCAGCAGCACCCATAAGCTCAATGGTTTTGGCAACTCTTTTCATAACAAGCTCACTACTAAAATCAAAGTCCACACTAGCGGGCCCACCCAGTAATTTAACACCGTGCAAAGGTCGAGCAATATTAGGTGGGAAAACACCCACAAGCCTGCTTCTGGGGTCTTCCTTAGGCCAAAAAACCTCAGTTTTATCAACATTGAGGTGCAAACCACAACGAGGTCCATCCACCATGATAAGCTCTAAAACCTCCCCCACAACCAAAGTATCTCCAATAATAGTGCCATCATCCAGGTACCAAGCTTGAAGGAAAAGGCTAAAGGAGTCTCTAATCTTACATACCAAAGGATGTAACACTAAAGAAAAAAGCAAAGGTCCAAGTGGATCACCTTGTTGTACACCTTGATGTGACCATAAAGTGTGTTCCCCATAATATAATCTAGCTGGGCTGGAGTAACAAAATTCCACCCAACGTGAAATAGCAGGGCAACGAAGGCGAACCTCATGTAGCATAACCTCACGATCCACCAAGTTGAAGGCGTTTTTGAAATCCACCAACAACATCGAAAGACCCACATCATCTCCACGGTCTTCAATCAACCGATTCACGGCATGCAGAATAGCCTCACCTCCTCCAGATACGCCAACACCAAACTGTAGATCATTTAAATAACCGTCCAAAGAATGACCAATCATAGCAGCACTAACCTTGGAAAGTAAACGCCTCCAAACGGTCCCGACAGCAATAGGACGGATACCACCACCCGGTTTGACTAGCGGTGTGAGAGAAGTGCTAGCAATATACTCACCCAACGCCCTAGGGCATTTACCATCAAGGAAAAGATTCACCACTTGGGTGATAGAATCGAGTAACTCATCAGAAATAGCCACAGCAGCACCACTTAAACAATCCAAAAGGTGTTGGGCAAGAAATTAGAAAACCCATAGGATTTACAAGAAATTAGTGGTGAGCCTCGAAACTATATGGGCCCCCACACCTCTAGCAATAGCAAAACTAATCCTACTGAAGATATAAGTAGCGGCACGCGCCTCAATGTCTTGAGTTACGGAGAATCTCCGAATCCGCTTTAGAAGGGTCACCGCATCCATCTCAAGTTCCCCCAGAGAGGAGAAAGAGAAAGGGGGGAACCCATTATTTATTATTATTATTATTATTATTATTATTATTATTATTATTATTATTATTATTATTATTATTATTATTATTATTATTATTATTATTATTATTATTATTTAATTTCAATTTTTTATTATTCAGATTATTATTTGATATTATTTTATTTATTTGATTATTATTATTAAATTTTTAATATTTAAATTTTATTATTAATTTTTTAACGGCTTTTCATTTATTTTATTATTATTACTACTTTTAAATTTTATACTTCTATTTTTTATTATTTAGTGTAATCTTATACTTTTACTTTTAAATTTTAATATTGTTGTTGTTATTATTATTATTATTATTATTATTATTATTATTATTATTATTATTATTATTATTATTATTATTATTATTATTATTATTATTATTATTATTAAAACTTTCATTAAACATAATAAATTTTACATAAAGTTGGATGGGAGTCTAGACACAAGTTGTGCTCCCACTCCTTTCTGAATACAAAAGCTAACTCTATGAAAGATAAAAACACCACTTTTAGCATTGTTTGAGTGACTATTGGCAATAGACGTAATGCGTGAAAGTGTGTTCAAAGCCTCTGTAACTAATTCCCCGAACTTAGAAAAGGCAAAAATATAGATGTTTCTTTATTATTATTATTATTATTATTATTATTATTATTATTATTATTATTATTATTATTTTTTTTTTTTTTTTTTTTTTTTTTTTTTTTTTTTTTTTTTTTTAATTATAACATCACTTTTATTATAAACAAAAAGGATTTACAAGAAGCTAGTATTATTATTATTATATTATTATTATTATTATTATTATTATTATTATTATTATTATTATTATTATTATTATTATATAAAATATTATTAAAAGTCACTCCCTATACTTTTAAATGACGATACATGTTAGTGGTGGTGAGGATTCTTAAATAACGTTCAGAATGTAAACGAAGTGATATCTAAGAACAATATAAGAAGTTTTCGTGTCTACTATTAAATCTCAAGGATCACTTGTGTGCTTATATATATGAGAGTTTATGTGCAAATAAATTTGACTCGGAAATCGTTATTCTTAAACAAAATTATAAACTTAAGTTTGCGTAGAGTTTGTGGTAAACACCTTGAAAATTTTGCTTTTTTCAATTCGGATATCCGAAATTTTGGACAACGGTTTTATATATCTGAATATCCAAATATCTATATTTTTTGGAAAGCTTTTATATGAGTTCAAAAACTGACGTCTCATAAAACCAACTTTTTAGTAAATTCTAATCAAATTTTCGGATATCCAAATATGGATATTTTCTGAACACCCACAATCTAAATCATGAAATCCAAGAAAGTAAGTTGAATATTTTGTCGGAAAATAATAAAATAACATATAAAATCAATTACCAAAACCTACACCTCTCAAACCAAATTACAAATACTGACACTATAAATCCTCTTTACCAAAATCTACATATCAAGCAAACTAAAATTCTCGCCGAAAAACTTTTCTCGCCACTGTGTGTTGGACCCCTTTTCCATCCCTTACCCCACCAAACACTTAATCTTATATATATAGTACGGTACATCTTCGTATCCTTGAGGTACAAGCACTCAGCCACTTGTATTGATTTGTCAAATGCTTTAATAAATGAAAGGTTGTAAACTTTTTTCTGGAAAGGCAAAAGGGCTTTAAAGTTGATATGGGAAATTGGAATACTAGTGCATACCTCTACTTTTTACTAGTGACCGCTTATTTTATTTCCAAAAGATAATAAACATGTCACACAAACACATCATAAACACAAAGAGGTCGTCTTCTTCCTCCTTCTCCTTCCTTCCAAACCTTCGAAAAAAATAAATAAATAAAGAAACATCACAGTACCCGGACCTCTAAAAGAAGTTGTAAAAGAACAACGAAGAAGCTGCAAATGACAAAACGTATCAATTGCATGTAAAAGAAGATGCGCAAATGACCACATATTTTCAAAGACAATGGGTGCTAAAAAACAACGAAGACAGCGAGCAAACACCCTTCCTCGGCCTTCCGTTTGCTCTCCTATTTTCAAAGACAATGGGTGCTAAAAAACAACGAAGACAACGAGCAAACACCCTTCCTCGCCCTTTCGTTTGCTCGCCTATTTTCAAAGACAATGGGTGCTAAAAAACAACGAAGACAGCGAGCAAACACCCTTCCTCGCCCTTCTTTTTGCTTGCCTATTTTCAAAAGACAAATGGTGCTAAAAGACAACGAAGACAGCGAGCAAAAACCCTTCCTTGCCCTTCAGTTTGCTCGCCGATTTCATAAGAAAACATAATTTCGAGTGCTAGAAGACAACGAAGGCAGCGAGCAAAAACCCTTCCTCGCCCCTCAGTTTGCTCGCTTCGCCGATTTATGTAACACTCCTATCGATTGTTCATTTTGGCAATCGATATTCAATAATGTTCATTTAAAAGATTCACACTAACATATAAGTTCATTTCAATTTGCACAAAGTTTTAAATTTTTTCACTAGCTACGCTATTCATCAATCACATGTTATTTCCATTAACTAAAGTCACTTTTGATTAATTGAAATATGAGAATGGACAAATATAGTTCAATTATACTGTCTGTATGATCTTAGCCCATTGAACAAATGTTACGCATAGTAAAGTCATGCTTAAAAACCTCACCTCTAACCGACCCAATACATATGCAACCCAAATGCAAGCCGACGGCTTTTCAGTACTGATAAAATTAACAAATATATCTTTGTGATGTAATAGTACGTTTATAATTATTTGAAGGCAACCTAGTGTTTCAATGCTTAAGATGTTAATACTTGATGCTTTCATCTATGCAAAGTTGTTAAAGTTTGACATAACATCTCTGTTGAAAGTATAAGCTGAGGGCTTATTGTGTTATTTTTGGAAGTTGTGTTTGTGTTTATTTATGTGCAGGTCATTAAAGGAATTGGTCTTGAAGTATAAGGGCTGAAGTTGTAGCTGTTTTAGAAGAATAAGGACCTAAAGTGACAAGTATCCAAAGATAACAAACCCATCTATTTAAACTCATTTTTCCTCATTATTCATTAGATTGCTAGGGTTTACTGTGTGCTGATTTACACACAGTCATTGTTCTTTGTTGTTAGTTTTTTGTTTTGTAGAAACTCTCTTTAATTTTCGTATTGTAAAACAGTTAATGAATCAACCATAAAGGGTGGGTGGTTGCGTTGATTCATAATAAAATCTTGTTGTTTCTGGTAATCGATCATTCTTTGTATAAATTTTAACATGGTATCAGAGCCAAGTTGGCTTTGATACAAAGATTTTGATCGAAAATTAGTTTTTTTTTTTAAATTAGGGTTTCAACGAATTTGGGGGTTTCATGTTTTAAGGTCAGATCTTACTAGATCTTTGTGTTAATCAGTCAATTAGTGGTTGAATCGATTGTTTTGGGTACCAATTGTAGGTCAATTAGTTATTTCAATTTTTAGGGTTTACTAAACATTGGGGTTTTTTAATCTAGTGTTCGTTATAGTGATTAATGTGTGTTAATCGATTGGTTTTGGTCAAGATCGTATAGATCTTGATTTTGTTGGTGCGTCGTCAAAATTAGGGTTTACTGTATCAAACCCTAATTCAGGATTAGAATTTTTCCTTTGTTTATTTGTTGTTAATTAAATGTTATTGTTCTTGTTGTGGTTGTACGCATAATCAGTTACTAATTCTTTGATTTTGTTATTTTTCAGGTGTTAAAGGTTCTGATTCCGCTGCGTTTGGTTCTTGGTTGATCTTCTTGATCAATATTGCTGGATTTGTGTGCTCTGTAACACCACTCACACTTTCTCTCTTAGGATTTTTTTTTAGTGTTCTAGAATTGTGGAGAAGTGTAGGTTAAGGGATTTGTTTGTGTTGGTGTTGATTAGCTAATTGGTGGATTACTTGTGACTGAGGAGTTATAAGGTGTATTTGTTTTTTGTTTGTTTATCTGTTTTCCTTTGAGTCTTCATCATGTCTGATGATGACAAAAATAAGGAAAAGGCATCTGGTTCAGGTGGTAGTTCTGACCAACTTGACCAGTTTGACCCATTGTATTTGCATAGTAATGACACTAATGGTATACCACTTATAAGTTTTAAACTGGAAGGTCCAGAAAATTATAAAGTATGGTCTGCTGCTATTACTATAGCAATCCATACTAAAAACAAACTTGGTTTTATAAATGGTAAAATTAAAAGACCTGATGAAACTGGTTTTATGCAAACACAATGGGATAGATGCAACTCTGTGGTTCTTTCTTGGATTCTTAGATGTGTTTCACAAGAAGTGTTTATGGGACAAATTTTTTCTAAAAATGCTAAGGATGTGTGGGATGAATTAAAAGAAACATATGATAAACAAGATGCATCAATAATCTTTAATATGCATTATAAAATTCACTCATTCACTCAATCTGGAATCACTCTATCTGAATACTATCACAAGTTTAATACTATGTGGAGGCAATATGACTCTCTTCTCATTTTGCCAGAGTGTACTTGTGATGGTTCAACAAAACTTAAAGAGCATAACAAACTTATTAAACTGATGCAATTTCTCATGGGTTTGGATGAGATTTATGCTCATATTAGGAGTATAATCCTTACCACTGATCCCATTCCTGATGCGAAAGGGGCTTTTTCCACCTTGTCCAGGGATGAGTCTCACAGAAGTACTTCTACTCATAGTACTTCCAAAACTGATAACACTGCATTTGTTTCTAAGGCTAATCCTAGAAACTCTAATTGGTCTGCTAATAAAAACACATTCACTAATAATAACAATAATCAGCCTAGAAGGTTGAATAGGCCTAATTTGGTCTGAACACATTGTAAAATGAATGGTCATAATGTTGATATGTGTTTTGAATTAGTTGGTTATCCTACTAGTTTCCAAAAGAAAAAGAGTTATAATCAAAACAATGCTAGTAGCAATAATGTTTCAGGGCATAAGGATAGGTCTGCTAGTTCATCTAATTCTTTTACAGATGAGCAGTATCAAAGGCTTATGGCCTTGATCAGTGAAAAGTCTGGAAGTAGCAGTATCCCTGCAAATGTTGCAGGTATAAACTGTGTTATTAGTTTCAGTCATTCAAAATTCTTTATTCATAATACCAACATAAGCACATATAATATATATATTGGTTGGATTATAGATTCTGGTTCCAGTCAACATATGACTTACACAATCTTGAATATGTTTAATATTGTTGATGTTTCTAAACTTAATATGATTGTGGGTCATCCTAATGGTACTAAAGCTAAAGTTACTCATATTGGAAGTCTAAAATTGACTGATAAGTTGGTCATTCATGATGTCCTGGTTGTACCTGGATATCAGGTCAGCTTGTTGTCAGTTCACAAGCTTAATAAAGATAACAAATGTAGAGTAATATTTGATGAAGATGTTTGTATTCTTCAGGATTCTGTTCTAAGGACCCAGATGGGGACTGGTAATCAAAGTAATGGTATGTATTTTCTTAATACAGGTAAAAAGTTAATCAATCATAATATACAAGTTTGCTGTTTATCTAAGTGCATATGGCATAATAGACTTGGTCACCTATCTGATCAAGTCCTAAACATTCTAAAACACAAACTTAAAATTGAGAATGAGTCTAAAAGTGATCCTTGTGATGTGTGTCACAAGGCTAAACAAACAAGGGATCCTTTTCCTCTTAGTGAACATCAAACCACTGAAGTTGGACAGATTGTTCACTTAGATGTTTGGGGTCCTTACAAGGTCCAAAGTAAAGAAGGGTATAAGTACTTTCTAACTGTTGTTGATGATTTTTCAAGAGCTGTTTGGGTGTTTTTATTAAGGGGGAAAACAGAGGTGTTTTCACAAATTGTAACTGTTTTTAATCTGATTAAAAATCAATTTGATAAAACAGTAAAGGTTTTTAGAAGTGATAATGGAACTGAGTTTGTGAATCAAAATATGGATAAATTTTGTAAAGATAATGGTATTCATCAACAGACTTCATGTTCTTATACCCCACAACAAAATGGTTTAGCAGAAAGAAAACATAGACACTTGTTAAATGTAGCTAGGGCCCTCATGTTTCAGGGGGGATACCTTTGAACATGTGGTCTGAATGTATTCTAACTGCTGTTTACTTAATTAACAGGACACCTAGTTCAGTGCTATCTGGAAAGTCACCATATGAAATGATTTATAAATGTGAACCTAATCTCTCTCTCTTAAAAGTATTTGGGTGTTTATGTTTTTCAACAGTTTTAAATAATTCTGATAAACTTTCCTCAAGGTCAGAAAAATGTATTTTTATTTGATATTATTTTAACAAAAAAGGATACAAGTTGTTTAATCTTGAAACAAAAAAGGTTTTTTATTCAAGAGATGTGAAGTTTTATGAGACTGTGTTTCCTTTTAAACATAGTTATGAAAATAAAGATTTTAAGTTTGAATTTCAAAATGCTAATAATCAAAACTTTTTTTAATTCTGGCCTTGGCACATCAGATGAACCCTATGATGATAAGAGAGAGAAAGAAACTGTTAAGATTCCTGAAACAAGTGAAGGCATAGACCAATATTCACTTGGAGGCTCATCTAATGACATCCTTAGGGATGAGGTGGTGCATCCTGATGTCACAGATGATGTCAATAGTGAAGGTTTGGAGAATGCAACACTTAAGGATAATGATAAAATATCTGAGGGTGATGATGATTATTATCAAGATTTTAATGATATGTTTCATGAAACTATTGTGACACCTGTGGTGACACCAGACAGACAAGCTAATATGAAAACTTATGTTAGAAAGTCTAGTAGAAAAGTTAGTATTCCTACCAAACTTAGTGATTTTGTGTTGGATGAAAAGGTTAAATATGGCATTGATAAATCTGTTAACTATAGTAATCTGAGTAAAGAAAACTATGTGTTTTCTACTAGTCTTAATAAAATCATTGAACCTAAAACATACAAAGAGGCTATTAAAGATAACAGATGGATTGATGCTATGAATCTTGAAATGGAAGCTCTTAATAGAAATAATACTTGGGTTATTGTTGAACTTCCTGCTGGCAGAAAAGCCATAGGATGTAAATGGGTCTAGAAAATAAAATATAACTCTGGTGGCAGTGTAGAAAGGTTTAAAGCCAGACTAGTTGCTAAAGGGTTTAATCAAAAAGAAGGAATAGATTATGAAGAAACTTTTTCTCATGTGGTTAAAATTGTAACAGTTAGATGTATTATCAGTCTTGCTGTGCAAAATGGCTGGCCTCTGTTTCAGCTTGACATTAACAATGCTTTTTTATATGGTGAACTTGAGGAAGATGTTTATATGCAGTTACCTCAATGATATTTTGATGAGAATGATAAAAGAGTTTGCAAGTTAAATAAATCACTGTATGGGTTAAAACAAGCACCTAGAAAATGGAATGAAAAGTTAACTTGTGTTTTAAAAGAAAATGGTTTTTGTCAAAGTAAAAATGATTTTTCTTTGTTTACCAAATCTGAGCATGATGTGTTTCTGGTTTTATTGGTATATGTTGATGACATTGTTATTACTGGTAACAATGTTAATGAGATTGAAAAGTTTAAACAGTTTTTGAGAACTAAATTTCTCATTAAGGATTTGGGTAAGTTAAAGTATTTTCTGGGGATTGAAGTTTTAAATGATGATACTGGGTTGTGCTTAACTCAAAGGAAATATTGTTTGGAATTACTTAGTGAGTTTGGCATGCTTGCTTGTAAACCTAGTAAGACTCATATTGAATCAGTAAATGTGTCTGATAAAAATAAACAAAAGAGTGTGGTAAAAGATGAACCATTGCTTGGTATTAATAACTATCAAAAGCTTGTTGGAAAACTTATTTACTTGACATTGACTAGGCCAGACTTGTCTTATGCAGTTCACTGCCTAAGTCAAGCAATGCATAGTCCTATGCAGTCACATTTGAAACTTGCTTTTAGAGTTTTGAGATATCTTAAAGAGTCACCAGGAAAAGGAATATCTTTTTCTAGTAATGGCAATTGTAGTATGAAAGTATTTGTTGATTCAGACTGGGCAAAGTGCAAAATTACTAGAAAGTCTGTGACTGGGTTTGCTGTGTTTCTGGGCAATAATCTTGTTTCCTGGAAAAGTAAAAAACAGTCTGTATTAGCAAGATCTTCTGCTGAAGCAGAGTTCAGGGCTATGTGCAATGTTACTTGTGAGATTGTGTGGATTTTAAAGATCTGCAAAGATCTTAATATGCAGGTTGAAACACCTGTAGAGATGTTTTGTGATAATAGTAGTGCAATACAGATTGCTGCTAATCCTGTATTGCATGAAAGATCTAAGCATTTTGAGATTGACTTGTTTTTTATAAGGGATAAAATTTCTGATGGTGTTATCAAGACTATTAAAGTCAAATCTGAGAATAACATTGCTGACATTTTTACAAAAGGATTGAGTGTACTTGAACACAGGAAGTTTTATGAATTGCTGAACTTAAAAGATTTGTATAAGCCTCAGCTTAAGGGGGAATGTTGAAAGTATAAGCTGAGGGCTTATTGTGTTATTTTTGGAAGTTTTGTTTGTGTTTATTTATGTGCAGGTCATTAAAGGAATTGGTCTTGAAGTATAAGGGCTAAAGTTGTAGCTGTTTTAGTAGAATAAGGAGCTAAAGTGACAAGTATCCAAAGATAACAAGCCCAGCTATTTAAGCTCATTTTTCCTCATTATTCATTAGATTGCTAGGGTTTACTGTGTGTTGATTTACACACAGTCATTGTTCCCTGTTGTTAGTTTTTTGTTTTGTTGAAACTCTCTTTAATTTTCGTATTGTAAAACAGTTAATGAATCAACCATAAGGGGTGGTTGGTTGGGTTAATTCGTAATAAAATCTTGTTGTTTCTGGTAATCGATCATTCTTTGTATAAATTTTAATAATCTCTCCACAGTACATGACATACACTTTTACATAATGATAGATATTACTTACGTATTTTTACGGTCCTACTCCATTCAAGATCTTCAATTCACTGTTTATGTTGGAGGGGTTTGAAGATACAGTAAGACGCATGGGATGTTACTGATCAAACGAATGAGATTGATGCTTTTGTCAAGTTTAAAAACAAATTGAAAATAGTTAAAGAGAGGTTGAAAGAGTGGCATCACCAATGGCGAACCCAACATAAAGGTGTTAAAAATAGTTGCTTTCCAAACTTGATGATATGGATAGACAAATAGAAGAAGGTAGATACATTCAACTAATGATGGAGGCGAGAATTGATACAAAGAAAAAACTTTTGGAAGTAGAGAATAGACATCGATTAGATGATACTCAAAAACTTAAGAAAAATTAGGAAGTGGAGGGGGATGAAAACTCGAAATTCTTCCATCGTTTAGTGAAGCAGCAAAGGTGGCAAAACACGTTGACGGGCATTATGGTTGAAGGAAATTGGATTAATGAGCCGGCTGAGGTAAAAAATCAGTTCTTTAACTTTTATAAAGATAAATTTAAGAGGTTTAAAGGTGCTGCTATATCTAATCCAAGTGCTCGTTATACGCATTTATCTAATAGTAGTTGTGAGAAGCTTGTCTTAATTTTCTGTATGGAAGAAATTAAAAATGTTGTCTGGTCATGTGGAGGAGATCAAGCCCCCGGATCCAGATGGTTTTTCGTTTAAGTTTGTGAGAAAATTTTGGGATCTTTTGAAGAATGACATCTACGGGTTTATAGATGATTTTTTTCCAAAATGGTGTACCAGTTGGTTGCAATTCATCATTCATCACATTGATGCCTAAAGTAACTAATCCCATTTTTATTAAAGAATACATACCTATAAGTTTAATAGGTTTGCAATATAAAGTTATTGCGAAACTGTTGGCTAATAGATTGTTGGAGGTCATTGATGGGGTTGTTAGTGCGGAACAGTCGGGGTTTATAAAAGGTCGCCAAATTCTTGATGGCCCGTTAGTGGTGAATGAACTTATGACTTGGTATAAAAATAAGAAGAAGGAGGGCATGATTTTTAAGGTGGATTTCGATAAAGCTTATGACTCTATAAGTTGGTATTATTTATTATACATTATGATGTTCATGGGGTTTCCTTCTAAATGGATAGGGTGGATTAAGGCTTGCCTTTTATCGTCTCGGGCGTCTATAATTGTTAATGGAAGTCCAACCAAAGAGTTCTCAATGGGTCGAGGTTTGAGACAAGGGGATCCATTGTCCTCGTTTTTTGTTTATCATAGCTATGGAGGGCTTACATGTCGCAATGGAAGATGCGGTAGCTCATGGTCTATTTCGAGGTGCTCCAGATCAGTTATAATCATCTTGATGTATCGCATTTATTTTACGCTGATGATGCGGTATTCTTAGGTGAATGGGATGTTGACAATATTAAAAATCTGATTGTTATCCTTAATTGCTACTTTTTAGTATCAGGATTACGTATAAATCTTGCAAATTCCAATCTATATGGTATTAGGGTAGGGCGACATGAAGCTGATCAGATAGCAGGATTAACGGGATGTGCTTGAATAACTTTCCCTTGGAAAATACTCCCCCTAGTTGGAGTGCCAAGTATATGATGCATGAAATAAGAAAGCTATAAAAACAAAGGTTAGTGCATGATTAGCTCCCCCTTGATCAATACTCCACGTTGCTAGGGTACCAACGTATATGATGCAAGGATGAAGAATGCTACAAAATAAAGATTAGTGTAAAACAATATTTGTCCTTGGACGAGTATGTGATATACAGCAATGCATGTATATGATGCATTCTATAAATACTTGACGAAAACTCCCCTTGCTCTAGGGCGTCAAGATGAACCTACAAAACAAAACCAAAAATTAGTGCAATAGAAGCAATGTCTTAAGACAGATATGTCATATACGACCAATGTGTATAGACGATGCAATATGAGTGCTTGATAGATATTCCTCCTGGTTTGAGGATGTCAAGAAGCACCTACAATAAAATAAGGAAAATAATCGATGCAAACTTCAACCTTAGATGAGTATGCTATGTACGATAAAGCGTGTATGATGATGAACCTACAATGAAAGGATTAGTGCAATATATTTTATCACAAAGAAAAATAAGATGTATATATATGATGCAATATATCAATTATATAATCACAAGCAACTCAAGACAGAGAACTATGATTATTTAGTAAAACATGTTATAAGGTGTAATCTTCTAATAAGAATTACAGTCACAAGAATATAATATGATAAAATCCTACAAAATAATGCCTAGGAGGAAAATATGAATTGGAGTTAAAGTGAGTGGCGCTAGTGTCGGTGTTGGTTTACTAGTAGGTTTTTCGCTAATCCACGGTGTTGATGATTAGTGAAAGAGGTGATGAAAGGTTGTGGTTATAATGAATGCAATGAATTTAGAAACTCGTATGTATAGCAAATGTTATAAGAGTATTGAAGATGGTTAAGGTTATGACATTATCATTTACCAAAGATGATGTATCATGCCATAATATATGCTCAAATGGAATTAAGAGGAAGTGAAGACAATGATCACTTAGGAATAGAAATTCCATATGCAAAAATTAGAAATACTAGATACCTATATGAGGATGAAAATGACATCATATGATGGGAGAGTGTTGGTTGGACCAACGTGTTGAGAGTGATGATTTTGATATATCGTTTGCACTGACAGTGACATGCTTGATATGTATCAAGAATGAAAAGGATGAGATCCTATGATGGTGTTCTAGAAAATGAATATGTTCTAGACAATGAAGTTGTGAAATTAAGATTCAAAAGAAAATCCTAGACTCGGTTGTGAGAGGGTTCTTTGTTTTGAATGGTTAAAAACTGAACCAAGTACCCACGGATTGGGCGGAACCAAATTTTTGGTTCCGTCCGTCTTGTCAAAGGGTACCTTGGGACCAGAATTTGATTTGGTCACGTTTTGTCATTTTTGATCAAACGAAGGTTCGAGCTAAGATCTATTTACTTATAACTACATATTTGATTCCATAAATCCTAGTCAAAGTCTAAGGAGACTCAGTGGTTCTCTTTTAAGAGGTTTTTCAAACACATGATGTGTTTTTCTCTTGAAGAGGTATTGGTGCAAACATGTGATGTTGGGTTAAGAAGGTTTGAAACACTTGTGATTTTGTGAACTGATTATAACTAAATGGTGTGAACCTATGTGTCGGTATTTGAGGGTGTAAGGGACATGAGTAAATATTCTTTAATACAAAAAGACAATTATGTGAATGAATTTATCTCCCCCTTAATTGGTGGACATTCAACATAATGTGTAATGTATCGAATGAAGAATGACGATGAAATGTTTAGGAGGTTGTAGGTTAATGAATGCAATGAGCTTAGAAATGTTTTTGTAGATGTTGGTTAGCGTACAAAGAACTTCATCTATCACTGCGAGATGATCGCATGACGAGGCATGTAGTTTCCTTATGGGAGGTGTATTGTTATAACTAAAAGGTGATGGAGATGTTTTTAGGAAAGAGGCCGATTGAAAAATACGCAAACACAAATTCCTAACCTCTGAAACTTAATCTTATTAGCTTTAAAAACTATATGCAAGTGAAAGGATCCCATAAACATATTACTGATCTACTTAGCAATAAAGGGATTACAATTATGCAAAATAGGCATAATGAAGTGAGATAACAAATAATTTGTTATCAACCTATAAGACAAAAGTGTTAATGGCAAAAGATGTGATTATCATAAGATAACATCTTACAAAAACAAATATTCGTCTACTAGACAAAAAATTACCACATAGCATCAAGACAAATAATCATATTACAAGAGAGCATGACATTGTTTGAGATACTACATTGTGAAATTGTTTTGATGTTAGGCTTAGTCACTTAAGCATACTTACCCATTCATTAACACAATGTTCTATGTTATTAATACCAAAAGCACTTAGACATATTATAGGTGCATGCATGGCAAACATATAGTGTAACAAATTCACAAAAGAAGTGAGACAACAGATTCATGCAAACCATTGTAACATTTTTGGAGCATATATCATTTAGGCTATCCTACGAAAAGGCTCAATGAATGTCAACAAAAGACAAGAGCTTTCAAATATAAAAATATCATATAAAAACATCATGTATATCATGAGTTAACAAGTAACATGTTAATCTTGCGAAATAACATATAACAAAAGAATGAAAAATATCATACAAATCATGTTAACATATAGTAGCATGAAACATATATAAGCATGCAGACAAAATCTTTCAAAGGTTTACACATATAATTATCAACCATGATAATGTCAAGATACTTAATCATATCAAACATGTAATCAACATATGTATGTGTAATGCAAGTGATTCTTAATAAATTAAAGAAGAGTCACATCTACTACTTGTTAATATTCCTAAGACAAGATAAAATATCATCTTTTAATACTTACTTTAGGCAAGTATAGGAATACAGATTTTTCAAGTTGGAGAATCAATATGAGACTATTACTAGCGGTGCTTAATTCAGGCTAAACATGACCATTTTTACGGGTGATTCCACATGCCCAACTTCTCTCCTGGAAGCAATTTAACCGTTAGGTTAAATTGAGTTTCTAGTGCAATATGTTCTCTAGTAGTCATTCTCATGTCTGAAAGATAGGAATTCCTATTTTTGCCTATTGAAGTATATAAAAGATGATAATTCACCAATACATGACTCAACTATATCTATTAAAACTAAGGTGATGAAGATGTCATGTTTTACACGAGAATATGTGTAAACATATTTTAATCTTGTTTTTAGAATCTAAGGTTATAGCATGATCTAATGGATGACATCCTTTATGTTGAGTTTGAGTATGTGTTATGAAAGTGATTTGAGCCTCTAAGAACAGGAAATGTGTTTGCTTGTGATGATGGAATATGTTCAATTAAGAATGTTCTCAAGAAAGTTCTTTGAAACAAGAATCTAAGTAAAGCTACCAACTTTAATAGATCTTGTATATGCTCCAGAGATGTGTAGTTTTAACATTTAGCCAATGAGGTGTAATGAAATATCTTGTAACACAAATGTTCATGTTGCAAGGAGAGAATGATGCATAGGTTATACATTATCCTTTTAACAAGATGAAAACTAAATGCATGATTTCTTAGGCATAATGTTTTCCTAAATGAAGATATGAACCCGAAGTGTTTAAATAGGATATACTTATCCTAAATAAACTTGGTCTTAAGATTATATTTACTAGATGATGACAAGAGAAATTCGCTTGAGTTTCTTATGTATACTTCTCAAGAGTTATTGTCACTTAGGGTGCATGAGGTTGGCTTTGAGATTGCATTTTAACATATGTTGTTAAAATGTTGATTAAAGTTTAATGAGACATATGCAAAAACTTGGTGACAAAGTATTACTTAAATCAAGGGAAATTTGATCAACAATGAATGCGAGCATCATGTTCATTTGATGGTGGAAGTTCTAATCCTATAGGTGGCAAGGTATGGTTGAGTTTGTTCAATGCATTTGATTTGGTACGAGTGTTTAGACAAAGGGCTTTTTGAGCAATGCACTCAATGGATTCAAACGATGGTAAGGATTGTGATGTTGTAGGGGTTTGTTGTATTATGGGAGTACTTATGTTGAAGACAACAAGGATGGAGACTAATTCTTGTGGTTCATTAGTTGGTACAACTAGTGGGTGATATGATTTGAAGCTTAGGGCCTGAGACATATCACAAAGGTGAATGTGATGGGACGATGGTGAAAGAACAAGTGTACTTACGTGATAGGATTAGTGTTTTAACATAAGTTGTTAAAATACTTGGGTGTTGATTCTTTCGGATATGACTTATAATGACTACACTTGTAGGCCAAATTTACTTGAATATTTTAGATGAAATACTTAAGATGTCAATCCTACTTAGTTGAGATTGGATAGCATTTAAGGATAGCAAGACTTGATAATACATCTATAACCTAAGTGTGAGTTATGACTCGATGTAAATCTTTATCATCTCGACGGATGACATGTTAACCAAGTAAAGCAACATATGTGAATACAAGATAATATCTACAGTCATAAGTTGGACTTGTGATCTATGATATCTTTGCAAACAATGAGTTCAGATTTGTTAGGAAGTTGTCAATTTACAAATCCAGCTAATGGATGAGTAAAGGACGGGTGGATGCAGTGAATGTGTGTAATGATCACAAATACTCAGTGGTTCACGGATTGCAAGGAACCATTTTTAGGGTTCTTTCCTTTATGGAGAAAGGTACCTTGGAGCATTTTTATGAAATTTGAAAGTATGATTAGAG
Source organism: Artemisia tridentata subsp. tridentata (assembly GCA_021014915.2). Lineage (NCBI taxonomy): Eukaryota > Viridiplantae > Streptophyta > Magnoliopsida > Asterales > Asteraceae > Artemisia > Artemisia tridentata. Next base: position 110,517,074 of record CP139507.1, read on the forward strand.
ATGATTATCCTATTGGTGTAAGTGAGATGTCATGATCCTAATATGAGTGAATATTAGTGAAAAGAATCCTAGTGATAAAAGTGGGTGATCTTGAGTGCGGGATTTAGATGAAAATTTAAAAATCTAACTGTTTGTCTGGCGGAACCAAATGGCAACACAGGCAGAACCATGATTTTGGTTCCGTCTGATCCGTTAGGCTATTTTTGGCGGAACCAATATTTTGAACATACGGATCCCTACTTTTGGTTCCGTCTTATCCGCCAAGCAAAAATTCTTAACTGAGGGCATTTTTCAATCCCCGAAACCTGTTCAAATCCTGTAGTTTCTCCTACAACATGTGTAATTAATTAGTTTTGATTGAACAATAACAACAAAACAGGTATTAACACATGTAAGCATATAGATCAATCCAAGGATAATGAACATACTAATTATCACAACCCGCTAATTTACAGGTCAATACTACTCAACGAACTCAAATTTATTTTCTTGACAATAATTTACGTGTGACTTTTTACTTGAACCGACGTGAAAACCTAGAATAAATTCCAAGTACACTAGGACTTAGGCTATATTTAGTCCACAACGCTCCAATACCTTGCTCCTACTCCAGTCCACAATTTTAAACTCTAAAACAATTTCCTTTTCTTGAACTATTTACGGTTGCCAATTCAACAAACTATATTCGTTATTCAAAATTTAACACCCGATATACCCAATTCTCCCAACGATTATTTATAACGTATTTTTATACTTCCAAAAAGATTACAAAAGTTCTAAAAATATTTCCTTACGCCCAAGATAAATTCTTTACAACTTACGTTTAATTACGTATAACTTTCGTTAATCACCAAAACAACAACCAATACCAATTTTTAACACCCAATACATACAGTATATACACTTTTGTATCAAAACTACTCATCTAATCCCATTTTATGCTTAATTCCGCCCCCTCCCCTCTTATGTCTTTTAGATATTAAACATGTTATACATGATACATACTTAATCATTATTACCCAACAAAAGTATGCTAAACTTTTTCACTTTGTGGCTAAGCCACCAAAACATGTCTCCTTGCCCCCTTAGCCACCCTAACCGGCCACCCCCCTCCCCCCCCCCCCTAGCTAAAATAATCACATTTGACTAACTATTGAACATTTGACAAATCTAAGTATAAATACATGTAAACTAGTTTCATTTTTACACCTACTAGATCAAGTAAGAAAGATAATCACCTCTCATCCTATATATATACTAGTCGATCCATATTAAGGAGCAAGGAAGAAAGTAAAGCTTGTTGGGCTAGATCTAGTATCATTAGAACACTTTATCAAGGATTTAGAGCATAAGTCTTGAGGTTAAGCTAGTATTTTACAACTCTCATATCACTAATTTCCTTTGTAAGTAATCCTACTAAATTTCATGTTTTCCTTATGTCATATGCTAGTTAAGTGCATACATAATTATCACTTGGTACATGTTGATAAAGTTTTACAATAATCATTTAACAAAAGTTTATGTTTTAACAAGTTCTTATTACAAATAAACCTTATAAACATGTATACTAGTAAACTTGTACATTTGAAAGTTTTTGATGATTAGTACATGAACCTTAGAATATTGTTAAGCTTATGGTTAGATCATTATTATTGTGTTGAGAAGTTGATGGAGGAACTAGAACTAGAATTGAAGTTGTGGTTAAGTGGTTTGGAATGGTATAGAGACTAGAAAACACTCTTTTGAAAAATCTATATAAGCTACTGTCCCGTTTGGTGAAAACTAGAAAAATCAGTGGGTTGTGAGTAATTTTAGGATAGAAATATAGAAAATATACTCAATAACGAAAACGTAGCCGCTTGAATGAGTTAAAACGGGCTTATAACGAAAAAGATACACTATTTTCAATTTAGACGACGAAAACTACCTTTTCAGAAAAATAAATGAATCTGTCCCGAATTTTAAGAGGTAAAAACTGAGGTTAAATAATGTCTAGACTAGCCGAGACCTTGAAAAGCCTAGAGTATACTTAAATACCTTCGCGGGGATAGGTCAAACTTAAGAAACCGAGCTACGACGCAAAAGTTATGGCCAAAAGAAAGTTTTACGTCAACATATACGTTGACAACTTATGTTTCTCTAATAGAAATCTTAGAGTTGTATTTTGGACCTTTTAGAGTATATTTTGACAAAAATGACGTGAACGGAAACAATAGAACATAATATATACTCTTTAGGCGCGTTAGAGACTTTTGAAAAACTTATTAAGATGACGACTAAAAGGTGACCATGAGATAAACCAGTTACATTTTCTAAAAGTGGTAATTTTCCGAATAAATGATCAGATTGACGCAACTAACTTTTGACAAAAAATATTACTACAACATGTACAAGTGATAAAATAAAGTATGAACTTGCGTGCTTGACCTTGTTTTCATAGCCTAAGACATATGCATTATTTAGGTCGCGGTTAGAGTATTGGACCTATATTCACTATAATACCATCGAGAAGTTCTTTTGCTAAAGGTGAGTTTCATAGCCCCGATTTTTACTTTGTTTATATATGTGATTTCTAAACCCTCGGGGTGGGAATACACTGCTTGTTTTTACATACGGACACAAGTGCTAAAACTGTTACTTTGCCTAAGTTACCGCATTGCCATTTAAGTCCTCTTTTGAATCATGAACCGTTAATTATTTGTAAGCGCGGATGTTATGAATAGATCTATTTGGGTTGACACCCCGTCCGGGTTGGTCGCGCCAACTGGGTAAACGGACGCATATCATTCGGATTATTTCTGAGTGTCTGACAAACACTTATTTGGGGCATTTATTATTGTGTTTAATTGCATACCAATTCGTCGAGCTTCGGGGTCATGAGCTTAGGCACTGTATTTATATATTTTTGGCTATGACGTTAAATTTATTGTGATTGTCATGCTATTGAAATCTTGTGGTCCGCACTTTACTTATTTACTTAAACCTATGAACTCACCAATAATTATGTTGACCCTTTTAGCGTGTATTCTCAGGTAATTAGGCGATAATAATCATCTTTGTGTGGAGCACTAAAGTCACATTTTGGAAGCACATCATGATGAAGATGGTCTTTGCACTACTTAAGCGTTTGATTATGTAATAAAAATCTTACATTTTGATGATGAACTCTGATAACTATGTTTTGTAAAACTGTTGATATAAATAATGCCTAAACACGTTATTAATATTTTTCGATATCTCTACGTTTTGATAATCACAAAATGTAAAATCATTAATCGAAAAATTATGACGTAAACAAGTATTTAGTTGTAAATATCTATTTCTACAACTCAAATCACTTAAGGTATGAATGAACTAATGCTTAATGCATTATATGATCAAAGGAACATTTTCTTAATAACTAGAATTTTTATAAAACATCAAAAATATTTTATATATTTTTGAAAAACATTTTTGGTATTAAATAAAAATGTTTAATCTTTTATAAAAATATGAATTCAAATTTTTAACCAAAATCAGTTAAAATGTTCCAGAAAAACCTTCCCCACAAAAGGACAAATCTGGGCAACGGACACCTTGGGCGACCCCCTTAATTTTACTAGGCGGCCCCCTTAAAATTAAGGGGACCGCCCCCCTATTTAAGGGGGCCGGCCACGCTCCAGTAGATCTCCAGCTGTCCAGTTTTTCTCATATAAATACCAGCCTTCTCCTGGATTTTTACTCACCTTTTGCACCCCAAACTTTCTGTTTTAAATCTTGTAAATACTTTCTAAAATCCTTTGATCATATAGTCTTAAGCTTTGGTTTCCAAGTGATCCAAGCTTCCTTCATTCAAGTGCAAAAGAAGAATACTTCTATCAATCAAGATTAGAAGTATTACAACTTAGTATCATCTTGTTACTTAAGTTGTTAGTTTAACAAAGTTTGTAAATTATTCATTCATTTGTGTGTAAGGTGTGTATAGTAGATTAGTGTTGTATGTAAGTAGTAAAGAAGTTGTATAAGTAGTTGTGGTATAGAAGTTGTGAAGACATAGTGTAGAAGTTGTGAAGCCGCGGAGTAGAAGTCGTGAACCCGTTGTGAAGAAGGTGTGAAGCCGTAGCTTTGAAGTCGTGAAGTCCTAGTGTTGAAGTCGTGAAGCCGTAGCATAGAGGTTGTGTACCGGTCGTGTTGAAGCCTTGAAGTCCTAGTCGTGAAGTCATAGTGTTGAAGTCGTGAAGCCGTAGCATAGAGGTTGTGTAGCGGTCGTGTTGAAGTCGTGAAGTCTTAGTCGTGAAGACATAGTGTTGAAGTCGTGAAGCCGTAGCATAGAGGTTGTGTAGCGGTCGTGTTGAAATCGTGAAGTCTTAGTCGTGAAGACATAGTGTTGAAGTCGTGAAGCCGTAGCATAAAGGTTGTGTAGCGGTCGTGTTGAAGTCGTGAAGAAGTCGTGAAGCAGTCGTGAAGTCGTTGTGAAGTAGTCGTGAATCAGTTGTGAAGAAGTTGTGTTGTGAAGTTGTGAGATTGGTTCTAGCTACGATTAGAACTCGACATTTAGCTTTGTGTCGTTAAACCCGTGTAAGCCAAAGTCGTGTACGGTTTTCTCCGCCATAAGGGAGCTTATTGAAGTTGTGAAGAAAACTCTCGAGCTCGGTGCTCAGGGAGTGGAGTAGGGCAAGGAAGGTGTCCTTGTAGCCGAACCACTATAAATCTCTCGTGTCTCGGTTAGATCTTTCCATACCTTACTTATTTCTTTACCTGCATCGTCATTACTTTCATACACATAGGCTTATATAATTGCTAGTATTAATTAGAGGTTGACTTCACATAAAGATCAAATTGAAAATCCATTCAAGAAACCAAAACTTTTACAATCAATTTGAAAGAATACATATATAACTAATAATAAGATTTAAGTTTTATTTTTCATAACAAACTAGAATCTAAGTTTTTAAAAGTAAACAAAGGTTTTATAATAAATTTAAAAAGACGTAAAACTATTCAACCCCCCCTTCTAGTTTTCCACAATTGGTATCAGAGCCACGTCAATCAAGATCTTTAAAATATACTGTATTTTAAAACTTGAAACGATCTATGGAATCCAAAAAATATTTAGAAGGGGAATTTATGCAAACACTACCACTATTTGAAAACTATACTTTTATTGAATGGAAAAATAAATTTGAAAATTATGTGAAATCAATTGATCTAGATCTTTGGCATGTCATTTCGATTGGTGATTTTCAACCAACAAAAACGAATTTTGAAAGTCAAACAAAAACGAATTTTGAAACTCAAAATGATTATTTAAAAATAAAAAATAACAAAAATAATGAAGCTAAAATAATTATTTACAAAACCTTGCCGAAAGTTGAATATGAAAAAATATCTTTCTGTAAAACGGCAAATGATATTTGGAAAAATCTCTTAAACTTTCATCAAGAAAAATGTCAAGCCAAAGATGAGGATTTTGATCTTGTACATGAATTAGTCATTTTAGAAAATTTAATAGATAAACATTTAGATAAAATAGATACATGTGCTACTAGTTCAAATGTTGTTAATGAAGGTATTAACGACGAAGACTACATGAATCAACTCCAAAGTGAACTCAATCCAATATCATGGAGTGACACCGACGAAGGAGAAGATCATCATCCGGTATGTGACGAATGCAAACTAGATAAAGCTCCAAATAAGGTACAATCCAAAACCGAACATTTTTGCTATGATCCATTCATTTTAGAATTTTCAAAACTAGAAAATGAGTTTAAACATTTTTGCAATATAGATCTAAAAACTATTTCTAAACATAAATCATCAAAAACATTTGAAGGTAATCTTGAAAAAGAAATAATTTTAGAAGATAAAATGTCTAGACTTAAAAGTAATATTGAAATTGATCTAGAATGCAAAATATGTCAAGATTATAAATTTGAAATTAAAAGGTTAAATAAAAGAGCAAGAATATTAGCTAAATTTGAAGAAAGCTCCAAATCTCTTAAATTCTTACTAAGTTGTCAAAAGCCATTCAATGATAAAACCGGTTTAGGATTTAATTCGGATAACTCTTCAACAAGTAAATCAAAACAAATTATAATTAAAAAAACCTAGTAGAGAAATTTAGATATAAGGTTATTTACTGTGATCATAATTTATATAAGTCAAGAAATCCATTGTTTGTACATCAAAACAAACTATCAAGGAATTCTTGTACTTCTTGGTGACATTTTCTCCACGTGCACTTAAATGCAATGGATGTCCCCAACTAACCATCTCGGACCCATGAGAATCTGGGTACCAAGCTGTTTTATTTGATTAGGTAATGAACGCAAAATGGAATGTAACTCAATCTTGCGTTAACCTACTCATATTCAAAACACGCGCATGAAGATTTATTAATCTACAAAAATGAGGATGGAACGAAGTGGTACTCATCTATTACTCACTACCTCATATCATGAAGAAAAACTGGACCTGAGATAAGTCTTCTTTTTAAACTTTCCTGAGTAGTTACTCCTTGCATATAGTTATGATAATCACTGCCTTAAGATATGCTTAGTTTGATAGGTTGCTTTGCTCTCACACTACTAGTTACATTACTCGTTAATTAACTAGAAAACCTTTAGTTAACCCTCCTAAGCATTAAATAAAGTGTTATTTATCGAACATACAACATTTAGTCATCACTATCGTTTAAATCGCATAATTTGTTGAAAATGATAGCATGAGACAATAGCCTTAATCAATCAAGCATGAAATTTTTTTTATAACAAAAACTCCTTTTATAAATGCAAATCTTCATATTTTGGAAAATGATTTTTCAAAAAGATTTTGTCACTTCTCTATTAAACATGTTTTTATCAAAGCCAAAATGTGTAACAACCTCTTTTTATTTCCTTATAAAAACACTTTGAAACAAATTCGAATCTACCTTGTTGAAATAATTTTCACAATAACCTCTCCTCAAACATTGTTGAATAATGCCCAAAAACACTTACTCAAATCATGCTTGATCCAAGTCTAGAAATTCATGCTATCACAAATTTCCCATCACATAGACACTTATTAGGATTAATTAACTAGCTAATTAATCGTCATAATAATGGTAGTATGAATTACTTGGTAATTATATGTTGTTTTTCTTGTTCATATATACATATATGCTTCTTGGTAAATGAGTAGGTTGCATGATAATTAAAATTGCTTAATTGAATGTGCTTAGCATACATGAGTCATTAAATTTTAAATTGCCTCAAAAAGAAGTTGGACTTGCTTGAAACTAAACTCAAAAACACAACCTTTTCTACAAATGTCTGCCAAAAACCCATTTTCAGAAATCTGGAAGTTAGCAGATGGGCGGCCCCCTTAAATACCTAGGCGGCCCCCTTAATTATTAAGGGGACCGGCCCCTATTTAAGGGGACCGGCCATCTGGAGATCCGGATTACTGTTTTCTTTTTCAATTTCCAATCCATTTTATTCCATACTTCCCAAAATTCACAAACACATTTTGTCATAAACCACCCACCAAAATTTACCTTCCTAAACCACATCATTCCTTCACTATAAATGCACCTCCTCATCATAAATGCCCATTCACATCATCCACTCAAAACATGTCATCCTCCAACTACCCAAAATCAAAACCCTCAAGAGTTGCCAAAATCTCGGTGAGACCAATTTGGAGAAGGAAGCTTGAAACTTGCCATAACCCAACCAATGATGTTGTTCAAACACATAACCAATCATCCATTCCTAACCCTTCATCTCCCTATGATCAATCCCAAAACCTCAATCCAAATCTCATCCACACTCAACCCACCAATTCATCATCAAAAACACTCATCACTCTTGGAACATCCACTTCATCCACATCACCATCTTCATCCACTCATGATTACCCAAGTTCACAAACATCTCCACCACCAAGAGTGTCACCACCACCTCCTACCAACTCACATGCTACCCCTATGTTGCATGTGCAAACATCCATCCCTCATAACAACAACCCTTCACCATCAACACCTTCATTCGAACACTTGAAGTTCATCGAGGAACTCAAGGAAGCTCATGAGCTTAGTGCTCTTCTTGCCCTACACCTAGCCCAAAGAAACCTTGATCAACCTCCATCTAGCTCTCCCACATCACCCCACAACCAAAACCAAGTTGAGAAACATGTCAACAATTGTCCTTGTTGCATCTTTCTTCAACAACAAACCATTGCTCTAAATGAGCACTTTACTTGGATTGAGTATCTTCTCACTAGATCCAATCCAATATCCCCAATTGAACAACATCAAAACCTTCATCCATCATGGTCCACTCCAAGCTCTCCACCTCAAATGTCTCCACCACCACCATCTTCAACCTCCACACACCCAAACATATACCTTCACTAATCCCATTTACTCACCCTCTCACTTGTTTTCATTTCAAGAACCACCTCCATCATCAAGCAAGTCAAATGGATTTCTTAGGCAAATTAGAATTCTCTAACTAATGTATGCTTTAAGCATTATGTATGTTGTAACAATGATTATGTTTGTCACATAATCATTTTAAATTAATGAATGTTTGTTTCTTTCTTTCTTATATATGTTTGCTATGAATATGCTGTCTCATTTTTTTGTTTAATTAAGATATATGCTTATGACATGCTCACAATATGATCTTAGTAGTTCACTTATAAACATTATTCTTCTTAATATGTTATTGCTACTATATAATCATTCTTCATGTACATGATCTAAATAAAGCTTGCTGCAAATACACCCTAAAAATAACCCTTTTCTGGAAATTTTTCAAATTTGGTCGCCTGGGAAAACACCAGATGGGCGGCCCCCTTAATTCCCTAGGCGGTCCCCTTAATTTTAAGGGGGCCGGCCAGCAATTAAGGGGACCGGCCATCTGGACAGTAAAATTTACTGTTTTCTTTGGCATCTTGTGACCACTTTTACCTAGCCCCAGCTACCATTTCTCCTTATGGACGAACTGGTATTGGAATCTTCCTACAAAACCTCAAAAATCAACCTAAACCAACCACATTTTCATACTATAAATTCCCTCCATACAATCACCTCTCATTCCATCATCCTTCATCATCCAAAACCACCATGTTATCACCAAAATCCTCCATCTCTAAGACTCCAAGGAAGCAAAGACATGTTATCATACCACCAAAACAACCTTTCATAGACCTAACCTAAGATGACATCAAAACTCCATCACCACCACCTCAAAATTCATCCCCAAGTGCACCAAATACACCATCAAAAACACCTTCTACCCATGGAGCTTCATCTTCCTCCATTCCATCCACTTCATCCATCAATGACTACATCCACACTCACCTAACATCATCACCAAGAGCATCATCACCACCATCCACTCAAGAACCTTCATACACCCAACTTGCCATTTCCTTATCACCCATCACACCTCTTGATGCTCACTTCTCACCATCACCAACCCCACAACCATTCTTTCCTATACCTTGGGCATTGCTTGAAGCCCATGGTGACAATTGTCTTTGTTGCATCCATAACCGGACCATAATCTTTGGTCTTAGAGATGAGATACACCACATGTTTTCATCACTTGAACACATGATTACCAACCCAACACCACCAACTCCTCCACCTCCTTCACCCACTACACCATCACCACCTCCGTTTTCACCCAATTAAGCTTATGCAATGCTTAAAAATAATTTTCAAAACCTTTTTGTGTGCAAGTCCAATGGAAGATCATGTACTCCTAAGATGATTATGTAGTATCATTAGTTGTTTTGTTTAAATGTTTGCATGCCTTATGTTGTAATCTACTTGGTTGTGTATTTATACACAACACTTCTATTAAATGAATGCTCTTTTTGCTTGCTTATTGTTGTTACATATACTTGTGCTTCTAACATTTTTCGTGCAAGCGTTCCATAGCTCGTTTCCTTGGTGCCCCCAAACGAGAGGGAGTACACATCAAGGGGGAGTTCTCATACGACACTTTTTCACTTAAAACTTGTCGGTTAACCTTTTTGATTCTACAAAAAGGGGGATAAATAGATGTAAACTCACTAAATACTTGTCTAAAAACTAATTTTTAGACTTAATGAGTTTAGATTTTGTAATCATCAAAAAGGGGGAGATTGTTGATATAAATAATGCCTAAACACGTTATTAATATTTTTCGATATCTCTACGTTTTGATAATCACAAAATGTAAAATCATTAATCGGAAAATTATGACGTAAACAAGTATTTAGTTGTAAATATCTATTTCTACAACTCAAATCACTTAAGGTATGAATGAACTAATGCTTAATGCATTATATGATCAAAGGAACATTTTCTTAATAACTAGATTTTTTATAAAACATCAAAAACATTTTATATATTTTTGAAAAATATTTTTGGTATTAAATAAAAATGTTTAATCTTTTATAAAAATATGAATTCAAATTTTTAACCAAAATCAGTTAAAATGTTCCAGAAAAACCTTCCCTACAAAAGGACAAATCTGGGCAACGGACACCTTGGGCGGCCCCCTTAATTTTACTAGGCGGCCCCCTTAAAATTAAGGGGACCGCCCCCTATTTAAGGGGGCCGGCCACGCTCCAGTAGGTCTCCAGCTGTCCAGTTTTTCTCCTATAAATATCAGCCTTCTCCTGGATTTTTACTCACCTTTTGCACCCCAAACTTTCTGTTTTAAATCTTGTAAATACTTTCTAAAATCCTTTGATCATATAATCTTAAGCTTTGGTTTCCAAGTGATCCAAGCTTCCTTCATTCAAGTGCAAAAGAAGAATACTTCTATCAATCAAGATTAGAAGTATTACAACTTAGTATCATCTTGTTACTTAAGTTGTTAGTTTAACAAAGTTTGTAAATTATTCATTCATTTGTGTGTAAGGTGTGTATAGTAGATTAGTGTTGTATGTAAGTAGTAAAGAAGTTGTATAAGTAGTTGTGGTATAGAAGTTGTGAAGACATAGTGTAGAAGTTGTGAAGCCGCGGAGTAGAAGTCGTGAACCCGTTGTGAAGAAGGTGTGAAGCCGTAGCTTTGAAGTCGTAAAGTCCTAGTGTTGAAGTCGTGAAGCCGTAGCATAGAGGTTGTGTACCGGTCGTGTTGAAGCCTTGAAGTCCTAGTCGTGAAGTCATAGTGTTGAAGTCGTGAAGCCGTAGCATAGAGGTTGTGTAGCGGTCGTGTTGAAGTCGTGAAGTCTTAGTCGTGAAGACATAGTGTTGAAGTCGTGAAGCCGTAGCATAGAGGTTGTGTAGCGGTCGTGTTGAAATCGTGAAGTCTTAGTCGTGAAAACATAGTGTTGAAGTCGTGAAGCCGTAGCATAGAGGTTGTGTAGCGGTCGTGTTGAAGTCGTGAAGAAGTCGTGAAGTCGTTGTGAAGTAGTCGTGAATCAGTTGTGAAGAAGTTGTGTTGTGAAGTTGTGAGATTGGTTCTAGCTACGATTAGAACTCGACATTTAGCTTTGTGTCGTTAAACCCGTGTAAGCCAAAGTCGTGTACGGTTTTCTCCGCCATAAGGGAGATTATTGAAGTTGTGAAGAAAACTCTCGAGCTCGGTGCTCGGGGAGTGGAGTAGGGCAAGGAAGGTGTCCTTGTAGCCGAACCACTATAAATCTCTCGTGTCTCGGTTAGATCTTTCCATACCTTACTTATTTCTTTACCTGCATCGTCATTACTTTCATACACATAGGCTTATATAATTGCTAGTATTAATTAGAGGTCGACTTCACATAAAGATCAAATTGAAAATCCATTCAAGAAACCAAAACTTTTACAATCAATTTAAAAGAATACATATATAACTAATAATAAGATTTAAGTTTTATTTTTCATAAGAAACTAGAATCTAAGTTTTTAAAAGTAAACAAAGGTTTTATAATAAATTTAAAAGACGTAAAACTATTCAACCCCCCTTCTAGTTTTCCACAACTATGTTTTGTAAAACGTTAACTTTAAATCAAACGCTTGTTTTTAAAACGACTCACTTAGAGGTCATTCTTTATTCCTTGTACTTTGTTGACCATGAGCATCACGCCCCCGGAATTCCATTCCGCTGCAAACACAGATTTTGGGGGTGTGACACTAATAATAGAAGTTATGCCAAACAGTGGCTTAAGATTAGAAAATTGATAACATCAAAATGTTATCGTCCTGCATGACATGGTTAGTTCACATGATCATTCAATGATAAGTTATTATCCTATGACAAGACAAATACATTAAACATCATTGAAGAAGCAAATATACCAAACACCTTTTACAAGAATACTACATGTTTAAAAATGTAGTAACACATTTAAACACTTGACCATCTTTCAAGATACTTAATTAGTATTATTTAATTCTCATTCCTAAGTGAATTATGCAAGATTTTCACATAATACATGCAAAGAAAGATATCTAAGTCTATAAGTAATACAAAAACAATTTACCAACTTAGTGAACAAGATCTAGCAAATGTCCTATTGTGCATAAACAAGAAATTGATAAACAAGCAAATGAATATCATGGCAAGACACTTATGTAACACAAATCAACAAGTGCAATCACAATTTCCAATAAGCAAACAACATGTATGCTAACAACCAAAACAAGTAATCATATAGCATAGCATAAAAAGGAAAGATACTTTTCGTCACTTTGTGTTAAAATATGACAATGTATATCAAGCTTGATTAGTTTCCTTTACATATACAAATATCTCCTATTTTAGCATCGTGACTTATTAAATCATTTATGATGGGATTTTTCAACTAAATTAATAGTTATACCAAACACTCCTTTCACAACCGTGTTTTTTCGTAAATTAGTTTTAAACACACAATTTGACACTCAATTCTTTTGAGAAATCTTTTATTTATCAAAGAAATCTTCAAGCTTGTATACAACGTAACATTTAACAACAAAATTCCTAAGCAAAACATTTTTCATATTATATTCCGCTTCAATGGTAATTTGATACATGGACCGTACTCTATTTTAAAAACCATTTGTTTTGAAAATAAGAGCCACGAGGCTCTTATACCAACTGAGAAAATGTAGAGGGGGGGGTGAATACGTTGCCGTTTTAAAATCTTAAAACTTGTTGTATCAAATATTCAATTTAGCTTGTTGTAATATGAAAGATGCCAATTGTAGTTTATGACTAGTATATACTAAACAAGTTGCCACACAAGTATAATCACTAAGTCACAACACAAGCAATCATATAATGCAAACATAAAAGTAAAGTTGTAAGTGAAAGAAAACGCAAACCGAACACGATGATTTATAGTGGTTCGGTCACGGAGCTCCTCTCCGCCCTACTCCACTCCACCAGTACCCAACTCGAGAGTTACTTCACTAAATCAACAAGCTCCCTTCTCGGCGGAGAAAACCTTACAATCGTCGCTTACACTTTTTCCGGTACAAAGCTAAATACCGGGTTCTAGTTCGAGGTAGAACCAACTTGACGTCGCTTATACAATTTTCGTTACTAAGCTAGATGTCGAGTTCTTTTAAAAGGTTACAACCACTCCCGTTATGTTTTATGGCCCAACATAAAAACCTTGTGTTTTATGACACAAACACATAAACCATCTAATCTAGTTTGGTGTTTAGATTGTGATGCAATGATGTTTACAATGATGATCCATGACATAAATGTGTCATGGATATGAATGACTAATCTAAATGAACTTCCATTGATAGAAAGCATTCAGTGAATGAAGATCACAAGTTTTCTAAGCTTGTTGTGATGGACCTTCATATATGCATGCATGTGGTATGTACTTCTTGAATAAGGAGTCTTCAAACATTGAGGATGTCAAGTGGCCTTAAATCTTCATATGTTGATATACTTTGATGGATGATGACTTCAAGATCTCCAAGCCTTTTGGTAGATCAGGAGGTATGCTATGCTTGTGGTGGATGATGGCTCAAGATCTCTGAGCTTGCTTCACAGGATCATTACGGTAGTATGCTTACAACATAATGAAAGTTAGTAGCATTATGATCATGATGATAAGGGTGATTAATGTATGTTCCTACATGGTTATCTATTGATCTAAGTATATACAAAATGGTAGAGAGAATGTATGTTCAAGTGATGTTTATGCTTATAAGTGATGAATGAACAAGAATAAGTGGCCTGATATTTATAGGCAAAATGATAAAACAGGCCACGGATTGGGCAGAACCAAATCGAGGGTTCCGTCCTTTATGTGATTTGGTTCCGCTAGTTCTCTGACAGCAAATCTCCAAATATCTTTCCAAATCTATCTAAGATATTACCATATCCAATTCTTTGCTTGAAGATATTTGGGCAAATGCTAAAAAAATACATCGAAGTTGTCATTTTGTGCCATTGTATGGTGCCACCTTTTTTTGTGATAAGAGAATGATTAAAGTATTGAAATCGACTCATTGTGTGCATCGAACTTGATACTTTATGTTATTGTATGTATCCCGTTAGTTAAACGTCACATCATTAGTCCTTTATACTAACGGTCGTTAGTAAATAACTTACAATTCCGTTTTCTTACGTTTTTATACATTTTCAGACGTTTTCTTCCGTTTTTTTACGTTTTCGTCTGTTTTTGCACGTTTTCATCCGTTTCCATCAAATTTTTTGCGTTTTCTTCAGTTTTTTTTACGTTTTCGTCTGTTTTTACACGTTTTCGTCCGTTTTTACATGTTTTCCTCCGTCTTTACACGTTTTCGTCTGTTTTTACACATTTTCATCCATTTTTTTTACACGTTTTCGTCTGTTTTTACACTTTTCGTCCGTTTCCATCAAATTTTTTGCGTTTTCGTCAGTTTTTTTACGTTTTCGTCTGTTTTTACACGTTTTCGTCCCTTTTTACACGTTTTCGTCTGATTTTACATGTTTTTACACGTTTTCGTCCGTTTTTACACATTTTCATTCGTTTTCGTCCGTTTTTACACATTTTCATCCATTTTTTACGTTTTCGTCTGTTTTTTGAAGTTTTCTTACGTTTTCGTCTCTTTTGACACTTTTTCGTCTGTGTTTTTACGTTTTCGTCTGTTTTTGCACGTTTTCCTCCGTCTTTACACGTTTTCGTCTGTTTTTACACATTTTCGTACGAAAACGTGTAAAAACGGACAAAAAAGTGTAAAACGGACGAAAACGTGTAAAGACGGAGGAAAATGTGTAAAAATGAACGAAAACGCAAAAAATAATTGATGGAAACGGACGAAAACGTGTAAAAACGGACGAAAACGTGTAAAAATGGACGAAAACGTGTAAAAACAGACGAAAACGTAAAAAAACTGACTAAAACGCAAAAA
Source organism: Artemisia tridentata subsp. tridentata (assembly GCA_021014915.2). NCBI lineage: Eukaryota > Viridiplantae > Streptophyta > Magnoliopsida > Asterales > Asteraceae > Artemisia > Artemisia tridentata. The sequence continues at coordinate 110,532,360 of CP139507.1, forward strand.
ATTTGATGGAAACGGATGAAAACATGCAAAAACAGACGAAAACGCAAAAAAAAATGATGAAAACGGACGAAAACATGTAAAAACGGACGAAAACGTGCAAAAACAGACGAAAACGTAAAAACACGAACGAAAACGTGTCAAAAGCGATGAAAACATAAAAAAAATAGACAAAAACGTGTCAAAACAGACGAAAACGTAAAAAAATAGATAAAAAGGTGTCAAAACAGACGAAAACGTAAAAAAAACGGACGAAAATGTGTAAAAACAGACGAAAACGTGTAAAAACGGACGAAAACGTGTAAAAACAGACGAAAACGTAAAAAAACTGACGAAAACGCAAAAAATTTGATGGAAACGGACGAAAACGTGTAAAAACAGACGAAAATGTAAAAACACGGACGAAAACGTCTGAAAATGTATAAAAACGTAAGAAAACGGAATTGTAAGTTATTTACTAACGGCCGTTAGTATAAAGGACTAATGATGTGACGTTTAACTAACGAGATACATACAATAACATAAAATATCAAGTTCGATGCACACAATGAGACGATTTCAATACTTTAATCATTCTCTTATCACAAAAAAAAGTGGCACCATACAATGGCACAAAATGACAACTTCGATATATTTTTTTAGCATTTGCCCAAGATATTTCCATGATATTCTCAAAATCTTCAAGATATCCTAAAGATATCAATATGATGTATGCAATGATGTCATGTACATATTTCCATTTTAAGAATTAAAATGTAAACTATGTAAATGTAAATATGAATGTAATATGTTTATTCTAGTGATCATGTATATGAATAAGTAACTTGTATATACTAGCTAACTAATATATGTTTACCAAGTTGTACCATGTTAGTTTATGTGTTACTAAAAATATTTAAACTACTTATGCTATTATAGGACGTAAGATATTATGTCTTTAACATCATTTTCATGAGTAAACACATTTGTCTTAGTTTGACACATAAAGTGTACTTATCCTATTATGACATGAATGCATCTAAGAAAACATGGTGTACAAGTAAAAGTACTTGTATATGCAAAATGTAAAATGAGATTCGAAATAGAATGGTTATCCTTTTAAAATACTTAATGACCTAAACGTATTTTAAACATTCTAAATTGTTTGTTAAAGGGTTTGATCATAATGTCACATAACAAACATGTACGAACCTGTGATGTACCATACGAGGACTTGAGAAGTCGAGAGGTGTTGTATGTTGAGACAAAATATGATTACAAGTAACTTGTACATTTTACGTTATGTATCAAGTTACATGTTTGTCATCAATCAAAACAAATGAGACTGTTTAGATTAAATATCGTAATATTTGCACTAACAATATGAAAAGGCAGGTAATTAATAAAGCTAGCTAACAATAATAAATGGTGTTGAAATATGATAATTTACCACAAAGAGGCTTCTTAATTTACAACAAATAACTGTGACACTCAGTTGGGTTCGTCACTCTGTATTGTATGTCCCTCTAACACCATAGTAAAGAAATAAAAAAAGAACAATCAAGATTTCAGATACAACGATGCATAAATATAAATTACTACTAGTTAAAAACATAATTTAAACAAGATGAGTTATACCACATCAAAAAGAACTTCATTTGCATGAAAACGGTGACAAGCAAACGAAACAACTCGACAAGCAAACGACACAACTCGACAAGCAAACGAAACAACTCGACAAGCAAACGAAACAACTTGACAAGCAAACGAAACACACGACATACACCATAACAAACATCGCCCATTCATTTTTTTTGCTGCTACTTTCCACTTTGCTAGAACCTGCACCATCTTTTCCCTTCCTTGCTTTCCTTTGCTTGATGAAATGTTCAAACATAACTTCAAGATTTGTTATCCTATTTCCCAGATCATCAATTTTGGTTTCCAACGTGCTTTCTCCTCCAACATCATCAGCTTGAGCGTCCAACATCTCTCCGTAGTACGGCTTTTTCCTCAATCATTCCAGAATCTGGTCTCTCATCCACGGGCTAATGTTCTTATAAGAATCATATTCATCATAAATTTCATAGCCATATGTATTAAGAACTTCGTTAAAGAGACACTCCGACGATAAAACATTTGACCACTCCTTTTCCGGCGTGTAACCAGCCATTGTTATTTGTGTTTTGTGAGAATTGACGATTGGGTTATGTGCGTTTTGCTGAGTTGAGGATGATTCGTTATATATAAGTAAAAAATTGGCGGGACAAAGGTAAAATGAGGCGGGAAGAAAATCCTAGCGGCATGATGTCGGTACAAAACAGGCGGGATTCACAAGCGGGGCAAGCCAAAAATTGGTCTAAATACGTCTCGACGACATGTCGTCGGGACAATAACACTAATGACAAAAATAAATGCTAATCAAACGCTAATCAAAAGCTAATTACAATAATTTTTTTAGTTTATATATTACCGACGACATGTCGTCGGTAACATCTTGGCGAGGCAAATTCCAGCCCAATTTTTCACTATTATTGGAGAAGTCGAATTTGACCAATATGGTCCCGACGACATGTCGACGGGATTTTAACAAACAAAAAATTCAACGCACGCTGGTCTCGGTCAAGTGTTTTTTTTTGCCGTTTAGTATAAAATGCCGACGACATCTATCGTCGGGACCATGCTCGTCGCCAGTTCTCCTTATTCTTGTAGTGTTCGTTTTTGTAAGGACGTTTGGTTGGGGGCAATGTTGCAAAAATCGGCCTTATACCTTGTTGATTTTTGAAAATCGTTGGAAAAATCGGCCTAGGAAAAAATCGGTCAACTTTTAAAAAATTAATAATTTAGGCATTTTACTTAATTTGAGGATCGTTTATTTCACTTATAACGCACAATTGGTCTCATAATTAGAATTGAAGCCTTTTATTGAGGTTTAAAAATATGGTAATCTTGGAATTAGTTAAGATCTTTAGTTTGGTCTCCAGAAGTACCTAAAATTTGCAGGAAATGTCAATCCGATTAATCACTGATTAATCCCGCCTTGACCGATTAATCGCTGCAGGGTGATCGACTGCCCGACTATCGATTCACGATTTTTGCAACATTGTTTAGGGGAAAAGATATTGACGGAGTCGTTCCCTAGGTTGTTTGATTTAGAAGCTCGAAAGGATTGCTACATTGTAGACCGATTTATCAGTGGCGCTTGGTCTTGGGAATGGAATAGGCCTATGCGGGAGGGTAGTAGAACTGCTCATCACATGTACGAGTTACTGGAGATGTTAACAAATGTTCAGATGGTTGACCAAGATGATTCTTGGGTGTGGAAGTTATCTAAGGATGGGGGTTACTCAGTTAAATGTGCACGCCAGATTATTGATAACTCTTTGCTTGCAACAGGTCAACAGGTTACTCGTTGGTGTAGGATAGTTCCTACTAAGGTGAACATGTGTTGGCGTGCGATTCAAAACAGGCTCCCAACTAGAAGTCAACTAGCGGCGAAGGGTATTGACATTCCTTCGGTTTTATGTCCGTCTTGTATGTCAGCTATCGAAGATGTTCAACATGTGATCTTCAAGTGTGATGTAGCTGTTGAAGTTTGGAAAAAGGTGGCTACTTGGCTTGATCTACAGACTCTGGCTATAGATGATATTTCGATGATGTTAGATTGGGTGGAAGCTTCTATTTGAGATGCAAAGAAAAGAAAGGTAGTGGGTGTGATTATATATACTAGGATATGGATGCTTTGGCGTTTTAGAAACAATATCGTTTTCTAGGATCCGAAAATGAAGAAAAGTCATATTTATGATAACATAGTCATTCATTCTTTTGATCGGTATATGAATAGATGCGGTAAGTGTAACATTGTTTGGACGTTATGGTTACAAAACCCAATGTTACATCATTCTTTGTAGAGTAAATTACACGGATGGTCCTTGTGGTTGGCGTTGACTTTCACGGATGGTCCCTTGACCTTTTTTTTTGCACTCACAGTCCCTAACTCGGAAACTACTAACACATATGGTCCCTTGACCAAACGTCCGTCAAGTTTGACCGTTAAAGCCCCTCATGTGACTTGCACATGAGGGTATTATGGTCATTTTAATGTCCCACAGGGACCATATCTGAAAACCTGCACCTTCTTCTTCCCTCAAGCCCCTCATGTGTATGATCCAGAACAAAAACATTACATAATCAACTTTTTGCATTCTACTTTTCAAGTAATCATACAGCTGAGCTCGGTTTTCTGATAAAGACAGTACTTGATCACATAGATCCTTAATATTAATCAAATCAAGATCACTGACTTCTGTTCCCATGGAAACAACAGCTGCTTCCTTTAGTTCTGCTTCAACCTCTTCGGGTAGTATCTATTAACAATCATGATTCTAATTATTAGTACTATAATAGTACTATAATATTAATCAAATCAAGGTCACTGACTTCTGTTCCCATGGAAACAAAAAGCTCACCTTATCAGCACTGAATTTAAGCTTGTGTCTGGACAAACTATGAGATAAACCCAGGCTCATTGGAGCTAAGTCTTATGCACCGAGGCCAGTTATGAGTTCTGTTAACTGGCTTCTAACACCTCTCATAAGTTCCATGACACCTTGGTTGTGCACACAATCAATTTGCTGCAATCAGAGTACTCACATATATAAAGAACAATTTACAAAAAAGAGTAAATGATTATAGTTCTTAAAGCCAAAAACAAACTTACGAGCTTTTCCTTGATTGCATTTCCCAATTTGGAATCTGCAACAGCTAATGTTTCACCATCACAATGAGCTTTCAAGAACTTACGCAAACCTTTGGTAGGTTTACTCTCAATTAAACATGTGGCTGCTGCAAGTGCTTCTGTTGTATTCTCAAATTTGGAAAAGGCTTTTAGCTTTACCACCTGTTGTTACATTACATCACAGGAACAAATTTCAGTTCAATGATTACAAATACACACATTTGGTTCAAACATTAACATTAAAAATCTACTTCAGGTATTTGACATTAAAAATATACTTCAGGTGTTTGACATAACCGTTAGACAAATTATGGTTAAACAAAGATTTTGGGTGTGTTTGGGATTTCTTGTCTTAAAGTGCTTACCTGCTTATTGCATTGCATCGAAACAGTAAAGCAGTCCCAAACACTCAAAAAACTGATAAGTTTTTGGTATTACTTTACTGCTCCGATACAATGCAATAAGCATATCAACACTCAAACAAGCAACCCCAAAAAGCGTAGAGACCCTTATATAAGCTAAAAACCCAAATATCCTCTAATTACGTAAGAATCCATTTCACTACGAAAAACTAATCATCCATCCACAGCTTATAAACACAACAACCATATAACCACTTTAAAACCATAATCCAAAACACCGCCTAAGCAGGACAATCCTAAACCTCAGAAGAAAATGAAGTTTATTAACGTGTATGACAATCACTAATTAAAACAATTTTTTGAGTGTTTGGGACTGCTTTACTGTTGGGATGTCATTGAGGTAGATGGATTTGTTGGGATGTCATTGAGGTTGATAAGGTTGGGGGTCCTACTGGTGGTTTGTGGATGAGAGACTGCTGGGTTGGTGAAGATTTGTTTGCTGGGTTGTTCGGATTGAAATTAAAAACCCTCGATCGGTTAAACATTTAATTTTATGGATTGAACATACAAACTAAGGATGACAGTTGAGAGAGAAAGTGTGTTTTTGTGGTTGAAAATGATCGGATTTATGTTAGTGAAAGAAAAGAGGGGGAGAGAGATGCTACAGTAGTGAAAGAAAAGAGTGGGAGAGAGATGCTACAGTGAATGGACGAAAATACCCTCACAATTATATAACTTAACGCTTTGACCAAACGGACGTTTGGTCAAGGGACCATATGTGTTAGTAGTTTCCGAGTTAGGGACTGGGAGTGCAAAAAAAAAGTCAAGGGACCATATGTGAAAGTCAACGCCAACCATAAGGACCATCCGTGTAATTTACTCTTCTTTGTAATTTTGCTAGTTTCTCTTTAGCTTTTTAATATATTTCCGCCATTCAAAAAAAAACTAACGTATTTTTAAAGCTAATAACTCACGCAAACACACACTAGTTAATAGCTACACAACAAAAAAAGATAAGAATAAGGCTAGAAAAGGTGACATTGACCAAGTTGCACTTCTTGTTGGTCTTTTCGAATTGACACATATGATTAAAACATCTTTTACGTTGCTATCTCTATTCAACTTTAACTAATATTTAAATTAAACATATAAAAGTGTATGAATACATGTAAATTTCATTTCCAAATATTCATGAACATCATCTTCATTATACATTGAAAACTACATAATTAAAAAGATCAGATAGGAATCATATCCAAATTTTATTTTCTTGCGAAAAACGATATAATCTGTTATATACATCTGTTAAGACAAGATGAAATTCTGCAAGAAATATCAGGAGTACATGCAAACACAAGATCAGAAGAAATTACCTGCTGTTGGTTTTAAGAATCTAAAGAAGATCTTGAAGCGTTGTCGTACTGATACGACTCTTTCACAAAACTCTCATCGATCACAATCATCGTCTTTGCCTCTTATCGATCCTTCTAATTCCGCTATTTGCCCTCATCATTGCCCTGGTAATATTTTCTTGCATTTATATTCGAATTTTTAGTATTGTTGAATTTATATACATAGGATTAGATACTTTTTTCAAGCTAATGATGAGTTTTAATTTGTTTATCACATTTTGTTGAATTTTTCAATTAGATGCCAGTGTTTGTGTAACTGTGTTATGATTGTCACATTTTTGTGTAGTGTGCGATGGAACGTTCTTTCCTTCTCTTCTCAAAGAGATGTCGGCAGTGGTTGGATGTTTCAACAAACGTGCAAGAAAACTGCTTGATGTACATCTAGCAACAGGGTTTCGGAAGTACTATGTTTGGTGCAAAGACAAGGTACAAGGAAACCATGGTGCTTTAGTTAAAGAAGGAAAAGACCTTGTTGGGTATGCAATTATCAATGCCATTGCTATGCGTAAAATTCTCAAGAAATATGACAAGGTGGGTATCTTCGATTATTGTTAGATGTGGTTATTTTGGCTCATTAACTGGTTAAGGGGTTCATTTCAGTAGGATTTTTTTTCTCAACGGGTCAAATTAGTCACATATAAAAATTAGCTAAAAGAGGAACGTGGAACCACGTTGAAAGTCGCCCAACATGTGACAAAAATTTGGATTATTATTGAAACACTACAATTTTGTTGTTGAAATCTTGGACAAAAAGTGTTTCTCGTCCACTTAACTTACAACAGCTACAAAGTGTATTACCTATGTTATATTTTTAACCGTAGGTACATTACTCTAAGCACGGGCAAGCGTTTAGGTCACAAGTCCAAAGTATGCACATGGAGATCCTTCAGTCTCCATGGCTATGTGAACTTATCGCCTTCCATATTAATTTGAGGGAAACAAACATAAACACAGAAAAAGCCTCTGAATTGTTCGAGGGTTGTTCTCTTGTGTTCAATGACAGCAAACCATCACTTTATTGTGAGCTTTCGGATTCCTTCAAACTTGAGATTGATTTGACTTGTTCTATATGCTTGGTAAGTCTTCTATTAATCTGTCGCTTAATTGTTGGCGTTATGTATGCATCCTTTACTTCCTGGATTGTGTATGTTCCACTTTTAAATTGAGCCAAGCATCAACTAATTCCAACTGTTTGGTAACCTTTGTGTTTCATTTTCATGGATTAAAACCAGGAATATAGTTTTCCCAACTTTAGATTGACTCAAGATTTCATGATATTCTTAAGTACCAAGGCAAAACAATGTGTTGACCTTGATAGTCATACTGTACCTCTTTTTTCAGAACCTTCATACACCAGACTGTATATAATGTTTTATTTATTCATTTATTTGCGTTATGAGTGATTTAAGAATGATTTTTCTGCAAAATTCTGCTGATATACCAATATCTTATCCCTTCATTTTATTTTTTCCTCCTGTATATTATTTGCGTTATGAGTGATTTACGAATGACTTTTCTGCAAAATTCTGCTGATATTATACCGAGATGAACGTCTTATCCCTTCATTTTATTTTTTCCTCCCGTATATTATTACAAAACTCTGCTGATTTTATAACGATGAACTGTATGTCCTTTCATTTTATATTTCATTGAACAGGATACCGTATTCGATTCAATGTCTCTTACTTGTGGGCATATCTTCTGCTACATGTGTGCTTGCAAGTCTGGGTCAGTAACAATTGTAGATGGATTAAAAGCAGCAAGGCAAACTTCAAAATGTCCTCTTTGTCGAGAGGTATGAATCAAGCAATGCTGGTTTTCATGAATCACCATTAACCCATTATTACTGTAGTCTGTAGAGAATGAACATGTCATTTTGGTTTATTTACAGGCGGGTGTTTATGAAGGAGCTCTTCATTTAGATGAGCTTAACATTCTGCTGAGTAGAAGGTACAGTCTATTAACCCTATACTTAAACAACCATAGTTGCAGGAATTTAAAAAAACGGTTACTTACCAAAGTTTGCATACTTAAACAGCTGTCCTAAATACTGGGAGGAAAGACTACAACACGAAAGAGTAGAAAGGATTCGACAGGCAAAAGAACACTGGGAATCCCAGTCACGGGCATTTCTCGGTATTTAAACAGAAGTATTTTCATTTCAAGCCCTCGAATAAATTAGCACCTGCATATTTGTGCAGAAGCTTTGTTTAAGTTTTATATTGTTTTATCTTTTATGATTTATTTTGGAAATCGTTTTGTACATAAAAACATTATACATCTTTATATGAATAGTTTTTTCGAGCAACATTTAATTTACTATATGATATGATATAGCATATCAAATCATTAGTATATAAATTTTGTTATTTTGACAGAACACAATAATAACGAAACATAATAGAGAGACCTCATAAATAGTAAATAGTTTGCATACATTACCATGTAAACATATACGAATACAGTGAAATGTCAAAACTAGGATAAAAAATTGAAATTTTGCGGTAAAATACAACTTCTGGTGACTAACAGAGTACCATCTCATAGTTCTCGAACAAGGTAATAAATCAAAGGGGAACGAGCATTGGATTCTTATCTTTATACATGTCATATCTCTTGCACAGCTTCTCAAGTGTAGCAACTGAATGCTGCAACTTGTTAAGTTTAGTATCCATGAACATGCGCTGCACAATGAGATGCTAGTGAGTAGAAGAAAAAAATGAATCCTATTGGAGTAATATAATAATTGTAATCATAGCAGACAAACTATGTGTTCATTAGTTTGGACAAGAAGTGCTTTGAATACCCGATAAATACCAAATGTTACCCGCTCAGCTAAACTTTTACCATGTCACATACTAATTATTAAATCATGTATCTTAGCATGTGAATTTCTCACCTGATAATCATCCCCATATTTGTTTACAAGTCTTTTGATATGAAGTCGTTGAATAGCGGTTAGTGGTTGCAACGGGGCAGATTTTCCATCAGTACGGTGTTTCCCAAGCGCTGTTTTTACATCTGCGATACCAAATAAGTAATAATATCATTATAGGGCTGACCCTTTATCAACTAATGAAAAAACATTGGCAATAGAATAGCGTCAAAAAATCGAAAAAGAAGATAAAAACGCATGAGCAGAAGAAACAAAGGAGTAATTATCCAACTTGCAAAAATATAATACCACATAATGAAGAAGTTCAGGCGTAGTTGATGATTAAAAAAAAAATGTTTATGTGCCTTAACACATTCTGCAATAGGATACTAGGATGCAATGACAACCAATATAATATGAACAAGAAACAAACTTTCAGTCTATGTTTCACTAAAACAGGAAAAAAACCAAAAAATCTCCTTCACCAACAAGTAAGATTGGGTGATCGTAGGCATAACAATTAACCCCGTTTACCACCTTCGACAGTAAAACCCAAAACTCAAAACCGAATTCATAGTGAAATAGAACCTCATTTATCGACCCTTGTTCATAATGAGACCCAAGAAGCAAACAAATAGCCTGCTAGTCTACCGACTAGCCAGTGATAGTGAACCAACTAAAATGCACAAAACTATACCTAGAAACACATTGTGTTCAGCAATATAATACGCTCGAGCAAACAAAGAGTGTGCATTGAGAGCGTATCATATATTCATATATATTCATGCTGGTGGACTCCTATTACATAAGACTTAAACACCAAAACATTACAAATCACTTTTGATAGTTTACAATAATCACGTCTTTAATAGCTTGCAATAAGGCTAGACGTAGTGGGTCGGTCGTATGCTTGGGTCGACCCCTCGGTCGTCAGTCGGCGGCCGATGTGGACATTCGGTCGTCGTCGGTCGTCGAAGCAAGAATCACACAACTAGGTCGGTTGAACGACCGAATTTGAAACACACAAACAAACAAAAAATCTTACCGTTTGTAATTTAAAAAAATAATAATTAAAAAACACAAACACACACCTCAAACACACTTCTAAACACACAATTCAAACAACTTCTCGTCAAGAGATGGAGATGCAAGAGGCAAGGGCAAGGCGAGCCGAGGAGTTGAAAATGCAGAAAATTGCTCCAACGTCAGCAAATTGAATTGATGGCCCAAACGAAACGGGACCAAGACATAATTTTCTACAATACATAAATCAACCCAAATTTGCCCCCACGACAACAACAATAACTTATGGATATTAAGGCAGCAATCAAGGCACGCTACAAATTAGATTATTAGTTTAAGTTTTTAATTAGTATTGTAATGTTTAAGTTTTATTAGTTTAAGTTTTTAATTAGTATTGTAATGTTTACGTTTTATTATTAATGAAGTTTAAATTTGTAGTTTAAAATATTTGAATTAAAAAGAAATAATAATAATAATAAATAAATAAAAAATAACTTGGTCGCCACTGTGCCAACTTGGTCGTCGTCAGGTCGCCGGAGAGAGAAAGCTGATGTGGCAAGGTCGTGGCAGGTCACCACTGTGTTCAGCCTAAGCATCTAACCAAAAATTGTTTGGGTAACAGCCAAAATGTTATACGGATAATACATTTTCACAATTAACTATCGACATCATCAAAACACATTCAACAACCTAAATCAATCAAATTAACAGAAGGGTATTTGTTTCAAACCTTATATAAACGGGCTTATGAAAAATAAACCAAACAACATAAGCTCATAAGCACGAAAACTCACCATCCTCTTCGAGTTCGCTACCCGAATCAATAGGCTCAAACTCATCCATAGGCCCATCAAGTTTCGGCGGAGGCAACTGCAAAGACTCACTCTCAATAATCTTGGAAGTACGGTTACGAACACCCAACAAGTTGGGGTTGGAAACAACGCCAAATGTTTTATAGTTTTCTAAAACACTGCCTTGGTCATCCCATTTGATTTTTGATAAGTCTACTATTGATTTGAGCTTAGGTGGGATTGTGAAAGCTGGTTTGAATACGTTTGGGTTTTTCTTAGGGAGACCTACACGGACTTTGTTCACTCTTGAACGCTTGTATTTTCTTCTTGATCCACCCATGATTATGTTTGTTTTTTTTGTTTGTGAGGATGTAGGTGAAGTGGGTTGGATGGAGGAGGGTTTATTAGGGTTTGGATTGGGGTTGTGTTTTGTCTTGTTTAATATAGTTTGGACTAAACTACATTAATGGTCCCTTGTTTTTAATGCCAAATCATGAATTTGGTCTTAACTATCAAATGTTGTGAGCTTACAAAAGGAGAAAACAAACAAAGCTTACACGAGGTAAATACAAGTTAAGAGTGGTTTTACGAAAGAAAAATGATTGAGAGACATAACATATGTGCCTAAATTTAGGCCTAAACATATGTGGCATGATCATGATGGCTTGTGAAAAAGTGAGTCCCTTAGCTTCAACCATCAGGATGATGCCACATAGGTTTATGCATATCTTTAGGCACAACTTTAAGCCTTTTAATCATAGCTCTTTATGAAACGATCAAGGATGTGTTTGGCAAAATTAACTGAAAGTAGGAATAGCAATGGGGCGGTTTGCGGAGCGGCGACCATCCTCATTCCCAGATTCGATTAGTAAACTACACTCCAAACCCGCCAAGATCCCAATTAGGATCTTATCGGGGCGCTCCATTGAGGAGAGATTTTGCCCAAAACTTACCTCGATCTTAGTTGGGGATCTTATCAGGAAACCTTTTTGAGCGCAATGCTCCACGGAATATACATTATTCCCTATTTATTATTATTTTACATCGTATAGTAGCAATATATTATATGTAATAACATCAAGAATCAAGAACCCACTAACAATACATTAAGTATCAACCTTAATAACTTTTTGAAAAATTTAACATAAATACCAACAATCATCCCTTCAAAAATCAAAACCTCATCTAAATATATAACGCCAAAAAAGCTTTTATAATCAAAATTTGCGATATTACAAAGATAAAAAAAAAAACTAACAAGAATCCAAGAATCTTGTTTTTACTACGTAAATACTAACATATTACTATATGAATATAATAGAATTATATGTTTCGGGGCGGGTGGGTTGGGGATGTTGTGCCCTACTCCCTGCCTCGAACCCGATAAAATCTCCGTTAACGCCGTGAACCCGTCCTGTAATCCAATAAGCATGCCCCGCCCGCCCTAAAAAAGTTTGGTTCCGGGTTTCTCTGTTGGGTTCAAGTTGTTTTGTCATCCCTAGCTGAAAGTGTAACTGGAGTTGGAATTAGAGCTTATACTATACGCCAGAAGCTAGAGTTTCAATTTTTATAAAGGTGTTTGGCGAAATAGTTATAGCCAAAATATTTATTATAAAATTACATTAAAATATTTTTAAAATTGTTTAATAAATTTAACTAAATACAGTCTGTACTCATTTCTAAAAGCTCTTTTTCATTAGTTTGAGCTTAAACCATTCAGGGTGGACTAATGCTAAAGGGGCTTATGACTATCACACTAAAAATTATGAGGTCGAGAGTTCAATTCATGCAAGGTGCAAACAACTCTGAAATGACCATGCCAACATCCTGAAAAGGAAGGACTTTGCCCGGTTACAGTATGTGTTGCAGTGAGTCCAAATCTCATAGATTAATCAGCCAAAAAGTTGAATACCATGATTGCCCAAAAAAAAATATAAAAAAAACAAAACTTGTAAGAGCTTATAGCTTATTTAAAAAAAAAAAATCTTCAATTCTTATATGCTCATAAAAACTCGCATCTTGACACACCACAAATAAAAAAGGTGTGGGATTGAGTTTTAGATATTAAGTTTGATGTCAATTCTTTTTCTAAAACTTGAGCTCTAGCGAACTTACATTTTAAACTTGGTCTTAATGAAACATCATGATATCAAGCTTGATGCAACTCACGTTATACACTTATTACTGTATACATAAATTAACTATATGTATATAAAATAAGGTAAAAGTGTAATTTAACCTTCAATAAGACTAACAAGTATGTATTTTAGATCTCGAGCTTGACTTGAAAATCAAACACGAGTAGCTTGAATTTGACTAGCTCAAACCAGTTAGGCTTGATTATTTTAAATGTAGATCTCTAGCAACTTACGAGTTGTATCTTAATCATATACATGCTTAATCAAAAATAAATATCTATATAAATGAACTTCTTAAATTGGAGGATAGTTGTAACACCCCCAAATTTGATTTGTAGCAGCGGAAGATTAATCTGGATGTTACGGTGAGGATCGAAAACAAAACTTTAAGAAAACAGCCTAAGACGGCATTTTAATATACATAGGTCCATAATACAAATCCAGTTATAAAATATTACATCAGAGTGCTAAGGTTTCATTTAAATAAACTTTATTTTAACTGGATTACAACTTTATTATACACCATTTATTGAAGATAAAGTATGCCTGCTCCATGCCTTGCCGTGCTCCATTAATTCCCTGAGATACATGCTTAAAAGTCAACATAATGTTGAGTGAAATCATGGAGTTTATAGTTTAAATATCAGTTCAATCACAAGTAAGATTGTATTGGGATACAATCAGTTTAAAATATTGATATTGCAGTCCATATATCGCCCTAAGTCTCATGACACGCAAACGTTAACAAAGTATCGCCTAAACGAAGGTGCACACCAAATTAATGATGAAAATTTGCCCTCGAGTAATAGGTGATTTTGCCAATTCCTATTTTTCCTCAAATATAATGCATCGCGACTAATACGACTAGCAAAAAGCATTCCGTCACAGTATTAGTGGGATAGGTCGTCAACCTCTAATAGATCTATTCATTATATTCGCGTTCACCGCAGTGATTAATGGCTCATGATAAAGGGTCTTGTGGCAACATGGGTACTTAGGCATATATCAAGTCAGGTAGCATACAGAAAAATACTTGTGATTTATTTCTAGCATGTATCCCCCTCACGGAGTTTAAAAAGTATAAAGAGTTAAAAAGTGAGGCCATGACTCACCTTATGCGTTCCTGGTGATGGTAAAATAATTCAGATGTGATTATAACAACTTCGATATAAACCTGGTAATTATATAAATATCTGAGAATCTTACTAATTTCTAGTGTATATGTGTATGAGTGGTGGATGATGATTATTCTACAATCTAATGAAGATGTTATATGCTTATGATGCTCGTACTCTCGTAAGATTATAGTTTCAATATATAAACAAAATATAAATATGAAATATTTCTATCGCTATTACTAATATGCAAATATAGTGCAAATGTGCATATAAAGTAAAGCTATGGTGCAAAAATGAAAAATAAGATGAGAATGACAAGTTATAATAATTATTCCTTGGTCTTTCCAAATTTTACATTTTCTACCCTAACCGTGGGTCGCGTTACGTCGTTAGTCCTTATTCAGTCCGTAGTCCAATATCAGTCCAATACTTGTCCAATAGTCCATATAAGACTTGAAGTTCAATATTATGTCAATTTCAGTCCTTCACAACTGTTTTTACAGTTTCAGTCCTTAGTTTCCAAGTTTGGCAGTTTTAGTCCTTTACGGTTAGGTCGCGTTACATTTTTAGTCCTTTTCACGTATAAATGACGGGAAAAATATTCTGAAAATTTTAATAACTTTATTAAGTTTATTTTAGCTTATTTCAATTTATTATTTCAGAAAATAAATTATTTTTGCACTAATGGGCCGAATAACGATTTGTAGCTTAGCCCGTTAAGAGTTTTAGAGGCGAGGGCGCGAAAACTGTTTTGGGCTTGGATTTAGGTTATTTTTAGGATTCCAAAAATATATCATATGGGCCTGATGGGCCATGTTATCGTTAATCCTTGTTGGGCTTGGTTTTGGCCCAAACCGAAGGCTTTATAAATTTTATGAAAACATTTGGCTAACTAACTCCTAGCGAGGATCGATCAAAAGGGATTATTTTGGGCGTGTTAACGAGCTCCTGAAGTCGAACTCAAAACAAGGAAAATGTAGTTTGCCAACTTGTCATTCGAGTGGTATAAAAATATGAATAGGTTATATATGAGATTTCGAAACTATGATAAAGGTTTATGGGCTGGTCGAGCCTAATAATTCTGTGAAATATTCTATGGAATTTTCTAAATTTTGCACTTGTCGAGTGGTAATAAAAAGAAGCTAATTTAGGTGTCGATATGGGGTTACGAGAGGGATCTCAAAACACAAAATAATTAGTTTGCCATATGAACTTTTGAGAATAATAAAAATATGTAGGTGTTGTGTGAACGGTTTCGTATTAAATACATCGTGAAGTGGCTTGTTCGAGTAAATTTTCAACTAGTATTTGTCTTGGTTATTTTCTGTTTTCTCTTTACCCGGTTTTAGCGAAGTGTTTTGTAGATTATTTTCAAGTTGAGTTAAAGTGATTTTCAAGGGTTGGTCATATGTTAGACGTGATTTGGGTAGTTAGATCACTTAAGTTTTCGACGTGTTTCCTCTATATTTGGCTAACCCGGTTGAGATCAAATGGTTTTTAATGTTCGAATATCATGTGCATGTGACTAAGTAGAATGTCATTATATACGTATATGAGTAACAACAATATGATAATGCATGGTGTGTTAATGTGTAAGCTAAACTTGTGACAGTGTGTTATGTGAAGTAAAATGGAACGTTCGAATGGAGTAATGCATGTATACGTGATATGATTAAAAAGGGAGGTGGAGACTTACTACACCTTTTGGAAAGGTGGTAGAGACTCTATGCTTGTCAAGACGAAACTTGAAAAGAACAACCACTTGCTTGGACGTCTAACTCTTACCCGGTTAATGTTTACTGTCGAACTAGGAAATTTTATTTGAGGTTCCTTTGATAGTGAAATGGGTGTGAAGGGAATGATAGGTTCGAATGAGATGCAATGGAAGGTTAGTGGGTTATGAGAGTTCTTATGATGATTGACTGGATGTTTTTGCTTTCAACATACACGACAGGAATTTGATATAAGTTTAAGGAATGTGATGAATGTGATTGAAAGGGATATGGTGATAGAAGATTGACAAAGGACGAGTGAAATGGATTATATAGATGAAATATCTCAAAGATATTGGTTATGATTGAAGGGCACTGTTAGTGATGGACACTTGTGTGATGATTTCTTCATTTGAGTGTGTGAGTGGTTAATACTTTGTATTTTAGTTCTTGTTTCTTTAGTCCTTCTACGTGTATTGTTCCAATGTCCACAAATTATATTTCCATTTTACTTTTACTCTTTGTATTATCCGTATAGATAAGTTTGTGTAGGAAGGTTACAACCAAGACATGTTTATCGTTGGGTTGCCCAGTACTATATTTAGTTGTGTTTTTGCTGTCTCAGTGGTGGGTTTGAATGTATATTATTAAATGTAAGTCGTGCTAGATATAATTAAGGATGTCGAGTTCTTTTTAAAAATGGGTAGTGAGTAAGGCAAGAAAATAATGAAGGTGACTAACGAGTTAATCTTGATGTCGTGGGGTTGATGGGTTATGAATTTGAAGTTGGGTTTTGTGGGTTGAGATGTATAATGGCAGTGTTCGAGTCTCAAGTCGTGCATGGACACTTTTGCTTCTAGGTGGTATTGATCGAGTAATAAGAAAAGAAACAAAGGAAGTATAACATTTCAAGTAGTGGTTTAAGTGGTTGTGATATGCCTTGGATTGGACTAGTTCGATAGGTTAGTAGAAATTATGGTTTAGTGGTTGTGGGGTCGAACGAATGTGGCCCAAATTGGGTTTATAGTATTAATTTTAGGATTAAAGTTTGTGTCTTGTTTAAGTGTGGTATCGAGTGGGTGGAAAGAGGGAAACAAAATATACAACATATTGATATGTGATCGAGTGACTGTGGTGTTGAATTGGGTAACAAAAATAACAAAGGAACTACACCATTAGCAAAATTGGGTTGTGATGATCATTTAAGTTGGTTAGCTCGATGGGCTTGCGGGTAATGGGGCTAAGGAATGATTTTTGGGTCGAACACATAAGGCCCAACTTAGTTTGTAGAGGTAATTTAGGATTATATATATAATTAGTGTTATTAGGGTTTAATGTTTTAGTTAAATAGATGTAGGTGATAATTAACTTTGATAATTTGTAATGAATGAACTCATCGAATATAATTACTTGTTGTTGAGTATAGGAAAGTGATGTTGTGTCGTAAGATATAATTTCTAACGTCGTTGTGTTAAGTGTATATATATGTGCGTAGATGCAATGCATGGCTACTATTAATGATAATGAAAAGTTCAAATTTCTAGCAAAAATAGGCGTTGGGAAACATAAATACGAGATTATTATTAATTACTGAGATTAATTACAAGGGTTTTTACAGGGTTTTACAATAGTGAATATGGGGTTGTCTCACATCTAAGCTTACATGCGAAACCATCAAAAATTACGTCGTTTTAACAACAAAAACATCAAATGTACCTCATTTGTATCATGTCCTTCATAATATTAGTGTTTTCTCTTGACTTCATCACAATATCACTTAAGTTGGGTTCACGTTGATACATGCATTTTCTACATCATATTGTTAGGTGATTTCATTAACTAACAAATTAGCTATAGATTCAACAATGGTTTGATTTAATTCACCATTAAAATGTGTTTCACTATGCATATATTAGTTCCACTACTCAAATTTTGAAAAAATAATAACCAAAATGACGTATTTTTTAGTTATTTTTTATGGTTTCGCATGTAAGCTTAGATGTGAGACAGCCCCATATTCACTTTTCCCTTTATATAAATGAACTTCTTAAATTGGTGGTCATAGTATTGCACGCGACACATTAACCCTTTTACACCTTTGCCACCACCGTGGTGGTGGTCATTTCTTGTGGGTTTGGTTGTATGGCGGACCAAACAATGGTTTGGTCATGTGTGTGAACAATGGTTAGTTTGGTGGTTACCATTATAACTGTTTGGAGATGTTCTGAAAGATGACGTGGAGTTGATATGGGAGTAACGGATTTAGTCATCATTACCACCGGTCTTAATAGAGAAGAAAAAGTATGATGTAGAATCCTTATTCCTTAAGGGTTTCTTTGTAGACCTTATAAACTTAGTGGGGTCAAAATCACAAAACACAAAAACCTATTTCAACAAACACAAAATGCAAAAAACATCAAAGAACATAAACCCTTGCCGGAAAAAATAAACATAGCCGCACATGGAGACCACCGACATGGACATAGAACTAAACACCCACCAACAACAACAACAACATAATATCACCGCCACGTCATCATCCAAAAAATTCGCCTTAAAAAACACAATCCAAACTAATTTCGGTGATGATTACATTTTCCAAATTGTTCACAAGTACGTTATAAAAAAAACACATTTTTTTAGTTCAAGTTATTATGATAATATGATTGTGTTTAATGTTTTTTTTTTTTAGAGAGGATTGGACAACGATGGCGGTTTCGTTGTCGTCGAACACGGTGAAATTGTATTCGCCTGTGACAGGACAGTTTGTTGGAGAATGTTGTAAAGGAGTGCATTCGGATAGTATTAATGAGATATTGTTGAGTGGGAATGTGTTGTATTCGTGTTCGTCAGATGGGACTCTTAGAGCATGGGATACCCGGTCGTATCAGCAGGTGGTTATCGTTTACGTTTTTAATGAAATTGTGTTTTGGTAGCGTTTTGCGCGATTGGTTTCTAGTTTTGTGTAAGTGTAGTGGTAAAGTTTGGTTGATGTTATTTACATGAATTGTAGGTAGCCTGTCTTAATGCTGGTCCGTCACAAGAAATTTTTAGCTTTTCGTTTGGTGGAACGGGTGATAACCTTCTTGCTGCAGGTTGTAAATCTCAGGTAATGATGTTATATCGAATTGCGTTTATCTGCACTGGCTTATTATTCAGATTATAGTTGCAAATATGCAGAAATGGACCTATGTCATCTTTTAAGTTTTGAGTGTACTTGTTAAAGAACACATTGAATTAGCAACCTTTCGTTTCATATTGATGTCCGAAAATGCCAAAAGATTGTGACATATATGTAACAAAGTAAATAATGTTGTATTTATGCTACATTTTGTTATGACACATATATGTTACTAGACTTCCATATGCCCTATAATTAGTTCCGGCTGTATAGTCAATATAATCAAAAATTTAGTGTCATAAAAGCATAATCACATTAAGCAAAATTTTGAAACTAAACGATTACGATGGAAACTTTTTTATCCGTACACAAGTATACCTTAAGATATGAAAATACAGTGGAGTATATAGAACTCATACTTCAATCATAGAATTTAAATGTTAAGTTGCTTGCAGTTTGAGTTCATAATGGGTTATTATTACCAACAATACAAGATTTTAAGTAGTATGTAGTTCTTGTAGCCCATATATGCACAATTGGCGTGCAGTAAGAGCATATGTTATACGTGCTAGCATCTCTTTAGCAGCCATTTTGTCTTTTGATTTTCTTTCTCATATGCATAGATACTTTTTTGGGATTGGAGAAGCAAGAATCAGGTAGCCTGCTTAGAGGAGTCTCATATGGATGACGTTACACAGGTGTGTGTTCTAGTTCTATGATTCTGTTCATGTTAAGCACAAACGATTTAGAGGAATATGGATTCAGCTTTATTTATGTCAACTTGAACTAGTTAATAGCTTTCATTATTTTTTTATTTTTTTAAGAATGCTTGTATTTGGACAATTGTATAGGTTCGTTTTGTACCGGGTCAGCAGAATAAGCTTGTATCTGCTTCTATTGATGGGTTAGTTTGTACCTTTGATACCAGTGGAGAAATCAATGACGAAGATCATATGGAATCGGTAAGTATTGATTCAACAGATTTCTCATCTTTAGTTTTTTTTTTTTGGTGCTTTCTGATACAGAATTTGTTAATGTATTTATCTTCTTCATTTTGTAAGTTTGATGTGATTCTATATCCACAATTGATGTTATGAAGGTGATGAATGTGGGGACATCAATTGGGAAGGTGGGTTTCTTTGGAGGGACATACGACAAGCTGTGGTGTTTGACTCATATTGAAACTTTAAGGTACTTTTATGTATAACTTTTTGTTAATAATTTGATGTTTACAACTTACAAACAAATTAATCATGAAATGGTTAGACTAGGCTTTTTACAATGTAACCTTGTAAAATAACTTAGTATAGGAAGGCCTCTAAATGTGAAATTGTGGCCGAGTTTGAATGCTATATGCCAAATGCATAAAATTAAAATTTTAGCCAAAAGGGGAAGGAGCCAAATAGGCAAAGTCTATCATCTATGAATACCACCTTTTAAGTCACTTTATACAAAGATTTATATCATTATATATTGGTTTTTGTAAGTGTCGATGACACATTTATGGCTTATAGTGAATTGTAAAAGATGGATGAGACAGTGTTAAACGTGTATATAACCAATTTTATTGATTTTAGTCGAGTATTATATATTGGTTAGCTATGTCTTCCTTTTCAGTATTTGGGATTTGAATGATTCAAGACTTGAAGCCAACTTTGAGGATGCTCGGACCTTGGCATCAAACAGCTGGGGTCTAGATCAAGTATGCGACATCTCACTTTGTGCTTTTAGATAGAATAAGTTTTTAAAATTATTATGCATGCAAATTGGCAAATGAAACTCTAATATCTGTGAAGATGACTGGTTTTGAACAAAAGTGGCAAGTTTATGGTTTATGAACATTTTTGTTTTCCGTAGTTTTATTCAAATACTCATGGATATAACATATAATAACACATTTAGATTTTGAACATTCATTGTCGTGTTGTTTAATCATGCAGGTTGACTATTTTGTTGACTGTCACTACTCAGCTGCCAATGATCATTTATGGGTTATAGGTGCCACAAATGGCGGCGGCAGTTTGGGCTACTTCCCTGTAGCTTATAAAGGAGGAATGAGATCAATACTATCTCCAGAAGCAGTTCTTCATGGTGGTCATGTGGGTGTTGTGAGGGGTGTGTTACCTTCAGCCACCATAAAATCTGGGATTAACCAAACCCAAGGGATTTTCGGTTGGACAGGTGGCGAAGATGGGCGCTTGTGTTGCTGGTTGTCGGATGCCTCATCTGATATCAATCATTCATGGATATCAACTTCGTTGGTTGAAAAGAACACCAAGAAAAGCAAGAAAAATAGGCATAGGCCGTATTAGAGTGCTAGTATTGATAAGATTTTGGTGTATGTTGTACGGTTGTACCATAATTAACCCTTTTTTTACCTTAAAATTAATTTTTGGTGTTTTTTTTTTTTTTTCCATGACAATGCAAGCTCTATTATATATTCTTCTTTTGTTATCACTTTATTTAATCAAATATTCAATCTGGATGCAATATGCATCTATGAGTTTTAGTGCTTGTTTCTTCATGTTCCTTAACCTAGTGTCAAAAGTTTCAACCATAAATGTCTTATGATGTAATAAGGTTAAAGTTCCTGTAATGTTTTATGTGGATGTATGGATTTGAGCTGTAGCATATCGAGTCATGTGTGCTAGATAGCAGAAACATAAAATTATTAGAGCTCGAGTTTAAGAACTTAGTCGTGCAAGTAAGAAACGTTTAATAAGCTGAGTTTGAGTTTGTAAACATATATGAATTAGTCTCCGAAGGTTTGAAACGGGGACACTCTGACCCTATGCATCATTTTTGGGTACCAACCGACGCTTACCCAAGTACCTCCGTAGGCAATGAGCACATGTTATATACTTTTAGTGACCTTTTAGCTAGGAGTTTGGATTAAAACACATGAACTATTTCTTCAAAAGCTTTTCGGGTCAAGTATACATTTGCGGTGAGAGAGTGATACAACTGAAGCAATGCTCTAATGTCACACATGAATTAAACTCTAATAGAGGTTTTCAAGTTTAGTAAACGGTAATAACTGTGGTTTGAGCTCAAAAGATTGCACATGTTCAAGACTTTTTAATCAAAATATATATAGTTTTTATTGGTTAAATGTTATTACTATGTGCATATCGACCTCGAAGTATTCTGGTCAAGCGTTTATCGGAACCATGCTTGTTATTAAATTTCGTTTATGAGACAACAAGGTTTCGTGGTGTAGTTGGTTATCACGTCAGTCTAACACACTGAAGGTCTCCGGTTCGAACCCGGGCGAAGCCATTTCATTTTTATTTTTTCTAATCTTTTTTAGGGTTCTCGAGACTAAATAGTTTTCGTACTAAAAACTGGCATTGCTTTGTCAGAATTGAAATGCTAGTCAAACTATAAACTTCAAACGAATTCTGTTTGCATACCAGTCAAACTTCGATTTGTGTCGATCATGGGGTTGGTCCAATAATTCAACTAAACGTATTTGCTATGTGCTATGTGCTATGTGCTAGACATTATCAAATAGCACCCTTGTTGAGAGATTTTAAGCAAGAAGCTTCAAAAGAAACTTGTGTAACAATATCTTCTAGTTTATTTCAAGGAAAATAACCAAAATAGACCAGTCACCCTACGACTTATCATTTTCCAGACCTAAAATTTTCAGAAGTCCAAAATATACCAAGGGCGACTTATTCTTTGGGCAACCCGTATCTACGTTTGACACGTGTCCTTAAACAATCGAATAAAGATTAATCCACCTACAATAATTGGACACTTATTGGCTAAGTTACCCAGTCTGCTGTCTATTTTGGACTTTTGAAAATTGTAAGCGACTGGTCTATTTTAAAATTTTACCCTTTATTTTATTTAATATGATGCGTTTGTCTTTAAGTGAAGGCAAAATAGCCATGTTTGTATGCATATGTTAATCAACTTTGGTTTAGTTGGAATTCATTCTGGATTTCTAAATCTAGTCAGCCAAAACTAAACTTTAGGTGGATCAATTGGTTATTCAAATTCAGATGAACTTTATTCAAAACAAATCAATGTATCGCTCGGCGGCAACAGTCAGCAATGATTAATGAAAGACGAGCCATAAATATTATGCTACAATGAATGAACATACTTTGCGACAAAAGAGCCAAAAACATGCAACATCATACTATTAGAGCTCAAGAACTACCATTCCAAGTTGATTCATTAATATTCTAGAAGATAAAAACCAAGTTAGTGTCAGCAATTTGGTAAGCATTAGATATGATAATGAGACGGATTAGTTAGATTCCTGTACAGGTAGAGAAGCCTAATAGCTAAACTGATAGACAAAAAGAGGCTCTTGGGTGAGGATTCAGGTGAGATAAATTAGGAACGAACAAAAGAATTATTAATGACTTGATGCAATCAATTAATCACATGAAATAGCTCAAGGGCTGCTTCTTCCTCGATCCACCTTCTCCATATAGGTCATTCCATTGCACCAGTTCGTTCATATTTGCTGAATCTGATGATACACTCGCGCATACCTGCAAATAGTATTCTATTTAGTATAATCGAAGTAACTCCAAAATGTCGGTTATCATCTTTTTCAAAGAAAACTGAACAACTTTCCTTGTACGCATATCCCATGAAATTTGAGACAATCCTTTTGTAGAAACTTTTTTTGTAAATATTAAACTTCGATCGACTACCATCATTACAAACTACATTTGATGGTATTGGCTTGAAACTAAAACATTACCAATCATTTTCAATTTAATATTTTCTTAGATTGACCAGTGGTAACTCCACGTTGAAATTTGACCAGTCTCAAAGTAAAAACTAAGAAGCAACCACAAGAACATTTTCAATAAGTTAACTTAATTCAACACATTTCCAATTAAACGGTATAAACAGGGTTAAATATGCCACATCTAATATGAAATAATTTAAACCCTAACATGATGCACATAGTTTTGGTTCTTATGTACCATACCTGTTCATGTGCCTTCTTAAAATCATCCAAACTCAAAGGGCGAACATCTTCGCTGGTAAGCAAAGGAGGCAATGGTCTATTTTCAGCTAAAGCAGTAGCCTTGGCCTGTACAATGTGCACAAATTATAATAAAAATGTGGACAAGACTCGGTCAATGTGAGGTTTAAATGTGTAGTACTTTTAAGCTGAATTTCTATGTTCACATAAAATCAAACCTAATCACGTTAAAATATAGTAGGTATGTATTATTAATTATCGAAGAGACAAACCTTCTTTTCCTTGTCCAAAATTTCTCTTATTGGATAATGGGCAGCTGCCACACAAAGATTCTGAAATTTCATAAGATAACCAAACACAATGTCAAAAACAAAACAGTTGTAATAATATATGTAAATGCTGTCTGCAAAGCACCAAGTTCAAAATTTTTTGCACAAATTGAGAAGGGACAATAACAAACCTTCAAATCGCTTCCGGAGTAGCCATCAGTCATATTAGCCACTGCTTCAAGATCAATATCAGGTAACATTTCCTCTTTTGCCAATATTACTCTCAAAATTTTCTCCCTGTTTGAGGCATCTGGTAGATTCACCATCAACCTGCACCGTAAAGCCAAAGTAAGTTGTAAAAAATATTTCTTTAAAAAAACCCGAACTTGGTTCATAAGCAGTGTTTAAATATTTTTGAAGTATCTGAAAGACCCTTCGACAGAGAGAGACCCAACAAATCATCTATTCTGACAATTAAAAGACAAGTTTATATTTGATAATTTAAATTTGTAATAGTACATCAATACTACGAGCGATTAAACTAAAAAGATGGACAAAAAAAGTGTTGACTGGCCAACGCAGCTAGTTTTGACCCAAACCTAATGCTAACATATTCCAAAATAAGCGTATTTCCATTATCATTTATCCAATCAACCCATTTTGCCACAGTAAGACAGGAAATAAGAAACGACGTACCTACGAGGTAGTCTCCTAATAACAGCTTCATCAAGGTCAAATGGCCTATTGGTTGCACCAAGTACAAGTATACGCTCGCTTTCCTTTGTACGCAAACCATCCCAGTTCATCATAAACTCGTTTTTTATCTTTCTCATTGCTTCATGTTCATGTGGATTCTCGCGTCTTCCCAACATGCTGTCCACCTATAAACCAAAAGAACGAAGACAAAAAATGAGATAAGGATAAAGGAAAAACAGGATTTGAAATTAACATCCAAGAAAAATCAGTACACTGACTGATACAGTTCAGATGCCAAAAAGGGATCATGGCTCTCTTGACTATTTATCCTTTTACCATATTCCAAAATTCTCAAAATTAAAAAATAAATAAATATAAAGCACATTATAATGCGATTATCATGGAAAAGTTGTCAAACTATTGCAAAAGTACAAATCAAGTGTACGATTATTGACTTTGATTTCAGTAAGAGAGAGTAAGATGAGGACGGATACCTACTAAAAATTTGCAGAAGTTTTCATTTTAGGACAAACTACCAAAAAACCATGAGCAGACAACCAGCTATTCATCGATTTGACAAAAAGAGCGTTGATTGTATACTGAATTAAGAGAAAATGGTACTAAAATTGATTTTCTTTGATGCAGGATGCGACTATTTGTATTGCTGGACATAACAAAAAATATTACTGGAACCCAACTAAAGTTATATTACCTCATTTTGTTAAATTGTCAAAGTGCTTATAACTTAACTAACCTCATCAACAAACACAATGCTGGGAGCGATTTTACTAGCAAGACTGAAAACTGCTTTGACATACTTCTCTCCTTCACCAAACCACTACAATCAACATCAGAAAGAAGTCAATTAATTTCCATCAGATATTCAAGCCAATATAAGAAATAACAAGTACCTTTGAAGTAATGGTTGACATTGATATGTTGATAAAATTAGCACCCGCTTCTGTTGCAACAGCTTTTGCAAGCATTGTCTTACCTGTACCAGGTGGCCCAAAAAGCAAAATCCCTTTGCAAGGCTGAAAAAACACACTGTTTAGTATTGACTAAAACTTTGTCAATTAAAAAATGTATTTTTAGTAGTATATCATCTGGTACTTACCTTTGTTAACTGTCCTTTACAAAACAATTCAGGCCTTTGAAGAGGTAGCATCACCAATTCTTTTAAAGTATCCTTCACTGTTTCTAAAGCACCAATATCATCGAAGGAAACACCAATTTCTTTCGGTGGAATAACTTCAGCCAGGATTCTTTTCTCAAAATCATTTTCAGTAACAACATCCTGAAAATTCATCAAAGTATTAATCCGTAATTTAGAGTTCCCATTTATTGTTAATATATATTAAAACGGGACCCATATAATGGAAAATCAGGTATAATCTTTTACCTTAAGTGTCTTTTTGGAACTTTTACTCTCATTCTTGATACTCTGCAATATATCGAGCCCATACTTGATGCTACAATAATCAGCACAAAATAGAAAGTAAGCATATGCATATACAATAAATCGAGTGCATCGCTTTCCTTCTTAAAGGGTACCTTTTACTAGAAAGTACAAGTTTGGCATCTTCAGCAAAAGGTTCTGAACTCTGCATGATGTGATGACTAAGAGCCCATCCAACAACCTTTTCCGCATCTAAAATATCCAATTATCCATAATAGAAATAATTACTGGAAAACTAAAATGTAAAGAAACCAAAGCAACAATTGGAAAATAAAGAAATGAGACTAACTTTCATTTGTCAAGACTTGGTCTTTCATGCAGGTCTCTTCTAGACTGGAGCAATCAAGACCAACACGATCCAGAACCTGAAATACAACATCAGGAAAGATTCATATACAACAAAGAAAAAACACATCTTGTCATCCAGGTCAGCGCCTGGTTGAAGTAAAGCGCACAAATGAGTCTCGGCCAGAGACAGGTATAGTCACATGGAACGGGGATCGCTCCGGTACGGGATCGGGGATCGGGATCGTGGTTCGCTAGGCACCTAAAATTCGGTTCGATGGGGGTATGTTCATTTGGGATCGCTTCGGTACGATGTACCCATTAATTAATTTATCATTATTAATTCTTGATTCTCACTAGCAGTAGCATCATCAATTCTTGTTTTACCAAACACCATTCTTACAAGTATGTGCTAATCACAATAAGTTATTTCAGTGGATTTTTTATTGATGATATGAACTATGAAGGCTACTGCTACTCATCTATATATAATATTCTCCATAACTATTTAACAGCTCAAAGAATCTCGTTCAAAAAAAAATCACCATATCTAATCTTCAAATATCTTCAAATTATATATTCTATAATAACTAAAATTGGAAGTAAATCAAAATTAATGTAAAAGAATCGTGAATCAAATGTAACTGGGACGCGAATTGCTCTGTCCCGATTCGGATATCAATTAAATTCTGGAACGCCATCGTCACCGATCCAGGTCGCGATCCGGATCGATTTCGTACCAAGTTTTGGATCGAACGAACTGGATCACAATTCGAAGGTACTGTAGCGAATTATGTGACTACTCAGGTCATAGGCCCGGCATAATATGTAAAACTATTTTTTTATGTCATTAGATGTGACTTTCTGGTTCCCATATGCTATTTTATACTTTTTTACAACTTGAATTATTTTACATGTAAAGTGTAAAATTGTATTCTTTTATGCTTTATTTAACCAATTTAAAGCATTTATTTTTTCGGAATATTATATTCGTCGTCACAACACTATATTGTGTATAATACAAGTTGAAAACAAAATTTTATTAACAAATTTAAAAACAGATGAGGAAGGTAATGCTACTCTTAGTGCTACAGACGGTATTACTCGCCTTACGAATGCTGACAATGTTTGACTGAGACTTTAAGGTCTCAGTGTCCCGTTCTAACTGTTGCTTCCAATCTGAAAGTAATGCTTCATCCTACCATTTAATTTAAAGAAGATATCAATGAATATCCTCAAACATGTACAAATACAGACCACCAGACTAAAATGGCCTTTCAGTTACCTGAGGTGTCTGTATGGTTACTTTGTTAGGAAAAAGGCGTGAGAGATGCTTCCCGGTTTTAAGGGTTTCTTTGCTTTTATCATGCGATCTGCCATAACTATCCTGAAAAAAACTAGCACCGTTTCATCACAACACTGTTGATGTTATTTGACAGCATGTGTTTTTTCAAATAGTCACATGGATGTATAATACCTTAAGACAGTGAATCAAACTAAAATTTCAATTTACCAACAGCAACATTTGATATGTGGACATTACTAAACAAAAGTTGACCACTAGGAAAGTCAATGCATACCGGAAAAGTCAGGTCGAGCAAAGACGTACTCACAAACTTTGTAAACAGTAATCCACCAGAATGAGACTGCAATTTTATTTTTAAAAACTAGGCATAAGAATTTGGTATAATTGATAATATAAAGTCTGACGATGATCTTACTTTCTCTTTTCGATTGTCCATCTGAGCATGTGAAGCAATGACAACCACATTCCAAGGCAATTTCTCAAGCTTTGTTTTGAATAGAGTATAGGTTTCTGGGTTCGCCAGCATTGACTTCTCAATATCTTTTATGAATAAAATCAAAGGACTACTTTCACATTCTTTTAAAGCAACCTGCAAGACGAGTAGACCTTTTTAAAAAGCCAACTGTGTTATGCTAAATCAAATTTCATGGTGATAATAAATCTGGTTCAATATTATTACAGAAAGAAACCTGAACATGTACTCCAGTGAATTTATGTATCTTACAAATTAAACTATCATAACATATGTGATATACTGAAAGAGAAAGGGTTAAAACATGCCTCAAAAAGCTGATAAATGGCAACCTTCGCAACATCATCAGAACTAGAAGAATCAAGGCGAAGTAGAGAAGCTGCAAATAAATCCCCAAAAGAATTTTCTTGTCAAAAAGTAATTAACGTAGCTCAATATAAAGTCAAACTAAGAATTGGTTGAATGTTACGATTTTACCAGCACAGAAAAACCATGGTCTTCTTCACAAATGCCTCCAACATTGTTGCCTTCTGGTATTTGTTTATCGAATCTAACTCCAATCTTGGAAGATCCATTGTCACCAAATGCAAGCAAAACTTTGCCCTTATAACCATATCCTGGACCCCTACAAAATGCATGCAAAACATTATAAGTTTGAAAACTATAATTATGATGCTTTATTGATTAATGTTTATAACAACTGAATATGCAGAGACAAAAAACTGGGAACTTATCTCAGTTGCTATTTAATTCCGAAAGTATCCTAATATATGTTTATCTCAGACTACTTATCTAATCATAAACTAAAAAAAGTAAAAGTAACTCCCAATACCGTCTTCCACGGGTTATGGGTCCCAATACCGTCGAAGACGGTGTATGGGGGAGGTTGAGACGTAGACAGCCTTACCCCTACCTAAGGTAGAGAGGCTGCTTCCGGTTCTACCAAAGGTAGAAAAGGACCCCCGGCCTTTTGTAGGGGTTTTCAGACTGCTCAACTAATCATAAACTAATACTATAAATTATCCAGAAGAAAGATGACGATAAAACTCAAATATTTGGAAACCAAACTTCATTACTTACACGCATATGTAACTACCAGTACCTCTAAAAAAAACCAATGCATTCCTTCATTTGACTAAAGCACCAGCATAAACAGTTAAAGTCATAATGTATATAGCTAAAAAATTAGACAAAAAGGTGGTAGAATCATATCTAGTTGATACATAATTGCAGGAGCTAATTAGATGTAGCAGTGAAGATACCTTGTCGGAGGTTGCAGAGGAGACAATCCAGATGGCAAGGAACCCACATATTTAACTCTATCACCTGTCAAATGATTGTATTCATTACATAAAATATATCCTAATAGAGACATGAGTAGCATACACTAGTAATTAAAAAAAATAACCATGTACCTTCTTCGAAAGTGTAACTTTTTGATGATGATGCCTCCTGCTTTGGCTTAGCATTTGAGTATGTGAACGGTCCACCACAAGCTATATCAGCCTCAACACTGGATGTTGGTTTTCTCATAAAACTTGTATGTGTAACCCTTTTTGTAAACAAACTTGTCCGGTCTGGCTTTGTGCTCTCTTTTACAAGGATGTCTGTTTCCTTAGCTGTTGATCCGTGATATTATCAACATGAATAGAAATTATTATAATATAAATATCATGGTGTAAATTGAATATTGGATACGCAGCTTACACCTGGTAATGACAAGGAATCAACTAAGAGTAACCGAGCACCAAAATGTTTTGCAAGAGCCTTTGTCAATGTTTCTTGGTATATTTCTGAGCCTGAGAAACATTCAATAACTTAATGTCAGTAGATAACAATAAGTATAGACTTCTTTAACAAACAGTTTGAAGGTCTACCTGCTGGACCAGATAATAGTATCCTGGGGCACACAGTAGGCAGATTTGAGGTGTACTTTACAAACTTGTCACACTTCAGATGTAAAAATGTTAAAGCAATCAGCACACTTTTTGTGGTTTCACTGTAGAGTTCAAACAAAACAGCAACATGAAAGACTATCATTGAACTCTTGACATATACAATATAACTGGCCTAAAAACGTTTGAGCAAGTGTTTCTCATATTTATATAGCAATATAACATAATGTCCATTGTTGTAAAAGGTACAAGCTATACAACCCAAAGTCAATTGTACATGGTAGAAACAGAAGTGCAAAACATAAGCATGGCATATGGTCTAAAAACAGGCCAGGTTGAAAAGCAACTATAGAGTGTTCTGGAAAGGGAGGAGGAGCTCTTTTTTTCAATTAAGAATCATCCAATTATAATAGAAATTAGTAAGAAATAATATAAACCAGGTTAATGGCAAAGGAGTATTCTTCAACAGGTTTAGAAAAGAAACCAAAATACTTGCAAAAGAAAGCCCCATAAACCAGGTTAATGGCAAAGGAGTATTCTTCAACAGGTTTAGAAAAGAAACCAAAATACTTGCAAAAGAAAGCCCCGCCGCTAGAATAGCTTAGTTGGGAATAGAAGGTCTACTCTGTTACAAAAAGAGAGAGTTGAAACTCCTGTGAACTGCCACTTGATGTATTTTGTTGACTGTTTTACAGCAAGAAACATTGAAAGCAGCCACTCATTTACAAAAATGACCTAACAAATATAGAAAACGCAAAACAAAGAAGGGGAGAACTTCTGATATCTAAGTTAAGCTCTTATTTATGTCTATAAAGTTGTAACTGAAAAAAAATATAGCACCGGGTAGAACAGAACAAACTTAACAGAAAAAAAGCTGAACACATAGCATCATATATATCGTAAACATAGAAATTCATCAAGAAACTCAAATCATAAGGAAATTGCACCTCAAGTAATATGGAAATTCATCAAATGAAACTTCAATCATATTAGGATCAAGAATACGTTGTTTTAAGCTGTCCTTGTATGCTTGACGCCGTGCTGATAAAGAGGTTGGATTATTAATATCCTCAACAAGTTTTTTTGATTCCCTTTGTTCCTCAAGAAGTTTTAATAGGTACTCAGAAGCAGATGTTCCTGCAAGCATCTGCAGTAATGGCCTTAGCTCGTGAGTTCCCCCAGGGACATTTCCCGTTTCTGCATCAACACCTTTCTCATTCAATGGACCACATTTCCCATCATTAGGATCGGAACCATCCTTCGTGTCAAAGGGTAGAACTGGCATTCCATTCTGCAATCCTTCTCCAAGTGATAATTGTTTTCTAAGGTTTGATAAAGAGGCTAATAATGATGTTCCTGCAACAGCAGATGTATCTCTAGATTTTGCCTGTAACTGCAATCCTTTTGATGAACCGGTATCATGTGCTTCCGATATACTCAATGAAGGTGTCACGCTTGTAGTGACAGCATCATTTGATAGCTTCTGAAATATCTGATACTATGCTAAGGAACTTGTTTTCATATAATGTACAATACGAGAAAGATATTATTGAAACAAGAAAACATGAAACACTGTATTTAGGATACATAATTATGCCGTCCGGATGAGGTGAACACCACTTCATCTCCTGCCTTAAGTGGAACGGTTGCATTTTTAGGATAGATCTTGCCATTGACTTGGACAATACCTGAGTCACCCGTGACTTCTAGCAATGTATAAGATGGACGTCCTCTCTATGTAAAATAAACAGAATAATTCTAGTGAACTTTGCCAAATCAACATAGTAG
The DNA here is from genome assembly GCA_021014915.2 of Artemisia tridentata subsp. tridentata. Classification (NCBI taxonomy): domain Eukaryota; kingdom Viridiplantae; phylum Streptophyta; class Magnoliopsida; order Asterales; family Asteraceae; genus Artemisia; species Artemisia tridentata. The sequence continues at coordinate 110,564,753 of CP139507.1, forward strand.
AAATGCAAATAAAGAAAGAAAGTAATATGTTATAAAGTAATGTCTAATGCTTGAATAAATACGATAATGCAATAACCAGAAAGATAAGTATGATACCTCTGAATCTACGTGCTTCAGACTGCACAATAATTTACTGATAAATGGATCACCAACTACCAAGTCACATTTGCTTCCATGGCCAACAGTGAATACAGGACGGTCCACATCAACATGAGGAAACTGGACATCAAAAAAGGGAAACGTTACAAAACTGCATACAATTTTTTTTCTGTTTCGAAAAGGGGAATTATATTACTTACATCACATATTTACGTATATAAAACCAAACATATTCTAAGGACAGTCCCCTTAGTAAATAGTAATACTGAAACAGCTTTAATATAAGAAGACAGTACATGACAGTATGAAACTAACCAAAATACAAAGGCAATCATATACAGACACACTAAAATACTTCTGTAACAGATTGCAAACATTTCAATAGCATTCAGTCACATAAACTAAAAAGGAAAATCCACCCGTTCTTGCGATACCCAAAAAAAACGATTTAAGTATCATAACAGGAGGGATAAAAAAAGCAGACACCAAATGTGAGAGAGAGAGAGAAAGATAAAGAACATCTGGAATTTCAGAAGGGGTGAGTATCTGGAGTCTTGACGCTAAAGTTCATACCAAATAAACAAGAACTGAAAGTCTGTCTTAGAAATTATATAAATACGAGAAGACAATAAGCATTGATGAGTATGTATAGAATGTTCATACTAAAAGCAAAATACCAAAAATTATAAAACGTAAAATTGCATGTTTGTTCTGATAAAGTGAATCAACATACCCCGCCCCGGCGGGATTGGTTATGTTGTTGTTGTTCTGATAAAGTGAAGGGAGGACATTATACAACAGTGAAAATACTATTTAACATTTCAAGGGGAAAAAAACAAACTTTAGTAGAAAACCAACACTCAATCATTTGAACTTTATCACATAAAACCAGGGGCCACATTACCAATGCTAAAGATATACGGTTAATCACTTAATCCCTCTCGCATAACAAGGGACGGACCCAATTTTTTTTCACTGCACTACAAAGGAAAAGATTAACAAAAAGGTACAATTTTCAATAAAAACGATCGAGTTTAGTAGAAACACAATGCATTAGGACCGGGTGCCTTTAGAAAATTCAGTATTTTTAACGATAATTAGCACTACAAAGAAAAATTATATCGGGTCCCGTGACACCCATGGGAGGAGATGGGGGGGCACAATTAGCAAACTATCATCTATCGCATTCCGCATTGCGTTAAAAACAGTAACTTTCAACAAATACAGTTACAACATGTTAAAAAACGACATATATCGTCACTATTACAATAAAATAAACTAAGTTGATTAACATATAAAACAAAAACTACTAGTTTAACACACAACCAACCTTTGACACTTGAGAAATAAGCTTCCCCCACGGTTTCTTCTTCGCCGCCTCCACAACCGAATCCCCTAAAAAACCGCCACAAAAAACTCGTTACATAAACACGATCACATTCAATAATCTAACCGAAAAAGCAACACTTAACCTTCAACAACAGCAACTCTCGACTTATCGTCCTCATTTACAACTTCTTTTTTACACGTGTCAGATGATCGTACCTCTTGTTCATCCACACACCTACCACCAGACTCCTTAACCACCGCCTCATTTGTCGCCGTTGACGACGCCGCTGTCGCCTGTAATTGGAAAAAACACACGTTGTTATAATAAAATTTAAAATTCTAGGGTTTTGCGAAAAAAAATTATTACTTTAGATTTTTTGGTAGGTGGTTGTTGTGAAGAAGAGGAGGATGGTGGTGGTGAGAGTGGGCGTTTGGATGACGATGAGCCGCTTCTTGTTTCCACCATTTTTGTCAATTTTTAGGGTTTGGTTTTATGGTTGTGAAGAAGGTGAAACGGAATGCGTGTGTGTGTATTTATAGTGATTTGGGGGTAGGAAGAAGGGAAGGTTTGGGGGAGTTGCGAGACAGTAGTGTGATGTGGATTGAGTACACATTCTAAAGTGTTCCGCATAAGTCAACTAAAGGGGGTGTTTTATTTAGTTTTGGCCTTATGTTTCAAAAGCTTATTATTTTGAAATTTTTCGGCTTGTATAAGTTGATTATGACGTAATAAACTTATATAAGCCAAAAAATTTTAAAATAAGTAGAAAAAAAAGTGAGTTTATGAACATAAGCTCAAAGCCACATAGGTCATAAGCCTGCTATATAAGCCGAAACAAACAACCCTAAGTAGTTAACAAGGCTTGTTTTATGTGGGACCACGTATGATAAGATGTTTGCGTGGCCACACCCAAGATCTCCCCTGAATGTGTTCAGAAGATTTGATAATCTTGCTCAATCACAAACAACGAGAAACATAATAATTGAATAAAGAATGACTTTAATCCATATCTTTATTTAATGTAGTATTAGTAACAAAAGGATAATAATAATGATGAATCATTAAAGGTTTTTCCAGGAGACCTACTCGAGTTGTACTAGAGGCATCGGCGTGTTGCAAGACGCTAACCGATGTGATTACAATATTAAAATATGTCCAAGTGGGAGCTGTTAGTTTTGTTGATATTATTTTAGTAGTCGTATGTCTGGATCAAACTCGAGATCATGGGATTGCACACTTTACGTATGAGAACTAAAGATTAATAATTTTATATAAAACGTTATATTTAATTATTAATTATCACAAAACGTATAACTAGCGTTAGTATTTAACGGAAGTGACTAACGATCGTTAAATAAGAAAAAGAAAAGACTAGAATAAAATTAGATGTCAAGAATGTTCCGGATCCACCTCCTCCATAGGGGCCGATCGGTTATGGATGGGTATAACCCAATCCATATCTAACTTGGACTCTAAGTTTCTTCTAGTATATAAGCAAACCCAGAATTATAGTTTTATCATCTCTTGTGCACACAAATTAAACCCTAAAAAGTTTTCTTTCTTTCTTCTTTCTCTTGATCGATCGAACTAAAACCCTCGCTAGGGTCGATCGATTTTTTTACTTAAACAAAGTGTTTGGTTTTAAGTTTTGTGATTTCTTTACTTGCATAACTTTAGTTTGATTTAGTATGTGTGTACAAGAACGTGAATCAAACAAATTATTGTTTGATTCTTTGATTGAATTGCAAAATCTGTAAGGGGCAATTCGTGTAATCCGTTTAAACCCTAATTAGGGTTCATCACTTTAGTTGATTGGATTGATTCTTGTTTTGCTACAATCATCAAGGTACGCTTGCTTTTATATTTGGTTAATTATTTATGTGTTATATTTCCTATGCTTCTGCTACGTGTTCTTTGATGTTAATTATTTATATATATGATAGTCATGATTATATAATTCCAACAGTGGCATCACGAGCCGTTATAACATGTAATTAATTACCGAAAAAACATAAAAAATGAATCTTGATTGTGCTTTATACATGTTGGTCGATTTAGGGTTAAATCCAAATCGAACCCTAATTTTAATTTTAGGGCCGATTGCCCTTAATTAATTTTTAGTGTTTATGTTTGGTTATTTAATTTGATTAGAAGCCCTAGGTTTAACATGTTTATGTGTTTGTAAGTGATCTTGTGGCAATATGCTAATTGTTAGGTAGAATCCATGCAAACGTGCATGTTTGGCATAGATTTATTGTTGTGATGATTTAATTATTTTCGCATGTAAGTTAATTGATAGATGTCGAATTGAGTAAGACTCCAATTAATTAAGTAATCAATTATGTTCAACGTGGTTGATAACGCTCAGAATGAGCATGTTTTTAGTTGCGTTATCGTTAGTTTTGTGCATCATATTTGGTTATATTTGTTTGTATTTGTTACTTAATCGTGAAAAAGTGTTTATGCAAGTGAATGCAGCCAAGTACAGGAAAAGATGACAAAAATATGAAGAATTGAAGTAATTATGCACATTAGAAGATTTTTGAGATAGAAGCGAGAGAGAAACCACACAAGAACTCAAGGATTTGAAAATGTCAAGGATTCTATATTCAAATATCAAGAAAAGATCAAGTTCTATGGAAGAAATTAGTGCCACAACAAAGGATCAAGCACGCGACGCGAAAAGAAAAGAAAAATCAAAGTTGTGTGTGGCAGAAGGCCCATCCGATCGGATGGAGCCCGCATCCGATTCGGATGGGGAAAGTTGAGATTTACCGAGAGTTCCAACCGATCGGTTGGAGGAAGATGCTGTTACAAAGTTCCATTTAATGACGAATTTAAGCCCCATAATCATGGTGGTTTATCATTTCCTGAATATTAACTAAGAGAGGACGTTTTTACTTGAGGAGGAGGGGTTCTTTTACTTATAAATAGAATCCAAGGTTAGATACAAAAGAGTGACACCCCAAACCTAGTAAAAGGCTTACACCAAGTCCTTACTAACTTATTATCATTGCCCGAAAGTTTGTAATTGCTGTGAAAAACGTCCAGGAACTTTGAGTTAAAGTCTCAATAGTTGTGTTCGAGTGTGGAGTTGTTTACGTGTAGTAATAGGCGATTGGAGGAGTGTGGTTGCTATAGTTCCACAATTCTAGTTCTTGTAATTCCAAAACTAGGTATCTCTTGTTTAAATTACTATGAACTACTTTTACTTTAAGTTGAATGAAAGTATGATTTGTTACTTGTGTTTGATTATAATTGTTATGGAGTGATTTTTGGGTATACTTGTGTGTATGATGTGACAATTGTTAGAGTATTCTTATTTTATAGTGATGCATGAAAACATATCTTGTTTTATGAGTTTGTTGAAATACAATCTAATCTTGCTTAATTAGTTGGTGTTGGGAATTAAATATTCTGAAGATTAAGTATCGGGAAATTCTCTAAGTGATTAAGTCTGGTGGTTAAGTCTGCTAGTGTTAATCGTGGTTAAGTCTGCTACCTGGTTAAGTCTGGTCGTTGAAGATTAAGTCTGCTAGTGATTAATTCTGGTGAATACAGAATTAAGTCTGGTCGTTCAAGGTTAAGTCTGGTTGACTAAAGTCAAATATACACGGTAGATAATATCTTACCCCATGTGCTCAGTCCTTATCTTATACTCACAGAACAAGTTGTAAACATAGATACATGTTGTATCTTAGTTACTTACATACAAGATAAGATAGCAAGTAGTTCGATTAGACTTGATGTGACTTAACAATATATTGTAAAGATCTTCTTGTTCTATAAAAGAAGATCTTAGCTTAGTAGTCAAGTGTGCTTACTTAGAACTTGATAGAACTTTTCTAAAACTTACAACAAAAACAACATCAAACCTTTGTATCATTATCAATAATATTAATCGTTTGGTGAAATACTTTTTGTGTTCTTTGTTAATCTCATAAGCATCACTGTTCCATTTCCATACAACAAATTACCTTCTAAGTGTGATTAAGTAAATTCCGCGTACTTGATCATATTAACTCAAGTATCACATACACAAAGCGACAAAGGTTTAACCACCTTAATAGTGTATCGAAATCCTAACAAGTGGTATCAGAGCAAGGTTGATATTTGATTTAGAAGAAGAAGAAATGGACGTTGAATCTATTCAGACGAATGTTGCTGCAAAGATACCCATTCTCAAACAGAATGAGTTTGAGATGTGGAGGCTGAGGATAGAGCAATATTTCCAAGTGCAAGACTATGCACTGTGGGAAATTATTGAAGATGAAGACTCTTTCAAGCCTACCACCACTACATCAACAGCGGACGGCAAAGTGGTGTCAACTCTGCAGACAAAGCCAACAACTGCAGAAGATAGAATAAAGAAGAAAAATGACTTAAAGGCAAGAAGCATGCTGATGATGACCATTCCCAATGATCAACTTTTAAACTTCAGCAAGTTCAAAGATGCCAAGTCATTATTTGAAGCTATTATTGCCAGATATGGTGGAAATGAAGCCACCAAGAAAACCCACAAGACACTGCTCAAGCAGCAGTTTGAAAACTTCTCCTCTACATACAATGAATCTCTTGACCATATGTTTAATAGGCTTCAGAATATTGTGAGCCAACTAGCTATTCTTGGGGTTGAAATACCTCAAGAAGATTTGAACTCAAAATTTCTGAGAAGCTTACCAGAAGAGTGGGCTATGCATGTTGTTTTCTGGAAGAACAAGCCAGACCTAGACACCATGGAATTGATGGACTTGTATAGCAACTTCAAGATTGTGGAACATGATTTGAAGAAAACTGGAGGTACTAGTTCAAGTACTGGGAACTTGGCATTTATGTCATCTCCTAGTACTTCAAAATCAGTTGACGAGGTGAAAGTTGTTGATAGTGTTGGTGCTGCTAGTTCATCAAGCAGTACCATGGGTATTTTGGATGAAAAGACTTGTTGTGCATTTCTTACAAGTCAAAATAATGGGTCCATGCTCACCTATGAAGACCTCCAAGAGATCAATGATGATGATCTGGAGGAAATGGATCTAAAATGGCAAATTTCTCTTCTTAGCATGAGAGCCAAGAAGTTATATCAAAGGACGGGGAAGAAACTTTTAATCAGCAATACTGATACTGCTGGTTTTGACAAGTCAAAGATAGAGTGTTATAACTGTCACATGATGGGTCACTTCTCAAGAGAATGTAGAAGGACAAGGCAGCAAGATAGCAAGAACAAAGGTTTTGGAAGCACATCCAAAACAAGGGAGGTTTCTGAGCCAAACTCAAAAGCTATGGTAGCTATTGATGGCTTAGGTTTTGATTGGAGCTTCATGGCAGATGAAGAAGAAACTCCTACTCAGATGGCACTTATGGCTTTTTCTACTACTGAGGTACAAACTCATAAAGCTTGTTCAAATGCTTGTACTGCTCTTAAAGAATTACAAACTTTAATCAAACATTATGATGAACAAAAGAAAGAGCTAAGCAAAACTCATCAAAACTACATTAATTATAAGTGTGGTTTAGAATCAACAGAAAAGCAGATCTTATACTACAAAGAAAATGAACTTGCTTTTTCTGATGAAAAAGCTCTCCTAAGACAGGACATATTCTTTAAAGATGCTGAAATTAAGCTTTTAAGAGAGGCCTTTGATAGGGTCAAAAAGGAAAATGGAAACATTCATTTGACTACACAGACACTAGAACATGCGTCTAGAGGTGTCACCAACATGATAGAATGTTAAGTGATTAATAGAGCCAAGTCAGGGTTAGGATATAAGAGTGTCCCACCTCCATACAGAGGTATCCCTAAACCCCCATGGATTGACCTAGAACACTTAGGCTTACCATAATTTCAACTACCAAAGCTACAATATGGTGTACAGCCAAAAACAAAGCTAGTTGTTGATGAGCCTAATGAGTTAAGTGAAAGTTTAAGTAAAACTTCACTTTCTGAGGACAAGGTGTCCTCTGATAGTAAATCAGATGGGATAGTCATTGAGGACTGGACATCTGATGATGATGAAGTAGAACAGGTTATGTCTAAACCTGAAGTGGTTAAGAAAGTAGGAACAAGTGTTCCTAAGTTGGTTAAAAATCATACTGATAGGCCTAAGTCTAATGTAAAACATGTTAGGCAACCAGTAAGATATTGTGAACAATATAGGTCCACAAACAAGCCCAAAGGTGACCATAGAAAATGGAATACCTTTAAGTCTCACCAAAATGATGACTTTGGATTTTACAACAAAGCTTGTTTCACTTGTGGAAGTTTTGACCATCTTACAGCTTTCTGCAACCAATGGGTATCTGGGTATGAAAACAATAGAGTGAATTTCAAAAGGCAAACTCCTCAAACTCACTTTCACTCTAGTTCTAATCTTAACAGAACTAAACCCAAAACAGACTTAATTAAGTCTGGCTTAAAACAAGTTAAGTCTGTTCGACCACTTAAGTCTGTTTACCCAAAACCAGCAGTTAAAAATGCAAAATCAACGTTTAAATATGCATTAAAAACTACTAGAAGGCCTTTTCAATCAAAAGCAGTGATTCAAAAACAAATTTGGAAACCTAAAGGTTCTACTGCTAGGGAAAAGAAGGCAAATGTTGTTAAGTCCTCAGCATGTTGGGTTTGGAGACCAATTAAACCCAATGGTGCATCAATCATTTTAAAAAGGATTGATTACATTGATGCAAGAGGCAGATCCAAGTCAGTAATGGCTTGGATCCCCAAAGAAAACTAATTTCTTTATACATGTGCAGGAACATTCAAATGCTAAACAAGGATATCATGGATACTCAAATAATGAATGTTCAAGACACATAACTGACAACATATCACATTTTTAAATCATTGGATATGTTACCATCAAAGAAGGAATAGGTTTCAGAATTACTGGTAATGATACTAGTAAATTGCAAAAGTTTATTCTGTTAGTCATATGATAATGCTGCTATAAGACATATGCTTTGCATATTGTTTCTTGGTTTTGGACTAACATTTTCAGGAATGAACTTTGAGCAAAAAAAAAATGATGTTTCAAGTGAAATGGAAGCAGCAGAATGTTATACAAAGTTGCTATCATAATAGGTTTATGATAGAAAGAGTTTGGGAATTTCAAACCTCTTTAAAACTTCTTTCTTAACGCTTGATTATAATATTTCACATTGAATTGATGACTTAGTTGATCAAATAGTAACTGATACAACTCACTTTCTATCATTTTATACTCTTAAGTATAATGAGCAAGTCTAAGGATATCTGATAGAAAGAACAGCTAGTAAACGTGAATCTAACACTTATGTTAGAGGCAACAATTGCTATGAGCTGGAAACCCTGTCAAGAAAGCCTTTTGAATAGGTTTATCTTTACACAGGCAGTTATTTATAACTGAAAAACATTGGTTCTCACACAACCAGAGGTTGCTTTAAACCGAAATTTTGATTAAGTGTCTGTTACACACTTAATCCCTTCAAAATAGTTGAAAGCAGTATGATTTTTCAATTCTAAAATCATGAACATTCTGCTAAGTCAAATAATTTCTTAAACAAGGATTTTCAAAGGATTCAGAAAAACCATCCATTGATGGATCATGAGTCAAATGTCCAATGAATCACCTCTCATAGGAGTTAACACACCTAGAAGTGATGAGGGCAGAAACTTAAACTCTTAAGGAATTGATGGCTTCATGTACAACATTGTCTGAAAACAAGTTCTAATTGGTAGATCAGATGATGATGGGATGATGGTGAGAAATCTTCCAAACAGGGGAGGAAAGACACTCACTGGGGAGGAAATGTTATACTCAGGGGAGGAATATCTCAAGGAAGATTAATCAATGAAAGGGAGGAAAAGACAAGAGCATACAAGATGATGATATGAAAGTTGAAAATGACAAGAACAGAAAGTTCACCATTCTGGTGTATTTTATATATTCAGAAGGGATGAAGCATTTCAAAGGAGAAAGTTCTATCTAGGAGCTTTTAGTTTCAATTTCAGTTCACTACGTTTGTTCATCACTTGCAAAGGCATGCTGAAAGATGATTTCACTTGTTGAAACAAGCATCCAAGATACACAGCACCATTGCCTCTTATAATTCCTCCATCCAAGGAAATTGCACCATCTTTTAGGTCAATGTTTGAAGACTGAAGATGTGTATTGATATTGTTAAAGTCAAAGAACAGAAAGCAGATGAGTTACTGATCTCTCAGAACAGAGAAGTGTTTGAAAGATCCTCACAATCAGAAATTCAATTCAGAAAAACATGTTGGAAAGGGTTCACATGTTTAGGGGAGGATTGTTGGGAATTAAATATTCTGAAGATTAAGTATCGGGAAATTCTCTAAGTGATTAAGTCTGGTGGTTAAGTCTGCTAGTGTTAATCGTGGTTAAGTCCGCTACCTGTGTTGATATAAATAATGCCTAAACTCGTTATTAATATTTTTCGATATCTCTACGTTTTGATAATCACAAAATGTAAAATCATTAATCGGAAAATTATGACGTAAACAAGTATTTAGTTGTAAATATCTATTTCTACAACTCAAATCACTTAAGGTATGAATGAACTAATGCTTAATGCATTATATGATCAAAGGAACATTTTCTTAAACACTAGATTTTTTATAAAATGTCAAAAACATTTTATATCTTTTAGAAAAACATTTTTGGTAATAAATAAAAAGGTTTAATTCATTATAAATTTATGAATTCAAATTTTCAACCAAAATCAGTAAAAATGTTCCAGAAAAACTTTCCCCACAAAAAGACAAAACTGGGCAACGGCTAGGGAGGGGCAGCCCCCTTAATTATACTAGGCGGCCCCCTTAAAATTAAGGGGACCGCCCCTTATTTAAGGGGGCCGGCCACGCTCCAGTAGGTTCCAGCTGTCCAGTTTTTCTGCCTATAAATACCAGCCTTCCCCTGGATTTTTACTTACCTTTTGCACCCCAAACCTTCTGTTTTAAATCTTGTAAATCCTTTCTAAAAACCCTTTGATCATATTCTCTTAAGCATTGGTTTCTAAGTGATCCAAGCTTCCACCATCAAAGTGCAAAAGAAGAATACTCCTTCAACTAGAGAAGAAGTATTATAGCTTAACTCATATCATCATTGTAGTTGTGTAAAGTGTTGTATAGTTGTGATAAGTAGATCTAAGTGTAAGTAACTAGTTGTGTTGTAAAGAAGTAGTGTAGAAGTAGTTGTGAAGTAGTCGTGAAGAAGTCGTGAAGCCGTCGTGAAGAATTCGTGATTAAGTTGTGTATAAGTTGTGAGATTGGTTCTAGCTACGATTAGAACTCGACATCTAGCTTTGTGTCGTTAAACCGGTGTAAGCTAAAGTTGTGTAAGGTTTCTCCGCCATAAGGGAGTTTGTTGACATAGTGAAGAAAACTCTCGAGTAGGTGACTCGAGGAGTGGAGTAGGGCAAGGAAGGTGTCCTTGTAGCCGAACCACTATAAATCTCCGTGTTGTGGTTTGATCTTTCCATCTCTTTCTTTCATTTCATTATATTTACTTTACTTGCATTGCTTATCTATATTTGTTTATATTTGTTCATATTGATCAAGAGTTGAATTCACATAAGATAGAATCGAAGTTTTAAAAAGTAAACAAAAGTTTTCATAAATTAAAAAGACGTAAAACTATTCAACCCCCCCTTCTAGTTTTCCACAATTGGTATCAGGAGCCACGTCAATCAAGATTTTTAAAATATACTGTATTTTAAAACTTGAATCGATCTATGGAATCCGAAAGATATTTAGAAGGGGAATCTATTTAAAAACCACTGCTTTTTGAAAACTATACTTTTCTTGAATGGAAAAATAAATTTGAAACTTATGTGAAATCGATTGATCTAGATCTTTGGCATGTCATTTCGATTGGTGATTTTGAAAGACAAACAAAATGGATTTTGAAAGTCAAATTGATTATTTGAAAACAAAGAATGACATAAATAATAAAGCTAAAATAATTATTTATAAAACCTTGCCGAAAGTTGAATATGAAAGAATATCCTTCTGTAAAACGGCAAATGATATTTGGAAAAATTTCTTAAACTTTCATCAAGAAAAATGTCAAGCCAAAGATGAGGATTTTGATCTTGTACATGAATTAGTTATCTTAGAAAATTTAATAGATAAACATTTAGATAAAATAGATACATGTGCTACTAGTTCAAATGTTGTTAATGAAGGTATTAACGACGAAGACTACATGAATCAACTCCAAAGTGAACTCAATCCACAATCATGGAGTGACACAGACGAAGGAGAAGATCATCATCCGACTCACCTATCATTCACACGTCGATCATCATCTGAGACATTACGAAGAAAAGCTAGGACGTGAGGTAAGTTCTCTTTTTAAATTTCATAAGTAATTACTTCATGCATACAATCTTATTAATGCCTTAGGATACGCTTAGTCTGATAGGTTGCTTTGCCTTTACACTTTAGTTATATTCGCTCTGTGGCTTAATGAACTAGAAACCCTTCAGTTAGCCCCCCTAAGTATTAGTAAACTAAGCAATCTTCATATTTGGTACTCTTCGATAGGTAAATTTAGGAACTTAATTTCTTCTAAAAAGAGAATGACTACTGGAGAATCTATTGACTAGAAACTCAATTTGACCTAACGGTTGAATTGCTTCTATGTGAGAAGTTCGGTGTGTGTAACCCGTAAAAACGGTCGTGTTTAGCCTGAATTGAGCACCACTAGTAATAGTCTCATACTCATTCTCCAACTTGAATACATTATTCTTCCTAAATATATCTAACGATAGTTTACTGTTATGAACTTTGCTTTTCACTAGAGCTTTTCATTCATAGATTTATGTCATCTTGCATATATAAAATTTCTAGATGTTTACTTGCTCCTATGTGATTTGACTGCATGCCTTCATAATTATTTGTTTAGTTGTTGAATGCATTGTCATTATAATAGCTTTTGTTTTTCTCTAACTACTCTGATATGATGTATTTTTGTATTTAGTCATAATACATGCTTAAATGCCATAGGATATGTAGAAAGAGGTAGCATGTGACAATAGACTTAACCAATACCCTTGAGCATGAGATCTTTTATAAACCACTATTTTTAAACCTATAATTAATGGGACTTGTTTTTAAATTTGCAAAAACTTCACATTTTGGAAAAATGATTTTTCAAAAGATTATGACACATTTCTATTAAACATGTTTCACCATCCTACCTTTCTTTCAAACTTGTGTCCATAATTACGTGTTTATCAAAAACCAAAGATTGGAAAAATATGTTTTCTTTCCTCATAAAAACATTTTGAAATAAAGCCAAAACTATTTCATTAATATATTTTTCACATCCACATAAAACCTACTCGCAAACATTGTTGAATAATGCCAAAAACATTTTTTTAAATCATGCATGGTGATCTCATATCTGTCATCTATATTTATGTATGTGACATTTATAAGTGAACTAAATTTGAAAATAACCATAATTTATTCACTAAGACCTCACTTGGTACAAGTCTAGAAGTCCATGCTATCACAACTCCACATTCCCATGCACATAGATATTCATTAGGATTATTTAACTAGCTTATTAATCTTCCTAAATATGATACTATGAATTACTTGGTGCTATGTAGTGTTTTCTTGTCTAATATATATATATATATATATATATATATATATATATATATATATATATATAATATATATGTTATATGCTTAATGAGTGGGTTGCTTGCTAGATAAAAATGTTTAATGAATATGCTTAGCATACATAAGTTATTAAATTCTAAATTGCCTCAAAATAAGTTGGACTTGCTTGAAACTAAACCAAAAAACACAACATTTTCTACAAATTTATGCCAAAAACCCATTTCCAGTAATCTGGAAGTCAGTAGATGGGCGGCCCCCTTAAATACCCAGGCGGCCCCCTTAAAATTAAGGGGACCGCCCATCTGGAGTGACGGATTACTATTTTCTTTTTCAATTTCCAACCCATTTTATCCTATACTTCTCAAAACTCACAAACACATTTTGTCACAAACCACCTAACCAAAATTTACTTTCCACAATCACATCACCACATCACTTGAGTCAAATTGAGAAACATGTCAACAATTGTCCTTGTTGCATCTTTCTCCAAAATCAAACCATCGCCTTAAATGAGCGTCTCACTTGGATTGAGTATCTTCTCACTAGATCTAATCCAACACCACCACTTGAACAACATCAAAACCCTCATTCAACATGGTCAAGTCCAAGCTCTCCACCTCCAATTCCTCCATCAACACTCTCTCCAACATCCATACACCCAAACTTACAACCCCATTAATCCAACATTTTTAACCCCTCTTTACCATCATCCATCCAAAATAATTCAAGTTTTTCATGTCTCAAGCAAGTCAAATGGATCTCTTAGGCAATTTAAAATTTTCTACTTATTGTATGCTATAAGCAAAATATGTGTTGTATCAATAATTATGTTTTTAACATAATTATTTTCAACTAATGAATGCTTTATTTCTTGTATTTAATATATCTTTGTTATGCTTATTCCATGATATGTTTTAAATGTATGCATGCGTATTTAACATGTTTATGCCACTATTTAATCATTCTTGATGTACATGATTCAAATGGAGCTTGCTGCAAAAACACCCTAAAAATGACCCTTTTCTGGAAATTTTTCAAATTTGGTCGCCTGGGAAAACACCAGATGGGCGGCCCCCTTAATTCCCTAGGCGGTCCCCTTAATTTTAAGGGGGCCGGCCTACAATTAAGGGGACCGGCCATCTGGGCAGTAAAATTTACTGTTTTCTTTTGCATCTTGCGACCCCTTTTATCTAGCCCCAGCTACCATTTCTCTTTATGGACGAACTGGTATTGGAATCTTACAACAAAACCTCAAAAATTAACCTAAACCAACCACATTTTCATATTATAAATTCCCTCCATATACTCACCTCTCATTTCATCATCCTTCATCATCCAAAACCACCATGTTATCACCAAAATCCTCCATCTCTAAGACTCCAAGGAAGCAAAGACTTGTCATCATACCACCAAAACAACTCTTTATTGACTTAACCCAAGATGACACCAAAACTCCATCACCACCACCTCAAAGTTCATCCCCAAGTGCACCAAATGCACCATCAAAAACACCCTCTACCCATGGAGCATCATCTTCCTCCATACCATCCACTTTATCCATCAATGACTACATCAACACTCACCTAACATCATCACCAAGAGTATCATCACCACCATCCACTCAAGAACCTCCATCCACCCAACTTGCCATTTCCTTATCACCCATCACACCTATTGATGCTCACTTCTCACCCTCACCAATCCCACAACCATTCTTTCCCATACCTTGGGCATTGCTTGAAGCCCATGGTGACAATTGTCTTTGTTGCATCCATAACCGGACCATAATCTTCGGTCTTAGAGATGAGATACACTACATGTTTTCATCACTTGAACACATGATTACCAACCCACCACCTCCACCACCTTCACCCACTACACCACCACCACCTCCATTTTCACCCAATTAAGCATATGCAATGCTTAATTAAAAATAATTTTCTAAACCATTTTGTGTGCAAGCCCCATGGAAGATCATGTACTCCTAGAGTGATTATGTAGATTGCATTACTTACTAGCTTATGTAGGATTGAATGTAATCTTATATGTTTGTGTATTTATACACAACATTTCTTTTATGAATGAATGTCTTTATTTTATATACATGCTTATTTTTGCAATATATATGCTTGTGCTTCTAATATTTTTCTTGCAAGAATCCCATATATCACTTCATTTATGCACACGAACGAGGGGGAGTACACACCAAGGGGGAGTTATCATCCCGACAAATTTTATTTCTAAAACTTGTCGGCTTAACCTTTTTGATAATACAAAAAGGGGGAGAAATAGATATAAACTCACTAAATACTTAATTAAAAATTAACTTTTCAAATTAATGAGTTTAGATTTTGTAATCATCAAAAAGGGGGAGATTGTTGATATAAATAATGCCTAAACACGTTATTAATATTTTTCGATATCTCTACGTTTTGATAATCACAAAATGTAAAATCATTAATCGGAAAATTATGACGTAAACAAGTATTTAGTTGTAAATATCTATTTCTACAACTCAAATCACTTAAGGTATGAATGAACTAATACTTAATGCATTATATGATCAAAGGAACATTTTCTTAAACACTAGATTTTTTATAAAATGTCAAAAACATTTTATATCTTTTAGAAAAACATTTTTGGTAATAAATAAAAAGGTTTAATTCATTATAAATTTATGAATTCAAATTTTCAACCAAAATCAGTAAAAATGTTCCAGAAAAACCTTCCCCACAAAAAGACAAAACTGGGCAACGGCTAGGGAGGGGCGGCCCCCTTAAAATTAAGGGGACCGCCCCCCTATTTAAGGGGGCCGGCCACGCTCCAGTAGGTTCCAGCTGTCCAGTTTTTCTGCCTATAAATACCAGCCTTCCCCTGGATTTTTACTCACCTTTTGCACCCCAAACTTTCTGTTTTAAATCTTGTAAATCCTTTCTAAAAACCCTTTGATCATATTCTCTTAAGCATTGGTTTCTAAGTGATCCAAGCTTCCACCATCAAAGTGCAAAAGAAGAATACTCCTTCAACTAGAGAAGAAGTATTATAGCTTAACTCATATCATCATTGTAGTTGTGTAAAGTGTTGTATAGTTGTGATAAGTAGATCTAAGTGTAAGTAACTAGTTGTGTTGTAAAGAAGTAGTGTAGAAGTAGTCGTGAAGAAGAAGTCGTGAAGAAGTCGTGAAGTCGTCGTGAAGCAGTCGTAATTAAGTTGTGTATAAGTCGTGAGATTGGTTAAAAAGGCCGAAAGGAACTAACTAGGAGATTGAATTCTTAGAAATGATTTTCAAAAGATAAACCATTGATTGTGAATCATTTATATAAAGTTGTGCATCACTACAAGTTACACCCAACTTGGTAGACTACTCTATACAATTAGTTAAGGAATTACACACAAGTATATGTTTTTGCTTGATTGGATTTTACTTGCTTTTGAATTTTGACCAAATTGGATTGACACCCCTTTTGTTAAAACTTGTTTACTTAGTCTAATACCAAATCCCTTGGGACGATCTCGACTTACCCACCTTTACTATCACGGACGAGTATACTTGCTCGTATGTGTTAATTAGAGAATTGGATAAATCGTGTTTATAAATTTTTAAAACTTGTTGATGAAGCGAAAAGTGTACCGCTTTTAGGGGGTCATTTAAGCCCTAAATCGTATTTATTTTATCAAATATTGCCCTAAATCGTTCCTTTTGTTATTTTAGGTACTTTGGAGAAGAAATATGGAAAAGGAAGCATTTTGGACGTTTTTGGAGCATAAAACTGAAAAAAACGACAAAGTCTCAAAAATCTGCTGGAAAAGTACCTGTGACGGCGTCAAGCCCCAGTGTGACGCCGTCAACCCTTGACGCGCCAGAGAGGATTTTGGAGGATTAAAAGGAGACGGCGTCAAGAAGGCCATCAAGAAACCCTAACCGCGGCGAGGTGACGGCGTCAGCTCTATAACGTGATGCCGTCAGATCTGTTTTCCTATATATATTTTCATAATTTTTAGTCATTAGTGTGCAACTTTTTGAGGAGAAACCCTAAGACAATTTTTCTGCCATTTTTAAGGGTTTCATACCCTTGGATCTCCCATGTTCAATTGAAGATAAGTAATCAATTAATCATTCAATATGTCTATGTGTTGTTTGATTATATCTTGTTCTTGTCTTTTATTTAACATGCTAGGCTAGATTTATCTTGTGTTTGCTTAGATCTAATGAAACCTAACTATTGATTATTGGTTGTTGGTGTGTTATTAATTGTATTGGATGATTGTTTATCGATGTTAGGCTTAAGAAAACTGGCTAACCTCCTATACGGTAACTTGCTTGAACGTCTTAAGAAACATGAACCAATGCGTACTAAGGTTATTATGGTTGTATTTAATGCATGAGCGAATTCTAGTGATCCCATGTTAGGAGCTTCTTAGCCGGCTCGACATAGGAGTGAAGTAGGAGCTTGTAGAGTTGGGGAAGTACGTACGCCACCCCACGATTGGTATTAAGGAATACACCCGTCATCCACGCAATTAATACACACTAATCAACCAGTAAAAAAATAGTTAGGGAGTAAGGAAATCTAAGTAAACACATTTCTCTCCATATAAGTTCCACAACCTTTTTATTTTCAGTTATTTTATTTTATTTGCAATTGTAGTTATTTGGGTTAGTTGACTAGCAACTAATTCCGCCCACTCCTTCAAACCCGAGATTTTACTTGCTTTCAAAAAAAATATAAAAATACAAAAAGAATCTTCCCTCACCCTTAGACCTATTAGAGTAGTTTTTCAATCCTAATGACACTATTCCCCTAGAGAACGATCAATCCCCCGGTACTTGCCACTACACTATACTACATCGGTCAGGTACACTGCCTGGTGGGGATTGCAAGCCTCTTGAGATCCCTCGAGAGGTAAAACCTGTTGTAAGGTCGCAAAACCACGCATCAAGTTTTTGGCGCCGCTGCCGGGGAATAGTTATTGTTTAGGTTGAATTTTTATTTTATTAGGTCTACTCACTAGATTCCTTTCTAGTGAGATTTTTATTTTATTTTTCTAGGTTTTTCTTTAGTCTATCTTTTTTCTTCGTTTCTTTGTTCGTAACCATTACCATCCGACATCATGGAAGGTGGTAATATCCTCGATCCAAACAACCCACCTCCTAGAGCCCGTACCTTAGGAGACTACTCCCGTCCTAGCCACCATGGCTATCGAAACACCATTGAGCTCACTCAAGGAGCCAATGTCACTCCCTTGCGATCCGACACCATCCGGTTGGTGCAAAGCGGATGCGCATTCCATGGACTTCGTTCCGAAGATCCTAATCAACATCTCAAGGACTTTCTCAAAATCGTTGATTCCATAGACCTTGATGTTGCCACTCGAGAGACGACCCGACTGCGTCTCTTTCAATTCTCTCTGCGGGACCAAGCTAGTCAATGGCTAGAGCGTCTACCCGCAGGATCCATCACCTCTTGGGATGATCTCACCACTCGTTTCCTTGCTCAGTTCTTCCCACCAAGAAGAACTACCAAGCTAAGGAATGATATCTTGATGTTCCAACAATGTCAAGTCGAAACCCTCTACGAGGCATGGACTCGATTCAAGGACTTACTCCAAAAAGTCCCTCACCATGGCATGGATCCTTGGCTACAAATCCAACGATTTTATGATGTCGTAAACCATCAAACTAGAAAAACCATAGATTACGCTGCCAATGGAAGGCTGAGCAGGCTCAGTGTCGATAAGTTCTGGGAAGTCATTGAGGACTTAGCACAGTACGATGATGAAGAATGGAAGGACTCTACGTTCTCGGAAGAAGGGATTTTAAATTGCATGAGTGCAACCCAAGAACAGTTGTTTGAAAGCATAAAAAGGCAGATTGAGAAACTTATGAAAGCCGAGATACCTCGAGTTGAGAAAGATACCAATGAGTGTGTAAACATGATTGGTAAACATACGTTTCCTCACCTCTCGCGACAAGATGAGTTCGAGGGGATAATGCTGACTTTCGTGAAAAACCAAGAGAGGCAAATCCAACAATTAGAGACTCACTTGAAAAACACCCATAATATTTTCATGGAACTGGCAGAAAAGTTTATCTCGAGAATAAAGGAGAAAATTAGGGAAGAAGCTTCACACAAAAAGATCGAGAAGATCTTTGAACTCCCGGTCCCTAATGAACCATACAACGAATGGGATGATGAAACCCCTCTCCCCGAGCCTTCACCTTTAAAACTCTCTTATCCCTTTGGATCCCCTCGCAAGAAAAAGAATTCTCAAGATCATAGCATTTTCGTGGGAAGCATGGTTGTCACGCTCCCTAACTTTCATGAAGCTAGGAAACGATCTTTTGGCTTTAAGCCAGGTGTGAGAAGAGCTCAGTTAAAGCACACCCTCATGTCGAAAATCCCTTGGGAAAGTTCCCCTCGCTCACTCAATACCTACCCTGATGGAGATTGGAACTTTAATGGGACATTAACCGACCCTATCCAAAAGAATACCACATTCCGTTACAGTAACAAAACATTTGACCCAGGAGGAACTTATTAAACGAGACTAACTATCGTGTTGATCCTTATAAGCTACTCTCAATAGTACAGGGGCTCAATTGTAAAACTGGCACAAAGTTGTAAAACACCCGGGTCTGACGGCGTCAGACTTTGAACGTGACGCCGTCACCCCGTCGACACAGCAATAAAAACCTCATTTCCATCACTTTCATCACATACCCCACAAACCATACCCACTCCAACCCCACCTATGAATCTCCAAGGTCCAATTCACCAACTTTCGTCACCAATCTCCACGTGGTAAGTAATTTTTATTCATTCTTTTCGCTTCAATTACTCATAAGATTCTTCAATTTCGAAAACCCCCCAACTCATAAAACCCTAGGATTGATTCATGCCTAGAACTCATAATGCCCTTTAAATTAGTGTTATTTAGCATTGATTAAAGCATTAAATGATTGGCAATCAAATGGGTCTATTCACTAATTGGGTGGCAACGAATTTGAACCACAACCTATGGACCAATCATCCATTTTTGCTGTAAAAAAGGGCGTTTGGTTTATGAACCTGAAGTTTGAATATTGATTTTTCCCTCGTAATCTTGAATTCGAATGAGGTCGAACCTGACGGCGTCACCTCTAAAGGATGACGGCGTCAGATGTGTCTGATGTTCAACCAACTCTTTGGTTCACATTTTGATCTTCTTCGTTCCTTCTTGTTTTCTTTTCAGGAAATGCATAAGCGTCAACGACCTAGCAGAGGGAGTTCCTCTAGGTCCCAACAAGAAAATTATGGCGATACGGTTCTTAGTTGGGGGATCTTCGATAACGATGCTGCCACATCCAAATATGCCCAATTGCTACTACACAAAGTTGAAAGTGGGGCTGTGGTAGATTGGGACTTTTTGAGAAACGAAGGTCTTGAGCCAACCTTTCTCCAAAGCTTTCAAACTAATGAATTCACCGGCCCTCAGTGGGAAAACCTTTTTAGGATTCAAGAACCAGTGTATGACGAATTGGTACGTGAATTCTTTGCTACTCTTCACTTTGACATGGCCGAAGCAAGGACCAATGTGGCCAGAACCACAATCTCTTTTAGACTGGGGGGCGAACTTAGGACATGCTCAGTTACAGAGTTTGGTTGGAGACTAGGGTTGTACAGTCAGCATGAAACCACTCAAGCAGGATTTTTGACTAGGTTGCTGCAGGGTGAGACAATGAGGAATGATTTTAGATGTTCTATGTTCTGGCCGACTATTGGAAATGGTGTGTACACCTCGACTACTGTAGCATCCCAAATCAGGGAACCTAGGGTTAGGTTGACCCACAGATGTCTCACCTACAGCCTATCAGGACACCACAGCTCTCATCACCGCGTCACTGCCGCAGACCTCTTCTATTTATACACCATCTACTCAGATGAGGTTTACTGCAACATCCCATTTTAGGTAGCTAGCTTTCTGAATAGTGGAGTTGGGGAAAAAGAAGGGGATAGAATTTATGGTGGGATTTTTGTCACTCGGCTGGCCCAATCCTATGGGGTCCTCAGGCCCGAGATCATGAGGTACTTGAGCGGTGGTAATGCATGCAGGAAAGTAAAGGTTAGATCCTTGAGGCAGATGGAGGTTGTTATGGAGATGGATGATGGGACCTTTGTTTGGTTTGATCATGATGAAGCTGTGAATGTTGGCGGTGGGGATGATGAGGAAGAAGAGCAGCATGGAGGTTATGAGGCCGGCACGGCAGATTACTACCGGCACATGGACAGGGGGGATTGGCAGGCCTATCAGGGGGCCTGGATGGGTCAGGTTGACACCTGGAGAGCCCGGGTTGATGAGAGGTTCGACTGGATGTATGATCACACTATTCGACAGATGCAACATTTATCTACGCATGATTAGTTGGACCCACACATGCAGATTGACCCTTTCCCTGGACGTGAGCAGGACTACCCACCGTATGGGTACTATGGGCACCTCCCTCCAAACTACGACTACCGCCACGGTCCCCCACCCCAATAATCATTTGATTTGATGTTACGATATTTAAACAATTCAATTTATGGTTGTATGTTTCGAAACAATTTGGTCTGTGGTAGTTTTGGATTAGGCCTCTGTTGGCCTTTGTACACTTGTGACACTTGGTTTTCTTCTGTGCATGTAGGATTTATCTTGTCATGATTTTTACTTTATAAGCTTTATTTTCTTTGTGTGTTTATTTATTTGTTTGTTTGATTTTATTTGCTTCCGTATGTATGTTTAATTTTTATTATTATTGATTCATGTTCAAAACAAAATTGTGAAAATGCTTTATCTTGTTTTTAACTTCGTCTTAACTACATATAAAGGTATTTTGCAAAAGTTAAGTGTAAGGGAAATCCAAATCGGTTTATTAGAACAAATGAACATGAATCGTAACAATATTAAATTAACATACATATTAGTATTTGTTTGAGTCAAATGCTTGTATCGAGTCATAATGATATTTTGCAGGAATTCCAGGAAGTAAGGATTGAGTTTTTCCAGAAATTTTCCGGAAACTTAACATGAGAATTCTGTCAGATCATTTCTGACGGCGTCAGGCCTTACAACCTGACGGCGTCAGGTTTTAATTTTCTGAAAATTTTTGAAAGTTTTGTTTTTCTTCCGGAATCATAAAATGCTTTATTAAATCTCTAACTTATAAACTCCAGGAATCTGCAAAATAATCATTCCACAAGCATTATATCCTTATACAGATTTATCCCGCCGATGTTATGCAGGTTTTCGTGTTTGTTTTCTCAGGTTTAACAGGTTATTTTGGACAAGGAGATGTATGTGGAATCTAGCTTTTGGCGCTGCTTTAATCTTGAAGCTTCAAGATTACCTTGGAAGAAGATCTAACCATGTTACCCCTTTATCCACCGAGCGAATCAGGGGAGTATTTGATTTCATTCTTTTACCTTATTTACTTTTACATCTTGTTATTTGAACATTGGGGACAATGTTCATCTTAAGTGTAAGGGGGGTAAAGTACGATACCTTAGAGAATGCTATTACGCTTGATTTTTCGTTTGTTTAATGGTAGATGTGTAATAAAACTAAGAGAAATACCTATTAAGGCAATTTTAGTACCAAATTTAAAATTTTTTACAACATATAGGAGTGAAACTTTGGTCTTAATGAGCGTCTCACGGATAGGAGTTATATGACTAGCACAAAACCGTACCACTAAAAAAAAATTTTCCACCCCCAAATATGTGAGGTTCGCCCCTAGAATTGGTAGGAAAAGCATTTATGCTATGATGTGTGTACCGGTAGCACTTAGATTCTAGAACTTGCGTTAGGACCATTCCGAGGCCACAAGTGAGACTACATTCGTGTAGTTAGATTTACTACATGATAAGAGGCATTAGGATTAACCCATTGTTTTACACCTATGTTTTTGTTATAATTACGTTGGCTACATTGGTCAAGTAATTCTCCCACACCCTTTGCGTTGTACTCATTTTTAGTACACGATACCCCTAGTACACCCCTTAGAGCCTATCTTTTCGTTTCTAACTTTAAGCATTTTACTTAAAGGAAGAATTTGTTTACACCCCACTTAAATGTACACCCAAATCGCCTTAGCCTACCTTGTATGCACTCATTTTTAGTGCATTATTGTGACAACATTTGTTTAAACCCCAAGTTAATTATCTAATTGATTACATGGTTGCTAAGTCGAGTCATATCCTTGTACATATTGTTTTGGGACGATTGGGACTCATGGGTAAAGTACTAGTGTAATGGAGTAATGGGGAAGAACAACATTATTACCACCATATGTGCTAAATATTTTAAAAGTACTCCAAGTGTTTCGATTATCTTAATTCGAGTCATTAGAATAATAGTTAATTGTAAAGTTATGTAAAAGTTCAAGTGTAAGGGGGATACAACCCCCCTACGATGTATTATTTTGGATGGTAGGGCAAGAGTGTATGCAAAAAAAAAAAAAAAAAAAAAAAAGTAGAAAAAACATACGGACTACCATCCCGTTTCATTTTATGTTTATTTTATCTTTTTGTTATTTCTTTCATTAGCTTAAGTCGAGTCTAGTCTTGGCTTAGCAACGCCATATTGTACATGTAATTAATCAAGATCTTTAACTCGCCACCAGTAAAATATCATTTATCCAACAAAACCGTGTTTATCATATCCCTACACCTAACGTTATAACCCGTTTAAAAGCCCTCTTTGATAGTTTATCTTAGGTGCTTACGCCTAGTGGAGAAGGTTTTTGATCCTTTCCCAAGCCTATGGTAATCTATTTGCTATGACAGGTAGTGAGAGATATTATTCATTTTCATTTATGAGATATACTTTTATGACACCTGAGAGGTGTGAGTATCTAAACACTACTTGTGAGGTGCTAGTTTGTAATCTCCGTGCTTATTATGATTAAAGTGGAACGACTATTTGTTGTAATTACTTTTATGTTAGCGTTAAATGACCCCTAACTTGTATTTTGATTAGAATAAAAGCGCATTTGCTTGAGGACAAGCAAATCTCAAGTGTAAGGGTATTTGATGAAGCGAAAAGTGTACCGCTTTTAGGGGGTCATTTAAGCCCTAAATTGTATTTATTTGATCAAATATTGCCCTAAATCGTTCCTTTTGTCATTTTAGGTACTTTGGAGAAGAAATCTGGAAAAGGAAGCATTTTGGACATTTTTGGAGCATAAAACTGAAGAAAACGACAAAGTCTCAAAAATCTGCTGGAAAAGTACCTGTGACGGCGTCAAGCCCCAGTGTGACGTCGTCAACCCTTGACGCGCC
This sequence comes from Artemisia tridentata subsp. tridentata, assembly GCA_021014915.2. Classification (NCBI taxonomy): domain Eukaryota; kingdom Viridiplantae; phylum Streptophyta; class Magnoliopsida; order Asterales; family Asteraceae; genus Artemisia; species Artemisia tridentata. Next base: position 110,589,114 of record CP139507.1, read on the forward strand.
AGAGAGGATTTTGGAGGATTAAAAGGGGACGGCGTCAAGAAGGCCATCAAGAAACCCTAACCGCGGCGAGGTGACGGCGTCAGCTCTATAACGTAACGCCGTCAGATCTGTTTTCCTATATATATTTTCATAATTTTTAGTCATTAGTGTGCAACTTTGTGAGGAGAAACCCTAAGACGATTTTTCTGCCATTTTTAAGGGTTTCATACCCTTGGATCTCCCATGTTCAATTGAAGATAAGTAATCAATTAATCATTCAATATGTCTATGTGTTGTTTGATTATATCTTGTCCTTGTCTTTTATTTAACATGCTAGGCTAGATTTATCTTGTGTTTGCTTAGATCTAATGAAACCTAACTATTGATTATTGGTTGTTGGTGTGTTATTAATTGTATTGGATGATTGTTTATCGATGTTAGGCTTAAGAAAACTGGCTAACCTCCTATACGGTAACTTGCTTGAACGTCTTAAGAAACATGAACCAATGCGTACTAAGGTTATTATGGTTGTATTTAATGCATGAGCGAATTCTAGTGATCCCATGTTAGGAGCTTCTTAGCCGGCTCGACATAGGAGTGAAGTAGGAGCTTGTAGAGTTGGGGAAGTACGTACGCCACCCCACGATTGGTATTAAGGAATACACCCGTCATCCACGCAATTAATACACACTAATCAACCGGTAAAAAATAGTTAGGGAGTAAGGAAATCTAAGTAAACACATTTCTCTCCATATAAGTTCCACAACCTTTTTATTTTCAGTTATTTTATTTTATTTGCAATTGTAGTTATTTGGGTTAGTTGACTAGCAACTAATTCCGCCCACTCCTTCAAACCCGAGATTTTACTTGCTTTCAAAAAAAATATAAAAATACAAAAAGAATCTTCCCTCACCCTTAGACCTATTAGAGTAGTTTTTCAATCCTAACGACACTATTCCCCTAGAGAATGATCAATCCCCCGGTACTTGCCACTACACTATACTACATCGGTCAGGTACACTGCCTGGTGGGGATTGCAAGCCTCTTGAGATCCCTTGAGAGGTAAAACCTGTTGTAAGGTCGCAAAACCACGCATAAATTTTTAACACTTGTATACACACGTGACACATCAGTGGTGTATATTTAATTATGACTAACGCAATCGATACGTCGATGCATGTGGCTCACTTACCATTGTAAGTGATAGTCTTAATTAAATATATGCATAATTAAACATAGATTGATTATTAATAGGTAATCGAATTAGTTTGCATGTGGCTAATTGTTTACATAATTAATAGTTAAGTTATGTGTGTTATTTAGTTGTTTATTTTTTATTATTACTTGTTTTTGTTTAATTGTATGACATGTTTTAAGCAAAAAGGGTATTTTTTTTGTATAAAAAAAGTAAATGGACTAAATAATGGTGAAACTTGATGTAATAAATTATGAATCTTGCAAATTCTTATGTGCCGATAGTGGTTCGCTTCGCACGGTAATTTGCTCACAGGCGAGACTAGCAAGGTTATAATTTATAACATGGTTTTTAAGACTAAAATCATAAACTTTTAATTGATTGTTGAGTTTTGTACCTATAGTGTGAACGGCTCACCCAATTGTGACAAACTATAAGAGGGGTTTAAGTAGAAACGGGTTTTTAATAAGATTCGCTCTGACCTTTTTTTCTACGTTCCTTTGTGCGTCAAATTGGAGCTACCAAGTACGACTATTTATATACAAAATCACCTTAAGGGTGAATTGACCTCAATTCCACGTGCCATTTTGTGGTAATTATCCGAATAACTTGGGTCTTTTGATTCATGCAGTAGTAGGATTTAGTGGGCGATAATTGTAGGTAATTATTTAATTGGTGAACCTAATACCTCAATTAAAACTTTTTTGATTTAAATCTTAGCTTAAAAATTGGTAAAAAGGTTTTGAAAACTTATGATACGAAGATGTATGCATGCTTCTTCGTACATATTTTGATTGACACATCAGAATTAGTACCCTTTAAAATTAAGTCAATGCTATCTAGTTAAAGAACACTTGAACTTGTAATTTAGACATGTGAGAGCTTGGACTAGATTACAATGGAAAGGTGAATTTCAAACTCTCATTACTAGCAGATCAAATGATGTAATGGGACTATGGTAATTTACAGTTTTTTAATTAGACAACTTAAATTGAGTTGTAAGTGAGAGCTTGGACTCAAGGCATAAGATGGGGATAAAACATGCTTATATTGGAAATTGTTTGCCAAAATAAATCCCATAGTGATCTAGAAATTGGAAATTGTTTGCCAATTATTGTTCGGCAGATTACCTTATTATATATTTTCATTACTAGCAGATCAACTGATGTAATGAAACTATGATAATTTGGATCCTAGTTTTCAAGGAAATACTATGGTTATATGAATATTTCCTTGGGTATTTTATTTTCTTGAAAAATTGTATTATCGAAAATACTAATTTTGAACTTTCTTTATCTGTAGAAATGGCTCAAAACAATAACACCACTATGAGTTCTGCGTTCAAATCATTTTTTGAACGGAAAAAATTGACTGGCTCACAGAATTTCAATGATTGGTATCGTTCACTCAGGATTGTCCTGCGAGTAACAGATCAACTTGAATATTTATCTAAGCCTTGTTCTGCTGAACCTACTGCTGCAACTTCAACTGATGAAGAAAAAGCATTGTGGAAAGCTGAGTATAAGACGCATAATGATGTGGCATGTTTAATGTTGGGGGCGATGACACTTGTTCTTCAAAAGGAGTTTGGGAGTTACCTCCATATGGACATGATAAACGAACTTAGAAAAATATTTGAAAAACCACAAATCGTTGAGGTCTATGATTTGATGGAATCTCTACACGGTTGTAAGCAGGCAGAAGGTGAACCTGTAAGTGCTCATGTATTGAAAATGAAAGGTTACATGGATCAACTATGTTACACCCCGTGCCCGTTTAGACCAAAAAATTGAAACTTTACGCGGAAACGACCCAAATTTACGGACATTCTATTACTCTTTTGACCATTTATAAAAATCCATAGACATTTAGATTTTGAAACTATTTTTAAATGAAACTAGACTCGATTACCTTCAAAAAGACGGGTGGTATGACCCGTGACGACGTACGGTTTAAAAGATATGATTTTACGAAAATCGCCAAAACCTGAAAACCATCCCCAACCGCCGGTTGGCCTCCTCAGAAGAACCCAACCGCCGCGGTTGGAGTTCCAACCGGCGGTTGGCCCTTTCAGAGAAGCCCAACCGCTGCGGTTGGAGTTTCAACCGGCGGTTGGCCTTCTCAGAAGAGTCCAGCCGCCGCGGTTGGGACTCCAACCGGTGGCTGGTGACCTGCAGATTTTAAGAAAATTTGTCGTTTGACCCTTTTCCGCGATATGCCGCTTATACCACTTCCATATTACATCAAACTTGACCAAAACCATTAACTTAACATACTAAACTTGCTCAATCATCATTTAACCCATATACATTTCAAAATGGATGAAAAAGGCTATGTGCCAAACACCCCAATAACGTCGATTACAACCATAACTACATACCATAACGACTTCATAACACTTACACATTTTTAACCCAAGACCTAAACATGAACAAAAGACCTTGAATGACGACAAGACCATTAAATAACAAAACGACCACATAGATTGAAGTTTACCAACACAAGAAAGGACACTTCGGGGCTTCCAACTTCAACACATTTGGTCCAAAAGATTATGGTCTTCTAGTCTACCTTCTAACTATGCTACCCTTCCTTTCACGACTACAAGCTAGGCTAGGTCCTTACCTTACCTACAAAACCATCATTAACTACAACCGTAAGCGAAACGCTTAGTAAGTATATAGAGCATAACTATCAATACATTTATGAGATTGGAGATTAACACCAATCTTAACATTACCATGGAGCATAACAACATATCATTACTCACCTTGATCAAGTAAGTAATTATATAACATTTTCATAACTAGCATTAGATCCAAGCTATCTATCATTAACAAGCTCCATAACAAAACACATTAACACATCATAACATTAGCATAAATAACATTAAACAAGTTATACCTATATACTTACCTTATTCCCTAATAGCTCCCTACTTGGACTTGATATAGCTCTACAATTTCTTCCTATCACAAGATTAATTTCAATTAGTGACTAACAAACTAGGGAGACCATCAATTCACTACCTTTATCCTCTATACTCAAAACCCATATCATGAACCCTAATTTCTCAATTTGGGGAAAAAATACTTACTTGATGAGGAGATTACAATTAAGGTGCCTCTAATGCTTCTTGACCACCTCTTGATAGCTAAAATGAGTTAAGGTGAAGATTTCTAGTTCCCTCCCTTTTCTTCTCTATATGTCGACCCACATGGAACTCACTCAAGATTTCCAGACATTTCTAAAGATAATATATTTAACCATGTGTGGTTATTAGTTTAGGCATTTGGAAAATATAGTCCTCACAAGTCTCATTGCACTTATTTTAACCCACAACACTTATTACTAATTAAATATATGCACTAAATTTTATGTATATAGATATCTCTTAGACTATATGCATAATACATTACCTTTCTGGGGTTCGGGTGTAATAATTCTTCCCCCCTTGAATAGGATTTCGCCCTCGAAATCTACTCTTGGAAAAGATGAGGATACTTGTTCCTCATTTTCTCTTCCGTCTCCCACCTAATACTTGTACCTTTTCGATGCCTCCATTGGACTTTTACTAACGGGATTTCCTTGTTCTTTAATTGCCTCACTTTTCTTCCTAATATGGCTTCCGGTTCATCCTCTTGAGAAAGCAACTCCGGATCAATTTCGATATCGTTTAAATTGACCACGCTTGTTTCGTCTGCCAAATACTTCCTCAAATATGACACATGAAAGGTATTATGAATACCCCTCATTTCTTCGGGTAATTCCAACACATATGCTACCTCGCCTACTCGCTTCAAGATTTTAAATGGTCCTATAAACCGTGGACTTAGTTTCCCTTTGTTTTTGAATCTAAAAACGCCCTTCCACGGAGAAACTTTTAACATGACGAAATCACCTACCTCAAATTCAATTGGTCTTCTTCGATTATCGGCATAGCTTTTCCACCTATCTTGTGCCGCTTTAAGTCTTGCCCGAATCATTTCAATCTTCTCCGTTGTCACCAATACTATATCCGTGCTCGCCAATTCCCTTCTTCCAATTCCTCCCAACACGCGGGTGTCCTACACCTCCTACCATAGAGCACTTCATAGGGTGGTATATCTATACTTGTATGATAGCTATTGTTGTACGCGAATTCAACTAGAGGTAAATGGTCGTCCCAATTACCTCCAAAGTCAATCATACAAGCTCGTAACATATCTTCTAAAGTTTGAATTGTTCTCTCGCTTTGCCCATCGGTTTGAGGATGAAAAGTCGTGCTCATATGTTGTTTTGCACCTAGTTCTTCTTGGAAATTTTGCCAAAAGTTTGAAGTGAAACGCCCGTCTCTATCAGAGACAATAGAAATGGGCACTCCATGACGAGCGACTATCTCGTTGACATAAATCTTAGCTAACTGGTGAACGACCATATTTTCTCTGATCGGAATGAAATGTGCACTCTTTGTTAGGCGATCTACTATGACCCAAATTGTGTCGTTCTTCTTTTTCGTTCTTGGCAATTTCGTAATGAAATCCATCGTGATCTTTTCCCATTTCCAAACCAGAATGTCTAAAGGTTGAACTTTTCCATACGGCTTTTGGTGCTCGGCCTTAACCTTTAAACAAGTTAGACATTTCTCAACGTACTTAACACAATCCCTTTTCATACCCGGCCACCAATAGTTCTTCTTCAAATCACGGTACATCTTTGTAGCTCCCGGATGAATAGAATACTTCGACTTGTGTGCTTCTTCTAGGATCAATTCTTTGATGTTACTCCGAAAAGGAAATAAAACCCTTCCATACCGAGTCTTAATCCCTCGACTATCTTCTTCAAGATGCGGAATGTGAGAGGTAATACGTTCACTTTCTCTATTTTCCTCTTTCAATGCTTCCTCCTGAGCTAACTTGATTTTATCAAAAAGGTCGGACGTAACAATCATCCGTAACGAATGAATTTTAGTAACTTCGTTTTGATCTTTGCGACTCAAAGCATCCGCCACAACGTTCGCCTTACCAGGGTGGTAGTGAATTTCACAATCATAGTCCTTCAACAAGTCTAACCATCTTCGTTGCCTCATGTTCGAATCTTTCTTTTTAAGGAAATATTGAAGGCTTCTATGATCGGTGTAAATTACAAACTTGACACCATACAAATAATGCCTCCAAAGTTTCAGGGCAAAAACCACAGCCGCAAACTCAAGATCATGAGTTGCATAATTTTCTTCATGCTTCTTTAGTTGTCTCGAGGCGTAAGCAATCATCCTTCCCCTTTGCATAAGAACACATCCGAGACCGGAATAAGACGCGTCGCTATAAACCACCATATCTTCAGTTCCTTCCGGCAACACAAGAATCGGAGCTTCACATAACTTTTTCCGTAGAGTACAAAAAGATTCATCCTGTTCTTTGCCCCATTCAAATGTAGCATTCTTCTTAGTGAGTTTTGTTAGCGATGAAGCGATTTTGGAGAAGTCTTGTATAAACCTACGGTAATATCCCGCAAGGCCAAGAAAACTTCGAATCTCACCAACATTCTTTGGTGCATGCCACTTTATTACAGCTTCCACCTTTGAAGGATCAACTTTTATACCGTCGGAATTAATAACGTGACCGAAGAATTGAACTTCTTGTAACCAAAATTCACATTTTGAGAATTTGGCGTACAACCTTTCTTTCCTCAACGTCTCAAGAATCTCCCGAAGATGCATTTCATGCTCTTCCCTACTCTTTGATTATATAAGAATATCGTCAATGAACACTATAACGGATTTATCCAACATCGGTCTACATACACGGTTCATGAGATCCATGAAAACCGCAGGCGCGTTCGTGAGACCAAAGGGCATAACCGTAAACTCATAGTGCCCATATCGGGTCCTAAAGGCTGTCTTCGGAATGTCTTCTTCTCGAACCTTCAGTTGATGATAACCCGAACGGATATCAATCTTCGAGAACCACCTCACACCTTGAAGTTGATCAAAGAGGTCATCGATTCTTGGTAACGGATACACGTTTTTCACCGTGACTTTGTTCAATTCACGGTAGTCAATGCTGTTGGATCGGTCCTAGATAGATCTTTTGAGCCGGTTTAAGATCAATAGAATGTTTATGTAATCACAAACAAACTAAGAGAAACTCTGACTATTAAACTAGTGTTTATGCGGAATATAAACAATAGAATTGAAAGAAGAATAACTAATAACTCTTGATCCTCTATGGATCTATATTAACTATTAAAATTGTTTTCAAAGTCGTACATTGTTCATAACCGTGAGTTTCTTTTATACACAAGAAACCCTAATTCGGCCCATTACAAGAAAACGTGTAAAAGAGATATGCAATATCTATTCCTAATATATCTCATGCATATCCTAACCTCTTAACAAACTTCTAAATATACGGGTTGACTATTTCTATTACCCGCATAAACAAAACTACCAGCAGGAACTATATCCTACTAACAGCAGGAACCATACCAGCAGGAACTACATACCTGCCAGCAGGAACCGCACTAACTACCAGCAGCAATGAAACTAAATAATTCCTAACAATCCTCCCCTAAACTTGAATTTGACTCGGTTAACTTCAAGTTTCTAGATAGATCTTTGACGTCCAAAGCATGAGGATTGAACTTTAATCTTTAGCAGCAACATTAGGGAACCAGCAACAACATAGTTAGAACCAGCAACAACAAGTAACCATCTTTAGGAACAAGGATCCAGCAGCAACTCCTAAGTATCAGCAGCAACAGGAACCAGCAGCAACATGAGTAGATTTGATGAGCCTTTACCAAGTAGCTACTCACTCTTGGGCTAGCTAGCCCTTTGGTGGAATCATGACATCACCCTGGTGAACTAGTAACCAGTCCAACACTTAGAACATGAATCAATGGTGTGTTGGAATACCCTAATGATTTGTGGCAAACCATCACAGCCATAAACGGATTTGAGAGTTCTTTACCTGGAGCCGTTTGCTCAGGACTAGCCAATGTTTTGGTGTATAAGACCATGGTACAATGAGAACCATATGATTTTAAGCAAACCATCAGCTATCAACGGATTTGTATTGTCTTTACTAAAAGCCGTACCCTTTTGGACCAGCCAATTCTTTGGGTATTACCCTAAAGGGTAACATCCATGGTGAATTGATAACCATTTCAACTCTCAGTAATGAAACATCCATGGGTGAGTTGAATACCCTATAGTTTTGAGCAAACTATTACAGCGGTCAACGGATTTGAGGATCACACCAGAGTCGTACCCTCATGGTGAGTCAACTCTTTCTTGTCTGTTAGACATGGTGAGTTTAGTACCATTTGTTGTGTGGTAAAGAAACCAACACTGTACCTGTAAACAGTTACTCAAACATACAAGTTAGTTTTTTTATATATATATATATATATATATATATATATATATATATATATAAATATATATATATATATATATATATATATATATATATATATATATATAACTAAACCCTATATAAAGAAAGAAATGAAAAGAAATAACAAGATATAACAGATTGTAAGATATACCATCAATCATCAGGAACCTGAGCAGCAGCAAGTTGATTTTTGATGAACCTAACCAATTGCTCAGCAGTAGTCAAGTCATTTCCTACCACAGTCTTTCCAAGCTCCAACTTATGCCTGAGCATTCTTTCCATGAGCTGGACAGATAAGGGATATGGCACATCCACAAACATGTATAACACCTCTCCAGTCATGGTCTCCAACAGATGAACATTGGAAGGTGTATACAATCTCCAACTTCGCACTTGCCAAGACTGTTGATTAGCCCATACTGAATAACCATCTCCACCTTCAGCAGAATCCATCAACACCTTCAAATCACCCCAAAGATGAAGACCAACCCCAGTAGCCTTATGAGAGGCATAATGTTGAACCACCATACCATAAAGTTGAATCAAGTCTTGCCTATCCACCAAATGCAAAATTTCCCGAAGAAAAGTAAAATACTTGGTGACATAATCAACTCGGTACAAGGCATTGATTTCCCCTAGAGACATAGAAAGAACCTCCCAACCAGCAATAGCAGCCCAAGGATGAGGATCATCTTCAGGTTCACTCTCCGAATCAAACTGAATTAACTCCTGATCTTCCAATTCCGTAAGAGGCCTAGAAGCACGCTTTTTAGCAACACTCTTCTTCCTGTTGCCTAGAGTAGAAGAAGGTGAAGAAGCACCAATGATGTTGGCAGCAGCATTGGATGGATCAGCAGGAACAGAAGATGGTACACCAGCAGAATCCACTGGTGTGTCAGCAGGAACAGTAAATTCCTTGAGTGTGTCCTCAGAAGGAACTGATGAATCCTTAGATGTTGTGTCCAGGGGTGTTGTGACAGGGGGTGTTGTGGGCTCCTCAACTAGAACAGATGCTTCCTGAGAGGTGTCCTCATGAGAAACAGACTTAAGCCTCTTAGAAGAAGGTTCTTCTAAAGCAAGTTGAGATCTGGGCAAAGACTTGTTAATGGAGGTCATAATCTTGTCATAGTAACCCTTTAACTCCTCATCAGAGAACCTCTTAACCTGTGCCATACTCCATCCAGTAGTAGAGAGAACAGTACTCTGATTCTTGACAACATGGCACATATATTCTCTTTGTTGAGCTTGTGTCATAGGTCTTTCCCGTTTCTCCTTGGCTATCCTCTCTGCAGCAGCCTGCCTTCTCTGTTTCATCATAGCAACCATTCTTGGAGCAAAATCATCACCAGTCATATCATCCCCTAAGAGGTCCTTGGCAAGGGTAGGATTGGCAGCTATGTGAGACTGAATATGCATCCAATCAGTGTCAGAAAATCGTAGAGAAGTAGCATCCAACTCTTGTTGTCTTTGAGGAGGTAAAGTTGTTGCAAATGGTGAATTTTGCCTAGCAAAGTCTGCAACAAACTCTGCGTGTACCTTCTTTGCCAATTCTGCTCCTCTTCTTTCATCTTCAATATTTTGAAGTAGTCTTGCTTGGTCAGCCCTTTCCTGCTCAGAGACAAGAGTGGAAAGATCCTCTTCCACCATTGGTTCTTTCCCTTTGTTGACAAGAACAGAGGAAACATCAGGAGTAACAGCAGGATCTGAAACATTAGGACCAGATGAAACACCAACTGCAACATGAATGGGACCAGGAGAACCACCAGAAGGAATGTCACCACCAGTAGAAATAACAGCATGATCAGGGGTAACAGCAGGAAAAGCTCCACTAGCAGCTGCAACACCAGAACCACCAGTAGCAACATGTGATTGGTACATTTCAAAGGCTGACAGTCCTGAAGACTGCTTGTTCCTTCTTCTCCTGAAAGCTTGGGACTGATCAGTTGGAAGAGGCTCAGAAATAGTATCTTCCTGGGTGTTGTCACTAGCCATGGAGGCAGTAGCCAATACATGGAGTGCATCCAAATCCACATCAGCCTGATCATCCTCTGAATCAGAGAGCACAACATTTCTTTTCTTTGTCTTAATTGAGCTTCCAAATGATTGACTCTGAGAATTAGCTGAAGTATAGCGCCACCAAGAGTCTCTTTTGTGTCTTTGAGCTCTGTTTCCAATGTATCTACCTGTTTCATATACCTGTGAAGTAAACTTGACATGGAAGTGTGAGCATCGGGATCCTCAGCTCCACTAGCAGGATTATCTGTGGTGTTGGGAGCCTCATTGGATCTGGGTGGAGAGACATAAAAGTCTCCACCAATGTTGGTATCAAATTCAAAAGGCTGCCTAGTAGGACTAGGAGTGAAGAGCCTTGTAAATGAGGGTGTCTTAATATTGGGCTCAACTGTAGTATTGGTTGGGTCAACAGGAGAATGGACTTGCTCAGCCTGATCACCAGCAGTATTGGCTGGCTCTACAGGAGCAACAGATTTCTCATCAGGAGCATGAGGCCTAGGGGATGGTGATGGGCTAGCATCAGCAGCAACTGATGCACTTGCACCAGCAGCATCAGATGTATTGACACCAGCAGGAAATGGTGCACTAGGACCAGCAACATCAGGTGTAGGTGGCATATTACCACCAGCAGCTTCAGCTGCACCAGCAGAATCAGCACCACCATGCAACATAGCAGTCTTTAGAGGCTTATGTTCCCCTGCAAAATTGGTCTTCATGGTAGCAAAAAGTTTACCAGTAAGCCTCCCCATGATTATGGGTGAATGGTCATTGGTCTCAAGTCCTAATATCATTTGTACGAACCTAGGGTACATTAGAAATTTATGTTTGGTATCTCCTATGTTCTTAATCATCTCCTCAAAAATGTACCTGGAAAAGTTATAAACTCTTCCATCAGAGAGGCAGATGAGACCAGAGGCAAGAGAGCTGGAAAATTGATCCCAACCTCCTGACTTGGGACTGATGCACTGAAGAAGGGTATGAATAAGGAATCTCCATTTAGGACAAAATTTCTTTTTCCAAAATGTAAAAGTGCCATCAGTAGGATAGTCAATAGAAGCCATACCCTCAAGAATGTCTTTCTCAGTAAAACCAAACACCCCACCCTCATCATCCAATTGAAGCTGAGTCCTTACAGAGGACTCTGTGACAACATATTCCCTTCCATCTATAATGGCCACAATCTCTTTGGGTGAACCCGCAAGAGACCTTATAGAAGCTGTGGCCCAGAATTGCCTGACTAAAGAGTCATAAACAATGGGAGGGCAATGAGTCAAAGCGTACCTCAATTTAGAACGGTGCAAGAAATCAACCATAGGATGAAACATCTCACTTCCTTTTAATTTCCCCAAGAATGCAACTTTGTTATGATCGCCTTTGAATTGAAGTGCCGCCATAGTGAGTAATCAGGGAGCGAGTTGTTAAAATGAGGAGGGATGAAATGAGTTCAAGAGGAAAATGGTTAGTTTGGGCATGGGATGTATAATTTAGGTCATTTATACGGTTACCCAACGTAGCAATTTAAATGGCAAGAATCTCGCGAAAGAATCTTTGACCAATTTAAATGACATCTATACCAGCAGCAACCACGAGTCAACCAGCAGGAACCAACGGTCAACCAGCAGGAACAAAGTGCTTTTGACCAAGATTCACTATTATGCATCGGATTTGGTCAACTCCTCAAAAATCACCACAATTAAACCCATTCCTGTAACGAATTAATTCCAAATACCAACCCAACATTCAATTGCCTTAAACCTTCATTAGGTCTATAAAAGGCCTCGAACAAACAACACATCACATACTTCAAACCATAAGACAACGATCCAACCAAAATGAGTTCCTCCAAACCAACCGTTGTAGAGATTTCGTCTGATTCGTCTTCTGATGCAGCAAGTGAAGGATGGAAAAGTTACTTTCCACCAAACTACTCTAGTCAGACCAGCAGGAACCCAACAGCAAAGGCAAAGGCTGAAAAAGTATCGTCTGATGAACTTCCAACTCCTCCATCTTATGTTGATGATTCATCTTCCTCTGATGATGATGATGAGCAAACACAGCCACCTCCACTATCAGTCATACTCACAAGGGAAATTGAAAAGGCTGTATCATCAATGAGTATGATCCCGTTGCCTCATCCAAAGCCAGGCAAACAAGTGCTAGGACTCCCTAGTCCAAAGGTGTGGAACTCAATCAAGGACAGAGGAATCCACAAGACCATGCCTGATTTCCAAGGGAAGGGGAAAAGGAAGATGGAGTAGTGGTGTATGTGTTTGGCTTGTGTGTTGTTGTCTTTGAATCCTGGATTGTAATAGAACCCTGCTTTTGTAATGGTGCATCTATGAGTGCACCACTATTTAATGAATAAACTTTGATGTTTCTTGTTTTATTTGTGCTTGAATTTAACTCCTGCAAAATGGTTAGTAGACACAAGATACAAAGTATACACAATGATACAAAATATACAAGATTAAGCCTCCCCTTAATCTTATGCCTCCCCTCAATCCCAGTAATTAGGGATTGAGCATCCCAATGTGGACAAATAAGTAATTAAACCTAGGGCCATCAAAAGCTTTAGTCAACAAATCGGCCACATTTTCATCTGTGTGTATTTTAAGCACTTGTATAAGATGTTTTTCATTTGCATCTCTTATAAAATGGTGCCTAATCTCAATGTGCTTTGTTCTTTGGTGAAAAACTGGGTTTTTAACAATGCAAATTGTGCTTTGGTTATCAATAAAGATTTTGGTGTTCATAAAATTGAACCCATAGTCCAGCATTTGATTTTGTATCCAAAGTACCTGACCACAACAACTAGCAGCAGCAACATTCTCTGCCTCAGTAGAAGATGTAGCCACAATGGTCTGCTTCTTGCATTGCCAAGAGATCAATCTCCTTCCCACAAACTGACAACCCCCAGTAGTAGACTTCCTATCAAAGTTAGCACCAGCATAATCACTATCACTATAGGCTTCCAACACAAAAGGAGAATCTCTTGGGTACCAAAGACCCAACTTAGGTTGTCCCTTTAGATACTTGAAGATTTTCTTGACTGCATTCAAGTTGGAAGTCAATGGTGTAACTTGATGTCTTGAACAAGCACTAACTGCAAACATTATATCTGGTCTTGAAGCTGTCAAATACATAAGTGAACCTATCATTGATCTGTAGAGGTGTACATTAACAGCATCATCAGGTTCATTGTTGGATTTTGGCTTTGGAGCTTCATAAGGAGTTGTTGCAGTTCTCATAGATTCCAAATCAAACTTCTTAAGTATGTCTTGCACATACTTTTCTTGGCTGATAAAAATCCCATCTGACTTTTGTTTGACCTGTAAGCCCAAGAAGAATGTAAGCTCACCCATAGCACTCATCTTAAATTCACCCTTCATCAATTCTTCAAATTCTTGACACCAAGCTTGTTTTGTAGAACCAAAGATGATGTCATCCACATACACTTGAACAAGGATGATATCTCTTGAGTTTTTCTTGATGAAAAGTGTTTTGTCAATAGCACCTCTTCTGTACCCATGCTTCAGCAGGAATGTAGATAGTCTAGCATACCATGCTCTTGGTGCTTGATGAAGCCCATAGAGTGCTTTAACCACTTTGTACACATGCTTAGGATTCTGTGAGTCCTCAAAACCCTTGGGTTGAGTTACATACACCTCTTCATCAATCTCATCATAGAGAAATGCACTCTTAACATCCATCTGATAAACCATGAATCCCATATATGAGGCAAAAGCTAAAAAGAGTCTAATAGCTTCAACTCGTGCCACTGGAGCAAACACCTCATCATAGTCAATACCCTCTTCTTGCCTATGGCCTTGAGCCACCAATCTAGCCTTATTCCTTACCACAATACCTCTAGCATCCTTTTTGTTCTTTAGTATCCATTTTGTCCCAATGACATTCTTTCCTTCAGGCAAAGGCACTAGCTTCCATACATTCTGATTCAAAACTGTTGCATCTCCTCTTGCATAGCATCAACCCAATCAGGATTTTCAAGGGCTTGTGCTACATTGCTTGGTTCAACTTGGGACAGAAAACAAGCATAGAGGCAATGGAGATAGTCTGTGTGATTATTCCTTTGTTGATCTTGAATATAACTGACAAAAGCACTTTCTCCAAACATAGGTTGTTTCAACTTGCTTCTTGTCTGAACAACTGAATTGGGATCTCCAAGAATCAAAGACTGAGGATGAACAGTGTTTATCCTTGTTGTTGCTATAGGATTGACATCAATGGTTGAGGCTTGATTGGTGATAGAAGGATTGTAGTCATCATCATATGAGGAGGAGGTGAAGATGCCTGTTCTTGATTGATGATGAATACCTTCCAACTCAAAACTTGAAGAGAATGAGTTACCAATATTAGATGGACTTGGATATCGTGTGAGAGATTCAGGAAGGCCCAATGAATGATCAGAAGGAGTGGACAAAGGAGCAGCAGGAATGGAGACTTCAGCAGGAACATTAGAGCAACCAGCAGAATTGGTAGTACCAGCAGTAACAGAAACACTACCAGCAGGAACCGAAGAACTACCAGCAGAATCCATATTCCTGTGGGCTTCAACTGCTGCTTGTCTTAAGAGCTCCTCTGTTTCTTTAGTGAATTCAAAACCAAACTTTTCAGCTGCTTCCTTGGCATCATGTTCTTGTCTTTGAAGCCTTGCAAGGTCTTCTGCAAAACTTGAATCACTTTCACCCATGCCAGAATTATCTTTAACTTCAGAACCTGCAAAGTGGTTAGAAGGAAAAGAAGGAACAACAATGGTTTGTTCATCACACTCAGAGTCTGAATCATCATCAGTGGTACCTGCATTGTCAGTTAGAGACTCATGTGTGCCTGCAGATTGATTAGCTTTGAAACGAGTATAACCTAAAGTGTCAGTTAGATAGTCCAGGTCAAAATACCACTCATGACCTGCACCATGAATGTTAGGTTTATCCTCAAGATATCTCAGGTTTAGAGTTTCTTCTATCTTTTTGGCAGATAAGTTATAAACTCCATAAGCCTTGCTATGAGCAGAATAACCTACAATAAACCCCTCTTCTGCTTTCCCTTCAAGTTTACCTAGGTGATCACTGGTGTTCAAAATAGTCACATGACATCCAAAAGGTTTAAAATAACTAATGTTAGGAACCTTCCCAAACAAAAGTTCATAAGGTGTTTTGTTGTGAGGACTAGTAATCAATACCCTGTTCAAAACATAACAAGCAGTGCTAACTGCTTCAGTCCAAAACATGGTAGGCAACTTAGAGTCAGCCAACATTGATCTAGCTGCTTCTATAAGGGTTCTATTCTTTCTTTCAGCAACCCCATTTTGTTGTGGGGTTCTGGCTTTACTATAGTCCCTTTTAATCCCCTTTTTCCCACAGAGTTCAATTAAGTTAGAGTTTTTAAACTCTGTTCCATTGTCACACCTTATTGTCTTAACCTTTTTATTTAGCTGGTTTTTAATTAAGGCAAGAAAGTCCCTAATCACATGAAAGGTTTCATCCTTAGTACCTAAGAAGAAAGTCCAACAAAACCTGCTAAAGTCATCTGTAATCACCAGGCAATAGTACTTATGGTCAATACTTCTGATGGAAGTAGGACCAAAGAGATCCATATGAAGTAACTGGAGAGGCTCAGAGATAGTGCTCATAGCAGTGATGGCCTTGTAAGAAGCTTTGTGTTGCTTTCCTTTGTTGCAGGCAACACAATTATGTTCATTTGTGAAGGTCTTAGGAGGAAGCCCTTTTACCAACCCATTCTTTGCCATCTTGTTGATGGTTTTGAAGTTCACATGTGCCATCCTCCTATTCCATTTGGTAGATTCATCCAAAGATACTTTTGCCACCAAGCAAGCTAAATCACCTTCAGGCTGGACATCATTCAAGTTGAAGCTGTAAAGGTTGTGTCTTCTTGGAACTTTAAGTACAACCTGACTCTCATCAGGCAACTTGAAGTCTTTGGACAACACAAGACAATCAGTTTCAGTAAGGAGAACACTGTTCTTCTTGTCACAAATTTGAGAGACAGAGAACAAATTAAAGTTCTGTAGTTCTTTCACATAATAGATATTTTCAAAATCCATCTTGGAAGTCCTAATAGTTCCTTTCCCTGTTATCTTGCCATCTCCTCCTCCAAAGGTCACAGTGCCTCCATTAATGGTTACAAAATCATGCAATCTTTCTTTGTTTCCTGTCATAATTCTAGAACACCCACTATCAACTATACCTAAGTCTTTACTTCTATGAGGATTTTCCTACAAGAAATAGAAAATACAACAACATTAGTTACATAGAGAGACCCAAGCAATTACTGACTTGAGCCTGCCTAGTGGATCAGTAAGAAGTAAACCATATAGATTGATGAGATCCACCATTGTTCTTGGACCCCTTTCTCAAATATTGGTCATTATGTCTCCAAGAACAACCTGCTGAGGACTTAACAGCAGTTTCCCATCTTTCCCCACCTTTTTGAATTGGGTCATAATAAACAGGCCTATAATCATTCTGAAAGTAAGAGCTTGTAGGTCTGAAGAAGGGTCTTGCAGCATTTCATTTCCAACCAGCAGGAATAGGTTTACCAGCTGGAACTGGTTTTCCTGCTGGAAATGGCTTGCCAGCAGGAACTGGCTTACCAGCAGGAACTGGTTTACCAGCAGGAAAAGGAGCTCTGCCAGAGCTCATTTGTGCTGCTTGAGGAACAAACGGGGGTATATTTTCAACATTATTCCACAAAGGTCTAGATTGCTGTTGTCCAGCACACACACCCATTCTATTCTCATAAAAATCACAATCTTTAATAAGATGAGAATAACTACCACAAACAAAACATGATTTCTTTCTAAAAGATTTGTTCTTAACATGACTTCTCTTATTACACACAAACTTATCATTACCAAAACTAGAAATAGAAATGTTTTTAACACAATGAAAAGAAATGTCTTCAAAAGAAGCTGTCTTTGAATTGGATTCATCATCAGCTACTCTTGATGAGAAGTCATCAGACTTGGGTGTGGAAGACTTGTCACTTGAATCACATGAGGCAAAGTCATTGGTCTTGGGTTCTGAGGACTTGTCACTGTTAGAACAAGAGACAAAGTCATTAGATTTACAATCAAATTCAGGCAAGTCATTGGACTTTTTGCCATAGGTCATATGTGATTCATCAAAGTCTGTGTCAAGGACTGTGTGGGTAGAGGTAGGCTTAAACACTCCTCTTATAGGTGGAGGAACAGCATTCATTCCTCCTTCTCTAACATACTTAACAGGAATTTGGTAATTTACTTCCTTAGGGGTAGGGTCAAAACTTCTTGACTCATTAGGGTCATCTACATTATGATACCCCAAACCTCTCTTAGACTTTCCAGACTGAGTGCTATCATTTAAATTAACTACGTGATTAGATGATTCTTGCCATGAATTAAACCTGGCCACTTCACTATCTAACTTAGCCTGTAAGTCCTGTTTCTCTAAATTCACCTTAGCATTTTCACTTTCAGAATATTTTAACAAATTAGTAGTGTTTTCCAAATCTCTTTCTAAAACCCTAATCTTTTCTTCATATGCTAACTGATTATTTTGGTACCAATCCTTTTGTTTTTCTAAAGTTTTAAGAGTACTTTTATATGCTTGAACTTGTACAAACAATTCTTTATACTGAGACTCGACATCATCAACTCTTTCTTAAGTTCAGCATACTTATCATCACGTCCAAAAGGACAAGTTTGTACCTGAGATGAGATACCCATCAAAGCAAATTCCTCAGCCACATCTGCCTCATCTTCTGTCTCACATCCAGCAAGCATTCCATAAACTTGAGCAGCACCTCTTTCCTCATCATCTACCTCATGTTGTGACCAATCCACCATGGAATCAACAGATACCAAGGCTTTAGGCTCCTCTGAGTCTAATTCTTTGAGCTTGAATGCAGAATATCTGGTCTTATCATCTGCCTTCTTTTCTTTGCATTCTCTTGCAAAGTGACCTAGTTGTGAGCAGTTGTAACACCTAGCCTTCCTTTTATCAAACCTTGCTCCATCATTCCTATTGAATTGGATCTTCCTTCCAACCTTCTTTTCAAATCTGTTCACCTTCACTGAAAGCATAGCCATCTGCCACTTGATATCTAATTCTTCCTAGTCCATCTTATCAATCTGGTCAAAGTCTTCATATGCAAGCTGCTGTTGTGGTTCACTTTCAGCAACAAAAGAATGAAGCACATCTTCAATCACATTGCCAAAATTTGAATGTGTTCTTAGTGTAGCAGGGTTATATGAGGTTGATGAAGATGATGATGTTGGGCTATCAGCATATGTCATCTTGTTATTAGTACTGGTAGCACTAACAAATGCTGAGTGAGTTGGAGCAGAGGGTTTGTAGCTTGAACCTCCCTTGATATCAATCTCAAGTGACCTGAGCTTGTTGTACAGGTCATCAAAGCTTAAATAATCAAGACCACCCTTTGTCTTGAGAGTGATTGATACCTGAGACCAGGAAGCAGGCAATGCCCTCAAGAACTTGGTATTGCAATCTTCATTGTCTGGTTTTGCCTGCAGTTGATTTAGTTGGCTCAAAATCTTCTGAAACCTATCATACCCTTTATGCAGACCTCCAGTTTCAGAAATCTTGAATTCTTGAAATTCTTGCTTAAGCATAGACTTCCTCATCTTCTTGGATTCATCATTACCTCCAAATCTGGCTTTAATAGCCAACCAGATGTCCCTAGCATCATCAAGATGATGAAAATCACCCATATGGTCTTCTGGGAGAGACTGAAGCAATATAGTTCTTTCCTTGGTCTCCCTCTGAACTGCAATATGTTCATCAGTAGAAACAGGAGGAAGAATTATGATGTTGCCTTTAGAATCTCTTCCAGTTTTCTTCCTGCTGTTACCATTCTGAATGACATGCCAGAGGTTGTAATCACTATTTGGGATCCAGTATTCCATCTTCATCGCCCATATCTCATACTCATCCTTCTTGAGGTAGGGAAATTTTGCATTGTTGTTTGAGACATTGGTTGTGAGAATTTGTTGTTGGACATTATGTGTTTCACGTTTTTCATTGTTAACAACAGAATCATCTGTTTCGGATGAGGTCATTGTTTGAGGGTTTTAGAGATTTGTGTGAAAAGGTTTATTCTTTGACAGAGACTCTCACCAGGCTCTGATACCACTTGTTGGATCGGTCCTAGATAGATCTTTTGAGCCGGTTTAAGATCAATAGAATGTTTATGTAATCACAAACAAACTAAAAGAAACTCTGACTATTAAACTAGTGTTTATGCGAAATATAAACAATAGAATTGAAAGAAGAATAACTAATAACTCTTGATCCTCTATGGATCTATATTAACTATTAAAATTGTTTTCAAAGTCGTACATTGTTCATAGCCGTGAGTTTCTTTTATACACAAGAAACCCTAATTCGGCCCATTACAAGAAAACGTGTAAAAGAGATATGCAATATCTATTCCTAATATATCTCATGCATATCCTAACCTCTTAACAAACTTCTAAATATACGGGTTGACTATTTCTACTACCCGCAGAAACAAAACTACCAGCAGGAACTATATCCTACTAACAGCAGGAACCATACCAGCAGGAACTACGTACCTGCCAGCAGGAACCGCACTAACTACCAGCAGCAATGAAACTAAATAATTCCTAACAAATGCACATCCGCATACTACCATCTTTCTTCTTAACGAACAAGATAGGAGCTCCCCACGGTGAACTACTAGGGCGGATAAAACCTTTGTCGAGCAATTCTTGAAGGTGGCTCATTAGCTCTTTCATTTCGGATGGAGCTAGACGATAAGGATTTTTTTGCAATAGGTGTAGCACCCGGAACAAGATCAATACGGAATTCAACTTGCCTTTTGGGAGGAATACCCGGCAAGTCTTCCGGAAAAACGTCACAAAATTCATTTACAACCAGAACACCATCGATGCTTTTCTTTTCAAAGCACGTATCTACCACGTGAGCCATAAAGGCATAACAACCACGTGATAAATATCTCCTAGCCTTCATCACGGAGCACAACTTTAATTCACCCTTCCTTTTATCGCCATAAATAATCATTTCACGACCGCTAGGATTTACAACTCGGATGATCTTTTGGCTACATAAGATGGCCGCATTATATTGGTCAAGCCAATCCATGCCAATAATAATATCAAATTCCCCGAGCATTATGGGAATTAAGTCAATCTTAAAGGCATTATCATCAATCTCCATCTCTACATCTCGATATACATTGGATACAACAACAACCTTACTATCGGCTATTTCGACTTCGAGGGGTATCGGAAGTTTAGCTAGTGGGGTGGTTAGATGCTTGCTAAAATCATAAGATACGAAGGACACACTAGCACCCGAATCATACAAAACTCGAGCGGGTACGGAATTAACAAGATGAATACCTATGATGACATCGGACCCCGACTTGGCTTCTTCGGCACTCATTTGATAAACTCGAGCTTTTGGTCTTGGAACCTCCACTTTTTCATCTTTGACGGTCCTTAATGGCTTTGCTTCAATTGCCTTAGAGCTTGGGCAATCTTTCAACCTATGCCCTATTTCATTACACCCGTAGCATACTATCATTGGTTTGGTGCAATCTTTACTTTGATGGTTTAGAGCTCCGCACTTGTAGCAACCCGGCATATTACGCCTACATTCTCCAAGATGAAACTTGTTACACTTCGGACATACCACCTTAGTCTTGGTTCCCACACCTTTCTTGCCAGGATCAGACTTAGTTTTCTTCCCATCTCGATCTCCAAACTTTTGCTTCCTCTTTGGTTCCTTAGCCTCTTTCTCCTTTCTCCTTAGTAAGTCTGCTTCTCTCACACGAGCTCTACTCAAAAGGTCTTCCAAGGTAGTACATTTAAACGGCGAAATCACATCACGAATATCATCCTTGAGCATCCTTTGAAATTTACCAACTTTAAGCTTCTCATTACCATGGTATTCGGAAAAATACGAAACCATATCATTGAACTTTCTCAACAACTCATTAACTGTCTCGCTGGTTTGAGTAAGAGATTGGAATTTCTCCCGGATTTTGTCAATCTCTTCAATTGGAGCATATTCGGCACTAAACAACTCCTTAAATTCCTTCCAAGTACATTCTTCGGCCCAAGGTTCACCCTTCTCACAAACCTTCCCTTCCCACCATGTTTTAGCGCTATCGCGAAGAAAGTTAGTAGCATAGATAACCTTCTTCCTTTCCTCACATCCACTAGTACGGAAAGCACCCTCCACAGCCGTAATCCACCTGTTACTCATAATCGGGTCGAGCACACCGGTAAACCGTGGTACATCACAAGCCGTGAAGTCACGGTAAGTAGTGTTAATACAAATATCGTCATAAAAACATTATTTATATTTTACGATATTTGCTTAATTTTGTTAATGACAATTACAAAGTTTATCTTTAAGCAAAGCATAAATATAAGATTAAGTCTTTTACATTTATAGTGATAAGTCTTTTAAAACACACTTACACATTACAAGATTACTAGGAATAACATTATATACATTTACATTTTTATTTATTAAATTAGAAATATTTAGGATAACATCATGGCATACATTCATGAACATAATCTTAGAAAGATTTTAAGATATCTTGTATAGATCTTCAAGCTAAAGAGTTGACATTTGAAGATATGGAAAGATTGTGCAAGATATGGAAAGATTTGAGAATCTCTTGGCTGTCCTGCACTGACAGATCCAAACCCATACAAGGGCGGATCCAAATTTAGGGATCCGCCAAATCCGCCAACTGTTTTATCAGTTTGCCTATAAATAGCAAGCTTATCATTCTGGCACAATCATCACTCATATAGCTTAAAATATATAATCATTCATTTGCATATCACTAACCCATATCATTCATTTCATTCTTGTTGATCTCACTTTTGTAGCAAAGAAGATCAAGCATACAAGCTTCAACATACTTACTGTTGCAAGTTTCATTAGTTAGGTTCTGTGTGATTTTGTATTAGTTCACACATCATATACATTTCATTCAGTAGTGTGTGGTTAGTGTTTTAGTCCTTAAAGCACAAAGAGTGTTGGGAGTGGTTGTACCCTTGTGAAAGAACCAACGGGAGTGGTTGTACCCTTGTTAAAGAACCAACGGGAGTGGTTGTACCCTTGTAAAGAACCCGGTGTTTAGCTTAGTACCGGATAAAGTGTAAGCGACGTGTATAAAGGTTTTCTCCACCTAGAAGGGAGTTTGTTTTTTAGTGAAGAAAAACTCTCGAGTTAGAGGCTCGAGGAGTGGAGTAGGGCAAGGAAGAGAGTCCTTGTAGCCGAACCACTAAAAATCTCCGTGTTGTGGTTTGATTGTTCTTATCCTTACTTAGTTTACTTTTATTGCTTATTTGTGAGTATTTACTTTGAAATCACGTTAAGTCACAAAGCGAATTAATTTAAAAACGGTAAAAACTATTCAACCCCCCTTCTAGTTTTCCACAAGTAGCTTTGTCACTCTTGGGTTCTTTTGCTAGACCGCATTCTTTCTTAAATTCCTTAAATTGTTCCTTCATTAGTCCCTGAAGATTTTGTGTTGTCTTACTGACATAGAAAGGCGTTGCTTGCTTAATAGCTTTACCCACACTTTTTGCCAACATTGAGTCTAGGGCTTTTTTTTTCTCTTCCGTGAAACCTCTAAAGTTTAGGCCTCCGAAGCTAGAAGAAGAAGAACTTTCATTGTCTTTATCGTTGCTACCCACATCACTTGCCGAAGATTCGGCATGCTTGGAAACCGTGGATTTTGCAACTTCTTTCGGGTGAGGGGTTTCCATTTTTTCTTACTGAAAATAGTAAGTCACAATATCAAGTACAATCATATACATAGCCGATGCATGAATGACATATCTATCCTTACACTAAACACCTTAGCTTGTCACCCGTGTAAGATTTAAACGATTTTCAATTTCACATATGTACCATATTTTTATCACTACGGTGGCCAGGCGTAGTCATAAAAATATTTAACATATGTGTCCTCAAAATCATTCAAACTATACACAAATAACCAGTAGTCCTAAACGCATCTATACAAGGCCTAATTATAGGAAATCCTAAGGTGAAATCATAAATCTCTTAGACCGAAGCTCTGATACCAAGTTGTTACACCCCGTGCCCGTCTAGACCAAAAATTTTAAACTTTACGCGGAAACGACCCAAATTTACGGACATCCTATTACTCTTTTGACCATTTATAAAAATCCATAGACATTTAGATCTCCGAAGACGAGACCATTGATAGTGCGTTTGCTAGGTTTAATACTATTATTACATCTCTTAAAGCACTTGATGAATCTTTTTCTAGTAAGAATTTTGTTAGGAAATTTCTAAGAGCACTCCATCCGAAGTGGAGAGCAAAGGTGACGGCTATTGGAGAATCTAAGGATCTTTCAAGCATGACACTGGACGAGCTCATTGGAAATCTCAAAGTTTACGAAATGGTGATGGAAAAAGACTCGAAAATAGTTAAAGGCAAGAAGGAGAAGATGAAGTCCATTGCCTTGAAAGCTAGAGTTGAGTCAAGTGATGATGAAGAGTCTTGTTCTAGTAGCGAAGACGAAGAGTATGCCATGGCCGTAAGAGATTTCAAGAAGTTCTTTAGGAGACGAGGAAAGTTCGTAAGACCACCTCGTGAAGAAAAGAAATCCTTCCGGAAAGACCGTGATGATAGAAAAGGAAAGGTAGATAGGAAGTGTTATAGGTGTGGAGATTCTGGTCACCTAATAGGAGAATGTCCAAAGCCTCCAAAGAATAAATCTCAAAGAGCGTTTGTTAGTGGAGCTTGGAGTGACAGTGAAGGTGATGACGACGAGCCTAAGAACGACGAAGTTGCTCTCATGGCTCATAACTCAGAAGAGGTACATTCTGACTCGTCATACTTCTCTATTGATGATGAAACCTTAGAAGTAGAATATAACAAACTGTGTGAAATTACCCTTAAAATCATAAACAAGAATAAGTTCTTAAAAACCAAAACAACACTTTTAGAAAACGAAGTTCATTGGTTAAAAGAAAAAGAGATAAGAATAGAAAAGGGTAAAGTGTTAAAGAAACGTGTGTGTCATGTCGGGAACTTAAATTAGAACTAGAAACACTTAAGTCCACACAGGAAGAACTTATCAAACAAAATTCTAAGTTTAAAAAGTTTGATAAAAATATAAGTTGTATAGATGAGATAATGAAGATGCAAAAATTACCTCATGATAAAACCGGACTAGGTTTTATGAAACTAGGAAGCTTAAGTGACTTTAAGAAACAAACAGTGAAAGAAAAAGAAACTGTTCCAACTGAGTCAGACACCCACGGATCCGACGGATCCAAAATTTTGGATCCGCCAGTTGTACCCAAGGGATCCGCAGGTACTGTTGATGAACAGAAAGTTCGTAATTCGGATCGCACTGAATTTGTTAAGGTCACTAGAAAACCTAGCATTAGTACAACTGTTAACAAACAAAAACCGTCAGTCTCTATAGGAAAAGGTCAAGTTAAAAATGAGTATAGAGTTAACGGTTCAACAGACACCTAAAACTAGTTTTCCCAAACACCCCTTTCCAAAGAGTAACTTTAACTCACAACATCATTATCAAAATAATTGGAACCAAAACATATCTAGAAACTTTCAAGGTCCCAACTTCATGCCATGGAACACTTGTCCACCATTTCCATACATGAACCATGATAATGTTATGTTTAACCCAAACGGACCCATGAGATATTGGGGACCAAACGCTTGAGTTTTTCTTGAACTTAGGTGTGCTTAAAAGTTGAATTAGAACCAGATGAGTGGATTAAAGATAGTGGGTGTTCAAGACACATGACGGGGAACAAAAGCCTTTTCTCATCCTACCAAGTGTACGACGGAGGTAATGTCACATTCGGTAGCAAGCTTAAAAGTAAAATCATCGGAAAAGGTACAATCTCTCATGACTCTCTCACTATTGATGATGTTGTTCATGTAGATAATTTAGGATTTAACTTGCTTAGTATTAGTCAATTATGCCGCAAAAAGTATAACGTCCTTTTCAGTGAAAATGGAAGTAAAATACTAAAAGATGGCATAACCGTAGGAAAAGGTGTTTTGAAGAATAACGTTTACGTTATGAAATTAGTCAAAACACCTAAAGACAAACTTTGTCTCACTTCTTTGGACGAAAACTCAACTCTATGTCATCGATGCTTAGGTCATGCCAATATGAGGTTAATTCAATCCTTATCATCTAAGGAACTCGTTAGGAACCTGCCCAAGTTGAAATATGACCAACACTTTTGTGATGCTTGCAAAATAGGAAAACAAGTTCATAATAGCCATAAGGCTAAAAACATGGTGTCTACATCTAGGTGTCTAGAATTGTTACATATGGATTTGTTTGGTCCATCCGCTATACAAAGTTACGGGGGAAACTTCTATACTTTGGTAATAGTAGATGATTACTCTAGGTATACATGGACTAAGTTTTTGAAAACTAAAAACGAAGCGTTTGATATCACGCTGTAGATGATTAAACAAAACATACCTCAAAAGTTTTGGTGTCACGCTGTAGATACATCCACATATATTCTAAATCGAGTTCTAATTAGACCATCTTGAAAAAGACTCCATATGAGTTATATAGAGGCAAAAAGCCTACTTTAGGATATTTTAGAGTGTTTGGAAGCAAGTGCTTCATTTTAAACACAAAAGATTATCTCACCAAGTTCGACCCAAAGTCGTATGAAGGTGTATTTCTAGGATATTCACAAACTAGTAAAGCATATATAGTTTTTGTTGTTCCCTTAGCACACCAAGTAATAACAATTAAGTTAAACTAAGTGAGCTTATGACTGAGATCAATGCAAAGAATATTTCTAACAGTTATAATACGTGAATAGAAAAAAAAACACAATATTTTTCAACGTTTAAATTCTTATTAGAAATAATTCCAAGAATCTATTACCCAAGTGTTTTGCGGAACAAACACTTGGGATTGAATAGACAAGGGTTTATGGTGTCTCCTATCGAAACTCAAGTTTTGCTTGAGTGGTAACAATATACCCACTGAGCTATCTCAGTGAGTTGTATACACTTTGTAGGAGAGAAGTTACTTTGTAAAAGTTCTAAGCTTTCAATATACAAAGCACACATAACTTCTCTCCATCTGATCTATTTATACACAAGTAATCTAAGTATAAGTGATTAAAAATATTACAAGTTGTTGAGGTAGCGTGTCTGACAATTACGAACAGTAATTGTCATTTCCAAGAACCAATAGGAATGGGCTAATAAGACTTTGGGAGTTGTTGGCTAACACTCCATGACTTTTAGCCGCAATAGGGAAGGTTGGTATCTGACAAGATAAGAGTGTTTGGTCTGACACTTTTATCTTCTCAGATCTTTCCCTTTTGTTCCCGCCTATTCTTTAGGCATTGGTTCCTCAGTCTTCAATCACTTTAATGTTGTTGAGGAGACTGGGGTTCAGTGAGTTCTTGTCCAACACTCACTGAACCATCATCTTCTTCTTTGGCTTAAGTCCTACTCAGAGAGTACCACCTTCCTGAGAGTGAGTCCTTTATCGAACTCGCCTTAAGCATCCTGAAGATGACTCACTGAGAGGCTGTTCTCTCAGAGACTTGAATTGTTCTCGGTTTAGCAAACACTTGGCTTAATTTGTGTTCAAATCCTGTTTAAGATAATTGGGTGTTTTACGAACCCAACAATCTCCCCCTATTTGGATATAAATTATGCCTAAGTGTTTTGATCAGTATGAGTGAGCTAAAGTCTTCTGCTCATACTGAATGTACTAGAAAATAAATAAAGACATTGATATAACAAAACATTCATCAATTTATTCATATCATTACAAGTCCTATCATTCTAAGTACAAAATACTCAAGGTTCCTGAACGAGACCCATGAGTTCTAGTTTCGCCTTCTTTGACATCAACACTTCTTTATCAAGTCGTTCCTTCATCATTTGATCCATCAACCTGACAAACTCCTCATTATCAGGACTCCTGATATTAAGCGCCATCAGTTTGTAGGCAAGGAGTGTTGTCGTTTCCACTTTATCAATGTCAGAGACTCTTTGAAAGGCTTCCTGACCAAATTCATCCACAAAGAAGATACCATACTCAGGTTCCTTGATGACCAGGTTGGGACGGAACTTGACTCCCTGAGGAGTAATCCTGTTGCAGTGAAGTGCAGCTATGTATTGTTTAGGTTCAAGAGCCACAGCTTTTCTTTTCTTCCCGGTCTTCTGAGTAAGTTCAGGGATAGCCAGTCCCTGAGAAGCAAGTGCCCTCTCGTGGTTAATACCAAGACTTTTGGCCACTTTTGAGAGTTCCTCATACTTAGCACTTAGAGACTTGATGAGGGTTGGGGCATTCTTGCTTGAGGTTTTCTTCCTCAGGATGGGCATCATCATATCCCATTCTCTTAACCCATAGTCTGAAAATTTGATTGTTGGAAGATGTTCAGAGATTCTTGGCCCCCTATGAATTGTTATGCTTAAGGGTTTGGTGTTATGAATGGTGATGTCAGTGATTGTGCCTTCATCCTTGGTTTTGGTCATGTGCCATACGTACCTCTCATATATTCTTTGCCTCCTTTCTTCCTTAAGTTTGGCTTGTTTGTTGTGTTCTTGAAGAAGTTGGGCTTGTATCCTGATGAATTCATCTCCCTGAATTTCTTTATCAGACTCCTTAATTTCCTCCTTGGCAACCTCAGAAATTACAGACCTGTTGAGTTCCTGCTCTTTCTCTTGGTCCTTCCTGAGATCTTCTTGGTGTAAGATTTCAGCAAGTTCTTCCTGAGTCCCATAGACCCTTCTCCCATCCTCTAAATCAACATAGAACGGTGCATCAGGATCTGCACATTTTTCAGTTGAAGCCTTGACTAAGCGTGCTTCAGGAGGAGGGTTTGTTTCAGTCACCATGATTTTCTTCCCTTTGTCAATGGGAGGGGGTTGACTGGTGGATGTCTTAGGGACCGTTACCAAAGCAGAAGTAGGATCAGGGATTGGATCATCATTTTTCTCCCCCTCAGCAGATGGTGGAACTTCAGTGGAGACACCTGCTGACTGAGGAGTTGGAGGAGCATGAGAGGCCTGAAGAATATATAGGATGTTGGAGACCATAGACTTTGTCTCAGAAGTCTCATTCTTCACGACACTTAATTCGGCAGCCATTTCCTTTTGGTGGGTGGTGAGTTCAGTGACATGGGTGGTGTAGTGGATGACCAGCTCATTATGTGTTGTTGAGAGCTGTTCAAAGGCTGAAGAGATTTTGATCAGGTGCTCCTTGGATGCAATAACAGCCTGATGAATGGACTCTTGCTGTGTCCTTAGACCTTGAAGATCTACCTCCTGAAGGAGCTTTAGAAGCTCAGTAATGTTGGTGGAGGTGGACGCTTGAGAGGCCAAGTATGCATCCAGTCTTTTGACGAAGGTGGGATCATCTGTAAGATGTTCTTGGAATGATTCAATAGCCTTGAGGATGTTGGAGAGTTCCTGATGCTGTCCAGTGGCTATTTCATCTACAGATTTGTTCAGGTCGCCAAGTTGTTTATTAGTGAGATTGGCGGCCTGAAGAATCTTTGCCTGAGATTCTTCTACAGAAGCCCTGAAGTCGGCATAGGAGGCTGCCACTTCAGTGTGCTTATCCCATTGCTCATCCGTAAGTATATTGTAAAGACCTTCGTTGGCTTTGCGAAGAAATTTGGCCATTTGCCTTTCAGAAGCCGGACGAGCATTGTCATACTTTTGCAACCACTCAGGAGTGGCTGAAGCACCTGATGATGATTATGAGGTTGATGGGGAACTGGGTGGTTGATCCTCAGGAGGAAGAGAAGAATGTTGTTGCTCAGAGGGCTGAGGAGGGTTTAATTGACTCTCCATTTCCTCCTCAGCATCAGGGATATCATCATCACCAAAATCAATCTCCTCCTCTGACTCATCAGCTAACAAATTTTCATAGTCAGCCAGAGAAGGAGCCTTCAGGATATCCGACTCCCCCTCAGAAGAGGGCTCACCTTCGTTGTGGCCAGGTTCAGACTCTTTTGTCATAATAACTAGTGGGGTTTGACCAGCCTGACTAGTCATAATAACTGGGGGGGTTTGCCCAGCCTGACTTTTAGGGTCAGTTCTCAAGAGAACAAAAGTGCCTGAGATGCCTGAGGTGGTTTTGGGTTCCGTATCGGCGGGTGGTTTATATCCCTCCGAGTCTTTGTCCCCCTGAGCGCCTTCATCCACTGATGGGTGTTTTCCAGTGGAATCATGAGGCACTCCTTGTGAAGATATATGGACCCCCTTCCCATCAGGATTGGTCTGTCCTTTTGGGGATTTAGGGTCCTGAACTCCCTGAGACCCTGAGTGTGATTGCTCAGGGACGTTAGCAGAATGTGAGTGGGTATGGGTCCCCTTCTCAGTGGAGTAGTGCTGCCCCACTGAGGATATAGAACCCTGTACTCCCTCAGGATCTGATTGTGATTTATCAGTGCCTTCATTGGGATGTGAATGGGTGGATGTTCCTGATCCCTCTGACTTGTTTATGTCAAAGGAAACATGCGGAAAGGGTTTGTCCGAGGACACCGAGGATGATTTCCCAGTGACCTCCAGTGACGGTTGTTTTGTGGTCAGAAGGGTCTCTGCAGTGGGTGTCTCAGAGGTCTGGGCCACAATGTTAAGGGTACCTGAGGCAACAGTCTCAGTGACGAGTGGTTTAGGTCTAACCACCTTACTGGTCTGTCCCCCTTTCTTCTTCTTCACCTTCTTGGTTGGTGAAGGTACTGGGGAGCTAGCATTCTCACCCTGAATGACTACTAACATGTAGTTGGTCAGGGCGGTGGGTTGTGCCTCAGTGATGTCACTACTAAAGTTGGTCTTATGTAAGATGTCAGGTTTTGTACCTTGATCGTCAGACCTTAAGTAGTCAGAACCAAGAAGGTCCTGAAGCGCACAAGAAATGAACCTAGGATAAGACATGTGTCTTTGCCTATGTTTCCCTGAGAGCTTGGCAACGAGGTCTCGGAAGATTATACCTCCGATATTAATTTTTCTACCCTCCAAGAGACTGAACATCATCATTTACTGTGATGAGTTCACTTGCTCAGTGGAGGATTTATTCCCTCTGAGGACTTGAATGACAAATGTCATCATGAGTCTCCAGATGGGGTGAAACCATGTCTTCACTATGGGAGCCTTTTCTAACAAGGCTTCAGGAGACAAAGTAGGACGCTTAGCGTCATGAGGCCCAAGGAAGAGCATTTCTGCTTTGATTTCCTGGTCAGTAGGGTTTGCCTCAAAGGTCTGGGCGAAATCAAGACCAGTGGCCTTGAGAAAGGTCTTTTAGTCTAGGGAGAGGGGTTTCTTCCCATTCATCACAGTGAATGTGATGATTGATTCTCTGGTGTCCTTAGGGCTAGTAGCCGTTGCGGTACACCAGAACTCCCTGAGATAGTCATGATAAATGACTGATGGGGTTTTGGTAAAAGCCGTGGCAAGGAAGCAGTTATGTAAATACTTAACCACATCCTTGTACCCCTCATATTGTTGGGGGTAGTGGAAATTTCCAACCACGTTGTTTTTGGTCATATCCACGCCCTCCATTGGGAAATTCACATTTGGGGCGAGGGTGATAGCATTAGAAGATGCCATTTTTGTGTTTGGTTGGACAAATGGACTGGGTTTCTAATTGCTATGAACACACACAGAGTTTTGATAGATAAAATGGGCAGAGTTTAGCTTAGATTTTTAAAACGCGTGTGTGTGTTTGTTTTGGTTGGGGTATTTATAGGATAGTGGAGATAGGGTTATTTTTGGCATTTGAGCGGTTTTATTTAATCAAAATATAATTTTTGGAAATTATTTTGAATAAAATGTTTGAGATCCGCATTAAATGCCACCACTTCACTTTTCCTCTTTTTTAGCAACTGGCAGGGTGAACAGTTGAGCAGTTTCTGCAAAAGGAGAAGTTACAGAGTTTCCATCATCACACAGTGTATTGTGTGAGAGAGGGCATTGAATGCCAAGTTGGGAAGTGGGGGCCCATGAGGTGTATGCCAGAAAGGCAAAGGAACAAATATTCTTATATTTAATAAGAATCCAGTTACCAACCTCGGACATTTACTAACTAGATACTTAGAGCATTTAAGTTAGTATTGAATGTCCTTTTCAAGGCCCTGAATGACTTTTCATTCAGTGATGGTTTTTTAGGGACTTGGGATTAGTCACTGATTATTCAGGAATATGGAATGATTCCTGAGCTACAAGGATTCAGGAACTTGGGTTTAGTTCCTGAACCCTAAAGATTTCAGGAACTTGGGTTTAGTTCCTGAGGTTGAGGATTCAGTGATTTTTTCACTGATGTACACATTGAGTCAGGGACCTGAGGTTTAATTTTTAATTGACACTTGGTTGGGAGAAATCAATCAGTGGACTGATTCTCTATATCCAGCATTCCTAATTCAGCTTTCAGTCTGGTGAAAGTTGGTTCATCCAATGGTTTGGTGAATATATCAGCTAACTGATATTCAGTAGGAATGAAGTGTAATTCAATGTCACCATTCATGACATGGTCCCTGATGAAATGATATCTAATATCAATGTGTTTTGTTCTCTGATGAAGAACAGGGTTGTTTGAGATTGCAATTGCACTTGTGTTATCACAAAAGATGGGTACCATCTTATACTGAATTCCATAGTCTCTGAGTTGACTTTTCATCCAGAGTACATTTGCACAACAACTAGCTGCTGCAACATATTCAGCCTCAGCTGAGGACAAGGCAACTGATTGTTGCTTCTTAGCACTCCAACAGACTAGTTTCCCACCAAGTATTTGGCAAGAGCCTGAGGTACTTTTTCTGTCCATGTTGCATCCAGCATAGTCAGAGTCTGAGTATCCTTTAAGATCAAGGCCTGAGCATTTTGGATAATATAATCCAAGGTTTGGAGTACCTTTCAGGTACCTGAATATCCTTTTCACAGCTGTGATGTGTGATTCTCTTGGGTCAGATTGATATCTGGCACATAGACATACTGAGAATTGGATATCAAGCCTTGATGCAAGTAGATACATCAGTGATCCTATCATTCCTCTAAAGAGAGTTTGATTTACTGGTTTACCAGTGAGATCAGGACCAAGATTGTTTGGGAGAACCATGGGAGTCTTGACTGAGGCACAGTCACTGAGTTCATACTTTTTCAGTAGGTTCTTAACATACTTCTCTTGACTGATAGTGGTTCCTTTATCAGTCTGCTTGATCTGAAGACCAAGGAAGTAGGTTAATTCTCCCATCATGCTCATTTCAAATTGCTTAGCCATTAGTTTTTCAAATTGTTTGCAAAGCTTGTAACTTGTTGAGCCAAAGATGATGTCATCAACATACACTTGTACTAGTATGACATCAGTATTTGTCTTATAGATAAACAATGTGTTGTCTATCTTGCCTCTGACAAATTTGTTTTGGATCAGAAAGGCTAAAAGAGTTTCATACCATGCCCTGGGAGCTTGTTTCGGTCCATAAAGGGCTTTATTAAGCTTACAGACATGATCAGGAAACTCATGGCTTTCAAATCCAGAAGGTTGCTGAACATAAACTTCTTCTTTCAGTGAACCATTTAAGAATGCACTTTTAACATCCATTTGGTACACCTTGAAGTTCATGTATGTAGCAAAAGCAAGGAAGATCCTGATGGCTTCCATCCTTGCTACTGGTGCAAATGTTTCTTCATAGTCAATGCCTTCTTGTTGATTATAGCCTTTGGCTACAAGTCTGGCTTTGTTTTTAATGACTATGCCATTTTCATCAGTTTTGTTTTTGAATACCCATTTCATGCCAATGACTGAGACATTCTCAGGACATTTGACCAAGGTCATTACCTTGTTTCTGTCAAATTGTTCCAGTTCATCATGCATGGCCTGAACCCAACTTGGATGTGTAAGTGCTTCTTTAACACTTTTGGGTTCAATTGTGGAAATGAAGTCCACAAATAGGCATTCATTGGCTGAGGCTGCTCTTAGACTAGCAGCCATGCTCCTGGTGAGCATGCCTTCAGTAGGCTCTCCAATAATATTGACAAGTTCAATGTCCTGAGACCTAGTCCAACTTTCCTGAGGTCCTGGATACTGATTTGAACTTGTGGAGGCCTGATTGGGTGGAGGGGTTGGTTCTGGAGTAGACACATGATCATTGATTGGATCTTGAGTGTCTACCTGATCACTGAGATTGTTTGGTTCTTGAGCATTTTGAACAGACTGATTAATTTCATCAGTGTTTGCATGTGCCTCAACAAACTCAGTGATGGTTGGGTTAGGTAGGTTGTAAGGGATTATGTAATAGGAGATGTTAGCATCATCTTGATACTGAGTGGAAGGATTATTTTCAGGAAGATATTCATCAGGAGGATATCTTGAAGAGTTATCAATTCCTATCTCTTCTACTGAGGCAGTTGAGAACCTGATTGCATCAATGCTCTCATCAAAGGTAACATGAAATGTTTCCTCAGTCTGCTGTCTCCTTGTGTTGAACACTCTGAAGGCTTTTGAGACAAGTGAGTATCCCAGGAAGTATCCATCATCAGCTTTTGCATCAAATTTCCCTAAGTGATCCTTGTGATTATGAATAAACACAGGACACCCAAAGACATGAAAGTAGCTGATGTCAGGGATTCTTCCTTTGAATAACTCATATGGGGTTTTCCCATGTCTCTTGACAATGATGGATCTGTTTTGTGTATAACAGGCAGTTTTGACTGCATCAGTCCAAAAATGTTTGGAAAGGACTGATCCACTTAGCATTGTCCTAGCAGCTTCAATGAGTGTTCTATTTTTCCTTTCAGCAACACCATTTTGTTCAGGTGTGTATGGAGAGGAAAAGTTTTGGGAGATACCTTTCTCATCACAGAAACATTCAAGTTCATAATTTTTGAACTCAGTCCCATTGTCAGTTCTAATCTGTTTGACCTTAATGTCATTTTGATTTTCAATGTTCCTGACAAAGGACATGATTGTTTCAGCTGCCTGACTCTTTTTGATCAGGAAGAATACCCAAGTGTATCTAGAGTATTCATCCACTATGACCAGAGTATACTTCTCATGGTTAATAGACCTTGGACTGACAGGTCCAAATAGATCCATATGGAGAAGATGTAGGCAGTTCCTGATGGAAAAGTTGGTTTTGGTTTTAAAGGATGCTCTATGATGTTTACCTTTTTCACAAGCTGAGCATGGTTTATCCTTTGAAAACACTAGTGATGGTAAGCCAAGGACCTTGTTTTGTTTTACAAGATTGTTTATGTTTTTAAAGTTCAGGTGGGTGAGTCTCTTATGCCAAAGCCAGTTGAGTGTATCAGTGGCCTTAGCAAAGAGACAAGTTCCATCATGAGTTAGACTGGACATGTCTAATACATAAACATCTTGTCTTCTTGGTGCAATGAGGACAATTTCCTTATTTGCATTGAAGATGGTTCCTTGCTTATCATCAAACTGAACTATGTATTTTGCATCACATAGTTGACTAACACTGATCAGATTGTACTTAAGACCATTTACATAAGCTATTCTAGTAAAGACAATACCATTGCAGTTTACTGAACCATAACCTTCAGTGAGACATGATAAATTATCAGCAAATATCACTTTGGGTCCTGGTTCTTCCACATATTTGTGCAGACACTCCTTAACACCAGTCATGCTTCTTGAACATCCACTGTCTAGATGCCAAACAGGATCCCTGGCATGCCTCTGCACAAATAGTAAACTGGGTCAGTTCTTTCTAGGACTCCATTTCATGGAGGGTTTGGTTTTGTAGGTCTTTATGAAAATATTAATCGATTCATGGTCAGTGGTTGAGTGGACTGAGCTACCACATGTTTTGCATTTAGACGCAGGGGTAGCCTCAATAGTCTGAGAGGATTGTGTATTCATTCCTCTTCTTGACTGAATGACCCTCTCTTTTCCTGAGGATTTCTGAGTGGAACTTCCACTAGATTCACAGTGTTTGTCAATTTGACAATCCTCAGGATGATGGTCATTGAATCTACACAATGGGCAAGGTGGAAAAGGC
Organism: Artemisia tridentata subsp. tridentata; assembly: GCA_021014915.2. Classification (NCBI taxonomy): domain Eukaryota; kingdom Viridiplantae; phylum Streptophyta; class Magnoliopsida; order Asterales; family Asteraceae; genus Artemisia; species Artemisia tridentata. The sequence goes on from CP139507.1 coordinate 110,624,759, forward strand.
TTGGCCTTTTGCTTCTGTTTCTGCTTAGAATCAGAAGGGTAGTTCAAGCACTGAGCCTTAAGTCCTGAAAAGTTTGACATGACTGAGCATTTTTTATGATCAGAGGTCCTGTGATCTTCCTTTTTCCAAATCATGCAATAAAGGACTCTATAGCAATCATCAGTGAGATGATTTGTATAGTTGCACAGTTCACACTTTTTCAAGGGTTTGGTTGGTTTGGGTTTGGTCTTTGAGGAAGCTAGTTTTTGTTCCTTCTTTAATTGAGAAGGTTTTTCAGAAGATGCAATCTTCTCACTTAGCTTCCTGACCATTTCAGTCAACTGATCAATTCTTGGATCAGGACTTTGGGTTGCTACTTCAGAAGGGACTGAAGTTGATGAGTCATCAGTATTTACTGAGACTTTAAGGGGTGGTCTTCTCAGGAGGATTCTACCTTTTCCTGATCTCTCCTTTGGAGAGTGTGGGGAGTAGACCAATGGTGGGAGGTCTGAGCTTGGTGCAGCACCCTGAAAGGTATTTAGTGGAGGGAGTGGAGGAGTTGATTCTGATTCAGGCTCACTGATTGGATCATAAATACTGAGTTGGTCAAAGAGTCCAAGCATACATTTCAGAGCCTGACTTTCAGGGAGCAAGATGTTTCCAGTCTCAAAGTTTGGCAACTTACTGACTGGGTTGTCCCTGACAATCCAGTCATTTGACTTGGGTTCCATCTCTTGCTCAAAGGATATGCCAGCTGGAACAAAGGTCATTTCACTGGGACTCTCACTAGAGGTTTCAGTGAGGTGGTCAATTCCTATAGTTATCTTAGGAATTAAGCCCACAGAATCAAAGACCTTAGGGTTCTTTTTGGTCCAGCTTTCAATAACAGCCTTTTCTTTCTTAAGTTCTGTTTGATGGGCTTGGTTTTGTTTCAAAATTTCAGTGTTCTGAATTTGTAGAGTAATAGGTTCTAATTTGGCTTGTTTCAGTGCAAGCAGTTCATCTTTATATTTATTCAATTCTGACACAATATTGTTATATTTTGAAAACAGGTTAAGCCTTTGTTCCTCAACAAACATTAGATCAACACAAATATAATTCATGTAAGACTGCCAATCAGAATCATCATCCATAGAAAGTAAAGTATTTACCTTCTTTATAGTGATGTTGACCCACTCTCCATTCCTAGCATGGCTTTTTCCAACAGCCACCTGATCCTCTTCAGAAAGTGCCATCAGTGCACTAACTCTTATTTCCTCATCTGAGGAAACCACTTCTTCATCCCAATCATATGCTTCAGCTACTAATACCTTGTTCTTTGTCTGAATAGGTTTGGATGTTTGAGCAGCCTGAGACAATATGGGGTTAGTTTCAAGAAGTGCAAGTTTAGCTTTGATTTTCCTATATTTTGTTTCAAAATCCTTTTGAACCTTGTTTTGAAATTGTTGGGTGGACTGAAACATTTTAGGTTGAAACTTGCTAGTTCTTGAGGAACTGTTTCCTGAGAATTTGTAAGAGGGTTCTGAGATAGTTTTAGAATAACAGTCCCTAGCAAAATGACCCTTTTTACCACATTTAAAGCATTCAGTGGTCTCATTTGCTTTTGGTTTTGTAAAGTTGGACTGATTTCTTTTGATGAAACGTCTTGAACTAGCAAGGAGTGCCTTTTCTTGGAATTCCAAGTTCAAGTCGTTCAGGTACTCCTCACAAGTCCTTTCATCAATTTCATCTTCAGAATCCTCTTGAAAATCCTGCACAACACCATTAGAATAGAAAGCAGTTGATATGGGTGTGGAGGTTAAGGCCTTTTTGGACTCAAGAGCTTTTGAGTCAGGGTATCTCCTTGAGATCAAGTTGTCTTCATAGACAAACTTCCCATAAATTTCAGGGAGCTCAAGGGTCTGAATGTGGTTAGCATTCCTCAGGCCTTGTGAGAAGTTGAACCACTTCTCAGGGAGACTGTTGACAAAGCCAACATTAGTCTCATGCTTAGATAAAGTTACACCATCATTTGATAGCTCATTTATCAAAGTCTTGTATCTGGTGTAGGTCTGAGAGAGACTTTCAGATTCCTTTGCCCTAAAAGTATTGTACTCAAGTTTAAGGTCCATGACCCTATTTTCCTTGGTATCTGAAGGACCCTCAAAGCTATTTACCAAGTCATCCCAAGTTTGCTTGGCTGTAGAACAGTTGATGACTGATTCCATTATATCGTCAGGAAGACATGATATAAGGATGCTTTTCAGGCGATGGTCCTGATTGACCACCCTCCTCTCATCTATGGTCCATTGAGCTTCAGGCTTAATTAGCCCTGCAGCAGTTTTTGGGACAAATGGGCCATCCTTGATACTAGCGATGTAGTAGGGTTCCATCCCAGTTAAATAGCAAATCATACATTTTTTCCATTTGTTAAATTTGCCAGCCTCAAGTCTGGGTGCTACAGCAGAATAGCTGCCACCCTTTTTATCGACTAACTGGGGTACATTGGTATCAGTCATTTTAGGATCTTGGTTTTAAAAACCTGGAGCTCTCAGGGTTTTTGAAAGGTTTTATAAACCAGAGGCTCTGATACCACTTGTTGTTCCCTTAGCACACCGAGTAATAACAATTAAGTTAAACTAAGTGAGCTTATGACTGAGATCAATGCAAAGAATATTTCTAACAGTTATAATACGTGAATATAAAAAAAAACACAATATTTTTCAACGTTTAAATTCTTATTAGAAATAATTCCAAGAATCTATTACCCAAGTGTTTTGGGGAACAAACACTTGGGATTGAATAGACAAGGGTTTATGGTGTCTCCTATCGAAACTCAAGTTTTGCTTGAGTGGTAACAATATACCCACTGAGCTATCTCAGTGAGTTGTATACACTTTGTAAGAGAGAAGTTACTTTGTAAAAGTTCTAAGCTTTCAATATACAAAGCACACATAACTTCTCTCCATCTGATCTATTTATACACAAGTAATCTAAGTATAAGTGATTAAAAATATTACAAGTTGTTGAGGTAGCGTGTCTGACAATTACAAACAGTAATTGTCATTTCCAAGAACCAATAGGAATGGGCTAATAAGACTTTGGGAGTTGTTGGCTAACACTCCATGACTTTTAGCCGCAATAGGGAAGGTTGGTATCTGACAAGATAAGAGTGTTTGGTCTGACACTCTTATCTTCTCAGATCTTTCCCTTTTGTTCCCGCCTATTCTTCAGGCATTGGTTCCTCAGTCTTTAATCACTTTAATGTTGTTGAGGAGACTGGGGTTCAGTGAGTTCTTGTCCAACACTCACTGAACCATCATCTTCTTCTTTGGCTTAAGTCCTACTCAGGGAGTACCGCCTTCCTGAGAGTGAGTCCTTTATTGAACTCGCCTTAAGCATCCTAAAGATGACTCACTGAGAGGCTGTTCTCTCAGCGACTTGAATTGTTCTCGGTTTAGCAAACACTTGGCTTAATTTGTGTTCAAATCCTGTTTAAGATAATTGGGTGTTTTACGAACCCAACAGTTTTGAACAAAGAAACCTCAATAGTCGAGGAATCATTGAACGCAACATTTGATGAAAGTCCACCTCCCTCTAAGACATCACCTTTGGTAGATGATGACTTAGTTGAAAGTCAAATGGTTGAAAACCAAAAAAACATTGAAAGTGACAAAGAAGATGAACCGGTAAAAAGAGAAATAGTTAATATCAAAGAACCAAAAGTCATCCATTAGAAAACGTCATAGGAAAAATCAATGAAAGAACTTTAAGGTCTAAAGCTCAAAACGAAAGTAATTTCTTTTGTTTTGTTTCAACAATTGAACCTAAAAATGTTAATGAAGCCATAAAAGATGAATCTTGAGTAATTGCGATGCAAGAGGAATTAAATCAATTTGTTATGAATAATGTTTGGACATTAGTCCCTCAACCTAAAAATCAAACCATAATAGGTACAAAATGGGATTTTAGAAACAAAATGGATGAAAATGGCGGAGTATCTAGAAACAAAGCTAGGCTAGTAGCACAAGGCTACAATCAACAAGAAGGTATAGATTACGATGAAACATTTGCACCCGTCGCTAGACTTGAGTCAATTAGGATACTACTTGCATATGCATGTGCACATAACTTTAAACTATTTCAAATGGATGTCAAAAGTGCATTTCTTAATGGTTTTATAAATGAGGAAGTGTATGTAGCACAACCTCCCAGCTTTGCCGATTTTGAAAAACCAAATCATATCTACAAACTTAAGAAAGCTTTATACGAACTTAAGCAAGCACCAAAAGCTTGGTATGATCGACTTAAGACTTTCCTAGTTGACCATAAGTATACCATGGGCCTAGTAGACAATACTCTTTTCACCAAGAAAAAGGGATCACATATTATCATAGTCCAAATATATGTGGATGACATTATATTCGGTTCAACTTGTCAAGAGTTATGCGATGAATTCTCAAAAATCATGCATGACGAGTTTGAAATGAGTATGATGGGGGGACTAAACTTTTTCTTAGGTCTCCAAATTAAACAATTAGAAGATGGGATATTCTTCAACCAATCTAAGTATATCAAGGATATGCTTAAGAAATTTGGTCTTGAAGATTCCAAACCCATGAAAACACCAATGTCTTCCGAAACCAAACTCACCAAGGATGACGAAAGTGAATCCGTAGATAGCACTAAATATAGAGGGATGATTGGTAGTTTACTTTACCTAACGGCTAGTAAACCGGACATTATGTTTAGTGTTTGTCTATGTGCACGCTTTCAAGAAGATCCCAAAATATCCCATCTTGAAGCCGTTAAACGGATCTTTAGGTACATAAAAGGCACTACACATTTAGGATTATGGTATCCCAAAGGAACGGGTGTAGAAACCATAGTGTATGCCGACTTAGACCATGCCGGTGATTATGTCGATAGGAAAAGTACAAGTGGTATTTGTACTTTTGTAGGACATTGTCTCACCTCATGGTTTGCTAAGAAACAAACAGCCCTTGCAATATCAACAACCGAAGCAGAGTACGTATCTGCAGGAAAGGCGTGTCAACAAGCGCTGTGGATGAAACAAGCTCTCATCGACTATGGAATTGAACTCAACGACATTCCCATTCTTTGCGACAACAAAGGAGCTATCGACCTCAGCAAAAATCCAGTCCAACACGCTAGAACCAAACACATAGAAATACGACACCATTTCCTACGCGACAATGTTCAGAAGGGAAATATCTCAATCGAGAAAGTATCCTCAGAGGACAACATTGCCGACATCCTCACAAAACCCCTTAAGAGAGAACCTTTTAACTATCTTAGACTAGGTTTAGGATTAATGGAACCAAGTGAGTAGAAGAAACCGCAGCTTAAACCTTAGATTAGCCAAACACGGCAATAAACCAAAATATGTGTTCTGATCCTGCGGATCCAAACGACAACAAGGGCGGATCCCTTGTTTTGGTTTCGCCGGATCCGTGGCCTGCTAAGCTTCTTTTCTATATATTAAATAAACTTTCTATACTATTCATCACACTTCCCAAAACATAAACACCTACTGGAACTCGACCATTATCACACCAAATTCACAATTTAGACCATCTTTCACAACCAATTTGTACTCCAATCATCACTGTAAGTATCTTTATCATGTCTACATTCCTGATCTGCGTCTAGGATTTCTATTTCATGCAAAAAACCAAAACTTGGGGTTTATGCACAATTCTTGTAAAATCATGAAGCATATTTACTAAATTGCATAACAAATCATGTTTTTGGTAGTTAGGAATTGCATCTTGTAGCACATTGTCATAATTCATCAAAAACCCCATGAGAAATTTTTGCTAAAATCTTCTCACGACTAGGAAAAACGGTTTTTGGACATTGTTCATACAAATACAAAAACGTTATGTTTTAAACATCACTTGCATAATGTCTCTTGAATGCTAAAGGAAATACATAACTAATATGTATTTTCGGGTACATTCAATCGAAGCTACATTGAAGTAGGAGCGTTTGGGTTATCTCTTGTTTTATCATAAAACTTGCATAAACAAAATTTTCATGCATCAAAAGGAGTCGAGATAACCGTACCTCCACATTGTCCCCATGTAGGCACACACTAGACATATATACGTATTTTCGATAATTTCAACTAAACTATATATCTTTCGTGTCTAGGATAATCATGCCTCCAGCGACTAATTATGATCACAAAGAAACCATCAAATACCTACCTAAACATCACAAAACCAAAGGACTTAGTGAGCAACAAGTTGAAATATTCAAAGCCTTAGAAAAATGATATGTACACGAGGGTAGAGTCGTAGAACCCTCATTCTATGAAGGTACCATTCTCCGCGAACAATTAGCCGCAAATCATTTCGATAGCCTTCTAGACATCGATGAGCCCATCATCCCTAGGTTCATTCACGAGTTCTATGCTAGTGTAGGACTTAGTTCAAATGATTATGGATACATGAATATCCATTTCAGAGTCAACGGGTTTCAATTCAATATTCATTTAGATCAATTTGGAGATGTCTTAGGAGTTCCTAATCAAGGAACGTGTTTCTATTCTGACAAGTGGTCGTTAACCATTCTAGAATCTAACCTTGATCGTTTGGCACCATATGCCACACCATTAATCGCAAAAGAAACCATTCATGAGCATCTCTTTTTGCCTAGGAACAACCAAACTAGGTTACACCGAGGTCGTCAAGTTGATAGAGATCGATTTGCCATGGAACTTAATGAACTTAAGCCTCAGTTTAAGAAGCTTGAAGAAGTTTTGAGGGCAAATGTCATAAGCACCATAGGGAATCGAGACCATATCAACGCAAGTCTTTGCTACATGATGTATTGCGTGTCAAACCATCAACCCTTCAACCTTGCTTACTATATTGCCAAAAGAATGGCCGACATTCCGGTTCAAGGCACCACCGCCATGCCCTACGGGATGCTTTTGACCCGTCTCTATAGATCTTTTGAGCCCATTCCTAGAAACGCTTTAGGATTCGTTCCCGACTACCTCGAGATTCCACACACCTTTGTTCCTCTAAGTGATCATAGGGTAGCAGTGGAAAAAGGAAAACGTCCTCATCCTCCTACATCATCATCATCATCATCCATGAGTGAAGAGGATGGTTTGCCAAACTCAAGGATCTCACCACCCGAGTACTTTAGTCAACTTCCTCCACAATTCCGAACGAATCAGCAGAATTTAAACAAACCAAAGGAATGGTGAAGAATTTGGGCCGTTGGATTATGAAGCTTCACAAGAAAATGAGCAAGAAGTGAAGTATTGGGAGTGTTTGGTATTAGATATTTTCAAACAATGATGTGTTGAACTTGTGTGTTTCTTAAGATATTATGTTAGTACTTAACTTGTACATGAACTAACTCCCAATTGCATGTCGATAACACTTGTTGTTATCAATTTTCCGAGATTAAGCCACTGTTTGGCTTAACCACTTTTATGGTAAGATATTATGATCGGATTAATCTATGTGTAAACGTGTGTTAAAACCCATGTTTTTAGTTTTATTCTATCACATATCAGTAGTTACATAAGTTTTAGGAGAATTTTCGGGATTTGAACGAGAAACGCAAAATTCGACATACTCTCTGTTCAAATTAGTAACTCTGATTGGCGGATCCCAAAATTTGGATCCGCCTGCTATGCACTTTGGCTCCGCCATCTCTCAGCCTGCGGATTCGGTGGTACCCAAATAAGGGATCCGCCTTTGTTATCGATTGGATCCGCAGGCTTCAACAGTAACTTTTTCAAAAATTCCCGACTAATCCCGATCCATAAAATATTGATTCTAGTTTTTAGAATTCTCCTACTGATCATTAAGCTTATTAGATCATTTAGGCACACTTAGAATCATAAGAAATCCATTTCCTACCAAAATTTGAAAATTCAAATTTTCCATGTGAGTTACCTTTCTAATACAAGCAAGGAACCCTCTAATGGGATCCTTAAAATCCGTGGGAACATCACATCAACATAATTTCCACTCACTCCTTGCATTAACTACAAATCTTCTACAATTCACTCAACTTAAGCTCTATGGTTTGACTTAAATGATGTGACTAGCACAAATTTTTGTTCCAAATCATTAGGAACCAACATTCTCCATTGGATTTACATCAAATCCAAACACACAGACCAACAAACCTTCTGTCTATAAATTAGAACCTCAGGATCATCACATATCACACAACAACCATCACTACTAACTTTCCTTCCTGTACCTTAGAACAACTATTTTCACTATTCAAATGACAAAATCAAATAACTCATCTACAAGCATACCCGCACGAAGGACAGCTCGTATAAGTGTCCGTCCTTGTTGCTTCGTGAACTTAGCTAATTCATCATCAGAGGAGTCATCTCCACTTAACATATCCTCACCAATAGCCAATGAGAATTTTCTCAACCTTGCTACTCCAACACCATCTAACACCATCATCAACACACCACCTCCAACAATCACTCCTGTAGCAACCACACCACCACCCGCTCCATCACAACCTATTAGATCACCTTCACCACAACATTCACCACAACTTCAGCCCCTAGAGTTGTTTAGAACTCCACCTTCATCACCTCATCCATACTTGGATGATTTGGAAGACCTTCCACCAAGGTCAACCAATCCTCCTCCCATGACAAACCACAACCACAAACACAACCTCTCTCACCTACATCTACACTCATTGCCATTGATGAGGCAATGTGGATCAATCAACCACAAACCCATGAAGAGATCAATGAGGAGCTCACCCGCCTCTATGCTCTCTCCAATATGGTGGATTCCCGCCTTGGTGAAGCCATGGATCTTCAATCCATCTTGCTTAACTCCCTCACAACTCCACCATCAAACAACCAAACACCACCACCACCAAACAACCAACCACAACCACCACCACCAAACAACCAACCATCACCACCACCACAAGCCATTGAGCCCACTCTTCCTCCTAACTTTCCAAGGCATGATTGCTCACAATGCGAGAGGACCGCTCACTTGGCCCAAAGGACCAATATCTTGGTCCATGAGCTTCAAAATGAGATGAGGTTCATTTTGAACCATATTCTTGAACGCCTAAATGCAATCTCTCATCCTCCGCAATAGACAAATTTTAGTTTCCTCCTAGTCTCCTTTTATAGGATTTCATAGGATTGTTTTAGGAATTTTCTATTTTTAGGAACTTTTTACTTTTTATTGTAACATCATGTTTTGTGACTTATGTCACAAACAAATTTTCAAGTAATGGATGTTATATTTATGCTTATAGGTGATCACTATTTGGCATAATATCTTGGATTGATTAATTTACTAACTTGATTGTATGGTTGGACAACTTCTACTTAGGTGCATTGTTGATCAGACACATATTTTTTACTTTTTAAATTCAAATGGGTTGAAATATTGTGTTTGTTTGACTTATACATTTGCATTATGCTACTTGGTTGGATTGATTCACAACTAACCTTTGTTTTGCAGCTTTTCTCAACTTTGAATCATATACGTTGGTACCCTAGCAACGGGGAGTATAGATCAAGGGGGAGTATATCATGTACTAACTCATCATATTATAGCATTTCTCATCCTTGAAACGTATACGTTGGTACCCTAGCAATGGGGAGTATACATCGAGGGGGAGCATATCATATTCTAATCTAGGGCTGAGCATCGAGCCGCTCCCGACCCGTCCCGACCCGATACCGACTATCCCGAATCCCGACAAGCCGGAAAACACAAACCGAGTCCCGACCCGATTAAGCTCGGTTCGGTTTCGGGACAGTCGGGACGGGACGGGATCGGTCGGTTTGATCGGTTTTGTTTGTTGTTTTTTGGTTTTTGGCCCGTCCCGACCCGATCCCGACTATCCCGAATCCCGACAAAACGGAAAATAAAAACCGAGTCCCGACCCGTTTGAGATCGGTTTGGTTTCGGGACTCGGGATCGGGACGGGATCGGGACGGGATTCGGGAGTCGGTCGGTTTTGCTCACCCCTATTCTAATCATTTGTTTTGTAGGATTATGCATCTTAACCTTGGCACTCCAATTAGGGGGAGTATTATCCAAGGGGGAGCTTTTAAAGTTCTCAAAATCATTGAAACAATCTTGGTACACCAATTTAGTGGGAGTAATACCCAAGAATTGTTCACCACATTCCGCTACGCATATCTTCTTTTTGTTTCGACAAAAAGGGAGAGATTGGATTAAGTTTCATACATACTGTTAACATCACAGTACATGTTTTTATACTTAAAATTGTTTTCAAAACTTGCATAAAACCAACTTAATCTATCCTTAAAAAGCCATTTTACAAACTTGCTCCGATGCTAAGTTTTCCACAAAAGCTTTTGACACGATAAAAATACAGCACAAATATGCTGAAGCATTAATTATAAAACTCTTGCTATAACCGGTTGGAGAACTCCAAGTCTTTGAGGAAAACTTTTCTAAAAGCTATGCGTTGTAATTGTAAAAAGTCATTCAAAGACTTTTCAAAATACTTGCGTTGCGGATGCTCTTAATATATAAATGTTTCAAAAGATTAAAAAAAAAAAAAAAAAAAAAAAGCAAAATTGTAAATTCAAAGAATTGCAAATCACTATTCCCAATTCAAAATTTGAAATTTGTACTCTACAAAAGGCAAATGGCAAAAGAGTAAATAAAATAAGGAAAAATATTATTTAGGTATAAATAAATAAAAAGCAGCATATCATCATCATCACTCACACAAACACACAAATTTATTTCAAGCCGATTCACTCTCACTCGCTAAATAACATCATTATGGTAATAATCACTTCTTCTTATTATTATTATTCACCAATTTATATAACATAATCCGTTAATTTCACTATTTATTTTGTATCAGTACACTTAAAAGTTAGGGTTTCATGTGATTTTATTTTTTGTGAAGCTATTGTTATGAATGCTGATTATTGAACATGATTTATATAGCTTATTAGGTTTAAACTTTAAAGTGTTGATTTATATAGCTTATTGATGTTTAGGAGGTTAAAATTTTGGATCTAGGATATGGATCTAAGAAATGACTGTTGTAGAGTGTAACAATTTTTTACTTAGGTCAAATTAGTGAAGTTTCGGCTTTTAAATTTGTGTGAAGGTGATGGGCGGTAAGTCTCGTTTCAGGTTTCAGACTTTTAGGGGAAGTATTTCAGTAACTTAAGAACGGTTTTTTCTGCTTCGCATATTCAACCGTCTCTTTACAATTTTAGAGGTGTTAGGATCAGAAAAACCTGTAGGAATACTCAAACGGACGTAAAACGAGAATGGAAGCACATGGAAAAACACAAACATAGGGCTTATATCCATTGGCTAAGAAATAAAGTTTCAGCTATTAAGTTTTGTTTTTGTGTTTTTCTTGCTGGTAGGTGTTGTTGTTTTGTACTGTTGGGGTTAATGGAGTTAGTGAAGCGATGGTCATTGTTGCGTTTAGTTGGAGGAAAATACCTATTTTTAACAAAAAGTTTTGTACGAAACAGGGAAAACGAAAATCGCGTTCAAATTGTTTTTTTTTTTTTTGCCTTCCAAAAAACTAGTTCTTTATCCTAACTTATCAAAGAAATTTACATTACAAAACACATTTATCCGTTTTCCTTGTAACCCAAATCTCCCACTTTCATTCTTAGGAATGGAAAATACTATATTATTTGAACGCTATATCTAAGTTCTAAACTCTTCTGTGAAGATAAACGTCCTTCTAATTTTTTACAAAATTAGAGATAGAAAAGTAAAAATGTTTCCTCCAAGTAAACGTACCCCCTTAGGAACACATTATTATCAACTTCTCATTCTCAACCATCTCTTACTACTTTAGAAGTGTTAGGAAATTATATAACATTTTCATAACTAGCATTGGATCCAAGCTATCTATCATTAACAAGCTCCATAACAAACCACATTAACACATCATAACATTAGCATAAATAACATTAAACAAGTTATACCTATATACTTACCTTATTCCCTAATAGCTCCCTACTTGGACTTGATATAGCTCTACAATTGCTTCCTATCACAAGATTAATTTTAATTAGTGACTAACAAACTAGGGAGACCATCAATTCACTACATTTATCCTGTATACTCAAAACCCATATCATGAACCCTAATTTCTCAATTTGGGGAAAAATACTTACTTGATGAGGAGATTACAATTAAGGTGCCTCTAATGCTTCTTGACCACCTCTTGATAGCTAAAATGAGTTAATGTGAAGATTTCTAGTTCCCTCCCTTTTCTTCTCTATATGTCGACCCACATGGAACTCACTCAAGATTTCCAGACATTTCTAAAGATAAGATATTTAACCATGTGTGGTTATTAGTTTAAGCACTTGGCAAATATAGTCCTCACAAGTCTCATTGCACTTATTTTAACCCACAACACTTATTACTCATTAAATATATGCACTAAAGTTTATGTACATAGATATCTCTTAGACTATATGGCATAATACATTACCTTTCCTGGGTTCGGGTGTAATAAACTACAAGCACTTGGCAAAGTCTATGAACAAGACATTGCCATAAACTTAATCAATAGATCACTTACTAAGGAATTTAGTGGTTTTGTGCGTAATTTCAATATGCACTGCGTGGGGAAGACAGTTTCTGATTTACACGCACTGCTTATTGACCAAGGGCTCCTACACCCCAGGTACTTGCTATTAAAGGGGGTGGAATTAACAAGCCAAATGTGAACAAGAAGGGTAAAGGAAAGGGTAAGGCTGATAAGGGTAAGCAAGTTATGGCTTATCAACCACAACCTAAGAAAAACCCTCCTAAGAAGAAGGATAATCTAAAGAAGGATCAGGCTTGCCACTACTGTCATGTAGTTGGTCACTGGAAGAGGAACTGTCCTCTTTATATCCAAGAGTTGCGGGAAAGTAAGAACAAGAAGTTTGGGCACTTGGGCGCTAGCACTTCAGGTAACTTACTTATGATTGAATTATTTACTCTAAATCATAAAGTTAATTCCTGGGTATATGATACTGGATGCGGTATTCACATTTTTAATACGCTGCAGGGATTTAGAGTGGAAAGGAAGCTTGCCTATGGGGAGAAATATCTGCATGTGGAAAATGGAGCACCTGCAGCTGTTGTAGTCACAGGAGTGTTTAATTTAGTTTTGCCTTCAGGCTTTGTGTTGTCATTAAACAATTGTCATTATGCACCTTCAATTGTTAGGGGTGTTGTTTTCTTTTCTTGTTTATTGGATCTTGGTTTTAATCACACTATCAATAGTAATGAAATTTCTGTTTCTTTAAATGGTATTTTTTATTTTAATGCTATTGCTGTGAATGGTGTGTTTGAAATTGACATGAATGATTATGTATCCAATAATAATAATTCAATGTATAGCATTAGTAAGAGAATTAAGTCAAACTTGAATTCTTCTTACCTTTGGCACTGTAGACTTGCTCATATAGGCAAGACTTGCATGAAAAAGCTACAACATGATGGGCTTTTGAAAAGTATCAATGATGAATCATATGATAAATGTGAGTCTTGTATATCTGGGAAGATGACTAAGAAACCTTTTCATAGTAATATGGAAAGGGCTTATGATCTACTTGGTTTAATACATACTGATGTGTGTGGACCACTTAGACATGTGTCAAGGAAAGGTGCTAGCTACTTCTTAACCTTTACAGATGATTTCAGCAGATATGGTTATGTTTACTTGCTTAAACATAAACATAAACATGAGGTGTTTGAAACATTTAAGGTTTTCAAAGCAGAAGTAGAATTGCAACTAGGAAAGAAGATTAAAGCTCTTCGATCCGATAGAGGTGGTGAATACCTAAGCCAAGAGTTTAAAGATTACTTAGCTGAGAATGGAATTGTCCAGAATCTCACATCTCCATATACTCCACAACAAAATGGTGTATCTGAAAGAAGAAATCATATATTGTTAGACATGGTATGATCAATGTTTAATCTTACAACTCTTCCTTTATCTTTTTAGGATTATGCCTTAGAATCTGCGGTTCGTATTTTGAATATGGTTCTCACTAAGAAGGTTGATAAGACACCATATGAAATATGGAATGGAAAAGCTCCAAACTTGTCTTATTTAAAGGTCTGGGGTTGCGAGGCGTATATAAGACGTGACTCAGCAGATAAACTCCAACAGAGATCTGTAAAGTGTATCTTTGTAGGATACCCAAAGGAAACAATGGGTTACTACTTTTACTACCCACCTGAATACAAAGTAGTTGTTGCTAGATATGGAGAATTTCTTTAAAAGGAACTTATATCTCAAGAATTCAGTGGGAGAGTTTATGATCTGGAAGATGATCATGTAGATACATTACCTTCTGAAAATACTAGCGTACTTCCAGTGGAACCTGAAAGTCTGGGTCCTCCACCTGAAGTTGAAATTGTTCCCATTCGCAAGTCTTCAAGACATGTGAAAGCTCCTGAACGTCTATGTCTTAACATAGAAGTTGAAAAAACTATATTAGGGGATCTTAATGAACTTGCTAATTATAGGGCTGCCATTGAGAGTCCTGAAAAGGATAAATGGGTAGTTGCTATGAAAGGGGAAATGCAATCCATGAAAGATAACAATGTCTGGATTGAAGTAGACCTTCCTCCCAATGCCAAGGTAGTTGGGAGTAAGTGGCTCTTCAAGAAGAAAACTGACATGGATGGCAAGGTACACACCTATAAGGCCCGTTTGGTAGCTAAATGCTTTATTCAAACATTTGGTGTTGACTATGAGGAGACCTTTTCTCCTGTAGCTGACATTAGGGCTATTAGGATTCTCATAGCCATAGCAGCATACTATGACTATGAGATTTGGCAAATGGATGTCAAAACCGCCTTCTTAAATGGTCGCCTAGATGAAGACATCTATATGGCGCAGCCTGAGGGGTTTGTGAATCCAAAATTTCCAAACCATGTATGCAAACTTCAAATATCCATTTATGGATTGAAGCAAGCATCAAGGCAATGGAATAAAAGATTTGATGAAGAAATCAAAAGGTTTGGATTTACTCAGAATCTTGATGAGCCATGTGTATATCACAAAGCTAGTTGGAGTAATGTAATTTTCCTTATCCTATATGTTGATGACATATTGATCATGAGAAAAGACATTCCAAGTTTGCAAAAGGTTAAGGCATATCTTGGAAAGTGCTTTTCTATGAAGGATTTAGGGGAAGCTGCATATATTCTGGGAATCAAGATCTATAGAGATAGATCAAGGCGGTTAATTAGATTAAGTCAAAGTGCTTACATTGACAAAATATTGAAGAGATTCAATATGCAAAATTCCAAGAAAGGATATTTGCCAATGGAAGTGAAACATGGCTTGAGCAGTGAGTCATGTGCTTCAACACCTGTAGAGGTGGCACGCATGAGCAAAGTTCCTTATGCTTCGGTTGTAGAATCTATTATGTATGCGGTGAGATGCACAAGGCCAGATGTGGCGTTCGCTCAAAATATCACTAGTTAATTTCAACAGAATCCAGGTGAAAAACATTGGATTGCTGTTAAACATATTATTAAGTATCTTAGGCATACGAAAGATATATTTCTTGTATATGGTGGAAATCCAGCTACAGAACTTGATGTAACAGTTTACTGTGGTGCGTCCTGGCAATGTGACAAAGATGATGCGAAGTCTCAGACTGGTTATGTCTTTGTTATCAATGGAGGAGCAGTAGACTGGAGGAGCAAGAAGCAGAGTACAATTGCGATGTCTGCGACAGATGTCGAATACATAGCTGCTTCAGAAACTGCAATAGAGGTTGTTTAGATTAGGAAATTCATTTCAGGGCTTGGTGTTATGACTTCAATTGAATTGCTTATTAATATGTATTGCGACAATTCTGCTGCAATCATATTTTCCAATGAACCTGGAGTCATGAAGGGCACCAGACATTTTCTACGAAAGTATCACTATGTTTGACAACAAGTCAACATAGGAGAAATTAATCTCTTGAAAGTTCACACAGATGATAACTTAGCTGATTCATTCACTAAGGCTTTAGCTAAAGAAAAGCTTACTGAACTTGCCAATGACATTGGACTTAGATTAGCTAGTAGTTTCATGCATGACTGTGTTTAGTATTTGGATAAAGGATATTGTAAACATTTATTATTAATAAAATAAAGTATTGGTTATCTTTATGTTCATTATTTAATATTGTTGTCCAATATTTGCATGTTTAATCCGTGAATAAATTAGTTATTCTAAATCGTCCGTTATCAATTAATGATATGTGAATATCATTAAATTAAGACAAATATGAGTTTTGGTATAATATACTTGAAAGTATATTGATGCGTTGACATGCCAAATTCACATGATATTCAATGAATTGAATATAGGACTTATCCCAAACTACATGATGTTACTTTATGGATATTGTTATTAAGTAAATCATGAATAGTTATCCACAGACTTGAGATACCAGATAACTGTTATGAATGTAGTGCATTATGTGGAACAATTTAACGCTATACGTAACTGGTAGTCATAAGGATTGTTTTCGGAATTGTTGCAAAATTTATAGGTTATGCTTGTAGTCAAGATAGAATTTGTTCATTCAAATTTATTTTTGGAGTTTAATACTGCTGGGGCCCTCGTAGGGTTGACAAGATGTTTGCGTGGCCACACCCAAGATCTCCCCTGAATGTGTTCAGAAGATTTGGTAATCTTGCTCAATCACAAACAACGAAAAACATAATAATTGAATAAATAATGACTTTAATCCATATCTTTATTTAATGTAGTATTAGTAACAAAAGGATAATAATAATAATGAATTATTAAAGGTTTTTTCAGGAGACCTACTCGAGTTGTACTAGAGGCATCGGCGTGTTGCAAGACGCTAACCGATGTGATTACACTATTAAAATATGTCCAAGTGGGAGCTGTTAGTTTTGTTGACATTATTTTAGTAGTTGTATGTTAGGATCAAGCTCGAGATCACGGGATTGCACACTTTACATATGAGAACTAAAGATTAATAATTTTATATAAAATGTTATATTTAATTATTAATTATCACAAAATGTATAACGAACGTTAGTATTTAACGAAAGTGACTAACGGTCGTTAAATAAGAAAAAGAAGGGACTAGAATGAAATTAGATGTCAAGAATGTTCCGGATTCACCTCCTCCATAGGGGCCGATCGATTATGGATGGGTATAACCCAATCCATATCTAACTTGGACTCTAAGTTTCTTCTAGTATATAAGCAAACAAAGGGTTATAGTTTTATCATCTCTTATGCACACAAACTAAACCCTAAAAAGTTTTCTTTCTTTCTTCTTTCTCTTGATCGATCGAACTAAAACCCTCACTAGGGTCGATCGATTTTTTTACTTAAACAAAGTGTTTGGTTTTAAGTTTTGTGATTTATTTACTTGCATAACTTTAGTTTGATTTAGTACGTGTGTACAAGAACGTGAATAAAACACATTATTGTTTGATTCTTGGATTGAATTGCAAAAATCGGTAAGGGGCAATTCCTGTAATCCGTTTAAACCCTAATTAGGGTTCATCACTTTAGTTGCTTGGATTGATTCTTGTTTTGCTAGAATCATTAAGGTACGTATACATTTAAATTCGGTTAATTAATTATGTGTTATTGTTCATACGCTTCCGCATGTGTTCTTTGATGTTATTGTTTATATATGATTGTCATGATATTATAATTACATTAGGAGGTGGCTGCTATGGTGGTTAAGAGGGTGAAGGTGAGGGTAAAGGTAAATAGGGTGTTTGGAAATGGGTTTTTTAAAGTTTGCTACACGTAACTAGACAAAAAAAATAGTGCATATTGATATATTATTTAGTGACGTGGCACGCAAAAATTAATGTAAGATTTATAAGTTAACCTGTAACCTGCTAACGAGGTCACTGAATACACAGATTAGATGGAATTCAAATGTAGGCTACATGGATTTGCAAAAAAAAAAAAACTTAATACGCTACACAAAACTATAAAACATTGCAAGTTAAATACATTTTTAAACAATTATCCTTATCTTTATTTGATGCCAAAAGTGATTACTTCTGGTAATAATTTTTCAAAATATAACAAGCTTAATTTTTTACTTATCAATTTGAGTTTATGGCTTATTTAAGTTAATATATCCAGTCTAGTAACATAAACAAAGACACATATAAATAAATAATTGGGGTGGGGGGGGGGGGGATTGCAAGATAAAACTTGAACATTTTCATTTTTTTTAAATACAAGTTTTTTAATGCATGATTTTCAATGTTTCTAAAATACGAGTAATGTTGTTAGACTAAAATACCTCTGTTTATAAAAAGAAATATAATTTATTAAATATTTAAATATTTAATTACAATTTAAACAAATATTTTTTTCACTCCCACTTACCCCACATCTATATATACATAGGGGGATGTTTACTTTTTCCCTTATTCTCTCTTAATGAGATAAATGTGGGCCCAAGATCTTTACAATATCTTAATTGGGAACTTATTAAAACTATACTCTCCTCAATAAATGGCTAATTAAGACCTTCATATTTAACCACTTAATTAGTAAACACCCACTAAATTGCACACACAATTAATGTTTTAGTAATACACCGTTATAGTTATGCACGAGTAATCATTTAATACTCGTTAGAGCATTTACAATGCTTCATACTACAGTAAAACCTCTATAAATTAATACTCGATAAATTAATAACCTCAATAAAATTAATAATTTGTCTAGTCCCAACTTGGGACCAGTATAAATTTGGACCCCAATCGATAAAATAATAAGATAATAATTTTTTTTGAAACCTCAGTATATATATATTAATCCCAACGAAACTATAAATTAATAATTACTAAAAATTCCATATATATGTATATATGTGTGTGTGTGAGAGAGAGATATACACTTTAAAATCCTAAGATTGTTTATAAAAAATGAATCTATAGTCACTTGTTTTTCGTTGAACTTCAAATCTATATTGTGTTTATCTTAAAATCTCCTTATTGCACGAAAGAGTTGGTGCGTTGTCTTCTCGTATTGCAACAAAAAGTGTTAATTTTATTTTCATAAAGTGTGAATGTGAACTCATAAAATGTTAATTGGAACTTGTTTTTCAAATATATTTTTTCGTCTCTAATGAGTATACATTGTAACTAGCTAGTATATTATACTTGAAAATTTAAAGGCCATACGTAAAACCTCTTTAAATTAATAAATTACTACCTCCGTCCCATATTAAGTGTCCACTTTGAATTTTTTAAGTCTTTATTATTCAACTTTGACATTGAATTCTATTATTTGTGTTATATAATACTTGATGCAAAATATATGAATGGATTAGTGTTTTAAATGTATTTTCATTTTTACAATTTTCATCAAGTATTATATATTACAAATAAAAATATTTACGGTCAAAGTTAAACAAGAAAGACTAAAAAAAATAAAAGTGGACACTTAATATGGGACGGAGGGAGTATTAATTTATCGATATAATAATATCTCGCTAAATTAATAAAATATCTCGGTCCCAACACTATTAAATTATAGAGGTTTTACTGTACAAAAGATTTTTTTTATTCATTTATTACATTAAAATTTTCAATAAATACTATCCTTCAAAAAGCCATTTTACAAACTTGCTCCGATGCTAAGTTTTCCACAAAAGCTTTTGACACGAAAAAAATACAGTACAAATAAGCTGAAGCATTAATTATAAAACTCTTGCTATAACCGGTTGGAGAACTCCAAGTCTTTGAGGAAAGCTTTTCTAAAAGCTATGCGTTGTAGTTGTAAAAAGTAACTTTTCAAAATACTTGCGTTAATGTTTCAAATACAAAGAATTGCAAATCACTATTCCCAATTCAAAATTTGAAATTTGTACTCTATAAAAGGCAAATGGCAAAAGAGTAAATAAAATAAGGAAAAATATTATTTAGGGACCCGAATACTCCGATAAATAAATACAGTATATCATCATCATCAGTCACACAAACACACAAATTTATTTCAAGCCGATTCACTCTCACTCGCTAAATAACATCATGGTAATAATCACATCTTCTTCTTCTTCTTCTTCTTATTATTCACCAATTTATATAACATAATCCGTTAATTTCACTATTTGTTTTGTGTCAGTACACTTAAAAGTTAGGGTTTCATGTGATTTTATTTTTTGTGAAATTGTGAAGCTGTTGTTATGAATGCTGATTATTGAACATGATTTATATAGCTTATTAGGTTTAAACTTTAAAGTGTTGATTTATATAGCTTATTGATGTTTAGGAGGTTAAAAATTTGGATCTAGGATATGGATCTAAGAAATGACTGTTGTAGAGTGTAACAATTTTTCACTTAGGTCAAATTAGTGATGTTTGTTTTTTTTTGTAATGTTAGGGCGGTAAGTCTCGTTTCAGGTTTCAGACTTTTAGGGGAAGTATTTCAGTAACTTAGGAACGGTTTTTTCTGCTTCGCATATTCAACCGTCTCTTTACAATTTTAGAGGTGTTAGGATCAGAAAAACCTGTAGGAAAAACATGATTTTACTCAAACGGACGTAAAACGAGAATGGAAGCACATGGAAAAACACATACATAGGGCTTATATCCATTGGCTAAGAAATAAAGTTTCAGCTATTAAGTTTTGTTTTTGTGTTTTTCTTGCTGGTAGGTGGTGTTGTTTTGTACTGTTGGGGTTAATGGAGATAGTGAAGCGATGGTCTTTGTTTCGGGTCTTTGGGAGTTATTTTGCGTTTAGTTGGAGGAAAATACCTATTTTTAACAAAAAGTTTTGTACGAAACAGGGTAAACGAAAATCGCGTTCAAATTGTTGTTTTTTTTTTCTTCCAAAAAACTAGTTCTTTATCCTAACTTATCAAATAAATTTACATTACAAAACACATGTATCCGTTTTCCTTGTAACCCAAATCCCCCACTTTCATTCTTAGGAATGGAAGATACTATATTATTTGAACGCTATATCTAAGTTCTAAACTCTTCTGTGAAGATAAACGTCCTTCTAATTTTTTACAAAATTAGAGATAGAAAAGTAAAAATGTTTCCTCCAAGTAAACGTACCCCCTTAGCCCTTAGGAACACATCTTTATCGACTTCTCATTCTCAACCATCTCTTACTACTTTAGAAGTGTTAGGAAATTCAAAATCGCACAAACCCGTATGGACACGGGATTACACAAACAGACGTCAAGTACAAAAAGGAGAATGTAAATACATGAAACAACTAGCACATAGAGTATAAGATGATTTGCTTCTAAGAGTGGCCTTCCAGCCTGTTTAACTGATTGTTTTTGTCGTAGGGTGAGGGTCTGGGTTTACAATCACATAGGTCTTATATCCATTGGCCAAGAACTGTGCTGAGATGTCCAAACTAGCTTGGTCTATGTTCTCAATAACGGCTCTCAAATGGAGGCGTGAAGGTCTGTCGACAATTAGTCTTCGTAGGTTAATAGTTAAAATGTTCTTTGTACACCGGGTGCAGCTGTGCTCCATTATTTGGAATGATATCATTAAAAATTTAAAATATTGTATCATTGCTAGTGATCCTGTTGGTATGGTAAAGAAAGTTTAGTGATACGTGCCAACAAGCTTTGTTATTCTGTTACTTGTGCTGATTGTGAATTATTTATTTGCTTCTATCTGATTAAGATATCACAGTCTCTCATTAAGATATCGTTGCTAGTGATCCCATGTGTTTTTGTTCATCTGAACCTGATTGGATGTCTTTTGTTGACAGGACGGACAAGATTCAGGAGATAACAAGCAAAGCACCGCTGACATGACACAGTTTGTAAGTTTCTAGACCATTTGCTTCTACTATATTTTATATGCTTCGGTATGTTTGTGTTTTATATTCACATGCAATTATCAATTAAATGCTGGAGTTGTAACTTGGGCATGATTACATACTTTCTCATTCTGGCTCTTGACATATGTATATATTTTCTGGAGCATGAATGTTTATTTGTAATAACATGCACACGATTTTTCCAGAATACATAATACATTTTGAATTTTATTTGTGTATATGGGACTTCCAGTTTGTAGACATGAAACATTCGAACAGTTGTATTGAAAGATCAAGCGTTGTTATATTATCATACAATAAAATGGTCACGTTTTACAAACATTAATATTAGAAGCAAATGTCGATATTATGAATGGTCTTGTTAAAAATGTATTTATTTTTTGGTAATGCCTCTGTAAAAGTCCGATTATAAGTTTCTTTTTGCAACATAGTACCACATCATAATAAAACGCGAGCCAAATTGTTCATATTTCAAATATATTATCGTCATAGAATTTGTCACATAAGTAAATAACAGTTTTAGGTAAAATAAAGGAAAAACAAAAAAGTTTGCAAACTTAAAAGGATGCAGATAGTCTTATTAAACAGTTAGAAATGGTAAAATTAAATGGATTAATTTAAGTAATGATCTATTTAGATTAGTTGGACATAGGTCGGGTTACTGGGTTACTATCTATTCATGATCCAAGAGGCGGATCATGGGCTCTATTAGATGATTATCTGACCCGATTAAATCTAAACTATTGATAGACCTATTTCGAGTTTTGTAAATCAATCTTTTTAACTTGCTTTTCTTTCTTTTGCAGGTGCAAAACCTTCTTCAACAGATGGTAAGATGTAAAGTGTATTGTGTTTCTGTACGTGCTTCACTCAAATTATCTATATCATTCTAACAAGTTTTGTTGCTGCAGCAAACTAGATTTCAGACGATGTCCGACTCCATTGTTACAAAGAATATCCTTTTTTTTAGTTTTTTACTTTGCTATTATATTTACAGAAGATTTGAAAATAAAAAAACTCTTGAAAATCAACTATAACTTCACACATCCTGTTAACCAAGACTGCACTGGAACCAAAAAATAGATGATGAATAAAGAAACAGACCGATTTAAACGAGTTTGGTAAAGGTACTAGACGATGTGTTTTGGATCTTAAAAATAAATACTTCTAACAAAAAAGTGTTGGGTTCTCAACCAAACATGATAACCAATATTTTAAATTGCAGGACTGTGAAACAAACAAAATGCATCTGGTTGTGGCTTACCTCTTTGGTTTTATCGAGCATGACCACATGACCTATTTGTGCACACTTCTATCTGCAGCAGTTATTATTTTGCACTCATTTAGCTAAATATTGCAATCTCAGTCGACAGTGGGAGTAGTATATACGGAGTACTAACTTACTAACTATACACTGGTTATATATCAGAGTTTTTGGTTTACTAATAATTTCTAGCATAGGACTTATTTTAAATTGTACTGAAATTATGTCACTTTCTCTAAAGTTTTCCTTAACTGAAATTCACTTGATGAGATGGGAGACCGCATTAATGAACTGGAGCAGAGCATCAATGACCTTAGAACCGAAATGGGTGCAGATGGTTCTCCTTTGTCTGCATCAAAGAAACCTGATGAACCAAAGTCAGAAGAAGGTTCCGCTTAGCACTTTCATTAATGACATGCATTATGTCAATGAAGTGAGCTTATTTGTATGTTTCAGTTCAACTTTTGTTTGTGCTGCATATCCTTATGCCTGGTCTGTACCATCTATTCTATCTGCAACTGATTATATCCTGAGAATTTGCTGATTTCGGTGGATGTATGTATTTGAACGGGTTTATGATTCCTAGAGCTTCTTAACCTTTTATGGTCAACAAGATGCACCTGTCGATGCTTTACTATTTGAAGCCCAGGCAAACTTTTTCTAGCATCCCATTATCCAAGCTTTTTATTTAATTTTTAAATAAACTTGGCTCAATTATTTTGCACTTTGCACTTAAGATACAAACCTGTCATGCTCTTTGCCCATGCTTTTGGAAAAAGAAAAAGGTGATTGATTACTACTAGTTTTTAAAGTGAACGTTCAATCTTTTGCTTTGCTTTGGTCCCCCCTTGATTTCTGCATTTACGTCACTTAAATTATGATTTTTGTAAGTTGAAAACTGCATGTTTATATTAGTCCAACAGCTATTAGGCTTGTAAAGTACTCAGTTTTGAATAAAAGCACGGTATCCCTGTCGGCCTGTGTTTGTTGTTGAGAAGTTAGAAATGCATATGCTACAAGGCTGCTTCTGCAGTGCTTTCTGTTGATAATTTTCCTTTATGTGAATTGATAATTTTGTCTGAATTTTGCTTTGAGACTATGATATGCAGATAGAATCTTAATTTTAGGGCCAGTTAGTATAACTTTTATACATGTCTAATGACAATGCACAACAACGGATTAGAATCTTATGAAGAAATTGGACAAATCAAATTTTGTCATAGGTGTCATATTTTAAGGTTTAAAGAAATGGAATAAATGCTATGTTGATAAGATTAGTCCCATAGTACAACATAGTTTTGCTTCCTGAGGTACTTAATTATAGTATTTTAACAACTACATGCAATATCTTTATAGTTTTAACTAGATATAATGCCCGCGCACGCGCGGGGTTTTTTCTAATCATTTAAATAAATTATTATTTTTAATTTTGGGTTTTAATTATTATAACAGGACTTTCAAAATCATTGTACTTTGATTGAGGTATTGAATTAGGGTTATTTACGAATGTACTGGGTTTTAATATTAATTAGATTTGGAGGAGATGTTCTTGTGTCAATGATTGTGCGTGAATGAATGATAAGAGATCGAGTTTGATTGATGGATGAGGAATTTGGGAATGTTGGGACTTCAAATATTTAGTGTGAATGATACTGAATTTTAAGTTTCAGCCCAAATCTTTGAAAAACTTGCTCCACCGTTTTCAAGTTTTAATTTTTTATATTTTGACACATATTTTTGTAAGTTTTTATTGAATGATTACAAATTACATTCTTTTTTTTTGTGTAGAATATGGATAAATTTAGAAGTATTTAGGCTTTTCTTATTTAATATTTAAGAAAATAATAATAATAATAATTTGATTATTACTTAATAAGATATGATTTGATTTTTTTGAAATGTAAAAGTCCCCACCAGGGTTTTGTTTTATTATATAAAAGATTGAAACCTTGTGGGCGAATTTATTACTTTTTTTCTTGAAAGAAAAGTTGTTATATAATAACCAAAAGGTAGAAATCATTGAAAAATCAGCCTAAACCAAAACTAATATAACAAAAGACTACTAAAACTACCTAACAACATATTTGCTCTAATTAAAAAGAACATGATAGCTGGATATAATGATTATAATTACAATAATTACTTTCATCTTACGCCAACACTTGTTAAGATTTCTGCTTAGTGAACTTTTATAATCATCAAGTATCTTGAACGAATTTCATTCTCATTTTGCTTATCGAGCTTTTCGACCCATTTATGTTTTATGTGGTTTTCGTGAATTTAGGTGGTCAGTTTGTATATTAGGCTTTTCCTTTCCATTTCAGTTTATCTTTCTAATGTTACATGCTAAGACCGGGCGTAATAAGGGACTTAAGATCGAGTCTTACCCCAATAAAGACGCGTCTTCCTTGTTACAGTCCTCCCACATCACGTGTCTTGGATGGTAAAAAATGAAGACTCGGTCGTGCAGATGACCGAGTCGTGGGTGGTTTGTTTTGTGTGTGTGTGTTTTTTAAATGGTTTGTGGGGAATATTTGTGTTTGTGTGAGATGTTTTGTTGGTAAAGCTGGTTGTAGAGACAGAAAACTCAAGTAACGGTAATAAATACGGTATTGGAATGTCCTTATTATATCTAGCCTAACATTTTATCACCAACGAGAACCATTTTCTAATACTCTGCTAGACGATAACTATGTAAATATTTAAGATAATATAGCACTTGTGAATTTAGATTGTTGTTTCATTATATGCACCTCTAACTTTTAGTTTATTATTATTATTATTTTTTTTTGAACGGCGACTTTTTTTGTACCTCTAACTTTTAGTTTATTTGATGATTTTTTTTTACCATTGCAAAAGAATAATAGTGTACAACATCAGTCAACCTGCATAGGTTCTGGCGATCCTCGCTTTGAGGGTCAAGGACCCGTTGTATATGTGTAATTAGTTTTGGCGATCCTCGCTTTGAGAGTTTGCCGGTGTTAATGAAAGTTAATGTTCAAAAAAAAAAAAAAAAAAAAAAAAAAACCAGTCAACCTGCATAGGTTCTAGAAGTTCCACTCATTGGCCAACTCTATTAAAATTAACAAATTATAATTTAGTTAATAATGTGAAACTTTGTACCGTACAAAAAGCCACAAGACCTTTAAAATCATCACGTATTCTGTTTTGACATTACTTTTGGTTTTGGTAATGACCGAGTCTATCACGAAAGCAAGGATACCCTTTCTCTTTTCTCTGCTTTTGTAGTTTTCTCTTTCGGGATTTGATTTGAATTTTCGATTTCGAATCTACAAAAGAAAAATAATGTCGTTCCCTAACTTTAAAGATATTTGCCAAATATAATGATTTGAGTTGGCGATAATCTTTTATTTGGTTTAAGAAAAGAATAAGTACATGGAAGCCAACAAAGCAATCTAACAATTGTGTTGTTTAATAATGTATAAATCATTAAGCTACATGTTTATTATAGTCTAAGTTAGTAGTATTAACGTTAATTTTAATGATTTAATTAAACTCGACTGTACTAGTGACTTGATTTTTAGATTCAATACTAGATTCTTGTATCGACTACGTTTTATGTAAGTTTTGAGCAACCTGCACTCATAAATAGTAATGTTTTGAAAAAGACGTGATTTATTAAGTGAAAGACACTAACCGAATAGTTAGAGATGCCGCAAACAAAGTTCAAAATTTATAGACAATCCCACCGTATCGGGCAACACATCTTTTACTCCGTTCTTTTGTGCTAATAAAGTTTGTAATCTTTAGGCGATTTAGAGGTTCCGATCAGATGGTTTTAGCAAGCGAGTTAGATCAAATAAGCTAAACTAGTGGTTTGTCCCCATGCCAACGGTCTCGTTATTCCTGATGATCACGTTAGGCAAGCTGACCACACTTGCCGTGTCAAAACCTTCACCGAATGGGAATGAAAATTCGACGACATCGGCCAAAATACATTTGATGGATGTATATTTTCTTGTAATTAAAACAAGCATAACATTTTGTCATGTTTCTCCTTTTTCAAGTTGTATAAAAAAGTCCACAACCAACCTGATAGAGCATAGAGTATCATCACTTGAGTTAAACCTTAACTCAATGTCACGTCAACACAACATCAGCTTTAACATCTTAACTTTAATTAAAAGAAAAACACCCCCTATCATAACTCAATCTTAATTCAACATTTTGGGCCTCACTTTTATCATAATTAAACAAAAAAAACTGAGTTAAAGCTTAACTCACAAAAAAAAACACCCCTTCACGCAACGTTAAAATTTTAACGCATCACCTTCACTTGGCCTTTAACTCAGGGGGGCGGTATGGTTAACGTGGGTTTAACGTAGGAAAGTGAAGGTTTCACTCGCTTCAAAAATGATGATACCGTGTGCTCTTAGGTGTAACCTTTTTTATTTAAACATGGTCGAACCACAAAATTAAAATATGATAAACCACGTAATTCAAAACACAAGTAAAAAGGCATAAAACAAATGAATTAACCACGTTATAAGCCCCCGAATCTCGATACCTTGTTCTTGATTTGTGAACATGATTAAATTAACACATTCAAATTTCAAAATTTATATTTTTAAATACACACGCTAATCTCAAAAAGGAAAATGGAAGTACAATTCATCATTTGAATCTGCATCCAAATATATAGAACACCCTTTAAATAAACACTAAAAATTAGTACTGTATAAACTTAACTTTGTATAAGTGCCTCCAAAACATTTAAAATCTTGTACTTAAAATCCAAGGATTGTTCGTGATTTAAACAGCTAAATACGCATAACCAAATTTCACTGTTAACAAAAAAAAATTGAAACAACCAAAGACACAACTAACAAGTTTTACTTATATCGATGATCATCTCAATGAATTAATGAATCCAACTTTGACTTATAAAGATTTCGCTACTCTCAACTGGACGAAAACTTTCTATTAGGGTCGTAAACGAACCGAACGAACACGAACGGAGCCATGTTCATGTTCGTTTATTTAATTTTAACCGAACAAATAAACGAGCACAAACGTTTAAACGGACAAATTTTCTTGTTCATGTTCGTTTATTAAGAAAATGAGTTGTTCATGTTCATTTATGTTCGTTCATTAAAACACTAAACGAACGGTAAACGGACATAAACGATCAAACATAAATGGACATAGACAAACAAACATAAACTTTATTAAATGATACATCTAATATTGTTTTATAAGTGTTATTTTGTTTAAACAAACTAATTTTAAAATTATACAATTAAAAAATATGATATATGAACATAAATAAATAAATGAAGATAAACGAGCGTTAACGAACATAAATAAACGGACATGACTTTTGCTCATGTTCGTTCATTTAATAAATAAACGAACATAAACGAACTTTTTAACGAACTTTTCAATGAAATGTTCACAACCCTACTTTCTATCCTTGTGAGACATGTTATTCACATGAAATTAACCAAATTAGTATAAAATTTGGAAGCAAATGCATACATGATACATGTAACATGTAGTTTTAGAATGTTACATAAAAATATTTGAAAATTGTAATAACAAGAACACTAGAAAACCAGTTAACATGATCATCACAACTCAAACACCATAACAACCATCCAAACACAAACTGTGCTGTTACCATGGTAGTCAAACATATATGATCAGTAACTTAAACCTTATGTAAAATGAAATTCATTAAGAACATGAAATTCACACAACAACAAAAAAAAGTGTCAAAAAAAAAAAAAAAAAAAAAAAAAAAAAAATCTAACGTTGACAACGAGTAATAGTACTGCAACCACGCTGATACGGATTAGCTTGCCCACCAGATTGACAATTATAATACGACGCACCTCGTTGCGAACATGGTATATTGTTCCCTTGTAGTGCACCATAGCTAATATAATTGCTAGTTGCTAGTATACGTCTTGTGCTCTCCGATTCCATTTCCATTTCTCCTGAGCCCATACACTCGGCTATAGAGCCTTTGCATCCACCTGATGCTCCGCCGTTTGTTATCCAGCTGAACTCATTGCCGCCCGTGGAGGCATCAGCGGGCGGCGTAAGGAAAGTGGATATCAGAACGGCGGATATCACCATGTGGAGAAATAGAAGGTTGGTGGATATTGCCATTGTTGAATGGTTTGTTATTTTTTTGTGTTGGTGGAAATAATGTTGGTTTTGTAGAAGAAAAGACAATGCAGGCCTTATTTAAATACCTGCCTCAGATACTCGTTTTCACATCCTTTTTTTAAAATAAGGAAAATGCCCTTTCATTTTTGTGTTTTTTTAATGATTTTGTATCCATTTTATTTTTCATAGTTTCGTAATGTACAACTAATCAACTATGAAGTATGAAGTGTATGAACTATTGCTGTGTTTGGTAACACTGATTATTGAGAGATTATGGGGGCTACAATTTTTTTATTTTATTATTTTTTTTATTTTTATTATTATTATTTATTTTTTCCACAAAATAATCTATTGTCCAAAAAGTAGTATCTTTTGGCTGCCAAGATTAAGAAAGATTATAGGAAAAATAATCTCTAAAATTAAAAGTTCATCCAACTAGCTTTTTAGAAAGGATTATAGATTATTTTTTGTATAATTACCATTTTAACCTTCAAAAAACCAACGTTCATTATAAATCATAATAAAACCCTACTTTCACAGCCACAAAACATACGGCCATCAAGCTAGTCACGTATTTTCTTTAGCCTCTCGCTTCCGGTAAGTTAGTTGATTTACATTATTATAATTGCGTTTTGATAAGAATTGCATGGTACTAAATATTTGTAGAATTGCATGGTAGTGGTTCAATTGCATTTTAATTAGAATTGCATGGTACTTGTTCAATTGCATGGTGTTAAACTTATACATGACAGAGATTTGTCAATTCGGTTTCATATAATTGCAAAAAGAAGTGACAAATCATGAAAATGGTGAACCGAACAATATATACATATAACCCTACATACATGTCCCATATGTAAGTAATTGATATGTCACATGGATCATTATGTTATCCAGATTCCTTATATAAAAGATACAAAAACAATACTCGATTTCGCTCGAGCAGGGTATAGGTAGAAAAGGGGTATCTACTTTCAACGTAATGACAACTTGTGATTTTGCTACTTTAATATGGAATGCACATCGTGGATGATAATTTAACATAATTTTAACGTTGTTTGTATTTTTACATGGATTTTCATGCAATGCTACATATTTATGATATATATCAATAATTTTATTTACTATTCTTATTCATGTTGGGTTTGCTATTTGTATGTCTAATTACGTCATTTTACACTTTTAATCTACAATTACAGTTAGTTTGCCAAACACTACTACAAAAAAAAAAGCTATATTTTTAATCTTTTTCAGCACTAGCACCAGCACCAGCACCAACACCAGCACCAACACCAGCACCAGCACCAGCACCAGCACCAACAATTTTTGCCAAACACACCCAACACCAAATCAGACCGGACTGAGCTTAAAGGCACTAGAAGCAGAACGGACCGTAAAGTACATGTTTAAAATCCATTTGTGCTTGTATACTGAGAATTATGCGCATCACTAAAGTGATTGTATCCTAACGATACTTCTTTTTGAGTGAGAAACTCTGCAATCAAATAATTTGTTGTCGTTAAAAGAAAATTAATAACTAAACGCAAACTCCTGCAAAGTGATTCAAACACGAAATGGACAAAGTAACCATCATGCTTTTGAGTGTATTTTTGAACATAACTCATTTTCCTGGTTATGGAGGATGTCAAATATTATCGGTATGGAACCATTCCTTAACATGTTCGATTAAACAAACAATACTAGACAATACACTCAATCCGAAACTTGGAAATTCTACAACCAGTCAACCAAATACACCTTTCTGTTTTCCAACGAAGGAGTAATTTTTTCACCCAACTCTTCTCAAATTAGTTTTGAGGTGTAAATAATGATGAATAATAATAAGAAACAAACAATTATGATGAACTAAGAAATATTCACTCACTAATCATTCAATAATTGGAAAGGCATCAATTATTGAACAAACTTTTTAACAACTTAAAGAAAATAGTTGCATCATAAATAGATGTCCAAAACTCATATAACGAGTCAAATAGATAACACAAGGAAATGTCTTCTCTTTTACAACCAAATGCATACATTAGATCACTTTAAGAAAAGCTAAATGACACTTGTATAGTTATATCAGTAATCACTTTATGAATTATAGTTTGCTAAATTGCACTTTCGTATTACTAATAAATTATATATCTGGATTCGACATTTGAACAAACATGTCAATAATGGTTTGTTTTCACATCGCATTGATTTGGTCTTACACAAAAACCATTCTTTTTGAGGGTACAAATTTACTACCACTAGTTATTGTGCTGACATTTTAGATGGGGTCTGATCATAAATAGAAAAATAAAACATTTATTTCAATATATTTATATTATAATTTCTAAGAAATTATTTGTATATTTTGTTAGTGATTTGAGTCACTAATGTTATTTAAGTGTAATGGATTGACTTGGATGACCAATGTATGATCATAGTAAATGTTCAACAAGTCGGGGTTGTGTGGAGTACACACTAGTTTGACGTTATTATGGTTATGGATATAACCTGCTGCTAGTTGTGTTAACATGCTGCTAGTTGCGTTAACATGCTGCTAGTTGCTTTAACATGCTGCTAGTTTTGTTAACATGCTGCTAGCCTAACCTGCTGCTAGTTTAAGTTAGCCTGCTGCTACCTTTGTTAAACTGCTGCTAGTGATGCTAGCAGTTATATATAGCAGTTTTTTGTATAGCAGTTAATATAACTGCTATGGCAGTTGTGGTTATGCATCAGTTATCTTTGATAACTGTGAAACGGTTATTGTATTGGTCATATTTATGTTACACTTATTCTGGTTCAGGAACATAACTTACATAACACATTCTCGGTTCAAATATGAGTTTTATCCGATTTAAGATTTCGATAGAACCATCGAAATACTTCAATCTGAAAGTGTTTACACGACTCTCAGATTGTTGTGATCATCATAATATATACTAACTCCCTAACAAAGATTGAAGTATTTAGTGATCATGACAACCAGTCAATCCGTGAAAGACATGACGAGCAAGTTTGATAAGTTGGACAAGTTTGAAGGGCAAGACTTTCGTCGCTGGCAAAAGAAGATGCACTTTCTTCTTACCACTCTGAAAGTTGTGTATGTTCTGAGTACACCAAGTCCTGTTTGGTCCGAGGATGAAACCTTGGAGGCAACTAGGAAAAGGATGAAGTGGGAAAACGATGACTACATATGCCGTGGTCATATTCTAAATGGTATGTCTGATTCCCTATTTGATGTTTATCAAAACTCTGAATCTGCAAAGGCTCTGTGAGAGTCTCTAGAATCCAAATACATGGCTGAAGATGCTTCTTCTAAGAAGTTTCTTGTTAGTAATTTTATGAATTACAAGATGGTTGATACTAGGCCTGTTATGGAACAATTCCATGAGATGTTAAGGATTCTAGGACAGTATGCCCAACACAATTTGATGATGGATGAAGCCATCTCGGTTGCAGTTATTATTGATAAACTGCCCCCTTCCTGGAAAGAGTTCAAACATGGTTTGAAACATAAAAAGGAAGAGTTAAATTTGGTTCAACTCGGAAGTCATATCCGAATTGAGGAAGGATTAAGAAATCAGGAACTTGATAATAATCCTAAAGGAAAGAACCAAATTGGGTCATCTTCTGTCAACATGGTTGAAAGAGATGGAGCCAAGAATTTCAACAACAATAAGAACAAAAGAAAATTCACAAGTGGTGATGATAAGTATGCCAACAAGAAGGCTACTTTGACTTGTTGGAAATGCAACAAGCCTGGTCATATGAAGAAGGATTGTCGCTCTCATAAGGGCAAGAATGGCGCTGGTTCAAATGGGTCTAAGGATCCTGAAAAGCAACAAGGTTTTAATTCTGGTCTTATGCAGAATTTGTATAATGTTTTACATTATGTTTCTGTCATTTCTGATGCATTTTATGTGCAGGATGATGAAGTTGCTTGGTGGGTTGATTCGGGTGCAACCATTCATGTTTGCAAGGATCTTCGTTGGTTTCAAGAATGTAAATCAATTGAAGATGGATCATATGTAAAGATGGGAAACGTTGCAACTGAACCAATCAAAGGAATAGGGCGTGTTTTATTGACATTCACTTCTGGAAAAACCTTATGTTTAGATAATGTTTTGTATGTACCTGGGATTCGAAAGAATCTTGTTTCTGAAATTGTGTTGAATAAGTGTGGCTACAAACAAGTGTTGGAAAGTGACAAGTATATCTTGTCAAGACATGGGTCGTTTGTTGGATTTGGTTATGTTTGTAATAGTATGATTAGATTGAATTTGGATTATCCTTTGTTTAATGCTTCTGCTTGTATGATATCTTCTAGTAACAGCAATAGTTTAAACAAATTTGAATTGTGGCATGCTAGACTAGGTCATGTTCATTACAAGAGAATGAAAGATATGTCTAAAATGAGTTTAATACCTGGTTTTGACATGACACCTTCAAGTTGTAAAACTTGTATGTTAACAAAGATAACTAGACATCCTTTTAAAGGTGTTAATCGAGAAAGTAAAGTATTAGATCTCATTCATAGTGATTTGTGTGATTTTCATGCTAATCCTTCACTTGGACATAATAAGTATGTAATTACTTTTATTGATGATGCCTCTAGATATTGTTATGTCTATCTTTTGCATGCTAAAAATGAAGCTCTTGATAAGTTTAAAATTTATAAACAAGAAGTAGAACTTCATAGACAAGGTTTAATAAAAGTGTTGCGTACTGATAGAGGTGGTGAATACTATGATCCTGTTTATTTCCAATCTACTGGTATAGTACATCAAACCACAGCCCCTTACACACCACAACAAAATGGGGTGGCTGAAAAGAAGAATAGGACTTTAAAGGAAATGGTGAACTCCTTGTTATCCTATTCTGGACTCAGTGAAGGGTTTTGGGGTGAGGCTATGTTAACAGCCTGCTACATCTTGAATAGAACTCCAAACAAAAACAACAAACAAACTCCTTATGAAATTTGGACCAAGAAGGTGCCAAATTTGACTTACATGAGGGTTTGGGGATGTAGAGCAGTTGTGAGACTAACTGAACCCAAAATGAAAAATCTGGGTGAAAAAGGTCTTGATTGTATCTTCATTGGGTATGCTGAGCATTCCAAGTGTTATAGGTTTTATGTCATAGAACCTAATGAATATGTGTCTGTAAACTCTATAATAGAGTCAAGAGATGCTATATTTGATGAAGAACGGTTTACATCTATACCTAGACCACGAGGTATGATTCAATCATCTTCTAGTAAGATGGTTGAAGATGATGTTGAAGGTACTGCTGATGTACCAGAAGGTACTGCTAATGTACCTGGTCCACTTGTTCCTAGGAAAAGCAATAGAACAAGAAAAACTAAGTCTTTTGGTGGTGAATTTCAACTTTATCTAGTTGAAGGAACAAGAGATAAGACTTTATCTCAACATGAATATTGTTTCATTATTGAGGAGGATCCAATGTCCTTGAGTGAAGCAATGGCTTCAATAGATGTTTCCTTTTGGAAAGAAGCAGTTCAAAGTGAGATTGATTCCATCATGCATAATGATACTTGGGAATTAACTGATTTGCCTCCTGGATGCAAAGCATTGGGATGTAAATGGATCCTTAAAAGGAAAATGAAAGTGGATGGTAGCATAGATAAGTATAAAGCCAGATTGGTTATCCAAGGCTTTAGACAAAAGGAGGGTATTGACTTCTTTGACACTTATGCTCCTGTTGCAAGGATTTCCACTATCAGATTATTAATAGCTCTTGCAGCTATACATGATCTGGTTATTCACCAAATGGATGTGAAAACTGCATTCTTAAATAGTGAGTTGGATGAAGAAATTTACATGAAACAACCTGAAGGGTTTGTGATGCCTGGACATGAAGGCAAAGTTTGTAAATTGAAGAAATCATGGTATGGTCTGAAACAAGCACCAAAACAATGGCATCAAAAGTTTGATGATGTTGTCTTGTCTAATGGTTTTTCTTTAAACCAAGCTGACAAATGTGTATATAGTAAATTCAATGCTTCTGGTAAAGGAGTAATAATTTGCTTATATGTGGATGACATGTTGATCTTTGGTACTGACCAAGATCAAGTTGATAAGACAAAGGAATTCCTGTCATCCAACTTTGATATGAAAGATCTGGGGGAGGCTGAGGTGATTCTTGGTATTAGAATCAAAAGAGGAAACAATGGTATCTCTATTTCTCAATCTCACTATATTGAGAAGATACTAGCAAAGTTTAACTTTGCTAATTGTACTCCTGTTTATACCCCAGTGGATCCTACTGTGAAGTTTCGAAATAATAAAGGAACTCCAGTGTCTCAGCTCGAATACTCTAGTGCTATTGGATGTCTTATGTATGCCATGATTAGCACTAGACCAGACATAGCTTTTGCTGTGGGAAAGCTTAGTAGGTATACTAGCAATCCTAGTACTCTACATTGGCAAGCTTTGGGTAGAGTATTTCAGTATCTGAAGGGAACCATGAATTATGGTTTGACTTATAGTGGTTATCCTTCTGTTTTAGAAGGTTATTCAGATGCCAGTTGGATTAACAACATGGAAGATCACTCATCTACTAGTGGGTGGGTATTCCTCCTTGGAGGAGGTGCTATTTCTTGGGCTTCAAAGAAACAGACTTGTATTACAAGCTCAACCATGGAGTCTGAATTTGTTGCATTGGCTGCAACAGGTAATGAAGCTGAATGGCTAAGGAATTTGGTTTATGAAATTCCTTTGTGGCTTAAACCGATATCTACCATTTCTATCAGATGTGATAGTGCTGCTACCTTGGCTAAGGCTTATAGTCAAGTGTACAATGGCAAGTCTAGACACTTAGGTGTTAGACATAGCATGATTCGTGAGCTTATCATGAATGGTGTGATATCTGTGGAGTTTGTAAGAACTCAACTGAACTTAGCCGACCATTTAACCAAAGGGTTAGCAAGAGATCTCGTTTGTAAGGCGGCTAAGGGGATGGGTTTAAAGTCCATTTAATTAAATCCTTGTATCAAGATACCCAATTCCCATTTGACGTAATGTTAAATGCTGAATTCAATGTGGAAAGCTTGTTATGTTTGGATTGGAACACATAATTACATCATCCCATGGTATGTGTTCGGAACTGCAAGATAAAGGAGGTTGAAATTATATTTCTTAATGGTTTTTTGAAAAATTGCATGTGCAGGTGCAAGAGTAAAAAACCACCTATATAAGCATGAAGTTTAGCTGCTTCAAGAAGCTTGGGACTTGGCTTTGATATGCTTATTGAAGGATAGGACACAAGCTAGTAAAATATAGTGTCAAGTGGAACATGTTAATGTGTAAACTGTTGTGTGTATTATCTTCATGTATTCACTATGAATAGAAAGAGTTCAATCCTTTAGTGACACTCTGATATTCAAATATTTGGAATGCTAATATACTAATGTGAAATTCAATCGACTCGATATTTCATTTATGCATCAGTTTGGTGTTTGTTATGTGTTTATATTAAGTTAATAAGATTACACTTAAATGGGAGAGGATTGTTAGTGATTTGAGTCACTAATGTTATTTAAGTATAATGGATTGACTTGGATGACCAATGTATGATCATAGTAAATGTTCAACAAGTCGGGGTTGTGTGGAGTACACACTGTTTGACGTTATTATGGTTATGGATAAAACCTGCTGCTAGTTGTGTTAACATGCTGCTAGTTGCGTTAACATGCTGCTAGTTTTGTTAACATGCTGCTAGCCTAACCTGCTGCTAGTTTAAGTTAGCATGCTGCTACCTTTGTTAAACTGCTGCTAGTGATGCTAGCAGTTATATATAGCAGTTTTTTGTATAGCATTTAATATAACTGCTATGGCAGTTGTGGTTATGCATCAGTTATCTTTGATAACTGTGAAACGGTTATTGTATTGGTCATATTTATGTTACACTTATTCTGGTTCAGGAACATAACTTACATAACACATTCTCGGTTCAAATATGAGTTTTATCCGATTTAAGATTTCGATAGAACCATCGAAATACTTCAATCTGAAAGTGTTTACACGACTCTCAGATTGCTGTGATCATCATAATATATACTAACTCCCTAACATATTTGGTGAAAATATGTTGGCTGCACGTAATGTATAATAACTTGAACTTAGTTATACGAAAATAGGTTAATACGACTTGTGATGTCAAATTTTGTTTAGAGAGTATTCAAACTTCATAGAATACTCATTCAAAACGTAATACTAGAATTTATAGTAAATCATATTAAGTACATTTCATAGTTATATATTTGAATAAAGACAGACAAAGAATTAATTTTGCGACCCGTTTTGACCTGTTATTAAAAGTTACAAATTTTCTAATACGACTTGTTATGATCAGTTAGTTTGGCCATCTCTCGTTGTTATATCTTCATCTTTATCTTTTTTGACTTCTTAGTCAGTTGGTTAGCAGCTTAAACAAGATATGCTTATTCATTTTTGACATATAAATATAACCTTAAAACATAGTTGTTTAAATGTTTAAGAAAATCAAACAAAATGCTAATTCGCAGCCTATTGAATTATTACTATGAGAATCTTTGTTCAAACTTCAAAGGTTCTCATGAATTTGAATAAAATAACAAATCATTAGGTACAACAAAATGATGTTATATTCCCAATTTTAAGAGGCCAACTCAATCTCACAAAACACTTGCGACCATACCATAGTAACAAAATCATAGTCGTAAGCGTACAAATCGATAAGATAAAACGAAGAATATTGTGATCTCAGAAGGCGAGATGTTATAATAAGCATGAACAATTTTGAGCGAAATTGAGACCAAAAACAAAGAAAATCCATCACTTGACACATGTTATCCAATGTCCCCCGTCTCAAACAACATTCATTTTGCGTATTCACAACTCACAAGAATAATAGTTGCAGAGGCGGAGACAGGAGGGGGACATGGTGGGCACGTGCCTCCCTAGCGAAAAAGTTTGTATTGTAAAATTTTTAAAATATCTTACTATTTTTGTATTTTGCCCCGTAACAAACCGATTTGTAACATGGTTTCTAAAAAGTATCAAAGTTTGCCCACTTGATAATAACTTTCTGGCTCCGCCTGCGTCGAGAAAAAGTTGAATACAATGGTTTAAAAAGTTAAATACGTAGCAACATTATTCACAAAGAATAATTGGTAAGGTGGTACTAGTATTATTTTGAGTTCTTAAGATGACTAATAAGATATTGTGGAGAACACAAGGTACCAACAACTAACAACCATATCTAAACATGAGAAGGGTCAAATATTTTACTTGAAAGAAGACCAAAACCAACTTTCTTTATGATTCGTCATTACCAATGTCTGATACGATGCTTTTATTTAAACGCGTTCTTATTGCTGGCAATATGTTAAGATTCATGAAATTTTCTTGACCTAACCAAATAATATGATGTAATCTTCATATAAACATGTGGAAAGGAAGGTTCATAGTTTCATGTCAAAGCCAAAAAGATTTTTGTGGAAGGTAGCTAGGGTGGGTGAAGTTAGATTGACCAAGACAAATTACAACCCCGCCAGATTTTAGGCTTTGTTTTCAAAATACATTTAACAAATTGCGTACTTTTAAACCACGATGACATTTTCATATTCACGAGTAAAAAGAAAGAGTAAGTTGCAAACATTATCACCCTTGGCTCGGTCAAGCCAGTTTTTTGTCGTTTAGTGTAATATGCCGACGACATTGTGTCGTCGGCATCGTGCTCGTCGCCCGTTCTTTGTTTTCTTGTAGTGCTTGCACTTTCAAAATTTCATATGTTTTCATTTCGGAGATGATAATTGCAAATCAAAATTCCACACATACACTACACATGCATTTTCGAAATTCTAAGAACCACATATGGAATTTGAACAAACCAAATACGATATTTGCAAATTACTCAAAAACAAATGAAGAAGTTTATGCACATACTTTTTTTTTTGAATTATTGAGTTTGAAAGAAAAAGAAAAGACAATAACTTCATAGCTAAATCATTCTTGCATAGTATTGGCATTTTTTTTGAAGTTAGGATTGAAGAAAAATTTATAGTATAGATTTGTGACTTTTGTCATTATAAAGTTTATGAACCCTAGTGCTTTCCCTTTCTAATTCAGATTTTTTCATATTCGAGAGAGAGAGTTCATTTCTTTTCCTTGTAAAGTATAACAGAAGGCAAATTCATTAGACTAGCTAGCTATAATCTTTTTCTAACATTTCACCTTAATTCTCCCTTTGTGGAACTCAAATCTTGGACAAGTCACCGTTTGCTAGCTGCAACTAATGTATATACGCATAATTTCAAGTGAAGGAAGCCCGCAATAACATTAATGCTAATTGCTACACTATATTCATAAGAACCAAAGGTGGTAACCAGTAAGCATATATCCTAAAGATAAGTTACGATATTACCTAATTCCAACAACCATTATCTTCAGTGTATCTTTCCATCTTTTTAGTTAGAAAAACCAAAATATAAAATTATGTGGCAGTTGGGATATGAAGATCAAGAACGTAGAAAATGATACAGTTTCAGAATCTTTACTTAATAACAAGTAAATCATCTCTGTCACATATATACTTGATGGTAAATGCTTAAACTAATTATTTTCTTTTGTTGTGGTCAAGAATTTGAACTTTTAGAGACGACACATGCTAAAAGTACATATACTGTATGTCTAACAGCTAGACTACCTTAGTAGTGATGTTTCACATACTTGATGCTCCGAGTCAACTAAATTCCGAACCCTTGTGACACAAAAATATGCTGATGCAAACCCACGAGGCATGTTAATTTGTCACATAATATTGTAGCGAGCCTACGTTCATGCAAACACCACTTGGTCTAACCAAAGCATACTTAAGATTGTTGGTTGGTTATTTTTTATGTTCAATATTGCCTTTGGTTTATGATGATAAGTTTATATATATCGTGATTGATAATATGTTTATATTACAAGAATTTTCATCGTTTTCGTTTTGTTTGAGAACATGAAATAAAAAATGCCGAAGAGGTACGTTGGTCTTAATTCCTTACTTCAATCCATTTTTGTTAAGGACGCCAACTGTGGTGGATGTTTTATTTCCCAGGTTTCGTAAAAAATAAAATAAAAGTCACTGAAAAAAATCTAAGCACACCTAAAACATGTGAAATTTAGGCTTCAGCTAAAAGAGAAACTCATAGACATGGGGGAAATATATCTATCCCGCACGTCCGCCAGCCATTGATCCCCTTACATTATCTCTGAATACGTTTGGGGTGTCATAGACATGGGGGAAATATATCTATCACGCACGTCCGCCAGCCATGGCTCGTACAAAAATCAATTTCTATCTAATTTATTAGTATAACGTATTTTGAGTGGGCCTAATACATGTTTAATATTTAAGGTATTTATATATTAAACTAAAAAAAATGTGGCCTCTCTTGAGCCCCTCTAGTTAAGGTTAAAAGTTTAGGAAAAGTCTTTGATTAATGACCTTGGTACAAGAAGACTATTTAGGGGTGAGCGCGGTTCCGGAACCGCAAAGAACCGACCCGAAACTACAAAAACTTACAAAAAAACAATTAAATGATATATGTACCTAAATCATAACAATTAAATACAATTATGAAGCAAGTTACCAAAACTTTAAAAAAAAACAAGAACAATTACAAAAGTCGCGACATCTCCACCTATATAAAACAAGGTTTCCTCAAGGAAACAATCCCTCCAAAATTACACGTGGCATATTTTTTGATCCAATGGTCCTCCTTCAATTATACCTCGCAGCATTTAATTCTAACAAAAAAAAAACCCAAACAAATACTCGGTAGATCAATCAACATAATTATCCCAAGAACACTGAAACCCCCAATTTGCTTACCCACGATGCTAATATACTTCCATAAATCAATCGAACAAAGTAATGTTGCGAACAGAATAAATCCCAAACAAGGTTTCATTACAAACAATGAATCACCCGATTTTATATATCATGATAAAAATCATGACCGTGGTTATTAAATCATCCGTTTACATTTTTTGGTGAACGATTCCTAAAGAATATACCTCAAATTAACTATCGTTCAACAATGATTTGTTTGAGTTGGAGGAACCCTAATTTTAGGGTCAAAATTAAATTATGGGAAATTGTATATCCACAAGGTAAGTATTTTTAAATTTTATCAATTTTCCAGTATTTTGTATATGATTAATGTACCCATTTGTATAATCCATGCTTTCTTCCTCATTTGTATTTTGCCTGATGATTTGTACACAATATGTTACGTTTTTGTTATTGTT
This sequence comes from Artemisia tridentata subsp. tridentata, assembly GCA_021014915.2. Taxonomy (NCBI): domain Eukaryota; kingdom Viridiplantae; phylum Streptophyta; class Magnoliopsida; order Asterales; family Asteraceae; genus Artemisia; species Artemisia tridentata. Next base: position 110,666,261 of record CP139507.1, read on the forward strand.
ATTTAAATAAGGTGGATTTATATCTGTGATAATGTGATAATTTGTGGAAGTTTGAAATTTTGTAGTTAAGTTTTGAAAGTTTTAAATCATTAAAGATAATGTATCAAATTTTGAAATCGCTCTTCAATATAAAACGCGTTTTGAAATGTGTTTTTAACAAAATCACTGATTTTCAGTTTTCATATTCAATTTTTGTATCATTTCCTTACTTCCAGCAAATCAAATCAACCGGATTAAATCATCCACCAGAAAAATTCCCGTCCGTTAATATTTGTTCAACAAAATCCGTCCCCAGTTTATTTAGATCCATCATCAAACGATAAATTGAACCAAAACTACTATCTTCATACAGGTTTTTATGATCAAAGATCCCTCTTTTGATGATCAAAGAAACAATTTTTACAAACACTAAAGTATTAAGGAAATGTGTATTAAGGAAATTCATCATTCAATGGAGGTAATTTCTTAATTTATTATTCAATTGAATTCAAATCACAAATAAAAAAACCTGTCAATTGATTTGCATATTGTGGAAACCGTAGAGGGGGGGGGGGTGAATACGTTTCCATTTAAAAACTTAAAACTTTTGTATCAAACACCCGATCAAGTGTGACGTAATATGAAGAGTGTCAACAATGAGTATATAGCATCTAGAGATGACTATAGTAAACTACAACATATGCACAATCAAACCATGGAACATACATGATCAATCACTACATGAGCAACAAGCCACACAAACACATATGCAATGCAAATATAAATATAAAGCGATAACTAATGAAATGAAAGTAAAGAGATAAGTTAGAAGGCGTAAACCGGACACGGTGATTTATAGTGGTTCGGTCACGAAGCTCCTCTTCGCCCTACTCCACTCCCCGAGTACCCAACTCGAGAGTTACTTCACTAATCAACAAACTCCCTTTAGGCGGAGAAAACCATACACGTCGCTTAACTTGTTTTTCGACACTAAGCTAGATGTCGAGTGCTAATCTTAGCTAGCACCAATCTACCACGATCTACCCGATCTACACCATACACGTCGCTTATCCTATTTCCGACACTAAGCTAGATGTCGAGTGCTAATCTTAGTGTAACACCCCAACCCGACAAGGGTAAAGATATCACAAATATATGGTTTCATATCAGAACAACATAGTATCCATAAATCAAAATAGCGGAAGTCAATACATAATCCAATAATAAGTCAACATGACTTATATCCAACATGAAAGGAAATAAAAGAAGTACATAAGTTCAATGCCTAAACAATGGCGACATAAAGTCCAAAGAAATCAAATGGTAGATAAGCTATAAAGAACAAGCTCCACTCAAGTGCACTCAACCCCAAAGCCATGCCCAACTCCTAGCTTAATTACCTGCCGCGGGAAAAGAAAACGCGGCTGAGCTACTAGAGCTCAGTGAACAGATACAACGTAACAAGCAGTAGCATAATGAATAATACATGAATAAATGAGAAAGGAAACATGAGTACATGATTAAGAAGACATGGTAAGAATACATGGTGTCATAAGAGGAAGGATAAAGATATATGGTAAAGGAAGGTCAGTAATCCACTACGAGCCCATAACATGAAATCATAATCATAATCGTAACCATAAACATGTAGAGGGGAGACCTCTTAGTATCCTGTAAATATGAGGGGTGTCCTCAATCATGGGTTGGAGTGATCAACTCCCAGAGTGTGAAAGACGTGTATCGCACACACCATCAGTCACCATGAATAACATAGCATAACATAACATAACATGTACATGAACAAATCTAGGATGCATCCATACGCCCCAGGTGGCCATAATCTGCCTCTACGTAAACATAACATGCAGGGACGGGACAGGTCATCACTCTCCTGCCCTAGAGTCATGCCATCGGTGCATCGACTGACATGGACATGAAACCCTCATGCCTAGTGAGTGGCTCGTAGTATCAAACTGAGGGTAAGGTCAAGTATCATGGTTCATGTTTTAAGTTTACTTGCATAGGTCAATATCATGTTTCATAAGTTCATAATCATGGTTCATAATCATGGTTCATAAGCAAGGGTTCATAAGCAAAGGTTCATGGTCAAGGTTCATAATCATAAAAGGTTCAATATCATGGTGGTTCAATAACCGAGGTCATAATAAGAAAGTGAAGGCCTCTTATCAAAGAAGCAGAATATCTGTACCTTATTGCTTGACGAAGGAAAGACAATGAATAAGATGACAAAAGCACAGGTCACTCCCTCTTCACACCTAGAGGAGTAAAGACATGATTACTAAAGATCCCACTTTCCATATTAAGAACTTTCTATTTTTAGCAGGTTTCCATTTTTAGAAAGTTTCCTTATTTAGTAATATTTCCATGATTATAAATTAGGTTAAGTTAATATTAGTTTTATTCAAGTTTACACTTTATACCCTTGAGGTTTCATAATTTTACATGTTTGGTCCCTTAACTTAAATAAGTTACATTTAAATCCTTAAATATCCATATTAACATGTTAAGCCCCTTAGTTTTACCAACTTACATATTATTCCCTTATTTTATGTGTTGTACGATTCATAACCCTTATAAAATAGATTTTACAACTTTAGTCCTTCAAGTTATATGAATTACATATTTAGTCCTTCTATTTATAAAATCAACCTTTAATTAATAACAATTATATATATAAGCCCCTTAAATTATCAAAACGCCACATGACACTTTAAATATGTTTTAATACACAAATGGACCATAAGTTTCCCAAAATTACAAATTTAGTCCCTCTAGTTTATTTAATTTAAAATCGATTTATAAAGTTTAATATATATTACAAAATAAACCCTTAAACAATTATTTAACATAAAAGGTCCTTCCCATAAATTACCATTCGACTCCTTCAGGTTTTAGAAAGTTTCAAAAGTAACCCCCATGTTTTTAAAATGACAATTCGATCACTAAACTTTTAAACACCACTCGTATACTCATTTGATAAATCAAATCCAAACCCTAGACACTCCAAATAATTATGTAATCATTACCCTTCATTTTATAATTCAAAACAAACCCTAATCCAACTCCAAAACCCTAGATCGAATAGTTCTATATTTTCCCAAATTATTTCTAAAATCCGGTTTAAAGATAAATTCGAAAATAAATCTTTTAGGCTACAATAAATCGAATACATATTTTTCTTATGTTAACATAATCATAAAGAGTCCATGAAAATTATCTATAGCCATGGTTCGATCGTATATATTTATTTTAGAATTATGGTGCGATTTAAAGATTAAATTCTCAAACAATAGAAAGTTCATGCATGAATCGATTCATAGATTTTATATGATGTTCTTGATGATCAAAGAGCAAGGGAAAATTGTCAAACCAATATTCGAACGTGTAGGATGGTAGGAAAGATTTGTTGCACTCGATATGGATCCAAAATCACCACGACCTCCCGAGCTTCCTCACGACCTTGTAAACAATTTTCATGGACCATACACGATATAAGGAACGTGGGAAAAATGATGGACGAATTTAATTGGGCACGTACGAATTGATTCGAATATTACCTTGTGTTTTGTATCGCTCGACAATGAATATTCACCCCGATCGATCTAGGCTTCCAACAATGATCCAGCTATTTTTCGTGAGTGAGAAGGAGTATGAAGATCATAGGAAAAATGTTAGATCGAGTGTACAACACATGGTTCGATCAAAAGAAAATAAAAATCCTTACCGAGACTAGCGATGGGAATGAATTTGTTTGGGTTCGATCCGAGCCTTCCAGGTCCAAGAGTTATTTTTCGTGGCCTCTATACTGATCTAGGAATGTGGGAAAAATGATGTGAGAGCTTGGAAAATTTCGTGTGAGTGTGTGTGAATTATTCTTGGTGTGCTAGGGTTTCGGTGTGAAATTTTTGGAGAAGAAAAGGATGTGATGGTGCTATATGTTGGAAACAGCCGAGGAGGGGGGGAAATGACCAATATTTCGGGGTCATGGTCAAAGAATTAAATGGCAATAATAACTCTCTTAATTTCTCATTTAATCTCCTTTATTTTCCTTTTATGAATTTCCAATTTTTGAATTTAAATTTCATGTTAAGCGCCCAAGGGCAATTTGGTAATTTCATGGCTTGTGAAAATGTTGAAATGAGTGTTAAAAATATTTAGGATCATTTCTTGTTCATGGTTAGGAGCTTGGAATTTATTTGATAACTTGTAAGCTTTTAATTAAATATTTAACTTGTAGGGGCAAAATGGTAATTTTACATGCTTTCTGATTTTCAGGTATTACAACTTCTTCCCCTCTAACAGAAAAATTTCGTCCTCGAAATTTGCAATGACATGAGAAAGAAAACATGACAGAAACGAAACGGAACATACCAGATCAAAACATGAAATGAGGATAACTCGATCGTATCGATTCTTCGGTCTCCCAGGTTGCTTCACGTGCTGGGTGATTCCGCCAAAGAATCTTTACAAAAGGAATGACTTTATTTCTCATCACGCGTTCTTGACGCTCTAGAACCGCTTCCGGTTCTTCAGATAAGGTCATATCAGGACGAATCTGATCAAACGGATAAGAAGCCACATGAAGAGGGTGATAATTGTATCCCCTCAAAAGAGATACATGAAATACATTATGAACATGAGCCAACTGAGGTGGCAAAGCTAGACGGTACGAGACTTCTCCGATACGCTCCAGAATTTCAAAGGGTCCAATAAACCGAGGGCTGAGCTTGCCCTTAATACCAAAACGTTTGACACCTCGGAACGGAGATACTTTAAGAAATACCCGGTCGCCGACATTAAACTCTAGATCCCGACGATGTTTATCCGCATAACTCTTTTGACGTGCCCGTGCCTCTTTCAATTTCTCTTTAGCCGTGGCAACCTTTTCATTTGTGACCTCAATCATCTCAGGTCCTTCAAGAATACGTTCCCCTACTTCATTCCAACATACCGGTGCTCTGCACTTTCGCCCATATAACATCTCAAAAGGTGCCATATCGATGCTTGCGTGCCAACTGTTATTATAAGCGAACTCTACCAAACACAGGTAATCGTCCCAACTACCCGTCCATTCCAATGCACACGCTCGTAACATATCCTCTAGTGTCTGGATGGTCCTCTCCGACTGACCATCAGTTTGGGGATGAAAAGCGGTACTGAACTTAAGACGAACACCCCAAACTTTGTGTAATCCCTTCCAGAAGCGCGAAGTAAAACGAGGATCACGATCAGAAACGATAGAAGAAGGAGTACCATGCAACCTAACAATCTCCTGCGTGAAAATCTCGGACAACTTACTAACACTGTAGCTCATACGGATGGGTAAGAAATGAGCGGATTTAGTTAGCCGATCAACGACTACCCAAATCGCATCATGTTTCCTACGAGTCAACGGTAAACCACACACAAAATCCATAGAGATTTCATCCCACTTCCAAACTGGAATCTCCAAAGGCTGTAATAACCCACTAGCCCTCTGGTGTTCAATCTTGACCTGTTGACAGGTCATACATCTAGCTACAAACGATGCCACGTCCTGCTTCATGCCGCTCCACCAAAAATGTTGTTTTAGATCCCGATACATCTTGGTTGAACCAGGATGTATAGAGAAAGGAGAACTATGAGCCTCAGCCAACAAGGCCTCACGTAGATCAGAATCATCAGGAACACATAATCGATCTCCACACCATACAATACCACTATCATCTACCCGAAACTCAGACTGCTTGCCTTCCTCGACATTCTGTACAATAGCCCAGAGTTCACCATCGTCCTTCTGAGCTTCCTTAATCCGCAGCATTAAGTTCGATTCCACCTTCAAACTCGCCCAATAACCACTAACGCCCTTTACACATATCTCAACCTCTAACCGCTCTAAGTCCTGAAGAATACGAGGCTCAACATTCAAACTAGCAATCATACCCGATTTCCTGCTGAGTGCATCGGCAACAACATTCGCCTTGCCGGGATGATACTGGATATTAGTGTCGTAGTCTTTCAGAAGCTCCAACCATCTCCTCTGCCTCATGTTGAGCTCCTTCTGGGTAAATATGTATTTGAGACTCTTATGATCCGTGAAGATATCACATGATTCACCGTATAAGTAATGTCTCCATATTTTCAACGCAAATACCACCGCTGCCAACTCTAGATCATGGGTCGGATAATTTTCCTCATAGGGTTTTAACTGTCTTGAAGCATAGGCAATTACTTTCCCGTTCTGCATGAGAACACAACCTAAACCCTTCTTGGAAGCGTCACTATAAATCTGAAATCCTCCCGAACCCGACGGTAAGGTCAAAATGGGTGCAGAAACTAGCCGTCGTTTCAACTCCTCAAAACTCTGCTCACGCTCATCCGTCCATACAAACTTTTCACCTTTTCTCATCAACTGAGTTAACGGTAAAGCCAACTTCGAAAACCCCTCGACAAAACGTCGATAGTAGCCAGCTAAACCCAGAAAACTCCTGACTTCGGTTACCGTGGTAGGTCTTGGCCATTTTGTGATAGCCTCCACCTTAGCTGGATCCATGGTAATCCCATCTGCAGACACGACGTGACCAAGGAAAGCAACTCGGTCCAACCAGAATTCACACTTGGAAAATTTAGCGTATAATTTCTGCTGCCTCAGAATACCCAAAACAGTACGCAAATGCTGCTCGTGCTCTTCCGCCGACTTAGAATATACCAGAATATCATCGATGAAAACGATAACGAATTTATCAAGGAATTCATGGAAAACCCGGTTCATTAAGTCCATAAATACTGCAGGAGCATTTGTTAACCCAAAAGGCATAACCAAGAACTCATAATGCCCATACCGGGTACGGAAAGCAGTCTTAGAAATGTCCTGCTCTTTAACCCGCAACTGGTGATAACCAGATCGCAAGTCAATCTTGGAGAATACTTTAGCACCCTGCAACTGATCAAATAAATCATCGATGCGTGGTAGCGGATAACGGTTCCGAATAGTGATGCGGTTTAACTCCCGGTAATCAATACACAACCGCATAGACCCATCTTTCTTCTTTACAAAAAGTACCGGAGCACCCCATGGTGACACACTTGGGCGAATAAAACCACAGTCCAATAATTCTTCAAGCTGCTCCTTTAACTCCTTGAGTTCCACCGGTGCCATCCGGTACGGAGCCTTAGAGATAGGCTCAGCGCCGGGAATCAGATCGATAGTAAATTCAACCTCTCTGGCCGGAGCAAGACCAGGAAGTTTTTCAGGAAAAACATCAGAAAATTCCCGAACAACATGAACAGTATTAATATCAGGACCTTCCGCAGAAGAATCTTTAACAGAGGCCAAATAACCTTGGCAACCATGAGATATTAGAGTCCTTGCTTTCAAAGCAGAAATAATTTTCACAGATTTTAGAGAGCGTGTTTCATGAAAGACAAATTCAGGCTGAGTTAGATCACCAAAAATTACTTTGCGAGCGTGACAGTCAATAGTGGCTCTATGAAAAGATAACCAATCCATGCCGAGAATAACATCGAAATCAACCATGTCCAAAGGGAGTAGATTTGCCGAACGAATCCGGTCATCGAATCGTATAGGACAATTTACGTATTCATGATCAATAAGAGTACTGAGTTTCATGGGAGTAGAGAGGGATACTTGATTACTTAGTGGTGTTGGTAGTATTTTAAGTTTCTTTACTAGATTCATAGATATAATCGAGTGTGTAGCTCCAGTATCAAAAAGTGTGAAAATAGCGTGATCACCAATATATAAAACACCCGTAATCGTACCTGAAGACTGAGCCGCCTGATCCCGAGTCATAGAATATACCCGGCCAGTGTTGGGTGGAGGGGGAGGTAGATAGTTTCCGGTTTTCTCCGGGTTTTGCTTGGGACAATCTTTCACACGATGATCTGTCGAACCACATCCAAAACAAGTCCCAGAAGCCCGACGACATGGTCCATTGTGGCGCTTGCCACACGTAGTACAAATAGGATAAGTATATGAACCCCCAGATGCACCTCCCTGAGAACTAGAACCCGGAGCCCTGTTCTGCTGACTACCCTTTGCAGTCTGGTCTCTCCACTGTTTCTGACTGGTGTTGCGCCCCGAGCGATCATCTCCCTGCCTAGGAGTGAACCTGGAGTCCTGCCCTCTAGTATCTGACCTCTTCTGATCATAGTTCCTGCCAGCCTGACCCTGATGGTCGTATCGTCGATCCCCCTGTCCACGAGAATCATAGCTCCTGTCATTCCGGCCCTTAAAATCCCTGCTCTGACCCTGAGTCTGAATTCTATCCCCATCTCTGTTTCTCTTATACCCAGATCCCTGATGAAATATCTCGATATTGCGAGCAGCGTCGCAACATTCTGCCGGGTCCTTAAACTCATCATTAAGTATGCGGTCTAGTACCCACCTAATACAATAGCAAAAGAAAAATGTATTAATGTCTGTTGGTACCACCCATCAACTTAAATAGGTTACTAACCTCTTGAGTCCCCATTTGTATTGCCTAGCCTGCTGCTTAGAGTCTCCAGCAAGCGGCCCCACAAAACTGACTAATCGCTGAAACCGCTCCAGATACTGCCCAGCATGCTCAGACTCAAGCTGAGAGATAGTGTTGTACTCCCTAATGAACCTCTGCTGCTCGGAAGCAGGGAAGTACCGATTATAGAACGTGGTACGGAAATCAGCCCATGAACAACCGAGAACATATGCATCACCACCTTTAGCTTCTTTATGCGCTTTCCACCAGTTGAGCGCGTCACCTTCTAACTTGAACACAGCCAGACGAGTCTTGAACCCGTCCTCACAACCTAACACCTCGAACAGTTTCTCCATGTGGGTGATCCAATCTTCTGCTGCCTGAGGAGTAGCAGCAGAAGAGAAGGACAACGGCTTGAGCTTATTAAAACTCTCCAGCCACCCATTAATAGTAGTGGGTCGGCCCCCACCACCAGAAGAACTGCCAGCACCCCCAGATGGGCCAGCTCCACCAACTGATAAGCCGGTTGACCACCGCCTCAGTGTTAAGGCCCGGTAGCAGACGGGCTACAGCATTAGCTATCATTTCCTCCAGATTGGGGGTTTCAGCATCTCCTCCACTGTTATACTCCTGATGACGAGTGTTAACCATCTATAGAATTACGAAGACGATTAGTAAGGTGAAGCAAAATATGACAGAGCAGAATAAGGAAAAGAGTACGCGAAAGGAAAACCTAATGTCTACCCAATCCTCACAGGTCAAAGGCCTAAGCCAACGGGTTTCGGAAACCTGTCTCTGAAACCATAAATTGTAACACCCCAACCCGACAAGGGTAAAGATATCACAAATATATGGTTTCATATCAGAACAACATAGTATCCATAAATCAAAATAGCGGAAGTCAATACATAATCCAATAATAAGTCAACATGACTTATATCCAACATGAAAGGAAATAAAAGAAGTACATAAGTTCAATGCCTAAACAATGGCGACATAAAGTCCAAAGAAATCAAATGGTAGATAAGCTATAAAGAACAAGCTCCACTCAAGTGCACTCAACCCCAAAGCCATGCCCAACTCCTAGCTTAATTACCTGCCGCGGGAAAAGAAAACGCGGCTGAGCTACTAGAGCTCAGTGAACAGATATAACGTAACAAGCAGTAGCATAATGAATAATACATGAATAAATGAGAAAGGAAACATGAGTACATGATTAAGAAGACATGGTAAGAATACATGGTGTCATAAGAGGAAGGATAAAGATATATGGTAAAGGAAGGTCAGTAATCCACTACGAGCCCATAACATGAAATCATAATCATAATCGTAACCATAAACATGTAGAGGGGAGACCTCTTAGTATCCTGTAAATATGAGGGGTGTCCTCAATCATGGGTTGGAGTGATCAACTCCCAGAGTGTGAAAGACGTGTATCGCACACACCATCAGTCACCATGAATAACATAGCATAACATAACATAACATGTACATGAACAAATCTAGGATGCATCCATACGCCCCAGGTGGCCATAATCTGCCTCTACGTAAACATAACATGCAGGGACGGGACAGGTCATCACTCTCCTGCCCTAGAGTCATGCCATCGGTGCATCGACTGACATGGACATGAAACCCTCATGCCTAGTGAGTGGCTCGTAGTATCAAACTGAGGGTAAGGTCAAGTATCATGGTTCATGTTTTAAGTTTACTTGCATAGGTCAATATCATGTTTCATAAGTTCATAATCATGGTTCATAATCATGGTTCATAAGCAAGGGTTCATAAGCAAAGGTTCATGGTCAAGGTTCATAATCATAAAAGGTTCAATATCATGGTGGTTCAATAACCGAGGTCATAATAAGAAAGTGAAGGCCTCTTATCAAAGAAGCAGAATATCTGTACCTTATTGCTTGACGAAGGAAAGACAATGAATAAGATGACAAAAGCACAGGTCACTCCCTCTTCACACCTAGAGGAGTAAAGACATGATTACTAAAGATCCCACTTTCCATATTAAGAACTTTCTATTTTTAGCAGGTTTCCATTTTTAGAAAGTTTCCTTATTTAGTAATATTTCCATGATTATAAATTAGGTTAAGTTAATATTAGTTTTATTCAAGTTTACACTTTATACCCTTGAGGTTTCATAATTTTACATGTTTGGTCCCTTAACTTAAATAAGTTACATTTAAATCCTTAAATATCCATATTAACATGTTAAGCCCCTTAGTTTTACCAACTTACATATTATTCCCTTATTTTATGTGTTGTACGATTCATAACCCTTATAAAATAGATTTTACAACTTTAGTCCTTCAAGTTATATGAATTACATATTTAGTCCTTCTATTTATAAAATCAACCTTTAATTAATAACAATTATATATATAAGCCCCTTAAATTATCAAAACGCCACATGACACTTTAAATATGTTTTAATACACAAATGGACCATAAGTTTCCCAAAATTACAAATTTAGTCCCTCTAGTTTATTTAATTTAAAATCGATTTATAAAGTTTAATATATATTACAAAATAAACCCTTAAACAATTATTTAACATAAAAGGTCCTTCCCATAAATTACCATTCGACTCCTTCAGGTTTTAGAAAGTTTCAAAAGTAACCCCCATGTTTTTAAAATGACAATTCGATCACTAAACTTTTAAACACCACTCGTATACTCATTTGATAAATCAAATCCAAACCCTAGACACTCCAAATAATTATGTAATCATTACCCTTCATTTTATAATTCAAAACAAACCCTAATCCAACTCCAAAACCCTAGATCGAATAGTTCTATATTTTCCCAAATTATTTCTAAAATCCGGTTTAAAGATAAATTCGAAAATAAATCTTTTAGGCTACAATAAATCGAATACATATTTTTCTTATGTTAACATAATCATAAAGAGTCCATGAAAATTATCTATAGCCATGGTTCGATCGTATATATTTATTTTAGAATTATGGTGCGATTTAAAGATTAAATTCTCAAACAATAGAAAGTTCATGCATGAATCGATTCATAGATTTTATATGATGTTCTTGATGATCAAAGAGCAAGGGAAAATTGTCAAACCAATATTCGAACGTGTAGGATGGTAGGAAAGATTTGTTGCACTCGATATGGATCCAAAATCACCACGACCTCCCGAGCTTCCTCACGACCTTGTAAACAATTTTCATGGACCATACACGATATAAGGAACGTGGAAAAATGATGGACGAATTTAATTGGGCACGTACGAATTGATTCGAATATTACCTTGTGTTTTGTATCGCTCGACAATGAATATTCACCCCGATCGATCTAGGCTTCCAACAATGATCCAGCTATTTTTCGTGAGTGAGAAGGAGTATGAAGATCATAGGAAAAATGTTAGATCGAGTGTACAACACATGGTTCGATCAAAAGAAAATAAAAATCCTTACCGAGACTAGCGATGGGAATGAATTTGTTTGGGTTCGATCCGAGCCTTCCAGGTCCAAGAGTTATTTTTCGTGGCCTCTATACTGATCTAGGAATGTGGGAAAAATGATGTGAGAGCTTGGAAAATTTCGTGTGAGTGTGTGTGAATTATTCTTGGTGTGCTAGGGTTTCGGTGTGAAATTTTTGGAGAAGAAAAGGATGTGATGGTGCTATATGTTGGAAACAGCCGAGGAGGGGGGGGGAAATGACCAATATTTCGGGGTCATGGTCAAAGAATTAAATGGCAATAATAACTCTCTTAATTTCTCATTTAATCTCCTTTATTTTCCTTTTATGAATTTCCAATTTTTGAATTTAAATTTCATGTTAAGCGCCCAAGGGCAATTTGGTAATTTCATGGCTTGTGAAAATGTTGAAATGAGTGTTAAAAATATTTAGGATCATTTCTTGTTCATGGTTAGGAGCTTGGAATTTATTTGATAACTTGTAAGCTTTTAATTAAATATTTAACTTGTAGGGGCAAAATGGTAATTTTACATGCTTTCTGATTTTCAGGTATTACAATTAGCTAGCACCAATCTATCACGATCTACCCGATCTACACCATACACGTTGCTTATCCTATTTTCGACACTAAGCTAGATGTCGAGTGCTAATCTTAGCTAGCACCAATCTACCACGATCTACCCGATCTACCCTTGATCCACATGATCAATCACACAAGACCAATGGCTTCAAGAGATCTTCACTATCTCTTAAGATCACAATGATCTTGACTCACTCTCTCACAAAAGAAAAGTAATCTTGATGTATTCTATGATACAATCAAGAGTGTAACAAATGTTACAAGACCTAACAACTCCAACACTTTGTATCTACTTGGATACTTTGTGTTCTTTTCTTGCTAATCAAGAGGGATGACAACACTTTGTATCTAGGATACTTTGTGTTCTTCTCTTGCTAATCAAGAGGGATGACAACACTTTGTATCTAGGATACTTTGTGTTCTTCTCTTGCTAATCAAGAGGAATGAAGAGGATCACTTGAGTGGATGATTGGATCACTCTTAAACAACCTAAGACTCTCCAAATGATCAAAGAAAGTTATCTAAGTGAAGAGGGATAAGACCAGAGAAAAAGGACTGGAAAAATCAAGTTGGAAGTGTGGAATGGTCCACTATTTATAGGCAAGGGAAAATCTGACCGTTACAGACCCACGGCTCCACTAAATACCCGACGGCTCCACTAAATTTAGTGGAGCCGTCCATACTTAACGGTGCCGTGGACGCTCCCTTTTTTGTCTTTAGTGGGGAAGGTTTATTTGGGGAAGTTTGGAGCTATTTTGGGGGGGGGAAAATAGCTGTTACTAATTCAAAATAATTTGAAATGATTTTTACAAATAAAACATTTCTTTTTAATTCAAAAATAATTTGTAAAATGTATTTTTGAAAAATGTTTTGTCACATTTATAAAAATGTGAAGTTTAGAAAAATATAATCCTTTGATCATTTGTCAAGTAGTAGATTTTTTTGTCCATACCTTTAGTGATTTACGTCGGGATGGAAATCTACGACTTTGTTGAAGCATACTTGAGGCGTCGAGAGATGTTGATGTAAGTATGCATTGATGATTTGTGTTTACAAGTAACTTGCACATTTTACGTTATGTATTACAAGTTACATGTTTGTCATTATTAAAACCGAAGAAATCGTTTAGTTTAAATATCGTAATATTTGCACTAACAATCTCCCCCTTTTTGATGATGACAAATATGTAAACCGTAACACATAGTAAAATGTAAAAGTTACCTGTTTACACTCCCCTTCTCCCCCTTTTGTCGAATCAAAAAGGTAGTTGCCTTGAGCGCTCCCTACTCCCCCTTATTGAACTACATTCCTTTCTCCCCAGAAAGGCGAGTTTGCATCATCCTAGTGAAGCCTTCTATCACCACTTGTAAAGATGACTCCATGCTATATATTCAAATACTCCCGAGCTCCCCCTAGCTCAATGCTCCCCTATGGTGACTTAATCCCCTTGTTTATTTACCTTAGTATCTAGCGGATCCATGGATCAAATTCATACAAAGACTTTTCCTACATCAAGGGTTAGCTTCGTGCAACATAATATATAACAGTATAGGAGCATATAGGGATAGAATACACATAGCAAGACATGCAAGGGTTAAACTACGTTAACACGTAAGTGTCACAAACCGACCAACAACCTAAGGTGTAATTGTTCAATTAATCACACTAATCAAGAACGAGATTCGTTCGTTGACTGACACACTAAATGACTTCTTCCAAGTTGTCATTGGGAAGGAAAGTTCTAACAAACCTTTTGAACAACATAATCATCTACCTAAGATGATTAAAGTTAAGGATAGTTTGTTGGTAAGACATACTCTAAATGATTACTATTATGACAAGTCGTGCTATAAAGTAGACTCGATAGAGGTTATACCTGAACGATTCCATAAGGTGGGAGAGTGTTGGTTGTGGTGACAACAAGGACAACTTGGGTTATGTGGTTGTAGGGGATAAATAATGGGATGACCCATTAGTGGTTGTGGTGATAGTGATAGTGATAAGGATGATGTGTTAGTGCCAAGTACAAAAGGTGATGTAGGTGACAAGGTTAGTGTGAGAGCTAAAGGTTGTGGTGATGGTGATGGTGATAAGGATGATGTGTTGGTGCCAAGTCCAGAGAGGTTTGATGGTGATAGGGTTAGTGTGATAGCTAAAGGTTGTGGTGGACTTGGTGGAGGTAAGGGTGTAGGAATCCTAAATGTGGAGGATGATGATGATGTGGTTGGAGATGTTGGTTTTGCCCTTTGAGGAAAGGTGGGAAAGGATGGTTTGGGTTAATATATCGTTTGCACTGACAATGAGATGCATGATATATTTCAAAAGGGAAAAATAAAAGGTGCATGTGATCCTAACAGGATTGTTGGTGGATATCTCTAACGGGGTTAAGGTAATGAAGTTCTAGGTTTCTAGGTTGGATGATCCTAGTTGTGTGTTAGAGATAATTTGGTGCATGAAAGGTTTTGTGTGATTGTGAGGGTTGGAGGTTGTTTAACTAACTATCACTTATCCAAAGTGATGAGTAGTTGTAAGGTTTGAGTGTGATGATTGATGAGTTGAAGGTTGTAAGGTTTGAGTGTGATGATCCATGAGTTGAAGGTTGTAAGGTTTGAGTGTGATGATCTATGGGTTGAAGGTTCTTAGACTAACTATCACTGTCAAGAGTGAAGTGTAGCTAAAAGGTTTGAATGTGAGATGCAAGATAAGCTTGCAATGGTGAGGCCTTATATAGGTAAGAGTTGTGGGATTTGAACTAAAGTTGGTGTTAGAGTCCTATGGTGTAGTGAGGGAATCCTAGGGTGTATGTGAGTTTGCAAAATTTTGCAGGTTTGAGGTTAGGGATGCAGGGATCTAAAGGAAACAGTGAAAATTCGTCAAACATAGGCACGGTACCACTAAATACCACACGGTACCGTTAAATTTAACGGTACCGTGGCCTATTTAACGGTACCGTGACCTGGAAGTCACGAATTTTCCTGTGTAGCCTAGTTCTGGGCAGCTAAAGGGAAGTTTCCTAGGGAATAAGAACCACATTTGTGTGTTCTTGAGAGTGTTTGGTGAAAGACTATATGAGTGTGTTTTCGCTCCCCCTTAATCTATGACCATCCGGGCAAGATGTAAAAGATAAAGAGGAAAACAAACGTTGACCGAAGCGATAAGCTTAGTAACGTCATGACAAGTAGTGGATATCATACAATAAACTTCACCTTTGAAGTCACGTAGCTCTTCTCAATCATTGTGAATATTCATAGAATATTTATATGATGAGGCATGTGATTATTTGGAGATATCCTAAGGGTTAAGAAGATAAAATCTTCAGGGTTGTGAGGTAGGTAATAAGGTTATAGGGTTATCTATGTTGATGAAGGAGGGTTATCTCAACGTATCCTAATGTCTTAGTTTGAAGTGTGTGTGAGATGAGTGGGATGCGGAAGCATTGGTAGTGTTTAGTACCATGCGGAAGTGAAAGGGAAGAAGGCTTAGGAATCAGAAGATAGATACAATCTGTTCTGATAGGATACGGTTCTGGTTCAAGACTACATCGAGTGTGTTTCGATAGTGGTTTTGAAACAGTGAGAATAAACTGTCTCAGCAAATAATGGTCCGACGGTACCGTTAAAAATAACGATACTGTCCCCTATTAAAGAGTACCGTGACCTGCTGAGGTCAGTTTTGACCCAGAATTAGATTTCTGACAAAGAAATTTCACATATGTTGTGATTTTTCTGGACCTTAGATTAAAAGAATTTATACCGAATAAATTCCTTTATGAATGAATCCACCGGGATTCGATGAACGTTTGTCGAGAACGAGAAATGACATTTAATTGCATTTCGCAAATTAAATAAACTTTAAATACTTCGGATGAAATATTTAAGTTGTCATTGGAGTTTAAGAGGATTTTACGAATAAATCTTCGCTGATTAAGGGAGATTTTTCGACACGAGGAGAGAATTTATACCTAATAAATTCTTTGACCGGTACTGGATGAGAAGAAATGACTTTTATATTTCCGAGGAAATACATAGGTAGTCATTAGAGCGATGTGAAAGATGACTTAATATTTCCAGTGAAATATTTAAAAAGTCATCAGACGAGACACAGGATATGACTTGACATTTCCAGTGAAATATCTAAATAGTCATAAGTTTTATGGAAAATGTTCCATCATTCCTAGACCTAGACGGAGATGGTAAGGGGATTCTCGGTTGAGAGGTTTGGTTGATTTAAGGGTTTCTATGTGCTTCGCACGTGAGTGTTTCATGGGGTTTTGAAAGATGTAAAGCTAGGCCTATGGTGCTGATTTGCAGCAGGGTTTGGGATCTTAAGACGTGTATATTCACACGAGGATGAAAGGAACTACTAATTACTTATATAGTAACTCGTGAGTCCTTTGGATGAGCGTTTTAACATATGTTGTTAAAAGGCTTGAGTATGATGTTTCGGATATGACATTTAACAATTGCGATCGCAAGTTAAACTTACTTGAATATTTTGGATGAAATATTTAAGTTGTCAACCCTACTCCGAGTTCTACTAGGTTTGTTCCTAACCTTCCCATGACAAAAAGGTGTACTACTTGGAAGAAGGCGAAGTGATGACTGGGGAATTAGGGTAACTTCGCGACTACTTTGACTTATGGGTTTTGACACTAGTGTATGGCTCTATGACTTCTAAGGGTTCATAGTGATGGGCATACCTAATTCCTAATGTGTCAAAAGAACATAGTGTGGGTGCAAACTTTACAAGTAAATCAAGTAAAATGCACATAAGGAATAAATGCAAACATCATGCAAAACATGATAATCATTTAGCATTTAATATCATGAAGACATTTAATCATGTTGATGAACTCAAATAAGTACATTTTATTACTATCATTTATCCTATTAATTTGACTTGTTTTACTATATTATGTATGAGGATTGATACTTAATCGTTTACTTTTGTAATTCTCAGTTGAAAACAAGCATTTGGTGAAACTTGGCGATTTTAGACTAATTATGGAGCAAAACATGCATAAAGTGAAGAGTCTACTGAAATGGACAAGATCAAGTCAAATCTGCTCCAGATGCGCCGCATCTCACTCATTACATGCGCCGCATCACTATCAAGATCTCACCAGATACGATCTAAGATACAAGAGGACATGCGCCGCATCCAAAGATGAAGATACGCCGCATCTTCTGGCGGTGTACGAATATTCCTGAATATTATAATCTTGGACCCCACGCGAAGTTAAGTACATGCGCCGCATCTACTTACAAGATGCGCCGCATCTCACCCTCAGACAGAAACTATAAATACCCCAAGACCAGACGAATTTCGTACGACATATATTATATAAGAGACCGAAGACCAGAAACCTAGGACGAATTCAGTCAAGGCAGCAGCACAAGACACACCCAAATCAAAGATACAAGAGCTGTAAGAAGGTGCTGCATGTGTTTAATTCATTAAGTAGTTTTGTTTTATTGTGTTAGTAAACTTTAATTCATCAAGATTGGTGGCTTGTGTAACGTGACAACGGAAAGGTTGCACTCCCTTAAAACTGCTTTCTCATCAATTAAAGTTTATATGTTAGTGTCTTTGGTGACTTTTATTAGTGCATTGATAACCTCTGTGGCTAGCTGAGCGTTGATCGGGTCGCCATGCCTCTGCCCTCGCCTGTTTATTAGATGCTTATGTATTCTATGGTCTGTAGAAAAGTAGGAGAAAGATAAACGGGATAGTCATAAGTAATCATTAAGGGTTTACTCGCCGATAAGATTAGAACCAACGAGAAAGGACTTAATCTCGGTGCGTTGCATCGAACTATACACTTCATATAACACTAGCAATAAAACAAGTGACAAACTACTTATCATAAGGACAGCCCTCTTATTGTCTCGAGTATTTATCTGTGTACGTGTGTGCTACTTGCTGATTCGTGCCTATTGGTTTAGTTTGTTATTTAATTACAACCAAATCGTGCCAGTCTCTCAGGCTGAACCTCCTTGCGTTAGATTAGATTGTACAGCTAACTTAATATATTAAAATACTGATTAGAATAACTAGATAATACGTTCCACTCTTAGTGATCGACACTCTACTTACCATTATATTCATACTGACCGGGTACACTGCTCGTTAAGTGTGTGTGTTATTGATAAGTCGGCTAAATATAAATTTAAAACTTGATTAGGCATTAATACTGCTAAACCGCAACGACACGCAACACGCATCAAGTTTTTGGCGCCGCTGCCGGGGAGTGAATTGTTATTATCTGTTAATTTGATTAGTATTTTAATTAGGTTTTTAATTTTTTATCTAACCGATAATTTTGTTGTGTATTAGTTTAATTTGCATTCATTGTATTATTTTGCATATTTTCTGTTTTTGTGTATTATTTGTTTGCTTTTATTTGTGTTTATTTTCGTTTGTGTGTTTTTATTTGTTTTTATTTTTCGTAATTTTTTTTTCCTGCTATCGTTGTACTGAGCTAAATCGAACGATACGGCGCATCTAATTTATCAGATACGGCGTATTGCGTTCAATTTTTTATATAATACAACGCGTTTAATTAATTCGATACGACGCATCTTTTCCCCAAGATACGGCGTATCTGTTTTTAATAAGAAATTTTTTCTATGCGATAAAGCGATACGACGCATCTTTTCCCCAAGATACGGCGTATCTGTTTTTAATAAAAAAATTTTCTAAACGTTAACGCGATACGACGCATCTGCTTTAGCAGATACAGCGTATCTATTATTTTAATTAAAAACAGTTTGCGAATTATTAAACAGATACGGCGCATCGATTTTTATCGATACGGCGCATCTTCTGAATCAAAAATCTTATATTTTGAAACGTAACGAAAATACGGCGCATTAACTTTTGTTAATACGACGCATTTAATTTTTATAAGTATATCGATTTTTGATAATTAAAACAGATACGGCGCATTCTAATTTCTAAAGCGGCGTATCTATTTTCTGAATAAAAGTCTGATTTAATTTTAACGATTATAAGATACGGCGTATCCAACTTTTTGGATACGGCGCATCATCTGCAGATATCAGTAACTTTAATTTTTCGTATTCCGTTTTCGTTGTTAATTTTCTGATATATTACTTTCTTGAGCATACCCTACTGATGCTTTTGTGTTGATTTCAGGAAGTGCATGACCAGGAGTTCGACTAAGAACTTGATTCAACCTTTCGAAGATCCTGAACGAGCCCTACATTCGCTTAAAAGGCTTTTCAACACAAGAAGCTTTGATCTTTCAAGTTCACTCGAGCTTGATTACTTTTCTGAAGAAAAAGAGGAAGTTGAAACAGAAACAATGGGCGAAAACACTACTATGGAGGAATACATGAACAGTACCCGTGCTGATTACACTTCAGGAGTTGCTAGACCAAAGTTTGATGATAAGTCAAAATTTGAGTTGAAGGGTCAGTTTCTCAAAGAGCTCAGAGAGAATGCTTTCAGTAGGACGGAACATGAGGATGCTAATGAGCATGTTGAAAAGGTCCTGGAGATTGCAGATTTGTTTACTTCAGAAGGAGTCACTAACGATCAACTCATGCTTAGAATCTTTCCAATCTCACTAAAAGGAGCTGCTAACAAGTGGCTAAGGAATGAACCTGCTAGTTCAATCACTACATGGGAAGGTTTGAAGAGCAAATTCCTGAAGAGATATTGTCCACCTGCTAAGACTGCTAAAAAAATGGAGGCTATCAACAGTTTCAAGCAAGAGCCTGATGAAACTCTTTATCAAGCTTGGGAACGATTTAAAGATTTATTAATAAAATGTCCTCAACACTATCTAACCCCTATGCAGGAGATAATATTGTTTTATCAAGGATTGGACGTGCCTACTAGACAGATTTTGGATGCTAAGGGAGCTGTACCTCAAATGAGTGCAACCAATGCTAGGAAAGCGATCCAAGAAGCTGCTGATCATTCTCAGAAATGGCACGATGGGACCTCTACTAGATCTAAGAGCAGCACTAATTTTGACGGGATTGCTGCTATTCAAGCTCAATTGGATAAAATTAGTAGAGAGATGAAGAAGCGTGATGAAAGAGTGTATGCTGCCCAAGTTGGATGTGAAAAGTGCGAAGGACCTCACTACACTAAAGACTGCCCGAATAAGAATGAAAGTGAGACATTTGAAGAAGCATATTACACCCAATTTGGACAACCATTCCGACCTTCAGGAAGATTTAGGGAAGCTACCCCGGGATTCTATCAAAAGAATAACTTCAATCCCGCTTATCAAGAAAGGAGGCAGACTTTAGATGACACTCTAAAGCAAATTATGGCCGATGCTGCTAAAAGACATGAAGAGAATACTGCTATGATCAAAGAAATCCGAGCTTCAACGGACACTACTACAAGAAATCAAGGAGCTTCGATCAAAGCACTGGAACAACAAATTGGTCAAATGAGCAAAGTTCTTCAAGAAAGGGGATATGGAAGTTTACCTAGCTCAACTGAAAACAACCCAAGGGATCATGTCAAGGCCATAAGCACCACTGAAGAAGTCGCTCCTAACTTACCTAGAAGATCGATGAATGGTAATGATGGTGCAAGACCCGAATTTTTCTTTAATTCTTCAATCAGTTTAAGAAGACTACTAAAAGAAAAGACAAAGATTGAAGAGGAGATCAAGGCTACAATGAAAGAAGGGAGCTCTGCAACTGATTTAAATGCCTTGCCTCATAAAGAAAAAGACCCAGGAAGTTTTACTCTACCTTGTTCTATTAATGATATATCTTTCAATAATGTGTTAGCTGACTTAGGAGCTAGTGTTAGTGTTATGCCTCTTAAGACATTCACTACCCTAGGACTAGGAAAATTAGCACCAACTAAGTTACTTATTGAATTGGCTGATAAAATGGTAAAACGACCTGAAGGGATTGCTAATAATGTGCTAGTTAAGATTGAGAAGTTTATTTTCCCTGTAGACTTTGTTATTTTAGATATGCCCGAGGATGTTAAGGTTCCTTTAATCCTTGGAAGACCTTTCTTGTCTACTGCCCATGCTAAGATTGATGTGTTTAAAAGAAAAATCTCATTAAGGGTAGGGAATAATAAACTGGTCTATAAGTGCCAAGATCCTATTAAAAGCATAATTAGAGGTGTCTACATGCTAGGATTAAGAGAGCGTATGGACCTCGATCTTGAAGCTAGGCTTATGGGGAAACATTGATTCAAAACAACTCAACTAATCCTAATCATGAGAACTTTGAGGAATTTATTGACCTAAATGTACCTACCGAACTTAGACGCAATATTGTTAATGATTCCGATGATGAGTGGTATGATTGCGTAGTAATTAACAAACGTAGTAGAATAGTTGAGAAAACGTATTTGAATAATGATGTGTTTATTGAACTACCACCCCACCTTGCTTATTTATGCTTATATGATAATAAGAATTTCCCGTCTATCATTTTGTCATCTCTGCCCGAAAGGGACAGGACTTTGTTTATACAGGTATTAAAGAAGAACGGCGTGGAAATTAAGGACAAGCAAGGAATGTTCAATATTACTGAATTGGCAATGAGGGAGCGCGACGTTTCCGACTCCTTCAATGATCGATACTAAAGAGCTGAACGTGAGTCTAACTTGAAGACTCTGGAATAAAGACAAGTGCTTACCGGGAGACAACCCGGATTTATCTTTTAATTTTCTGTTTATGTGTCGAGTCAGTCAGGCCGAAGAGGATACGGCGCATCTCAATTCTGAGATGCGACGCATCTCCTGCAAATGGTCATATCTTATTTTTCTGCATTTTTTTATTTTCGAATTTAAAACTTTTTATCAGTTTATTCTCAATGCGGCGCATCCCTGGTTAAGGATGCGGCGCATCTTTTATTCTGATCCGTATTTATTCCAGGCTCGATACGGCGTATCTTCTTCCATAAGATACGGCGCATCGACTGACCTGATGATTTTCATTTTAAGCTTTTATGTTTTATTTTTACCTAACTACTAATGTATTATGCAAGTTTGAACCTTTCTTATCTTAGGTGTGTTTTGAAGCCTTGGTGGTATTATAGATTCCTGCATTTCCTGTGGATACATCTATTATGAAGCTTAAACGTTTTAATCCACAAGAAAGATGATTTTTGCTCTTATACTAATGGAGGAT
The DNA here is from genome assembly GCA_021014915.2 of Artemisia tridentata subsp. tridentata. NCBI lineage: Eukaryota > Viridiplantae > Streptophyta > Magnoliopsida > Asterales > Asteraceae > Artemisia > Artemisia tridentata. Next base: position 110,688,885 of record CP139507.1, read on the forward strand.
CATACCGAGCAAATCTCAGGGGAGTTTTTCTGTTCTAATTCTTTTATTTTCCAGTTTTTAACCTTTTATACGAACAACGAGGACGTTGTTTAACTTAAGTGGGGGATTGGAGAATTAGAACACTTAACATTTACTTGTCCTAAACTTTTCAAAATATGCTTAAAATGTGCTTAATATATCAAAACTTAAATTTTTTTTTAGCATGTTTTTGTTTAAAGTCTAAGTTGCATAGCTGCACACATGACGTTATTTTCAAAAATTGTGATTTTTCAAAACTCACAAATCTATGAGTGTGCCGGTGACTTGTAAACTTTAGAACTTGGCTTGTATACTATTCGAGACCACCATAATAAGTATTATTTTATATAATTGGAATGACTTGTCTAAATTGGTAAATTTCTAGGATTACACCCAAATAGCCTTATATGTTATGTGTTATTAGCTAACTACACTGGTTAGTTAACCCCCGTATAAACCCTTTTGTTACTCTCATTTTTAGAGTAAGATACCCCTATAAAAACACTCAGAGCCATTCCTTTCGTTTCTTATACCTTTGTTAAAATGTTTCGTTACAACCCTTACACCTTAGCCTACCCTGTAGATTAGAATCCGTGGTTGGTTAATTGCTATAGGCATAGTGTGTTTCCTTACATTACCTGTGTTCGTGTGCGTAATTCATTATCTATGGTTAGGTCAGGAAATTGCACAATGCAATTGGAGTGAAAGTAAATATTGTATATCTTTGAGTTTATTTTTCGTGTGTTTACTACTTTCACTATTACCGTTATTTCTGAAGTATGAAAAGTATGGAAAAATTATCCAGAATTATTGTTTTGGTGATGTGGTGAAATTTTACACATCTATGTTTATGTTATCAAAAAAAAAAAAAAAAAAAAAAAAAAAAAAAAAAAAAAAATCGAAAAAATGAGAAAAGAAAAAGAAAAAAAGAAGAGTTGGATGTTTGTTTTTAAACCAACGATGTAAAGTTATGTAAGTGGTCGATATCACCACTAGTTGTTATATATTTATGGATTGAATGGGAGTTGGCAGTTATGGGAACGCCAATTAAGGTTTATTCTTTGATTAAGATCTTGTTGAGTATAATTCGTGTCTACCTAAAGCGTGTGTTTCAAGTGTTAAAGCGTGAGTTATTCAATGATATGAGTCTTATTCATGGGATGGTTGGGATAGTGATTAACCACACTTAGGATTTTAATTTATTTGTTTTGTTTATTTTTCATTTTACACCAATTTATATCCCAAATGTTATCCATACCCTATATTATTCTTTATCCGACCAAACCTTTGATTTATTGAGATTAGGGATTTGAGCAATCTTAAGTATCGTAGTCGTGGATTCGGCTATGTATTTATGATTTTGTCGCCCTTTTTGATATATTATTATTGGTGAAGTTTGGACCTATCTTTAGCCTGTTCGAGTTAAGGATTTGAGCAATTGCAAGTATCGTGTTCGTGGATTCGATCATGTATTTGTGATTTTGTCGCCTTTTCTGGAATTTGAGATCGATGGAGATTAAGAATAATTAACCCTTAAGCCTAAAAACCCTTTTTAACCGCTTTAGACTTGTTATTCCTTAGCTTTAGTGGTGGAGATGTGTATACTTGCCAAGCTTATGATAGAATATTCGTCGCGACTGGACAGTTAAACGATTAGATTTGCTTTTATCAGATTATTTTATTTTACTTCTAATTCGTTAAGTGTTTAGTTGTGTGATTATGACAAAAGACGAATACATGCTTAAATATAAAAATAAATCATAATATCTTTTAGGATACATTTTCATAAGTTTTAATTTAAGGTTTACTTGGGGACAAGTAAAGTTCAAGTGGGGGGATATTTGATGAACTCAAATAAGTACATTTTATTACTATCATTTATCCTATTAATTTGACTTGTTTTACTATATTATGTATGAGGATTGATACTTAATCGTTTACTTTTGTAATTCTCAGTTGAAAACAAGCATTTGGTGAAACTTGGCGATTTTAGACTAATTATGGAGCAAAACATGCATAAAGTGAAGAGTCTACTGAAATGGACAAGATCAAGTCAAATCTGCTCCAGATGCGCCGCATCTCACTCATTACATGCGCCGCATCACTATCAAGATCTCACCAGATACGATCCAAGATACAAGAGGACATGCGCCGCATCCAAAGATGAAGATACGTCGCATCTTCTGGCGGTGTACGAATATTCCTGAATATTATAATCTTGGACCCCACGCGAAGTTAAGTACATGCGCCGCATCTACTTACAAGATGCGCCGCATCTCACCCTCAGACAGAAACTATAAATACCCCAAGACCAGACGAATTTTGTACGACATAAATTATATAAGAGACCGAAAACCAGAAACCTAGGACGAATTCAGTCAAGGCAGCAGCACAAGACACACCCAAATCAAAGATACAAGAGCTGTAAGAAGGTGCTGCATGTGTTTAATTCATTAAGTAGTTTTGTTTTATTGTGTTAGTAAACTTTAATTCATCAAGATTGGTGGCTTGTGTAACGTGACAACGGAAAGGTTGCACTCCCTTAAAACTGCTTTCTCATCAATTAAAGTTTATATGTTAGTGTCTTTGGTGACTTTTATTAGTGCATTGATAACCTCTGTGGCTAGCTGAGCGTTGATCGGGTCGCCATGCCTCTGTCCTCGCCTGTTTATTAGATGCTTATGTATTCTATGGTCTGTAGAAAAGTAGGAGAAAGATAAACGGGATAGTCATAAGTAATCATTAAGGGTTTACTCGCCGATAAGATTAGAACCAACGAGAAAGGACTTAATCTCGGTGCGTTGCATCGAACTATACACATCATATAACACTAGCAATAAAACAAGTGACAAACTACTTATCATAAGGACAACCCTCTTATTGTCTCGAGTATTTATCTGTGTACGTGTGTGCTACTTGCTGATTCGTGCCTATTGGTTTAGTTTGTTATTTAATTACAACCAAATCGTGCCAGTCTCTCAGGCTGAACCCCCTTGCGTTAGATTAGATTGTACAGCTAACTTAATATATTAAAATACTGATTAGAATAACTAGATAATACGTTCCACTCTTAGTGATCGACACTCTACTTACCATTATATTCATACTGACCGGGTACACTGCTCGTTAAGTGTGTGTGTTATTGATAAGTCGGCTAAATATAAATTTAAAACTTGATTAGGCATTAATACTGCTAAACCGCAACGACACGCAACACGCATCACATGTCTTATGAGAACATGTTATCATTTTGAAACATGTATGTGGGATGCAAGCAATCTAGGTTTGCTAAGGAGATCCTAATTACTACTTGTTCAAGATGACATCCTAATGGGAGATATAGTTCAACGATGCAAACTATCTCTAGTCAAATGTAGGAATGAAAATTTTTCAAGTTAGAGAATGAGTATGAGACAATCACTAGTGGTGCTCAATTAAGGCTGAACACGACCATTTTTACGGGTTATACCACAAACCCAACTTCTCTCCTGGAAGCAATTCAACCGTTAGGTCAAATTGAATTTCTAGTGCGATAGGTTCTCCAATAGTCATTCTCATATTAGAAAATTTCAAATTCCTATATTTGCCTTTTGAAGTGTAGCAAAGATGATATTAGCTTATTTCGCTAATACATGACCTAATATGACTCAACTAACCATACTTTGAAGGTCGATTAAGAGAATGACATGTCTTACACAACTCCTAACAAAGGTAAGCGAAATATTTTAATTTCGTGTTTGAGATTTAGAGGTTATTTGATGGAGATGGTGTATTTTATGATCTCTTGGACAACATCTTTGTTTGTTGAGTTGTTACATGTTATTTTAACATGATTTGGTTTCCTAGAACCAAGAGACACTCTAATGTGATACAATGTAGAATCTACTACATCGTGTGTGTTTCAAGAATGCTCCTTTGCATATCTTGAGTGAGAATCTAGTAAAGGTTACTTACCTCAATAGATCTTGTGAGCATTTTATTTAAAATGAGACATACTGTTTATTTCAACAAGTATGCTTTTCTAAGATGAAACTTATCACTCTTATGAATGCTTTGTGAAACAAGTATTTTAGTGTATGACTAATTTTACTTGTTTATGCAATGACACATGACGTATTAGGTTATTATTCAACTCTAATATCCTATATTTGTTAACAGGATGCAATGTATTCTCTTGTAACATAACCATTCATGTCACAAAGAAAATAAGATGCATGAGATATAAGTTATCCTTTGTCAATCTTTTGATAAGAGAAATACATGTGATATTCTCAAAGATTGATGACTTACATAATAGTTAATAACATATTATGTGTGACACTTTTACTAGACATGTGACATTGAGTGTTGAGTCGTTCATGAGCAAAGTTTACATATGTTGTTTGTTTGCTCTTGTTTGGTTTTTCGGAAATGATACATTTACTAATTGCATTGCAATGTAAATTACTTGTATATTTCGGATGAAACATCCAAGTTGTCACTCCTACTTAGTTGTGTATTTTATGCATCGTTTAAACATATTAGTTTAATGTTTGGAACACAACTATTGGACAACAAGACTCAATATGGCATCTTCAACACAAGTGTGAGTTATGATCCGATGCATATTATTTTCGTCTTGAGAGGACGTCATTATTTTCATAACAATCGAGTGTGATTGAGTATGTAGATTCAAGATAATATGTTTCATCATGTTTTGATGTTATCTTGAAGCTAAACAAGTAATGACTCCAATTTCATGTCCACACTCGAAAACTTGTCAATTAGATTCGATGATGATATCAATCATAATTTGAATAATGAATTGATATGTACTCGAAATCTTTCTTGACCCTCACAATCATTCCCTTTTTAAAAAGAAAATAAAAATTTAAGGAGTGTGTTCCATTTATTTTAACACTAGTTGTATGTGTGAGGTTAATGACAAACTAAGTTACTACTTTGATATTGTCATTTATTTTTATTTGAGAAAAACTATTTATATTATTATGTATAATACTCTTAGTTTTTCGACACCTCATTAGTATAAAAATAATTATCTTAACCATTTTTATACCACATACGTAAAATACTAAATGTTTAAAACATTTTGTATGTGTGTTAAATCAATGCAAGTTTAATACATTTTCTTTTACTTAAATACTAATGTATTAAAATGATCTTTTATCTTGTTTAGACAACCCATGGTCAAACAAGACAAAATGATGTGATGTTTTAAGGATCATGTTACGGATTTTATGAAAGTGTTAAGTGTTTTGGGGTGATATACTTTTTACACTTAAACCTTTGGAAAAATAATTGTGTAAGACAATATCTTTCGACACACATGATCTACCAACTTAGTTTCTATTCCTAAGAAAGTTACTAAACCATTTTAAGAACTTGCAACAAATGCAAGACAAATGGTTGATGCCTATATGCAATGCAAACTAATTACTTAATATAGTGCAAGTGATTTAGCATGAGCCTTATAAATGCATAAACCGAAAAACTATAATAAGCAAATGGCAATTTAACACACAAAAATACTTATCGTCATTTTGTGTATTAGGTATAACAATGTATACTAAGCTTGATTTTATTTGACAATGAATTGGTTTCCTCCCCATTTCAAATATTTTTGCTGAGCACTTTGAAAACATGTCAAGGTTTAAAAGTTGAATCGCCCTTTTTCAGTTTGACCAAAAATTTACGCAAACTGCATGACCAGAAGACCTTTAGTTGAAAATCAAGGACTTTAACATACTTTCATTTAGAACTAATTCATAAAAATGTTTCTCAAATGAAAGTAGACTCAACATTGTTCAAAATGATGGGCGACACGACTCGTACAGACTCATGGTTGATTTTATATGGATTTTTGAAAATGAACCAAAAACGAAAAACAGACAATCAGATGCACAGCACCGTTAAATGACCCACGGTACCATTAAATATAATGGTACCGTACAATGTTTAGTGGTACCGTGGTCTGCTTTCTGATTCAGAACTGCATGACTTAATGACTCGTTCTAAAAACATGACCGGACACTTAAAGACACTGTTCTTTTAGTGGTTTAAGAAAACCTTCAAGCTAGTATGACAAAGTATACTTAACAACAAAACTTGTAAGTATTAAGCAACTAAATACTTTTCATATTTTTATCACCTTCATGGGTAATTTGATACATGGATCGTACTCAATTTTGAAAACCATTTGTTTTAAAAATTTGAGCGACGTGGCTCTGGTACCAATTGTGGAAACCGTAGAGGGGGGGGGGGTGAATACGTTTCCATTTAAAAACTTAAAACTTTTGTATCAAACACCCGATCAAGTGTGACGTAATATGAAGAGTGTCAACAATGAGTATATAGCATCTAGAGATGACTATAGTAAACTACAACATATGCACAATCAAACCATGGAACATACATGATCAATCACTACATGAGCAACAAGCCACACAAACACATATGCAATGCAAATATAAATATAAAGCGATAACTAATGAAATGAAAGTAAAGAGATAAGTTAGAAGGCGCAAATCGGACACGGTGATTTATAGTGGTTCGGTCACGAAGCTCCTCTTCGCCCTACTCCACTCCCCGAGTACCCAACTCGAGAGTTACTTCACTAATCAACAAACTCCCTTTAGGCGGAGAAAACCGTACACGTCGCTTAACTTGTTTTTCGACACTAAGCTAGATGTCGAGTGCTAATCTTAGCTAGCACCAATCTACCACGATCTACCCGATCTACACCATACACGTCGCTTATCCTATTTCCGACACTAAGCTAGATATCGAGTGCTAATCTTAGCTAGCACCAATCTACCACGATCTACCCGATCTACACCATACACGTTGCTTATCCTATTTCCGATACTAAGCTAGATGTCGAGTGCTAATCTTAGCTAGCACCAATCTACCACGATATACCCGATCTACCCTTGATCCACATGATCAATCACACAAGCCCAATGGCTTCAAGAGATCTTCACTATCTCTTAAGATCACAATGATCTTGACTCACTCTCTCACAAAAGAAAAGTAATCTTGATGTATTCTATGATACAATCAAGAGTGTAACAAATGTTACAAGACCTAACAACTCCAACACTTTGTATCTACTTGGATACTTTTTGTTCTTTTCTTGCTAATCAAGAGGGATGACAACACTTTGTATCTAGGATACTTTGTGTTCTTCTCTTGCTAATCAAGAGGGATGACAACACTTTGTATCCATGATACTTTGTGTTCTTCTCTTGCTAATCAAGAGGGATGACAACACTTTGTATCTAGGATACTTTGTGTTCTTCTCTTGCTAATCAAGAGGAATGAAGAGGATCACTTGAGTGGATGATTGGATCACTCTTAAACAACCTAAGACTCTCCAAATGATCAAAGAAAGTTATCTAAGTGAAGAGGGATAAGACCAGAGAAAAAGGACTGGAAAAATCAAGTTGGAAGTGTGGAATGGTCCACTATTTATAGGCAAGGGAAAATCTGACCGTTACAGACCCACGGCTCCACTAAATACCCGACGGCTCCACTAAATTTAGTGGAGCCGTCCATACTTAACGGTGCCGTGGACGCTCCCTTTTTTGTCTTTAGTGGGGAAGGTTTATTTGGGGAAGTTAGGAGCTATTTGGGGGGGGGGGGGGAAATAGCTGTTACTAATTCAAAATAATTTGAAATGATTTTTCCAAATAAAACATTTCTTTTTAATTCAAAAATAATTTGTAAAATGTATTTTTGAAAAATGTTTTGTCACATTTATAAAAATGTGAAGTTTAGAAAAATATAATCCTTTGATCATTTGTCAAGTAGTAGATTTGTTTGTCCATACCTTGAGTGATTTACGTCGGGATGGAAATCTACGACTTTGTTGAAGCATACTTGAGGCGTCGAGAGATGTTGATGTAAGTATGCATTGATGATTTGTGTTTACAAGTAACTTGCACATTTTACGTTATGTATTACAAGTTACATGTTTGTCATTATTAAAACCGAAGAAATCGTTTAGTTTAAATATCGTAATATTTGCACTAACACATATGTTTTGTGCGGTTTTTGTATATTTTGGTTTAATGATTTAATTTAAAATATAAATGTATTTGCTTATTGTTGATATTCAGAATACATCAATTTTTAATAATCGTAAAAACCATAATTCCCCCAGATCATAATTTATTGTGTTAAACATTTGATTTCTTATTGAAAGTTGCATAAATGGTTGAATAGCCAATTAACGTGAATGTGTGATTGATAAATACGTGTGATTGATGTTTTCTTTTGTCAACAACTAATTGAAGATATGGTATGTGACCTTCGGTATATTTATTAACACGGACGTAAGATGGGCACTGAATCAGTTTCAAAGTAGAATGAGGCTGTAAAGGTATGAACTTTCAGTTTGATGTTTACTAATTTACATTTTTGGTGTTAGGTAATTATTATGTTTGTATATGATTAATGTACCCATTTGTATAATCCATGCTTTCTTCCTCATTTGTATTTTGCCTGATGATTTGTACACAATATGTTACGTTTTTGTTATTGTTATTTAAATAAGGTGGATTTATATTTGTGATAATGTGATAATTTGTGGAAGTTTGAAATTTTGTAGTTAAGTTTTGAAAGTTTTAAATCATTAAAGATAATGTATCAAATTTTGAAATCGCTCTTCAATATAAAACGCGTTTTGAAATGTGTTTTTAACAAAATCACTGATTTTCAGTTTTCATATTCAATTTTTGTATCATTTCCTTACTTCCAGCAAATCAAATCAACCGGATTAAATCATCCACCAGAAAAATTCCCGTCCGTTAATATTTGTTCAACAAAATCCGTCCCCAGTTTATTTAGATCCATCATCAAACGATAAATTGAACCAAAACTACTATCTTCATACAACAAAATCCGTCCCCAGTTTATTTAGATCCATCATCAAATGATAAATTGAACCAAAACTACTATCTTCATACAGGTTTTTATGATCAAAGATCCCTCTTTTGATGATCAAAGAAACAATTTTTACAAACACTAAAGTATTAAGGAAATGTGTATTAAGGAAATTCATCATTCAATGGAGGTAATTTCTTAATTTATTATTCAATTGAATTCAAATCAAAAATAAAAAAACCTGTCAATTGATTTGCATATGTTTTGTGCGGTTTTTGTATATTTTGGTTTAATGATTTAATTTAAAATATAAATGTATTTGCTTATTGTTGATATTCAGAATACATCAATTTTTAATAATCATAAAAACCATAATTCCCCCAGATCATAATTTATGTGTTAAACATTTGATTTCTTATTGAAAGTTGCATAAACGGTTGAATAGCCAATTAACGTGAATGTGTGATTGATAAATACGTGTGATTGATGTTTTCTTTTGTCAACAACTAATTGAAGATATGGTATGTGACCTTCGGTATATTTATTAACACGGACGCAAGATGGGCACTGAATCGGTTTCAAAGTAGAATGAGGCTGTAAAGGTATGAACTTTCAGTTTGATGTTTACTAATTTACATTTTTGGTGTTAGGTAATTATTATGTTTGTTGTTATTAATTTACATTTTTGTTACTCTTTATATCATCATTATGATTTCGTAGCAGTTAGGGGTGTATTTGTCCTTGGGTTTTGATAGAATGTGATGCGATATGGAGTAATGATAATTAGTTGTTGCATAAAAATTACTCCGTATTAGATAATCACTATTTGTTGATATGTGACTTGAAAACGCAACAATCAGATAACCAATTCCAAAAGCAATGCCAAACACATCTATAAAGTAAATTCTTTAATCATTCCGTGTGTAGTAAATCTTAAACACATGCTAATGCGTTTTGCAGGTAATTTTTTGCCATACTAAAGTCACAAAAAAAAAAAAAAATGTTTTTACTCTTTGGATTAGCAGTATATGCTTCAAATATTATTAAGTAAACTTCATATTAGCCCAACAATACTGATTCTTTTAATCCTTATCTATGCACCTTATAATCCATTTTTTTATAATTCATTGTTGACTACTACTTTCACAAATGTTGCAGGTTTGAAGTGTGGATGTAAAGGAAGCATTCAGAAATGTTGCAGGTTCGAAGTGCGGATATAAATGAAGCATTATGACTTCGGCAAAAAGAAAAAGCTTCGTGATTGTTGATGTCAGACCAGAAGCAAATTTCAAAGAGGTTAGTAAAGCTCCTCATACACCACTAAATGAATTAGCAATTAATTATTCAATAATTACGATGGTTCTTGGGCCTATATATGGCACTGTTGCTTTGCATTCCGCTGTAAACTGATCCTTATCCAAGATACTACAATACATTCTGGCTACAGCGTAGTGACTGCAATTGGTTTCTATCTTATTGTGCTGTAATTGTTATTGTGTAGCATGCCTGAGTATGTAGGTGCCAAAATTCGAGAATATTAGTTCTGAAAATCAGACGGTTTAGTAAATGCGATATGAAGTGGAGTTTAACTTTGAGCTACTAATTTAAGCGTAATAGGCGTAAATGTGATAACCGAACTGAAACCGGATAGATGCTAAATTGTACTAGAATGGAACTGCTTTTTTTTTTTCTTTGCTACAAGTGTAATTAGTAGTGTGCCTGATTTATACGTGCCTAAAATTTGACAACATGATCTGATTGTTTACTAACTGTAACATGAACTAACTTTAAGACAGTGATTTAAGCATTTAGTATTAAGATCTAAGCCGAACTGAATTGGACATGTACTGAATTTTACTGGTCTGGTCTGGAACTGTTTTTTTTTTTTTTTCTGTAATCGATAATGAGTAGTGTGCCTGGGTGTATACGTACCGATATTCAAGGTGGCGGTTTAGTAAATATAATTTGATCTGGATTTAGGCTTTGATGTAGTGGTTTATGTATAATAGCATAAGATGAACACTGGACTGATAGATACTAAATTATACTATATTCGAGGATGTTTTTCTATAATAAATAACCCCTTAAGCCACATAAGTGTTTTTCTATTGTCACTATTGAATGTTGGTTTTCTTTGTTGGCGGATACTTATACCTTATATGTTTCTTTCACCATTTTTGACCCAAGAAATCAACGTAGAGCAACAAGAGCATCTGAAAGGCATATATGAGAAATTCAAAGAAGAAGTGGAAATTTCAGTTTCGAGTATTGCTTTAATAGATGAATTACCAATTCCAAACACAAGATCAAAACCGGTATGTATTATGCTTTAAACTTGCCACAAGAAGTGTATAACGTGTTACGTAGGGGGTGTTTGGATTAGCTTATTTTCCATCCTTATGAGCCTATTTGATTTGTGTAAAGCTCATGAGCTCACTTTTTCTGGCTTATGAGATTGTTTAGTTAAGTGAGAAATTCCAAACACCTCCTATAAATGATTGGGAAGCACGAGTATTGCAGTTTATAATTGTGTCATACGTTTAAAGTTATACTGTAACTTTTAAAGTTATGCAAGTGTCGTACTTTTCTGGAATACGTTGAGAAGTTTGGTGGACCTTTTATTTAGTCACTTGCATATCTTAACTGATTTAGTCATTTTACTTTCGAGCATTGTGCGAGTAAAATGAACAATTTAACAAGAACTTATTTTAGTCCTCATTGTGGCCAGAATTAGCTTAAACGAGACAGTAATTACTTTAAGTGTAAAATTTTTGATAATTAAGAGAATGGTTCAATTGCATTTCCTTTTTGGTTGTCGTTTTTATTCAAGTTTTTTATTTATTTTTTTGGATCATGTGACTGAAAAGGGGAATGGCAATTAAGGTACTATCTGCTTCTACTTCTGTAGATATAGTTCCATGATCTTGATTACGAGTGTAGAGTTACACACTACCATAAATTGTTTTTGTGGCAGTAGGTGCCGAGCGGATGCAAGTGAAATAAGCTTTAAATTTATTAACCAAGCATGCCAGTTAGACTGGTATGCAGTTTGTGAATTAATATATTATACTTATTTCTTATAAAAGAATCGTAATATTCATTTTTTAACACACGGTGACTTCATTTTTATCTTATTTTATTTGAATATGATCTTAGTGTTTTTATGAAATATCTTTCTCAACGTGATTTTAGCTTATATAAGTTCTATTAAAAAAAATCAAAGTATGTAATGATAATATGTTTTTGGTCCTCATTTATTATAACATCCTACATTTTTAATCCCGTTTGGCATAACTATTTTGCTGGAGTGTTGAGGAAATGAAGATGTTTGACCATTATGTTGATGTAAATTGTTGTCATTAATATATTAGTAAATCATATCTTTTTGCTAGACTACGCAAAGTTGAAGGATGCGTTTTTGTGTTTTAAAAACTATGAACCTAAAAATACTTTTGACAAGTTTTAGTAGTAATACAAAATGTGGTTAGTGATATACCAAAGCCTCATATTATTAATTTTTTTGGTACATTATTTTTCACTCAGTTAGATGATAAAGATTGTATTTTTTGCAGAAAGGGGTTTGGAATCTGTGGTAGATTATTTGCGGGCTAATGGAAATTTTGTCAATCGACATGTGAGGATGATCTATGGGTGATATTACAAGGTAACTTGGATGTGTTCACTATCATTTTTTCAGTGTTAGTTTGGTAGTCTAAACGTTTAAGTAGTAACCTTTTTCCAAATATCGCCCAAAACATTTTTTTGTCCAAAGACCCCCTAAAACAGTTTATTTCCAAACTGCCCCTATTCGAACATTCCTGTACAACTTCTGTGCAGAATTTGAGGTTGTTTGGGTGAGAATTTTGGTGTGCTTCGTGCAAATATTTGTGGTTTTGTGCTTTTAGTGGCGATATATTGTGGCTGCAAAGACGTATTAGTATGCCACAAACTATTAAATCTAACATGTTTTCGGGAAGCATTTATGTATTTAGTGTTGGGTTACAGCCATTTAAAAAATGGCATATCCAAAAACATGATAGAATAATGAATTGGTGATAAGAATCATGAAACTTGGGTGCAATTTAGGTGTCCATAGATTTGTGCTTGAATATAGACGGATTTGTAATTGTTGACAGAATTCAGTTCTTTTGTATTGAATTTACTTTTCCATTGAAATTGTGTATATGTATTGCATTTTCAGAGCTTCCAAGAATTAAGATGCTTGCTCTTATTGGTAAAGAAAGTGGGAGAAGTATTGACTTCTATTGAAGTTATCCCAAAGAGATGCGCAATAGAACTTTTCGCAAAAGTACAACAAACATGTCACATACCAGTTGTATAACTCTGCAGCAGACAACTATATTTAATAGTCTAAGTTTACATACAATCGTTTAACGTATTGTATCTAACATTTTACTACTACTTTTATCTTTTAAATAATTCTTGAAACTAGCCCGCCCATTGGGCGGGCCTTGAAGCTATTTAGGTTGATTCATTTTTTATTTACAAATGGCATTTTACGTTAACTTTTTATCTTTCAACACCATGTCATTTACGGATTTTATATTTAAATCATCTTTGTAATACATTTTTATTTTTAATAATAAGACCTAAGGCTAGCGCTCCATCGGGGCGGGCCTAAGGCTAGTTATGTATATAATTCATAATAACTAATAATATATTTGTGCGGGCCTAAGGCTAGTTATGTATATAATTCATAATAATTAATAATATATTTGTGAAGCAAATTACCAAAAATTGCCCATAATGTAACATAAACAGTAGTTCACAACTTCACAATTGCAAGATGTCAAATATTGCAACTAAAAAGTTCGTCTACTATTATTGCAACACTAGTAAAGGACATTTACTTGAAATTGTATATTCCAAGTTTTAAACAAACTAAAAGTTTGCTCATCCATCAATGTGGGACTACAACTCATTTTCTTTTACCATGTTTTACTCCAACACCTCTTCTGAAGTGTCAACATTTCATTTACACTAGCTACAATTATGTGTTCAACCTATAATAGTGTGTTCAAAGTTAGTTAAAAACATTTTTTCACCAATAATTTTTCGACATGATGTACAACACTTGAGTGGATATATATTGTGTGATAGATAGATGTTAACTTTTTTTTCAAAGAAAACATGTATAATATAGATAAGTAAGACACTAGTAATTTGTTAAAATTGGATCGGCATTAACATAACAATAACGAGTCTAAGATTAAACAACGACATTTTAGTTAGCATCCAGTCATCCACGTTAGACATGGTGTCAATTAGAAGATCTGTATGCGTGAATTAGGCGGCAAACCCCTTGCTGTATATCATACATCAACAAAATAATGGAATAATTGAAATAAGTAATTGTTAAGAAACAAACAAATGATAACAACAAATGTTGTCATGGATGAATATATATGAAGGGGCAAAATCAAGGCCGTCCCGTAGATTATAGGGCATGTGCCATGATAGTAAAGTTGACCTTCCATAGAGTCTCTCATACGTATCGATGCACTATGCTATAGCTATGCATATGCAGGCCTTCTAAACACGAAAGCATATCTCCAATAATAAAAAAAAAAAAAAAAAAAAAAAAAAAAAAAAAAGGATATTCCAAAACATATTATAAGTAACCAACGGGCCTCTGGTCTTGTAAAAATGGTAAATCAGTCACAAGACATGGTGTTCACAGTTAGTTAAAAACATTTTTTTCACCAATAATTTTTCAAATCGATGTACCACACTTGAGTGGATATATATTCTGTGATTGATAGATGTTAACCTTTTTTAGAAAGAGAAAAAACATGTATAATATAGATAAGTAAAACACTAGTAAGATATAAAACTTGCACTTTTAATAATAATAGAAAAAGGCTACAACTTACGGCGGTTTATAGCTTTCATCTTAGAGGGTTATAAGCTACAACTTGTTTTGCCAAACATATTCTAAGTTGATTTATGTATGTTATTAAGTTTTTGGGCATATTATCCCTAGTGGGCTATAACATATTATGGGCTTTAGTTTTCCTGTCTCTATGTCATGATTTTCGATGCCTCTGTAGAGTGTAGTCTGTACAATAACAAAAGGAGGCCCATTACACTCATGAATTAGAAGGAAATCGCATGTAAACTCGAACTTCACGCCTAATACATGTTTAATATCTAATGTATTTATATACTAAACTAGAAAAAATGTG
The DNA here is from genome assembly GCA_021014915.2 of Artemisia tridentata subsp. tridentata. Lineage (NCBI taxonomy): Eukaryota > Viridiplantae > Streptophyta > Magnoliopsida > Asterales > Asteraceae > Artemisia > Artemisia tridentata. The sequence continues at coordinate 110,703,992 of CP139507.1, forward strand.
ACACCTTTTAAATAAAGGTTCGGTGCAACGACACCGTTTGAGCCCCATATGTTAAGGTTAAAAGTTTAAAAAGAGTTCTTGATTAATGACCTTGGTACAGGGAGACACAATTCGTACCCGCCAAAACAAGAACAACTACAAACGATATATGTACCTACAATCATAACAATCAAAGGCAATTATGAAGCAAGACCAAAACTAAAGCAAAACAATAACAATTACAAAAATTATTTGTACATTATAAAAATTAAGAAAATATTTATGAAGCAAATTACCAAAACTTGCCCATAATAAAAAACAGTTAACCACTTTACTGGCGAGATGTCAAATATTACCATATAATGGAACTGCTATTACTGCAACACGAATGAAGGACATTGACTTGAACTTGTATATTCCAGCTTATAAACAAACTAAAAGTTTGCTCATCCATCAATGTGGGACTACAACTCATTTTCTTTTACCATGTTTCACTCCAACACCTCTTCTGAAGTGTCAATATTTCATTTACACTAGCTACAACTATGTGTTCAACCTATAATAGTGTGTTCACAGTTAGTTAAAAACATTTTTTCACCAATAATTTCTCAAGATGTACCACACTTGAGTGGATATATATTATGTGATTGATAGATGTCACCCCCCCCCCCCCCCCCCCCCCCCCTTTTTTTTTAAAGAAAACATGTATAATATAGATAAGTAAAACACTAGTAAGATGTAAAAATTGCATCAACACTAACATGAAAAATACTAAGTCTAAAGTTAAACAACGACATTTTAGTTAACATCCACGTTAGACATGGTGTCAATTAGAAGATCTTTATGAGCGAATTAGGCGGCAAACCACTTGCTGTATATCATATATCAACAAAACAATGAAATAACTGAAATTAGTAATTGCCAAGAAACAAACAGATGATAACGACAAATGTTGTCGTGGATGAATATACGAAGGGGCAAAAATCGTATGCATGGCTATAATTAAGTCGATTTGTGTATTTGACTATCTATTTTTATCTTATTACACTGCTTTCTCTTCGTCTACAACTTTGTCAAACACCTATATACGCTCTAAACAAAAGTTACATCTCACAATCACATTCTCGATCAGCTCTAAACAAAATTCTTTTGTGTGTACCCTTCTTTTTACAGCTTTCAAGAGCTGGTATGAAAAGTAGGTATAAAACAAGAATACATACAAAAGAATTTTGTGGTAAGTTGGATATAATTACAAATCATTATCCATATAATATAACCTAAAATTTGCTAACCACTTTTATACAGCTTTCAATTGTAGCTCATAACTAGATCTCACATCTATAGATCAAAGCTACCATTAATTTGGTTAAAAGACACTCTAAGTTACAACACACATTGGGTTAGTGTATGTGGAAACTCGTTTTAGAGGTTACTAAACTAACAACGAGTTTACGTGATCGTTTATAGGCTCTAGGCTGTTAAGCCTTTGATCTAGGATTTCTACGTTTAAAGAACAATGATAATATTGGCGGAATATTCAAATGAAGAAAAAATACTATCACAACAAGGTTTTGTCAAACTTTCACCGTTTGTTATTCCAACTTGGCCCCAATACTACTTGATCATTAGTAATACGGTTACACTCTAACAGGGATCAAAGATCCTTGAGGCTAAACAAACCTAAACAACATTAGACCCCATGTCTGATGTTCATCAGACCCCTTGTCTGATGTTCCCACACACACTTTGATGTTCACATTATTTCACTGTGAAGCATACATTTTTCTAAGGGGTATGATCTTCCTTTTATAACATAAAGAAGATCATTTACAATTTGATAAGTCTTAGTCATCCACTTGCTATATCGTGTAGGTGGCAGTCATCAAGTTCCAATTTGCTTCTTGCTTTTCAACTTTGTTGACTAACCAAATATCTAGATATTCTATTTTGTATAAACATGACTCATACAAAATAATATCTTTCTTATTCTTATCCTTATAGCAGCAGAGTGACTCACTGATTCAGCAGCAGCTCGTTTGTACTAGCAGTACCATTTTGAACTAACAGTACCTTGATATGAACTAGCAGTACCTTTCTTGCTAAGATACACTGGCAGTACCTTTCTTGTACTAGCAGTACCTTTTCTGAACCAGCAGTATCATTTTGGTCTAGCAGTACCATCTTTTGAACTGGCAGTACCTTGCTTTTTAACCATCAGTACCATCAAATACACTAACAGCAGTTTATCAATACTTGTAGCAGCTTGTTACTTGGTGTATTTTGCTTATCATTTCATGTTTCATTCTTCTTGTTTTGTGTCATCAAATCTATGGAATATTTTAATTCCTTACATTGGGTTGGTGTATAAGACCACAAAAGATCAAAACACTAAACCAAAGAACGAAGATGTCAACATTTAAAGTATGATAAAAATACACTCAGGTGTCATGTCTGTTTGTTTTATATTCTTACAAGGTTTTGTGAATTAAACACAAGTTTGTGATCTGTAAACAACCACCATATTTGATTCGACAGTTCTCAAAACAAATATTGTTGTGACAAGTGTTAAAAATGTCTATATCCACAAATTGCAGTACTTTTTACTAGTAGTGCTTTATACGCATTAGTCTTTCAAAAAATGATATTGTGAGTGGCACCTCTAGTTGGTCTTCATTGCACGCTCTTGCCTATTGATGGAAATGTTGATTGCCTCATAATTTTCGTTAAAATAACAAAAAAAAGTTTATGGACTCTGAAGGGAAACATGTTGAAACTGTATGAACCACCTAGACAACACGACAACTAATAATATACTCTGAATCATGTTTATCCAATAACTTGTTGTCCCAAGATGTTGGAATTTGAAAACCATGACAATCATAAAACTCCATAATCAAAGTACACAAGTATGCGGAAGCGTGTAAACAAATAAGTATAACACATAATTATTAACTTAAACATAAATAGAAAACGTACCCGATGCACTTCAATAAATCTTGAATATTTATTAAACTAGATCAATGAATAACCCCTTACCGTTTTGTTATTCGATCTCTTGATAACAACAATAGTGTGTTGTTACCTCGTTCTTGTACACACAAACTATAACGAATAAAAGAGATTGCAAGATCTTAGAAAACACTTAATTTTTTATCACAAAAAAGTCGACAACCCTAAGGTGTTTAGGTTGTACGATCGGCAAGGAGAAAAAGAAGAAACCAAAGCTTTAGGGTTATGTGTGTGTGCACAAAAGATTAGCCAAACAATAACCCTTGAGTTTGTTTATATACTAATAGAAACTTGGAGGACAAGTTGGACTAGGATTGGGTTTCCCCAACCCTAATGTCGACCGGCCTATGGGATCCAAGAGGATCTTCCGGATCCTTCTTGGCATCTATTTTCGTATTAGTCCTTCTCGTTTACTTTTAACGATAGTTAGTCCATACGGTTAAGTACTAACGACCGTTAACTCCGTTAAGTGTTTAAATAATTATATATTCACAACATTTAACATATATAATTATTATACTTTTATTCTCGTTTGTATTGTGTGCAATCCCGAGGTCTCGGGTTCGAAACTAGACATTTACGTATTAATTGTTAACCACAATTCAACAACTCCCACTTGGTTAATTATTAATAGCAAAATGACATTGGTTGGCGTCTTGCAACACTCCAATGCCCCTAGTTCGACTCGAGCTAGATTTCCTGGAAAATCTTTAATGATTCATCATTATTATTATCCTTTTGTTACTAATACTGTATTAATAAAGATATGGATCTAAGTCACACTTTATTAATATTTCTGTTTCTCGTTGTTTAATGATTGAACAAAATTACCAAAACATCTAAACGTATTCCAGATAGACTTTGGGCGTGGCCACGCAAACATTTTGTCAACCCTACGAGGGGCCCATCAGTATTATACTTCAAAACAAATTTGAAGGAACAAATTCTTTCTTGACTACAAGAATAACCCATGGATTTTGCAACATTTCTGAAAACAATCCTTATAACTTCCAGTTACGGTAAGCGGTAGATTGCTTCACAAAAATGCACTACATCCATGACTCTTATCTGGTATCTCAAGTCTGAGGATAACTATTTCATGAATTACTTGATGACAAGATCCATAAGTAATCTCATGCTTAGTTGGGATAAGTCCTATACTCTATTCATAGAATATCATGTGAAATTGGTATGACTACGCATCAATATACTTTCAAGTATATTCTCACCAATCTTCACATTTGTCTTAATTTAATGATATTCCCATATCATTAACCGACAATGGACGCATTTAGAATAATAAAATTATTCAAGGATATAAACATGCAAAAACAGGATATATGTATATTTCAACAAGACAATATAAATAAACATAAACAATACTTTATTTCATAAAATCAATAATTGTCTATTACATCCTTTATCCAAATACTAATCACAAATGGGCATGAAACTTTCAGCCTTTCGAAGACCTATTCCTTCAGCTAACTTATAAAGCTTAGTGCCAGGAAGAGCTTTCGTTAATTGATCTGCCAAGTTATCATCTGTGTGAACTTTGAGTACTTCGATCTCTCCAATCTCTACTTGCTCTCGCACATAGTGATATTTGATCGGATAATGTCTGGTGCCTTTCATGATTCCAGGTTCATTGGCAAATGTAATTGCAGCTAAATTGTCACAATACATTTTTATAGGTTGTTGAATCGAAGGCATAACTCCAAGCCTTGATATAAACTTCCTAATCTAGACGGCTTCCATTGCAGCATCTGATGCAGCTATGTACTCACTTTCTGCTGCAGACATCACTAATGTACTCTGCTTCTTGCTCCTCCAATCCACAGCTCCTCCATTAATGACAAAGACGTATCCAGTCTGAGACTTCATATCATCCTTATCACCTTTCCATGAAGCATCGCAGTAACCTGTAACATCAAGTTCTGCTTGTGGATCACCCCCATAAACTAAGAACATATCTTTAGTAGTCCTAAGGTACTTAAGAATATTCTTAACAGCAGTCCAGTGAGCTTCACCTGTATTCTGCTGATATCGACTGGTTAAGTTCTGAGCAAACGCCACATCTGGCCTTGTGCTTTTAACCGCATACATAATAGATCCCACAGCCGAAGCATAAGGAACTTTTGCCATGCGTTTCACCTCTTCAGGTGTTGAAGCACAAACTTTCTTGCTCAAGCCATGTTGTTCTTGCATCGGCAAATATCCCTAATTGGAATTTTGCATATTGAATCTCTTCAATATTTTATCGATGTAAGCACTTTGGCTTAATCCAATTAATCGCTGAGATCTATCTCTATATATCTTAATTCCCAGAATGAAAGCAGCTTCCCCTAAATCTTTCATAGAAAAACACTTTCCAAGATATGCCTTGACTTCATGCAAACTTGGAATGTCTTTCCCCATGATCAATATGTCATCGACATATAATATAAGGAAAATTACTTCACTCCCACTAGCTTTGTGGTATACACATGGCTCATCAAGATTTTGAGTAAAACCAAACCTTTTTATTTCACTATCAAACCTCTTGTTCCATTGTCGTGATGCTTGCTTCAATCCATAAATGGATCTTTGAAGCTTGCATACACGATTTGGAAATTTTGGATTCACAAACCCCTCAGGCTGCACCATATAGATGTCTTCATCTAGGCGACCATTTAAGAAGGCGGTTTTGACATCCATCTGCCAAATCTCATAGTCATAGTATGCAGCTATGGCTATGAGAATCCTAATAGCCCTTATGTCAGCTACAGGAGAAAAGGTCTCCTCGTAGTCAACACCATACGTTTGAGTAAAGCCTTTTGCTACTAAACGGGCTTTATAGGTGTGTACATTGCCATCCATGTCAGTTTTCTTCTTGAAGAGCCACTTACTCCCAACTACCTTGGCATTAGGAGGAAGGTCCACTTCAATCCAGACTTCATTGTCTCTCATGGATTGCATTTTTCCATTCATAGCAACCAACCATTTTTCCTTTTCAGGACTATTAATGGCAGCTTTATAACTAGGCGGTTCATCAAGATCACCTTGTATATATTCCTCACATTCTACGTTAAGACATAGACGTTCAGGAGCTTTTACAGTCCTTACGGATCTGCGAATGGGAACCACTTCAACTTCTGGTGGAGGACCCAGACTTTCTGGTTCTTCAGGAAGTTGGCTAGTGTTTTCAGAAGGTAATGCATCATCTTGATCTTCTTCCAGATCATATATCCTCCCACTTAATTCTTGAGATATGAGATCCTTTTCTAAGAAATCTCCATACCTTGCAACGAATACTTTGTTCTCAGGAGGATAATAAAAGTAGTAACCCATTGTTTCCTTTGGGTATCCTACGAAGATACATTTTACAGATCTTTGTTGGAGCTTGTCGCCCGAGTCACGTTTAACGTACGCCTCGCAACCCCAGACCTTAAGATAAGACAAGTTAGGAGCATTTCCAGTCCATAACTCATATGGTGTCTTATCAACCTTCTTTGTGGGAACCATATTAAGAATGCGAACAGCAGACTCCAAGGCATAATCCCAAAATGAGAAGGGAAGAGTTGTTAGATTAAACATAGATCGTATCATGTCTTGCAATGTACGATTTCTTCTCTTAGATACACCGTTTTGTTGTGGTGTATACGGAGAAGTAAGGTGCTGGACAATTCCTTCCTTAGCTAGATAATCCACAAACTCTTGACTCAGGTATTCACCACCTCTATCGGATCGAAGAGCTTTAATCTTCTTTCCAAGTTGCAACTCTACTTCAGCTTTAAACACTTTGAATGTTTCAAACACCTCATGTTTATGTTTAAGTAAATAAACATAACCATAACGGCTGAAATCATCCGTAAATGTTAAGAAGTAGCTAGCACCTCTCCTTGACACATGTCTAAGTGGTCCACACACATCTGTGTGAATAAGACCAAGTAGATCAGTAGCCCTTTCAATCCTATTATTAAAGGGTTTCTTTGTCATCTTCCCACTAATACAAGACTCGCATTTATCAAATGATTCATCATTGATCTTTTCTAAAAGCCCATCATGTTGCAGCTTTTTCATGCGATCCTTGCTTATGTGAGCAAGTCGACAATGCCAAAGATAAGACGAATCCAGACTTTTCTTGATTCTCTTATTGTTGATGCTATACATCGAATTATTTTTAACATAAGCATTACCATTATCATTCATATCAAGTTCAAAAATACCATTCACAGCAATAACATTAAAATAAAATACACCATTTAAAGAAACAGAAATTCCATTGCTATTAATAGTATGTTCAAAACCAAGGTTCAACAAACATGAAAATGAAATAACACCTCTAACAATTGACGGTGCATAATGACAATTATTTAAAGATAGTACTAAGCCCGAAGGCAACACTAAATCAAATACGCCTACAGCTTCAACTTCTGCATGTGCTCCATTACCCACGTGCAAGAATTGTTGTCCATAGGCCAGCTTTCTCTCAACTCTAAACCCCTGCATAGTATTGCAAATATGAATACCACATCCCGTATCATATACCCAGGAATTTAACTTACGAGTTAGAGTAAATAATTCGATTACAAAGAACGCACCTGAAGAGCTGGGTTTACCAGCTTCACTCTTTTGCTTCTTCTGTCGCAAGTCATTGATGTAGAGCGGACAGTTCCTCTTCCAGTGCCCTACTTCATGACAGTGGTGACAAGCCTGATCCTTCTTTCCTGGAGGACTCACCTTGTTCTTCTTGGGCTGGTGTTGATTCACCTTAGGATTTGGTTGATAGGCCATGACTTGCTTGCCTTTATCACCTTTACCCTTACCCTTGTTCACATGTGATTTTTTCTGGATCCTACCTCCTTGAATTGCCAACACTTGCGGAGTAGGAGCCTTGCCCTTGTGTGGTAAGTGTTTCTCGTAGTCAACAAGCAATGCGAGTAACTCAGAAACTGTCTTCCCCGAGCAATGCATGTTGAAGTTTTGTACAAAACCAACAAAATCCTTGCTAAGGGACCTGTTGATTAGGTTAACTTGAACATTCTCGGGGTAACCAAATCCGACTCTATGAAGTTGATCAAAGAATTCTCTCATCTCATTCACATAGTCTTCAACTGGTTTACCATCACCATGTTTGCAGCTGTGTAGTTTGTCAAGAGACTCATACATTTCAATTTCAGGAGTCTTTTCATAAGACTTCTTGAGCTGTTCGAGCATGTTATATGAAAAGTAATACTCAAACTTCTTTTGCATCATTGGTTCCATACTTTGAAGCATTAAGCACCCAATCTCATTGTACTTAGCATACTCAGCTCTCCATGCTGCTTTGACCTCTTCAGTAGCGGTCGCAGCAGGCTCATCAGGGCAAGGAGTATTCAAGTAATTGAGCTTACCAGTCGCCCTCAAGACAATTCTGAGCGATCTGTGCCAATCATTGAAGTTTTTCCCAGTCAATTTTGCTATTTCAAGATGACTCTTGAAAGCAGCGAACACGGAGTTATCGGGTTGAGCCATTCTACAGAAAATAGAAAAGTTCAAACATTAGTATTTTCGATAATACTATTCTCAAGAAAATACAATACCCATGGATATATTCATATAACCAACTTAATTTCCTTGAAAATCTAGGATCCAACTTTACATAATTCCACTACATCAGTTGATCTGCTAGTAGTGGAAGTACAAAAGATGGTAATCTGTCGTACAATAATTGGCAAACAAGTTTTCCAATTCCTAGATAATTTATGGGATTTACTACATATTGATTCATCAATATGTCACGTAAGCATGTTTATCCCATCTCATGCCTTAAGCTCTAGGTCTCACGCATCAGCTTAATTAAGTTGTCTAACTTAGAAACTGCAAATTAATCCATGCATGGTCTCACGCACACTCGGGAATTTACCTTGTCATTAATTTTGGTCCAGGTCTCACGCATACCCAAAATTAACTTCAAGTGTTCCTTATAGTTAGATGGCATGTAACTTAAATTTTAGGGTATTAAGTTTTTGATGTGACAAAAACATGTACAAAGATGCATGCACTCATCTTTGTATCATTAGTTTTCAAAACAATTTTTATGTACCAATTAGTTAAGAGTAAACCAAAAAACTTTGTACTTGAGGTATTGGGTTCACCAATTAAAGAAGTACCAACAATTATCGCCCACATATCCTACTCTTACATGTTATTCGGATATTTGCCACAAAAGTGGCGTGTGGAATTGAGGTAAATCACCCTTAAGATGATAGTGTACGTAAATAGTGATATAGGTAAGTCGCAGTTGACGCACAAGCGGGCCCGGAGAGCCGGTAGGAGCGAATCTCTTAAAAAACCCCTCTCCAGATAAACCCACCACAAAGTTTGTCAACTTTGGTCCGCCTTTCACACACTATTGTACAAAAACATCAATCAAGCAAAGTTTATGATCTTAATCTTAAAAAATTAAGTAACAAAGTTTAGATCTTGCTAGTCTCGCCTGGGAGCTGATTACCGTGCGAATCGGACCACTAGCGGCACATAAGACTCTGCAAGATCATTACTTTATCACTTTATGTTTCACCATTATTAGTCCGATTTAATTTTTTTTTTAAATTACCCTTTTTTTATTGCTTACTTTAACATATCACATATAAAAAAAAACAATAAACAAGTAATTTAAAAGAAAAACAAACAATCAACTAATAAGAAAACAATTAATTGTTAGTGAAACATCTAGCCACATGCATCCTTTTAAACAATCCTAAATAAAATCAATATCTAGATGTCAAGTATGCATATGTTTTAACTAAGACTTTCACCTTGCACAGGTGAGCCACATACATTGACATAGTCAATTGCGTAAGTCATAGCAAAACATATACCAAATTGCACATAATTGATTTTAATATTTAATTGGAGTCTTCCCCAATTTAAGAATTATTAATCATGTGGAAGCAACTAAACAATTTAATTCAAGTAATTATCCGTGACTAACATGCATGTTTTGTCACGGACTTATGCATATCACATAGCAATTAGGTCACAAGATACATAACACAACAACTTGTTAAAGACCTAGGGTTTCTAATTAATCATAATTAATTATGAAAACCACAAACCCTAATTAGGGTTAATGGAACAAATCGACACCCCCCCTAAATTAGGGTTAGGGTTTCGACTTTTTATTAAAAAAAAAAAACAAATTTTTAATAATAAAACCCTAGAAAAATAAAACATGTATAATCTAAACAATTTAAAAATACGTTTTTTATTGTTTAAGTAATTAATTACATGTTATACATGGCTCGTGATACCACTGTTGGAATTTGAAAACCATGACAATCATAAAACTCCATAATCAAAGTACACAAGTATGCGGAAGCGTGTAAACAAATAAGTATAACACATAATTATTAACTTAAACATAAATAGAAAACGTACCCGATGCACTTCAATAAATCTTGAATATTTATTAAACTAGATCAATGAATAACCCCTTACCGTTTTGTTATTCGATCTCTTGATAATAACTATAGTGAGTTATTACCTCGTTCTTGTACACACAAACTATAACGAATAAAAGAGATTGCAAGATCTTAGAAAACACTTAATTTTTTATCACAAAAAAATCGACAACCCTAAGGTGTTAAGGTTGTACGATCGGCAAGGAGAAAAAGAAGAAACCAAAGCTTTAGGGTTATGTGTGTGTGCACAAAAGATTAGCCAAACAATAACCCTTGAGTTTGTTTATATACTAATAGAAACTTGGAGGACAAGTTGGACTAGGATTGGGTTTCCCCAACCCTAATGTCGACCGGCCTATGGGATCCAAGAGGATCTTCCGGATCCTTCTTGGCATCTATTTTCGTATTAGTCCTTCTCGTTTACTTTTAACGATAGTTAGTCCATACGGTTAAGTACTAACGACCGTTAACTCCGTTAAGTGTTTAAATAATTATATATTCACAACATTTAACATATATAATTATTATACTTTTATTCTCGTTTGCATTGTGTGCAATCCCGAGGTCTCGGGTTCGAAACTAGAGATTTATGTATTAATTGTTAACCACAATTCAACATAAGAGTGACAAGAGCTTGAGTGTGATTCGAAGCATCAAAACTATATATGATACAATAACAAACCAGCAATGCTAAGGAAACAAACTAGACTAATTAAATGTTCATCTTATCTTGTGTTATGTACAAGAGTTCGTGAGGAATTATGGTACACACCTGAGTACAGTAGGTTATGTAATTGGATCCTTACAAGTAGCAATTTCTTATTTCAAATTTTGCTACTTTTACTCTTTATAACAGGGGCAAATCTCAGCGAGAATAAGGGGATCCTCGGGCTCATCCAAAGCTCGATTGCAATAATACATATATATTGACAACAATAAAAAAAATAATAAATAAAAAAAATAATAAATAAATAAAAAAAATAAAAAAAATAAAAAGAAAAAAAAAAAAAACTGAAATTATCAACAACCATTTATATCATTGGTAAGTTTCGCCCAGATGGGGTTTAAGGTATGCAATATGCATATCCTAAAAGGTTTTCTAAAGCTTTGATAAAATTAAAATATATTTGTAATGGTGTCTATATGTGATCTGTTGTTATAACAGTAGTGCAGATCTTAATAAGAAAAGAAAAACTGGAGCCCGCCACTACAACAAATTAACTTTTATTGTCCATTTGAGAAAGACTCAGAGATGTCATACCTAAAAGAATGAACTTTGTACTCTTATAATTCTTAAAAACACCTTTGATATTTTATTGCAAACACGATGTGAGCTATCAACTTATGAGTTATGACCCACTCAAGTACCAAACTAGCCCAACTTTACAAAAAAATTTAAATTAGAGTATCAGTCTGAGTACGAGTATGCAGATCAAATCCCACAAAAAGGCGGTCACCGTTCATATATATTGTTTATAGATCTATATGTGCCGGCCTATGGGTAAGCAGGAATTACGGTCATGGACTTCTTAAACCCGAGAAGATCCCCACTAACGAACCAATAATGATTCGGTAAACCAATTCTTAATTTAAGACTCTGGTATGATGGGTTCAAGCCATGTTTCATCCATGCATACCCCACACAGCAATCAACCATTTGATCAAGTGTCCGTACATAGGCAGAATAAAACGTGCATTTTATTAAGCGAATGCAACGTGACAAACACATGCATGTCTACTCAGGATGAGGATGCGGATGCTTGTACCTTTTACTTTCATTTACCTTGGCGTGTCCAGAAGGCTGCCTCCATTATCTGTCTGCAATAATAATCGAACAAAATACAATTATTTAAGTACTAAAAAGCAGTCCAATTATTGTTGTTGTGGTGTTTCCCATGTTGGACAAAGTTTTGGAGCTTTCTAAGTTTTAATTTCTCACCAGCGCAGTCCCTGGACCCGGCTTTTGAGTTGAGTGCTTTACCAGTCAGATTCAATACTCTTTAGTCTGCTTTTTCTAAGCTCGCCCCAGATCAGGATGATAACGTGCCACCAGCAAAATCCCTAAACTTTTCTAGTGTTTGAATTAACCAACCAAATATCATTTAGTTAGAGTAAATATATTAATAAACATTCACTAAATAAATACTAGAAATTTATATGTATACATGAAATAATTGAAGGGGCATAGTGGTCATTTTCAGCAAACTTGGGGACCAAATGCGCAATTTTTAAAACAGTCAATATAATCATTTTGAAATTTTCGACTGATAAGCCGTCAGATCAAATAATTCTGTAATAAAACAAGGTTTTAGGGACGAAAACAGAAGTAGTTTAGGTGAGGCACCAATTCTGTAACTTTGAGCATGCCACATGGATTTTTTTTTTTTTTAATGTAATTTACTCCAAAAAAGTTTGTATAATGTTAGTAGGTTTATGAATTACTGTGTGTTTTTATTATGAGTGCACTGCATGGCATAGTTAAAACAATGCAGACCAGTTCAGTTGTCCTCGTCTTCTATGTTGAGCACTGAAAACATCCAAGAAGTGTCCATCTAAGCGTACGTGTACTCAACCTGCATATGTGAAATATCAAATGCACGAACAACTTAATGTCCCTTGCATCTAATACGATTCTCAAAACGAAAAGGGGTTTTTGATATCTAAAGGTGAATACAAAAGATAAAGCTGCATGCATGTGCATTGATCATTAACCCCACACGTTTCATTTTTACCATCTTTAACATATACGGTTTCATTTTTGGTGCCATCTTAAAAGGAAAAAGTAGTTGCAGAAAAGTCTGTAGTTATCCATATGGATCATGCAAGCACCTAGCTACTTATTCACTGCTTTAGGTTAATCAACAAGCTAAGATTCCTAGTTTCCTATTACTAGAATGGTTCAAAGTTTTAACTAAACCTCTTGCTGTTTGAGTTTGAGAGTGGATAAATGAGGTCATCAAATAAAGAAGTGAGTAAAGATTTTGGGAAGAATATGATTCGATAGTTGATGCAAGAAAAGATTTTGGTATTTGCAGAATAACTTAAAGGGCAAATGGAGGACAACTAACATGATATGTGTTCGGACACGCGAGGTTTCTATTTTTTATTTTTTTTTAAAGAAACTTACTGTACGTATTAAACGCTAGTATGCTACCTTTCCTCTCTATAGCACTAGCATCAACCTCCTATGTATGACAAATAGAAAGAAAGAAAAAACACCTTTTTTACTTGCATTTTGTATTGATATTGGCTTAAAAAAGAGTTACGAAGGCTAATATTACTTTAATCAGTTATAATTTGGTGATGTTACAACAATAGAAATGAACCCTAAATAATCCATATCTACCCAAATAAAATTGAGTGCACAACCAAAGCTTTATCAGTAGATAGTATTTATTCTCTTCTAATCCATGCTAAGATTAGCTTCAATAATTAACGTACAATATTCTCCTTCCAACACAATAATATTTCAGAATAACTAAAATACGCCTTCGTAAGAAAAAGTTGACAAACTCGTGGTTTGCAATCAATCTCACAAATACTTGTACTGCTAGCTAATAGAAAAATTGGGTATCTTGCATTGAAATGCTTAAAAAACATAGTATTATTCTGGAATACACACAATGGTAAGTGTTGTTTTTTGGGGGATGGAGGGAGAAGCTGATATGTATTCCCTCACAAGTATTGAAACTATCAGAGGAAAATATGGGACAACAGATAGGACCATTTTGCCTAAACAATGCTTGTGTACTACACATACGGAATTCACTCAACATGGAAGCCCTGAACATAGTTTTTTTGCACTCATAATTGCTTGGCTAACATGTCATTGTGTGAGAGTGAGAGAGATAGAAAGAGAAAGACTCATTATGTTTTCCACTATTCAACAAAAGCATATGACAAAAGAAAAGATGAACGTCATATGCGGCGAGCACCAACCACAACAAAGATCTTGATTGTGACAAAAGATAAGATGGATAAGGTAAAGCATCTAGAATTGAGTGTGTGGTGGAGACAGTTTCTTCATTGACACACAAAGCTTAAATCACATCACTTAAAAATAGAACTGTACAATTTCATGTTATCTAACACCACTACCTTTTTCTTCTTTTTGAATAAAAGGGACTTTGATTTCTTGTTTAACCAATTCGGATTTTTCATTCTGCTCCTTAAGGAATCATTTCACCTTTGTAACACAGGTGAGGTAAGCACTATAACTTGCATGACCAATTGATACCAATCGGAATAATGAGGTCCCTTTATTGTGTCCGGAGAATATTGATTACATGTGCCACATTTCTTATCTTCTTAGACTTTAATTAAGGAGACATGAAGTGGATAGCAAACATATATGTACTTACAGAAGCAATAAATCTATATAATCCTGAAAAAATCGTCTAAATATATTCCTTCATGCTTTATGTCTGCACGTGTTGATTTAGAAAAAAATTCAGAAAGCAGAATATATGCAGATAAACGTGAACGTAAGCATGCATTTTTGTCTGCATGATTTATACCTATTGTCCGTATCTACCACCCGACAACAATTAATATCATCAATAGTAGTCATCAGTATGTGGAAGCTATCAGAATCAAGAAAAAGAGCCACTTGCAGTGCTCGTTCTCTTTTGACATTGTTCTTAGGAGTGTTGTAAAATGAACTCATTTTAAGATTTTTTCATAAAATAATCATTTTTTTACTTAACTAAGCTATTGACTATCTAATTACATTATATAATTTTTTACATACGTTACACAAAGAGTCAAGAAAATGACGCATAACAAATTGATTAAAGAAACTCCTTCATCGAAAAGTAGGGGCGTGACAAATGGGCTGGATAGAAGCCAAACTTTGAGAGGTTGTAACTTCTAAACAGTGAAGCGTTACAAAGCCTGTAAGCAGTCCTAGTCTCCACGAAAATCATTGTCATCAAGTTTGGTTTATCATGTCCTACTTGGTTTGGAGCCTTATGCTAAGAGTTTTAAACTTATTTTGTAATCATTTATTCAGCAAGTATTTATTTTGGCAATGATTGATTTTCAATTAGAGTCCGAATTGCGTAAAAGCTTGTTTGTAATGTTTGAAACCATGTTACATATATTATGAGTTTTACTCTCTTGAAGCGTGTATGTAAACACTGTGTTTATGTTTCCATTATGTGTTAGGATACAGCAAACAATAAGTTGAAATGATGTGAAGGAGCATTAGACATCCAATATGAAATGCCGTGCACCCCATTTTACACATCTCAGTAAAAAAGATACATATAATCAAAAGAGAATCTCAAGAACAGTAAATCTAGTTTGTGGTACGGACGAATAATAAGAAATGCAAAACCATTAGTGTAGCCAAAACAACTATATATAGACCAGTTGCGCTCCTAAACTATATTACCCATAACTACTTCCAACCACAGCTCTAGGTGCTTATCCTGTAGCCTTAAATCTCATTGTTGTTTCTATTGTTCTTTTATACTTATGGATGGAAAGAAACTGGAATACAAAGGAGATGAGGCTCTGAAGGAGCTTCAGAAGCTAACTTTAGAAGCTGATAAAGTGCAAGAAGACTTGTTGAAATCAATCTTAACAAGAAACAAAATGACTGAATACCTAAAAAAACACATGACAGGAGTGTCAATGAGTGATGTACATGAGTTCAAGAAAAAGGTTCCGGTCATCACATATAAAGACATATATCCTTATATCAAAAGAATAGCTAATGGTGAAGAGTCTTCTGTAATCTCTGGTCATCCAATAACAGAGATGCTAAGCAGGTAAACCCCAAACCCTCCCCCCCCCCCCCTCCCCCCTCTTGTCTCCCCCGGTTGACCTTTTATCGTTTTGATCACGAGTACAATTAGATGTAATGGGTAACTTACTTTTCTTTTTTGGTACCTGCAGTTCGGGGACATCTGGTGGAAAGCCTAAGCTAACACCATCCATTGCAGAAGATCTAGACCGTCGAACCTTTGTCTATAACTTGATAATGCCTATAATGAATCAGTGAGATATTCTCTTTTAACTTTCGTCATGATTTCTACCTATCTCATCTGTTCCTATATTTTCGTTCTATTTTCATCTTGTTCATTTATGGACCAAAAGCTTAACCACATGACCCCACATCAATATAGATCCATGAGTAATCCATATCCAGACAATTGATCTACCAAATCTTGAATTGGGTGTGGTTGTTATCAAGAATAATCACCTAAAATGAGGGTAGTTATTATCATGAATGGTCACTCTCAACTTATGCACTAGTTAGAGTTGTGTAGTATTCACTTTCATGAACACAGTTCAAAGTTCCACTTTAATAGAATATGCATGTGGGGTAGCCACTATAATAATATGCCAATGTAGACAAGTTAGCAGATAAACAAATTACTATCTTGATAGGAAGTGACGATTTATAAGTTTGGACCTTAACACGTTACAAGTTGCAGCAAGAATTGTACTACTCAAGGGAAAGACACAAAAAGAGAGATCGAACTATTTCTTAGCTATAACTTCAGGTGTTACATGCATGTGCATAACTGTGTGCGAAAACTTTCTATCATTCTCAATTTCTCCTGCCAGTGTATGATTCTTATAAGAAAGATTAATAGTGATTTCCGTTATATAGATGAACATAGGTATTACTGGCAAGGAGTATTTCATGTCGTATCATACCATATTAATCGCTTGTTAAAAGAGTAATCAAGAACAAAGGATTATACATGTCTAAAACATGAAACACTATCAATGGTTTAGCATAGTGGCCTTTTTATCTCTCTCCTGCCCTAAATCTATTTCAATGACAGGTATGTGACAGGCCTTGATGAAGGTAAAGCCATGTTTCTATATTTCGTGAAGGCAGAGATGTCCACTCCTTGTGGTTTACCAGCTCGGACAGTCCTCACCAGCTATTACAAGAGCAAGCATTTCAAGTTGCGGTCACGTGACCTTTACAATGATCAAACGAGCCCGGATGAGGCCATTCTGTGTGATGACAGCAATCAAAGCATGTACTGTCAGCTGCTAGCAGGGCTAATCCACCGTCAGCAAGTCACGCGGCTTGGAGCCGTATTTGCGTCAGCTTTTTTGCGTGCAATCTCCTTCCTTGAACGCAACTGGATTAGCCTGTGCAATGACATCTGCACGGGCCAATTGAACTCTATGATTACGGATTCTGGGTGCAGGTTAGCCATGTCTGCCATGCTCAAGCTAGCCGATCCACGTCTAGCAGATGAGATTGAGAACATCTGTAGCCGTAGATCATGGAAAGGGATTGTGTGTGACTTATGGCCTAAGGCTAAATATATTGAGGCAGTGGTTACAGGGTCTATGTCCCAATACATACCAGCTCTTGAGTACTATAGTAGGGGAAAGTTGCCACTGGTGTGCACCATGTATGCCTCGTCTGAATGTTATTTTGGGGTAAATTTAAAGCCACTAAGTGATCCTGCTAATGTTTCATTTACCCTCTTACCTAACATGTGTTACTATGAATTCATACCCTTGGGTGAAAGTGAGACATACTGGAATGAGGACGAAGAGATTTCCTTGGATAGCCTTGTTGAGCTGGTGCATGTTAAAATTGGTTGCTACTATGAATTGGTGGTCACAACATTTTCAGGTGAGTTTCTCGATCATGTTTCTTTTCTTGAATATGTGCTATTATTAAAACTGAAATTACATCATCTCTCGTCAAATTCTTTGCGAGAGTAAGTACAACAACAACAGACCCAATCCCGCCGGGGCGGGGTATGGGGGAGGTAGAATGTAGACAGATCCTACCCCTACCCCAGGATAAACCCGAAAGTAGGGCTTTGTGACAGTAAGTGTGGTTCAAAATTTTGGTACCACATCTCAAGATTTTCTGCTTTTATAAGATAGCACGATAAATGAATCTAAGTATATATGTCATGTCTGATGCTTCTGCAGTTCTGTTCTATGGTCAATTAATATCAAACTTTCTAGTGTTTTAATCCTCAGACATTTGCATACATATATTTCATCCTATCCAACTTGTACAGTGTCATCAGTCATGAATTGTAAAACTCACTAAAAGTGTTTTATAACTCTCAGGGCTAAACCGATATCGTGTTGGAGATGTGCTCCAAGTGACTGGATTCCATAATAAAACCCCACAATTTCGGTTCATCTGTAGGAGGAATGTCATTCTAAGTATTGACAGTGACAAAACTAATGAGGAAGATCTGCATAAGAGCGTCATGACAGCAAAAAGACTTTTAGAACCCTACAATGCGCTACTTGTGGAATACACTAGCTACGCTGATACATCATCAGTGCCAGGACACTATGTCATATACTGGGAGATTAAATATTGCACACCCTCGGTCCTAGACAAGGTCATCTCTCCAGTTGGCCCTAAAGTGCTTCAAGATTGTTGCATTGCCATAGAAGAAGATCTTGATTATGTTTACAGGCGATGTCGCACTCATGACAAGTCTATTGGACCACTTGAGATCCGCGTTGTGAAGACGGGCACTTTTGACTCATTGATGGATTTGTTCATTAAACAGGGAGCATCCATTAATCAGTATAAAACCCCACGGTGCATAAAGTCAGATGCTGCACTGAAATTGCTCAACTCTAACGTGAAGACCTGCGTCTTTAGTCCCAGGAATCCCACATGGATCCCTTTATAAAAAATTAACTATTTATAATAAACAAGTTCTCCATGTAGTTAGGGGAATTGGATGGGTAAGTTATCACACTTCACCCGCTTTTGTCAAAGCTAATTACCCATTAGGGATTTTCACTAGGTAACGATATTTTCAATGTGTTTAACCATTGAGGTAGAATAACATATACTCTCTGTTGTGGATCATGTATGATCAGCATTGGAGTTTATGAGATGTAACAATCTTACTAATTAACCTTGCGTACTTGAGAATTTAATAGTTTCTCCTTTTGTATATATATTCTGCTTCTTAATGTCCGTGAATGCTTAACTCAACAACTTATCTGCTAAATTACGTTTTTCAAAAGCAGATAACTAGTTTCGAGTGTTTGGATGAAGAGTGGTGCTTATGCTTAGGGTGTTTGGGATTGCGTATATTATTTGCTCATTTGCTTTTATTCTAAGCCGATAAGCAGTTTGGAGTGGTTGGATAATCCAAACTGCTGCAGCTTATATGCTTATTTCGAATGGCTTATATACGACGAAATTAAGTTTACTTTTTACCCTAATGTTCTTATCTCTAGTCCTCAAGAAAATAATCTAAGAAAAACATACTCCAATTAAGCTGCTGATACGCTTCTGCTTATATGAATTTAGGGTGACTCGTATAACACTTTGGTGAAATAAGTTGTTTTGAATAAACTGATGTATCTGCTTAATAAGCTTTAAATAAGCAATCAGAAACATGAGTTAAATTCATTGTTGATTTGTACCTAACACCAGTTATTGCAGTAACTAACAATTAAAAAGACCTGACTGAAACTGGAATCAATAAATTCAAACGAAAAAAATGAAATGAACATACCAGAATTAATTAATTAAATCAAATGAGACGTTTTATTTCTTTTGGCACAACAAATGAAGGGGGTGTTTGTTTAAGGCTTATTAGCCAAACTTATATAAAGCACATATTATTTAAGGTTTTATGAAGATGATTTTGAAGAACAAATCGAGTTATTTTATCTCTGTCTAAAACCACATATTAAATCATTAATTAATATTTTGAAGCAATATTGTTTATAAAATATGATTGATGTAGATTTTGATACTTTTGATTCACTTTTTTATGGTTTACAAGGATGTGATATGAAGAATTGATGGCCGCGTGGAAGATGTTAGAGAAAGGTATGAAACTGTTTTTCATAGGCACTAAATAATACAAGTAATGTTTAAATTTGTTTACTTTCAATATAACAATTACTTTTTGATTCAAGAACCAAACGATTTCCAAAAGCATATCTCTCTTTTTATTGTACCTTCACCTCTATGGTGTTTAAGTGTGATACTGATTTCTCCTATTAAATCCTCTTTTATTTGGTATTAGGACTCATATATGCCTATCAGGGGTGGCAATTCGAGTCGAGTTCGGGTTGACAGGTTGGCGAGTCAGGGGGTTGGCATCCCATACCACACTACATCCCATACCTCACTACAATTTTCTTCCGTTGAAGCCTTCCATCTAGTGCGGCATCCCATACCACAATTTTCATACCGTGCCCCATACCGTGGGGATGCCGGTGGTGTTCCCGCACGGTATGGGTTCAAACCGCATATGTTGCCAACCCCCTCAGAAAACCCTAACCCGAACCCGAACCTGACCCATTTAAATCATCGGGTCAGCTATGTCAACCCTAATCTGTTTACACATAACTTGAACCTGACCCATTTAACCCGTATATATACTTGGGTTGGCGGATTAAACAGGTTACACCGGTTGAATAGGTTAAACGGGTTTCGGGTTGACCCATTTAACCCGTTTTATATACAAAAGTTGGCACATTACATGAGTTAAACAGGTTTGTGGGTCGACCCGTTTAACCCATTTAACCCATATAATAAAATATAAATAATTTTTAATTTAAGAAAAAAATCTTAAACGGGTTGGTGGGTCGACCCGCTTAATTTATTCCTAACCTGAACCTGACCTGTTTAATAAACGGGTTAGACGGGTCGACCCAAACCCGACCCAAATCTATTTAGACTCAACCCGAACCTGATAATTTTCGTGTCGGGTTTCGTGTCGGGTCAGAAATTGCCACCCCTAATGCCTATCATGTGTTTGATAAATTGCGCGAGCGACGTATTCTAAGACTGAAAGTCATATATGTTTATTTTAGTCTCATATATGTTGATACCTCTTCTTTTAGCTTTTCAGAATTAGGTGTTTTGATTAATAATCAGATCGACTTGAGGGAGCTTCAACAATATCTGCTAAATTTTAAGTGGTTGAACCGTTTTATGCATTTATACTTGAAGTTTATGTTTGTGGTAGCTACATATATGCATCATTATGTTTACATGACTATATTCAATGGTTGTTTTTATCATAATATTCTCATGAGATCGTCAGCTTTTGTCACGAGTCTCATGTCTGTTGATTCTTTAAAGTAAAATGTCGAGCATTTTTAACTTTTGGTGGTTGCTACAACATAAAAAAGGAAATTTAGTGTGTGATATGAGTATGATTGTAAATGACCCACAAAAGAACATCAACACTTTTAGTATGAGTATTTCGTGCAAATCTATGTGTATAATTCTATTTAGACTTCTATATCCAATTGAGATGATCACGATATTTATAATCCGCGTTTGTGTTATGAAGTGACTGATATATGTTAAAATTTTATGATATGATCAGAATCTAGCATATGAATATCCAAACAGAGGAGCGTGTCTGGCTCTATCTGCACGGAGAGAGGATAGTCTACGAGAAGTTGCTGCTTGATGTCTCCAAATCGGAACGCCGGATGTTATCAGCATCCAAGGAGAACTGCCACAAGCCTTTTGCCGCTGTGCTAATGTCAAAGGGTGTCTTTATGTAAGTCCTGTCATATTTGCTATCATTTAGTTACAATGTATTTAATTTTTTTGGCTATCATTTATTTTACAGGTCTTGAGAATGCCAGTGATATCTATACTTCTGGACGAGGTTTGTTGAAATAAATTCTTTTTCTATTACCACTATGTTGTTTTTATTCATAATTGGTTCATCATTATTTGTTTATTATTTTGCAGGATGGTGGGACTTATAAAGGTGTCAAATTGGTTTCGGGGCAGGAAACAACCAGTGATAAGTTGGTTATGGATCCATCGATTACCATCATATCCTCACCGGTTAATCCTCCTTCAAAAGACGTTTCGAACGTCTTTAAAGTTGGAGGTGTCAGTGGCACGGGGAATATGCATCACAAATAGCTCTTTAAAGCCCAATATATCCAGTTGTTTGGTCATATATCCTCCTAGATGTAAGATCACTGCTGAACAGTTATTTTTAAACTTATTGAACTTTATAGTTGCTTTCTAACTCTGGTCTCTCTTTAGCTCTGTACCCTGCTCAGGCTACATCGATACGTCACATTTACATCCCTTTGAAGATGTGGATTATAATAGTGTAACCAAACACCCCAGCTGATTATATATTTATATGTTATGCTTATTTAAATACACGTGTATGGGTCACAGGTGAGCAATCCTGAATATCCCTTTAATAGGTAATGCGAATAGAATAATTCTAAACTTCCCGTTAGTTATGATGAATCTTGATTTCAGGTGGTGTCTAATTGTTGAATTTGAATGATGTAGATGAAAAATCAGAAGAGAGCAACCCTTTAGTGCTTCCAGTGGAACACCCAGTTCTCAGCGTGTTACTGTGAGTATTGGTTTCCCGTATAATTGACACTGCTAACCATGTTAAATTTCGTTTAAATTGCCTTACACACTTTCAATATCTTTTCCTTAAATAAGGTTTTGTTTGGCCTTTTGTCATTACTGCATCCTCGAATGAGAATAATAGAGTTGTATTATCAGCAGCCGCATCCTTTGAATACAGGATAAGAGCAACAATATGTTACTCTCTCAGTTTGAAAAATAAACTCAAATACAAACCTTTGTTAATAAAGGACACATTTAACACTTTAAGAGGATTGTGTTAATTTTGAGTTACTTAAACAAGATCAAGTTGAAACAGTAAACACAAATCGATGATATTCAGTGTGTCTTGCTGCTACATGTGCTAAGTATGCATTGGATTATAAACTTTGACGAATAAGAGTACCTAATATCATGATCTAGAAATTTGGAATCCATTCTCATTCATAACACCTTTAAATGGGAGTTTTTTCACATTAACTTAAAGCTATAACTACCGTTTCTCAAAAATTTAACACTATATTTTCATGATTTCGTGGTTTACAGGACTATAAAGACAATCGCGTGTCTGGTAGTACTGATACTGTGGCGCTGTTGTTCAGTGGTTGATATGCCAGGGACAATAGTGACTGCAGTTCGAGCTCTGAAGATATGAGGAGGAGGAGTTCGTATCTGCACATCTGACCATCATAAGGTGGTAATATCAGCCCCCTCTCATCAAATGTATCACTATAAGAAGTTTAGTATGATTCTAATATTAAACATGAACATCATAATATATTCGTAATAGAGGAAGTTACAACCGGATTTGCCAGCCAAATACACTTATAAAATAAGAAATAAAAATGATAACTAATGAAAACAAAACCAGCTTTGAAAGTGCTTAGGTGTTTCTTACTTCGAATATTTATCGGCTTCTTCAAGCATATATAACAATTTAGGTTAATATGTAGGTGGACGGTGAAGATGCAGTTGAGAATGAATCAAACCTGATCTCAGTGTATAATAAATCGACTATGACGAAGTATGTTTAGACTTGGTTGGATCAGCTGCAAACTGAAAAAAATAGATATAAAATTTGACACTGAGATTTTGTTATCTGTTATTTTCTTTCTTGTGTAGGCTTTTGCCGGTGGACATCCTGAAGGTGTAGTTGTATTATTGTGAATGAAAAATCGTCAGATGGGCTGAATGAGGCAACTCTATACACAATGTAATATTCTCTTTAATCTCCAAATTCATGCTCTAATTTTAGCTAACTTTAATGATAACAATTAGTTCTTTAGCATATTATGATTTAATATTTATTGAGTATATGTGTTGTTTGGGATTGCTTATTTAGACTCATGTATTAGTTACTTTGCGGGTTATGGTTTAATGTTTATCGAGTATTTGGGGTGTTTGGGATTGCTTATAAAACTTATATGCTTATAGTTTTATTTTTTATGTTTCACTCCATCTAATAACATGAAAATTGCTAGAACTTGATCGATGGATAGTTAGATTTGTTAGCTTTAAAGTTTTGTCATATGTGGGAATTGCAATAGCATTTAAAGTACAAGGACTAGTTTAGTCATTAGTGCTAAGTTAGACTTGTATTCATGTAATAAATACCTTCCTAGTCACAACTAGGAAGGTGGGGATTCACTTGTTATTTTGGAGGTGTGTGTGTTTTCTTTACTTCTCTCTCTAGAAAACATACACACTCCCCCAATCAATAAACTAGTTATGCCATGTTTAATCTTTAGTTCGTGTTTCCCCACCTCCTAAACGTGAATCTTGGTCTCTACAATTGGTATCAAAGCTAACCGGGTGCTAATCGTGGTGTTTTTGAGGTAAAAAATGTGATTTATGGTGTGCTCTAGCTCGTTACTGTTCATCAGTCGAGTTTTTTTTGAAGTTTTTGTGTTCGATTAGTGTTAAAAAGAATCCAACTGTTGCGTTTTTGTTTCATAAAAACGTGGCTGTTGTGATCTTTCTTGGAATCGTTCACAAATTTTATGGTTCAAGGTTGCGATTGTTAATGTTTTAACGAGTTGGGTTGTGAAGAGTTGATAGTTTCTTTAGTCGAATCTTACACTTATAGGGTGGAATTTTTTTTGGTGTTCTAAGTATTTAGATCGAAAAAATTAAAGAAGATGTTGTAAGATTTGTTTTTGGATTTTAATCATTGATCTCTTGCGTATAATTCTAGTGAAAGAATTATTGATATGAGTTGGTAGAAGTTGGTAAGACTTCTCAGTGGTTAAAATCAGTGGAGAAGGGTGAAAAAGTCAAGAGTTGGTAGAGTTGGTACACTGACAACTTTCGAAATTGGTCCATATTCTCGCAATTGGTCCTGCTTTCGAAATTGCCATAATATTTCGGAATTGGCCTGCTCTTCGCAATTGAAAATACTTTCGAAATTGCCTCACAGTTTCGCAATTGTCCTTAATCGGAATTGGTATCGCAATTGGAAGGTTTTTTCGCAATTCCCCTTATTTCGCAATTGGAACATTCTCTCGCAATTCCAGCATCTTTCGCAATCCGAGCAACCTTTCGCAATTGGACCTTCCTTTCGCAATTGTACTAAGGCTTTGGCGGGAAAATTTGAGTAAAATTTAATTCATAGGAGTGACTTAACGGTCCATTTTTACGCGAGATTCAAATTCTAGTACAAGAGTGAAAATTTTGGCCCAAAATTCAAATTTTTAGGCCAAAATTCGAATTTTTCGGGGAATTTTTGGCGTAAAAATTTCTTAAACTCAAAATTTTCCAGCATCATTAGAATGTCATTTTATGGCATATTTCACACCAAAATCACAAATGATATTTCTGGTATACGTCCTCAAATCCTACCACGTATAGTCGAAAAGATCCTGTTCAAGATTCACAATCCAATGACAATGGTTAACTTATCAGCTGTGACTACAAGGATGATGATTCATTATTACTTATTTGAAGTTGAAGTGGAATATCTCGGGTACGTGTACTTAGTATCTTGAAGATATCGGGGTTGGTTGGATGCATGATTCTTCGAGATCCTTGTTTGAGCACTCATGAGAATATTGATTAAGTCTTGGGTTATCTAGTTTTCATAGGTCAAGGGGTGGATGGACGAAGACCTAGTTAACTCTCAATTAAAGGAGATACGTTGTAGTACTCAGTGTCACACAAAGATGTGGATAATTCAAGAGAGGTTCATATACAGTCAAGGAAGGATGGATGGGTATATGAAACGACCTATGCTATAAGGAGTTACGTTGTAGTGCTCAGTATAGGTTCTTAGTCACACTATCGTGCAAGTTTAAGTCACAAATTTGGGTTATTCTACTTCAGTCTCAAGTTTGTCATAGTGGGTTTTCTCCATCAGTAGTCACTACATGAAGCCGTTGTTTTTGATACAGGAGGTTAGATTGGGTATATCGACATCTTCTCACGGGCTGATATGATTCCTGATATAGGGCTTCCAGTTTGCATTTCACGTACACATCAGTATGCTGATTCCGATAAATCGCAACCAGCAGGGGAGAGAAATGTACGGGCTGATCTCTCATGGGAAAAATAACTGGGATGCATTTGGTGAGATAAAGATGTTGATACTATATTCCCCCGAACTGCAGGGCACTCAGGGCATTCAAAATATGAGGTTGTTAGTTTGTGGAAGAGCACTAATTAGGGGAGAGCACTCAGGGCACGCTGTATTAAACCCTAATTAGATTTGCTCACATGGTTCGTCTGCAAGTAAAGAAATGAAAGCTGAGAAGATTCTGCAAGCTGAACGAAGTAATGAAGTTTGAAGACTATTCTCTGTGCTTATGGTTTATATTTTACTTGTAGGGAACGTTGTAAGCAATTCCCATATGACATCACTTTGGGGAGAGATTGTTAGCTTTAAAGTTTTGTCACATGTGGAATTGCAATAGCATTTAAAGTACAAGGACTAGTTTAGTCATTAGTGCTAAGTTAGACTTGTATTCATGTAATAAATACCTTCCTAGTCACAACTAGGAAGGTGGGGATTCACGGCGTGTTTAGGAGGTGTGTGTGTTTTCTTTACTTCTCTCTCTAGAAAACATACACACCTCCCCCAATCAATAAACTAGTTATGCCATGTTTAATCTTTAGTTCGTGTTTCCCCACCTCCTAAACATGAATCTTGGTCTTGTTGAAGTAAAACCTTGCAGGCAGGTCCCACTTCTATGTGTTGTCCTTCGAATGGACTCCTTCGGACCTTGTTCGCTCCTACACACAAGAAGAACACGCGTTAGGCTCGCCCCGGGTTTTATCCCAGGACCAACCTCCGGCGTGAGAATGAGTATTGAGCGATTATGATATGAACACTGATATCAGAGTAAAAGTAGTAGGTGTAAAATTGAATGCATATCATAAATGAAGTGTGGGTATTTATACTACCCACACCTACTGTACGTGTTTACCTTGGGACCAAGCGAGTTGACCTATGCCTGACCTATTAATTAGGTGTCAGGCCATGTGGGAGACACAATCCCGGGAAATCTGGGATGTCAGTGGCTGATGAGACTGTTTACTGTAGATGGCGGCGGTCCGCTCTGTAGGTGTGTCCGAAGGTGAGATGTCAGTCCGGACGAAACATGACGTCCGGATACAAGTATGGTCCGGACGGAGCATGGCGTCCGGACACATACACCAACATGTCCCCCCCAGTATTGTAGCATCGGTTGAAGACTGATGGTGCAATACTTAAATAACATATCTACGCTTTTTGGCTTCTTGGTACAGTATCGGTCCGGCAAGTGTTCATCTGGACACATACACCAACATGTCCCCCCCAGTATTGCATTACTAGTAGAAGACTAGTAATGTAATACTTGACGAATATCTTGCGGTTTCTCATTTTGTACTCTTCGGATATGTCTTTTATTTCTATGCCCTCGTCCATATTTTGTTTGTACATTTACTCCGGGAGCACAAACTTTCGTTATAAACAATGCATAGTTCCAGGGGCAACAAATCCTATGTATGGATTACATAAATGTTAGGTCGGTGGTTGAAAGGCTCGTCAAGCCTTGATGGGCTAGTTTAATTGCAGGCCCATGGGCCGAGCAAAATAGTATTCATTTGAGTGTCAATATCGGCGCGCCACGCGTATGCTGACCATGAATATCTAATGTTCTATATTTTGCCACGCCAGTGAGTGGCAGGCTGACGTGACGCTTTCGCTTGTTTCTATGTCTTGCCCTATTGATGGAGCGTGATGTGTCGTTGCGGTTTAGCAGTATTAATGCCTACTCAAGTTTTAAATTTATATTTAGCCGACTTATCAATAACACACACACTTAACGAGCAGTGTACCCGGTCAGTATGAATATAATGGTAAGCAGAGTGTCGATCACTAAGAGTGGAACATATTATCTAGTTATTCTAATCAGTATTTTAATATCCTAAGTTAGCTATACAACCTAATCTAACGCAAGGGGGTTCAGCCTGAGAGACTGGCACAGTTTGGTTATAATTAAATAGAAAACTAAACTAATGAGCACGAATCAGTGATTAGCACACACGTACACAGATAGATACTCGAGACAATAAGAAGACCTGTCCTGATAATTAAGTAGCTTGTCACTTGTTTTATTGCTAGTTTTATATGAAGTGTATATAATTAAACCTTTCTCGTTGGCTCTAATCTTATCGGCGAGTAAACCCTTAATGATTACTTATGTCTATCTGATGAACTCAAATAAGTACATTTTATTACCGTCATTTATCCTATTTATTTAACTTGTTTTATTATATTATCTGTGAGAATCGATACGTTAATGTTTACTTTTGTAATTCTCAGGTAAAAACAAGCATTTGGTGAAACTTGGCGATTTTGGACTAATTATGGAGCAAAACAAGCAAGAAGATAAGAGTCTACCGAAATGTACAAGATCAAGACATTCTGCTCCAGATACGCCGCATCTTGCTGATTACATACGGCGCATCACTATCAAGATTTCACAAAATACGATCCAAGATACAAGAGGACATGCGCCGCATCTGAGAATGGAGTTACGCCGCATCTTCTGGCGGTGTACGAATATTCCTGAATATATTAATCTTGGACCCCACGCGAAGTTAAGTCAATGCGCCGCATCTACTTATTAGATGCGCCGCATCTTACCCTCAGACAGAAACTATAAATACCCCAAGACCAGACGAGTTAAAGAGTTCGACAGTTTTAGAAGACCGAAGTACAGAAACCCTAGGACGAATTCAGTCGAAGTGGCAGCACAAGACACACCTTGAACGAAGATACAAGAGCTGTAAGAAGGTCCTGCATGTATTTAATTCATTAAGTAGTTTTGTTTTATTGTGTTAGTAAACTTTAATTCATCAGGATTGGTGGCTTGTGTAATGTGACAACGGAAAGATTGCACTCCCTTTAATATTGCTTTCCCATCAATTAAAGTTTATATGTTGATGTCTTTGGTGACTTTTATTAGTGCATTGATAACCTCTGTGTCTAGCTGAGCGTTGATCGGGTCGCCATGCCTCTGCCCTCGCCTATTTATTAGATCGCCTATGCATTCTATCGTCTGTAGAAAAGTAGGAAGAAAGATAAATAGGATAGTCATAAGTAATCATTAAGGGTTTACTCGCCGATAAGATTTGATGACGTATAGTCCGTATTCGGGTCACGAACCCGGCCCATACTTAAGTCCATCACGAATGGACTCTAGCCCGTCACGATATGGGCTATTGCGATAACGGTTTGGGCTTACGATGGCCCAAACCCAACGTTATTTATGGCTGCGATAATATATCTTTTATTTATGGGATAAATATTGCCTAACCGCCCTACGCGGGATAGACCGAAGATTGGGGAACACGAAACCAATAAGGATTTCGTGTCCATATATAGAGGGCATCTCAACCCTCACAAAGGTACGACTTACAAACCCTAACTCTTCTACAAACCCCAAAAACCGATTACTTACTCTCACGCCGGAGGATAATCGTGGGAGACAATCCCACGATAAGCCTAACGGTGTTTTTCTGTTTTCTTAGTGCGCAGGTCTCAAGCATTAAGATCGAATTGGTACGGAATCAAGGAACACCCAACTTTTGTATCAACAAGTGGCGCCATCCGTGGGACCCCACACTAAGAGCTTTGCTAAGAACTGGAATGACGAAGCACGGAAAGGAGCGGACTCCGCATGCGAAGAAAACGCATGACGATTTACTAGGGAAGAAACAGCAAACTGATGCGGCCTCCAAGCAGACCTCTGGAACAACCAGTGTGCCTAGAAGCTTTGGAGCGTACTCAGATCTGCTCCTTACTCCAGTAGAACCGCCCACTATGACTACCAATGCTACTACAACAAGTACTAGCGAGGTAGACCCACAGCGCACTCCCCTTGCCATGCCAGAAGTGAACTTCACTGAGCCACCAAATGCGCCTATCCGAAACAAGGATCTTGTTTTGGAAACGGACTCTATCGCGCTAGAAGGAGTCACGCCTGAACTAGCGTCAAGTGACTTCGTATCTCAAAACTACGAAGCCTTGGCCACGCTCATGCAAGAGGAGGCAAAGAAGAGGTCAAGCCAAAGTCTGCACGCCAGGCTCAACTTCGACCCTGCGTACGAAGCATCCCCACCGCGCTACCGAAAGGAAAGACGCGAGAAGGATAACCACAAGCAACCAGTGTTTACCAGGATTGGAAGGAAGGTTGTGGATGATGAAACAGCCGACTTTCAGCATTTGGAGGAGCATGAAGATGGGGAACGGCGCGCTAATGTCCACGCTAGGCTTGGCAGTCGCAGGGTTCAGGATAGGCTTAGGCGACGGTGCTCCCCAAGTGAAAGCCCTTCAAGCTCCGATTCTGAGGATAGTCGGCGCAAGCGCCACAGAGGAGCAAGCTCAGATTCTGATGATAGTCGACGCAAGCGTCGCAAAAGAGTACGCTCATCTTCAAGTGATTCCTCGGCAACGAGGACAAAGAAACTGGACACTGGAAATCAAGAGGGAAATACCGCGACCAGGAAGACGAAGACATGTCTCTTCCCTGGCGTCGCCAAAAAGTTGATGCGTTTACTAGGCGCATCAGCGATTTTTCAGAGAATAAGAAAAGGCGCATGCCTGCTAACGTCAAAACATATGATGGGACAGGTGATCCTGATGATCACCTAAAAATTTTCGAATCAGCAGCCACTATCGAAAATTGGCCACAACCTGTGTGGTGCCATATGTTCAACTCTACATTAGTAGGGAATGCGCGCAACTGGTTTAGTAAGCTTCCACGCAGAAGCATCGGTGGGTTCGAAGAGTTGCGCAAGGCGTTTCGTTTAAACTTTACTCAAAGGAAGAAGTGCGCCAAAAACCCTGTCGAACTCGCTAGGGTTAAACAGCGACAAGGGGAATCCACAAGCGCTTTCATGGAACGCTTTAAGGACGAATGCATGCAAGTCAAGGCGTGCCCAGAGATACTAAAAATATCGGGTTTTATGAATGCAATCAATAACCCAGATTTGATAAAAAAGTTAAATGATAAGGTTCCCCTAACCTTTGACGAACTCATGAAGCGCACAAGGTCCTTCGTCCAAGGAGAAGCAGCCGCTGCGGATAGCAAGAAAGGCTACTCGAACCATAGGTCACAAGAAGAGTCAAGGAGACAATCCAATGACCAGAGTGGCAATCGTAACAAAAGTTATCGCAACCAAGGAAGCAGAAGGGGAAACGACAAGTACACCCCATTAACAAAAACTCCAAAGGAGATATTCGCGACGGAAGGTGCGAAATTTCCAAGACCCCCACCTATGCGCACCCCTGAGGATCGGCGCGTAGGGAATGGATACTGCGAGTATCACGCACAGAAGGGCCATACCACTAATGAATGTGTCCAGTTACGCCAACTAATCGAGAAACTAGTAAAAGAAGGCAGGTTGGACCACCTCGTTAAAAATATTAAGGAGGGGAAAGACAAGCAGAGAACCGGAGGCAAGAAAGAAGCGCCTAAGGAAAAAGCTGATACCATCTACATGATACAATCATGGCAGCGAAAGACTAGGCAAAAGGTGAGCCAGAAATTCTCTCATGGAAGCGAAATCTCCTTCCCCACCTTGACTGCGGACAACGCAGTGGCAGAACCACTTACCATTGAAATAAATGCGGGGGTCACGACATCCACCGCATGTATGTCGATGGGGGCGCATCAGCGGATATAATGTATGAACATTGCTTCAAGAGATTGCGTCCTGAGATACAAAGACAGTTAAGTCCAGCCACGACTCCACTTACTGGCTTTACAGGAGAGAAGATATGGCCTATGGGGCAACTGCGCTTACTAGTTGCTGTCGGTAACAAGGAACACTCCACGACAGCCTGGATGAACTTTATGGTGATCAAATCCCCTTCGCCATACAATGGCATCATTGGAAGGTCAAGAATCTCACCGTTGCGCGCGGTACCATCCACAGCGCATGGGATGCTCAAATTCCCAGTAGAAGGTGGCATTGTCACCATTTACAACAACGCTGCGCCACCAGAAGAATGTAACATGATTACATGTGAGACGACGCACGTCCCAGAACAGAGCGCAACTAAAGTTCCAAATTTGAAGGTCGCAATTCACCCTGATTACCCAGAGCAAGAAGTATCAATCGGAGGATCGCTGTCTGACAAAGGCAGAGCAGCTATGTGCACACTCTTACAGAGGAATCTGGATATCTTTGCCTGGGAACCAAAACACATGACTGGCGTACCAAGATCGATAGCAGAACACAAGTTACAAATCCGACAAGGATATTCACCAGTAAGGCAGAAAAAGCACGGCCAGGCTCCAGAGCGCGCAAAAGCCATACTAGAAGAAGTACACAAACTTGTGGAAGCTGGCATCATGCGGGAAGTCTATTACCACGATTGGCTCTCCAACCCAGTGATGGTCAAAAAGAGCGATGGCAGTTGGCGAATGTGTGTGGACTTCACTGACCTTAATAAAGCATGTCCACAGGACTGCTACCCACTACCAGAGATAGACTGGAAAGTGGAATCGTTGTGTGGATATCCCTTTAAGTGTTTCTTGGACGCATACAAAGGGTACCACCAAATCCAAATGGCCAAGGAAGACGAGGAAAAAACAGCTTTCCACACAAGCCAAGGGGTCTACTGTTACACAAAGATGCCTTTTGGCCTGAAGAATGCGGGCGCCACCTACCAGCGATTGGTAGATAATGCATTCGAAAAGCAAGTGGGCCGCAACTTAAAAGTTTATGTGGATGATCTTGTCATAAAAAGCCATACTGAGGACGAAGTGGTGCGCGATATAGAAGAAACATTTAGAACGCTACGGGCGATCAACATGAAGTTAAATCCCAAGAAGTGCACTTTCGGTGCTACAGAAGGAATGTTCTTGGGATATCTGATAGAACCAGATGGCATTAAGCCATGCCCAGAAAAGACAGACGCTGTCCTCCAACTTCCTTCACCGCGCACGTTGAAAGAAGTTCAATCTCTAAATGGAAAGCTAGCCGGTTTGAACAGATTCCTGTCCAAATCAGCAGATAAGTCACTTCCTTTATTCAAAACACTCAAGAAGTGCACTAAAAAGGGAGACTTCCGGTGGACTGCGGAAGCGGAAGAAGCCTTCACCAAGCTTAAGCAACATATAGCAGCGCTCCCTAAGCTAGTCGCACCCCGACCAGGGGAGGAGTTAATCATCTACTTATCCGCCACCCAAGGAGCGATCAGTGCAGTGCTACTGACGGATAGGAATTCTGTGCAAACACCAGTGTATTTTGTAAGTAAAGCACTCAAAAAGACAGAGATCAACTACAGCTCAATGGAGAAGTTGGTTTTGGCGTTAGTATTTGCTGCCAAAAGACTGCGCCGATACTTTCAAGCGCACCCAATAGCAGTAATTACCGACCAACCTATCAAACAAGTTATCTCTAAACCTGACGCATCGGGCCGATTACAAAAATGGAGTGTGCTATTAGGAGAGTATAACATCTCTTACAGGCCACGCACCGCGGTTAAAGGGCAAATACTAGCAGACTTCATCATCGAAAAACCAGATACCGATGACGCACCCCCACCGGGCAAGGTAGAATTACAAGAACCATGGGTCTTGTTCACAGATGGATCTTCATGCGTGGATGGATCGGGCGCTGGCCTTATCCTCACTAATCCAGAAGGAATGGAATTCACTTACGCACTGCGTTTTGAATTCACAGCCACGAACAACGAGGCAGAATATGAAGCCCTAATCGCTGGATTACGCATTGCAAACCGAATGGGTGCACGTAACCTAGAAGCAAACGTGGACTCCCGATTGGTAGCCAACCATGTGTTGGGCGAGTATGTGGCTAAAGAGGATAACATGGTCCAATACCTCGACAAAACCAGATCGCTAATACAAGGCTTCGACAGGTTTACAATTAAGCAAATTCCTAGAGGCGAGAATAAAAAAGCGGATGCGCTAAGTAAGATCGCATCCACCAG
This sequence comes from Artemisia tridentata subsp. tridentata, assembly GCA_021014915.2. Lineage (NCBI taxonomy): Eukaryota > Viridiplantae > Streptophyta > Magnoliopsida > Asterales > Asteraceae > Artemisia > Artemisia tridentata. The sequence goes on from CP139507.1 coordinate 110,738,184, forward strand.
CTTCTCGCACCTGTCAAAACAAGTTTTAGTGGAGATCCTAAAGAATAAATCCATTTCGGAGATGGAGATATCCACGGTAATAGAGGAAGAGAATCCTACATGGATGACTCCTATTATCGACTTTATAAGCAAGGGTAACTTGCCCGCTGAGCAGAAGGACGCTAGACGGATACGGCGCGCAGCGCAGAGGTTCGAACTTAGAGATGGTATCCTATATCGACGCTCATTCCTACAACCATGGCTTCGATGCGTTGGACCTCTTCAGGCAGATTACGTACTCCGAGAGATCCACGATGGTTCATGCAGTATGCATTCAGGACCACGGTCCATCGTAGCATGAGCATTGCGCTCAGGATACTATTGGCCTACTATGCACCGTGATGCGCGCGATGTGATAAAGAAATGCAACGACTGCCAAGTTCATAGACCCATCCCGCGCAGACCACAACAAGAGCTAACACCTATCACTTCTCCATGGCCATTCTATAAGTGGGGTATCGACATCGCAGGTCCCTTCCCTGTCGCAGCAGGAGGACTTAAATTCCTTATCGTTGCAATAGACTACTTCACTAAATGGATTGAAGCAAAGGCAGTAGCGACGATCACAGGTAATCAAGTAAAACGCTTTGTTTGGGAAAATATTGTATGCCGCTTTGGATTACCTGGGGAGATTGTTTCGGACAATGGAAAACAATTCCGCGATAACCCATTCAAAGACTGGTGCGCAGAGTTGCATATCACACAACACTTCGCATCAGTAAAACACCCACAAACCAATGGCTTAGTTGAGCGCGCAAATCGCAGTTTAGGCGAAGGGATTAAAGCGCGCCTGGACAAACACAAAGGAAGATGGGTGGACGAACTGACACATGTCTTATGGGCGCACCGCACAACAATCAAGGTTAGTAATGGAGAGACTCCTTTTTCCCTTGTCTACGGGACAGAAGCTGTCATACCAGCTGAAATTGGGATGCCAACTATCCGCACCGCGGAAGTTAATGTCGCGACCAATGACGACGAACGACGGATAGATTTGGACCTACTGGAGGAAAGGCGCGAGCGCGCAGCCATACGAGAGGCAAAAACCAAGTCCAAGATGAAGGGATACTACGATGCTAAAGTTTGAAGCACCTCATTCAGACCTGGCGACTTTGTGTACCGCGCTAATGATGCAAGCCACGCAGAAGACACATGTAAACTTGGACCAAAGTGGGAAGGACCCTATGAGGTCATTGAAGCACTAGGACAAGGCGCGTACAAGCTGCGCGACATGGAAGGCCGTGAGCTACAACGCACATGGAATATCTGCAATCTCAAGAGATGCTATCTTTAGGAAAGGTTACGACCCAATGCATGGACACACACGCACTTTAGTAAGTGCCAAATAAATATCCGTGTATTTACATTCTTTGTTTCATTTAGACAAATGTTTTTTTTTATCTTTTTACAAAAACTTGCAAGTATTAATAAAATGTTGCGGTTTCTAGCTAACTCCGTGACACACTTTACTTTATTGCTTACATATAATTTATGTCTCAATATTGTTCATTATATTATCTTTTGCCTACATGGCGTGCATGCACTAATTAAAAACCCACGATGGTAAAAGGATGAGTAAACCTAACAAATGACTCATTGAGTAAGAGGGTTGCAAACCCATCAACACCGGATCACGCATCCTTGTTAAACACCTTATTCTCAAGACGTTGGAGTAAGTTCCATGCGTACCCCACGGCGGATACACATCAATGCACACTGTGCGCGTTTAACAAATTAGGAGTTAAGACAACTAACCCCTTAGTATGGTCTTAGTAGCACGCTGCAATCCATACACTTGTGCACCCCATGATGGGTACACGGCAACTTGTAAATTTCATACACAATTATGTTATATACAACCATGTCATACACGACTATGTCATAAATTTCATACAAGATAAGTATAAGTGATTATGAATCCTTGTAAACCTTCTTCAAATATGTTTATACAAGCAATTTGACCCTTAGACATCTTTTATGCAAAGATAAAATCACTAAGTACAAACGTTATAACCATAGCCAAATTTGATATAATATGCATACAATGGTATTATTCAAAATCAACGCTTCATTATAACAAGTTCATCAAAAAGTACACATCCAACAAGCATATGTACAAGGAAAACGTGGACATATAACAAAAGACCACTACACATGGACTACCAAGACATGCTACGAGTACGCCTTAGCCCTGAACTACCTGCCTGGTGCACCGCACGACCAGCATCTGTAAGCATCTGCAACAACTCAGCATCCTTGGGCGCTACTGTTGGTACGCTAACAGGCACCCCATCAGATCTAGGAATGTGGGCTGCGCCAAGACCACACAGGATAGCCTTCCCCTTCTGACCCCTCTTCTTGGCAAGTCGCATCTCATGAGCTTCCAATGATGTCTTCAATGGAATTTCTTTCTCAAGAGCAAAAGGGTTTAGGATGTCACGAGGGCGAGCGAAAATGGGCACCTGTAGCTGCGACACATCCGACTTCAAAAAATAATCAAGCTGCTCCTCAGCATCCTCGGATGAATGTCTATCCAAGGTCAAACCCTCCATAATCACACTAATAGGGAAGTCCTGGTCACGCTCCAGCTGCGCTATATGAGGAAGCTCAAAAAGTTTTAACTTCTCCATAGCAGAAACAAGCTCGCCATAAGCATTCTCATTATAACCAGGCACTTCTGAGGGAGACATCGCCAAAACCTTGGACGCGCACAGTTCCTCTACCGCTTCCGCCTTACCACGCGCTAGGGCACATTGAACCACGTTCCCGAAGGACTCCTTAACCTCTCGAGACTCCAGCGTGGTCATGGCGGCCAGACGCAAACCATGGCTGATAAGCCACCTGCGCTCAGCTATAGTCGACACCAAATGAGGATACAACTCCTCATCATACTCAATGCTGAGTTTACGCAGTTTGCCCTCCTGGTTCTCCAGCAAGCTCTCCACAGCCTTGCGGAATTCATCCAAATCAGACATGAGCTTTCCCTTGTTCAGCTCCATATACCTCATGGCCCAAAGGCAGGAGGCCTTATACTCTTTTGATCCAGTGCGCTCTTTAGCCAGATCAGCCATGAGCAACATCTTCTCATCAGCAACCTTCTGGTCATACATAGCGGATGTTCTCAACTCAGCCTGCGCCTCAGCCAACTGCGCCCTTAGAAGCTCAATTTCCTTATCCCTCTGGGCAACCAGGCTGCTCTCACCAGCATACTCAGCCTGTAACCGCGCAACCAATGAAGCCTGGTGCGCAGCAGACAACGCCAACTCCTCAAGAAGGCTACTTCTTGGCACATCTCCAGCAGATTTCTCCTCATCCACTGGACTCTTAGGCCCAAAATCACCAACATCAGTCTTGGGGGGCGAACTCTCCACATGCGCATCATCATCAACAGCAGTCTCAGCCCTACACGCAAACAACAAAGTTACTCTATAATACTAATAGCGAAATAAAGGACTATCTAAAGACACAAATGCTTACGTGGGGGGCGGAGTTTTATGCGATGACGCATCCTCTTCGGCTGGTTGCTCGACAGAAAAAGCAGGGCGCTTACTTGATGTCCCTGCGCCATCATCACCCAACGACCTCTTGCGTTTCCGCAGCAAACCTTCCTCTCCAGACTCATCCATGGCACTCTCTGACGAGTCCACATGCAACAACTCAACAGGGATCTGTGACCCAGCAGACGGAAAGCTACGCAGAGGGGTTGCCATAGTGACACCTGCGGGGACCTCCCCCATTTCCTCTGTCTCCTCTGTCTCCTCCTGCGCAATCACCATTGTGCGCCCTGCAGTAGCCTGAAGCAATGGCTGCTCCCCATCTCTCAAGGGGCGCACCCCTACGATCACCTTTGTGGGCTTGGCCAAGCGAACAACATCAAACAAGTCCATCTCTGCGCAACAAAGCAACAAACAAATAGCAAATGCGTTAGTAAATTTACAAAGGGAAGAATGCTTACAACTACTAAGTGAAGAGGAAGGAAGAGACAAGAACCCACCCCGGCTGTGTTCATCCAAGAATGTTGGCACCTCTTCCGGACTACCAAAGTAGTTGCGACTGATGCCCATGTGCACCAGAAAGTCTTCTGGATACGGTTCAATAGGTATGCGATTGGTGTTTATCGTCTCCGCATCCGCCACATTATACAATCCGGGGTCTGGGCGCTCATCTCTTGGCAATGATTCTTGAGTATAGAACTCAAATACCCAGGGAAAAAATGCACTATCAATCCAGAAAAAATTTTCCCTCCATACCCTTAGTGCGTCTAATTTCTTTGCATAACACTGCAGAGACCCCGCGCGCTTAGCAAAAGTGACCCACCCGTTCAACCACGACGTGTGGTAAAACGCGCGGAATAGATGCACAGTGGGTTCAATCGCCAACAGGCGACAATTTACCTCAAAATTGGTAACTTTCGCCGCACCTATACAGTGCAGTTGCGAGATGTGCAAGCGATAATGGTTTAAGATATCGCACAAAAACAGGGAAATGGGAATACGCTGGTTCGCAAATTCGAAGAAGCGCGTATAAACCCCTACCTTCCCTTGCGGGAAATTCGCTATTGATGCATTTGCGACCGGAACTACCAGATGCAATGCGAGAGGGATATAATAGTATGAGGTGAACTGACGAAGTTCATCCTCAGATATATCGGAACTAATCTCAGATAATTGAAGAACCATGATACCTATTATCGGCGCACGCGCTACTATCTTCGCTTTTGTTGATTTGTTTCTTGAAGGTTTAACAATGGCGAAGAATGATGATTTTTTTTACTGTGGTAGCCACAGAGAAATGACGGCTTCACTTTATATAGGGTACACATATTCGTGGATGTACGACATGTGTACCCCACTTGCTCTAATCGTACGGTTGGGAACTCAAAAGGTAAAGCACTTTTTCACCCACCACACACGATTTTCGAAGAAGATACTTGGACTAGGTTAACTCGCTACTTTTGGCGGGAAATACTTAAAGCTTCCCCGCTACGCATTGAGGAATATATATATATTTTTAAGTTGTTAGTCTAGTATCCGCAATCAAGCATTGCGCACACTAGACTGGGGGGACATGATGACGTATAGTCCGTATTCGGGTCACGAACCCGGCCCATACTTAAGTCCATCACGAATGGACTCTAGCCCGTCACGATATGGGCTATTGCGATAACGGTTTGGGCTTACGATGGCCCAAACCCAACGTTATTTATGGCTGCGATAATATATCTTTTATTTATGGGATAAATATTGCCTAACCGCCCTACGCGGGATAGACCGAAGATTGGGGAACACGAAACCAATAAGGATTTCGTGTCCATATATAGAGGGCATCTCAACCCTCACAAAGGTGCGACTTACAAACCCTAACTCTTCTACAAACCCCAAAAACCGATTACTTACTCTCACGCCGGAGGATAATCGTGGGAGACAATCCCACGATAAGCCTAACGGTGTTTTTCTGTTTTCTTAGTGCGCAGGTCTCAAGCATTAAGATCGAATTGGTACGGAATCAAGGAACGCCCAACTTTTGTATCAACAAGATTAGAACCAACGAGAAAGGACTTAATCTCGGTGCGTTGCATCGAACTATACACTTCATATAAAACTAGCAATAAAACAAGTGACAAGCTACTTATCTATCAGGACAGGCCTTCTTATTGTCTCGAGTATTTATCTGTGTACGTGTGTGCTATTCGCTGATTCGTGCCTATTAGTTAGTTTATTATTTAATTGCAGCCAAACCGTGCCAGTCTCTCAGGCTGAACCCCCTTGCGTTAGAATAGGTTGTATAGCTAACTTAAGATATTAAAATACTGATTAGAATAACTAGATAATACGTTCCACTCTTAGTGATCGACACTCTACTTACCATTATATACATACTGACCGGGTACACTGCTCGTTAAAGTGTGTGTGTTATTGATAAGTCGGCTAAATATAAATTTAAAACTTGAATACTGCTAAAACCACAACGACATACCGTGGGTATAAATTAGAGCACTCGCACGCACGCATCACTATCCTATTTATTTAAGCGTCTCTAATAAATAGGCGAGGAAGGGGCATGGCGACCCAAGCAAGACTCAGCTAGACACAGAGGTTATCAATGCACTAATAAAAGTCACCAAAGACATCAACATATAAACTTTAATTAATGGGAAAGCAATATTAAGGGGAGTGCATGATCTTCCGTAGTCACATGACACAAGCCCATCAATCCTAATGAATTAAAGCTTACTAAAACAATAAAACAAAACTACTTAATGAATTGAATACATGCAGGACCTCCTTACAGCTCTTGTATCTTTGTTTGAGGTGTGTCTTGTGCTGCTTGGTCGTCTGAATTCGGCTCTAGGGTTATATCAAAGTCTCTGTGTGTGTATTTTCTCCCCTCTAAATTCGTCTGACCTTGGGGTATTTATAGTTTCTGTCTGAGGGATCGATGCGGCGCATTGAGTTGATAGATGCGGCGCATTGACTTAACTTCGCGTGGGGTCCAAGATTAATATATTCTGGAATATTCGTACACCGTCTTTAGATGCGGCGTAACTTGATCTTTGTATGCGGCGCATGTACTTTAGCTGTCTTGGATTGTAACTGGTGAAATCTTGATAGTGATACGCCGTATGTTGGAAGTATATTGCGGCGTATTTGGAGTAGAACGAGCTTGATCTTCTTCTTTGACCAAAGTTTCATATGCGGCGCATGACAGAATTGCATGCGGCGCATTCTTCAAAGTCAGGCAATGGTCATCGAATTCATCTAAGTATGATATTGCGTCGTATCTGTTGAGTGAGATACGGCGCATCTTCTGGATTTCAGTAGACTTTTGACATCTCGCTTGTTTGGCTCCATAATTAGTCCAAAATAGCCAAGTTTCACATAATGCTTGTTTTTACCTGAGAATTACTAAAGTAAACATTAATGTATCGATTCTCATATATAATATAATAAAACAAGTCAAATAATTAGGATAAATGATGATAATAAAATGTACTTATTTGAGTTCATCAAATATCCCCCCACTTGAACTTTACTTGTCCCCAAGTAAACTTTAGAATTAATCATATGAAAATGTATCCTAAAAGATATTAGGATTTATTTTTATATTTAAGCACGTATTCGTTTTGTCATAATCACACAACCAAACACTTAACGAAGTTGAAACCAAAATAATTTTTAATGTAAAACAATTCTAAATCGTTTAGTTGCTTAGTCGTGACGAATATTCTATCATAGGCTTGGCAAGTATACGCATCTCCCCCACTAAAGCCAAGGAGTAACAAGTCTAAAGCGGTAAAAAGGGTTTGTTGGTTAAGGGTTGATCATCCTTTTTAATCTCTATCGATCTCATATTCCAGAAAAGGCAACAAAATTACAAATACATGATCGAATCCACGACCACGATACTTGCAATTGCTCAAATCCTTAACTCGAATAGGCTAAAGATAGGACCAAATAATCTTCACCAATAATATTATATCAAAAAGGGCGACAAAATCATAAATACATAGCCGAATCCACGACTACGATACTTAAGATTACTCAAATCCCTAATCTCAATAAATCAAAGGTTTGGATGAAGAATGATATAGGGTATGGATAATATTTGGGATACAAATTGGTGTATAATGAAAAATAAACAAAACAGATAAATTAAAATCCTAAGTGTGGTTAATCACTTTCCCAACCATCCCATGAATAAGACTCATATCATTGAATAACTCACGCTTTAACACTTGAAACACACGCTTTAGGTAGACACAAATTATACTCAACAAAATCTCAATCAAAGAATAACCTTAGTTGGCGTTCCCATAACGGCCAACTCCCATTCAATCCATAAATATAATATACAACAAATAGTGGTGATATCTCCCACTTAATACAAAACTTTACATCAGTTGGTTAAAACAAACTTCCAACTTTTCCTTTTTCTTTTTCTTTTCTTCTTTTTTTTTCCATATATATATATATATATATATATATTTTGACATCAACATATATGTGTAAAATTTCACAACTTTTCTATCACTATTTTTCCGAATAATTTTTCCATACTCTTCATACTTTCAGAAATAACTGTAATAGTGAAAGTAGCAAACACACGAAAAATAAACTGAAAGTTATACAATATTTACTTTCATACCAATTGCATTGTGTAATTTCCCGACCTAACCAAAGATAATGAATTACGCACGCGAACACAGGTAATGTAAGGAAACACACTTTGCCTAAAGCAATTAACCACGGATTTTAATCTACAGGGTAGGCTAAGGTGTAATGGTGTATCGAAACATTATAACAAAGGTGTAAGAAACGAAAGGAATGGCTCTAAGGGTTTTTCTAGGGGTATCTTACTCTAAAAGTGAGAGTAACAAAGGGTTTATACGGGGGTTAACTAACCGGTGTAGTTAGTTAATATCACATAACATATAAAGGCTATTTGGGTGTAATCCTAGAAATTTACCAATTTAGACAAGTCACTCCAATTATATAGATAATACTCATTATGGTGGTCTCGAATAGTATACAAGCCAAGTTCTAAAGTTTACAAGTCACCGGCACACTAAAGTTTTACTCCCTCCGTCCCATATTAAGTGTCCATAATGGAATCTTAGGATGTCCCAAATTAAATGTCCAGGGAATATTTTCAACCAATGAGAAGAGACTTTAGTGGGTAATAGTGATATTTGATTGGTGGAGAGTATAGTTAGTGAAATTTCCTAAAACTTTGTGCATTTGGAAAGTGGACACTTATTATGGGACGGAGGGAGTAATATTTTTGAAAGAATAGAGTTATGTGTGCGGTTATGTAATTTAGACTTTAAACAAAAACATGCTAAAAAAAATAATAAATTTTGATATATTAAGCGCATTTTAAGCATATTTTGAAAAAGTTTAGGACAAGTAAGTGTTCTAATTCTCCATCCCCCCACTTAAGTTAAACAACGTCCTCGTTGTTTGTGTCAAATGTTAAAAACTGGAAAATAAAAGAATTAGAACAGAAAAACTCCCCTGAGATTTGCTCGGTATGATCCTCCATTATTTGTATAAGAGCAAAAATCAACTTTCTTGTGGATGAGAACGTTTAAGCTTCATAAATGATGTATCCACAAAAATGCAGGAATCTGTAATACCATTTAGACTTTAACACACCTGAGTTAAGAAGGTTCAAACTTGCATAATACATTAGTAGTTAGTAAAAATAAAACCTAAAAAATTAAACTGTAAATCATCAGGTCAGTCGATACGCCGTATCTTATGGAAGAAGATACGCCGTATCGAGCCTGGAATAAATACGAATCAGAATAAAAGATGCGTCGCATCCTTAACCAGGGATGCGCCGCATTAAATATACTGACAGAAAGTTTTAAAGCCAAAAATAAAAATGCAGAAAATGAAATAAGATATGACCAGTGTAGGTGATGCGTCGCATCTTATGATGGAGATGCGCCGCATCTTCTGCAGGTCTGACAGACTCGACACAGAACAGAAAAGTAAAAATTTTTCCTTCGGGTTGTCTCCCGGTCAGCACTTGTCTTTATTCCAGAGTCTTCAAGTTAGACTCACGTTCAGCTCCTTATTTTGTTCTATTGATCCCCACATGTCCGTGCACGATGTAGTTGCGAATTACTTCGTCATGAACATATTCCAGCCCCAATTCAAGTACACCTTTGTAAAATCCTTTCATCTTTTGGTACGGATACTCGATCCCTTCCTCAGCGTCATTTTCATCTACAAAAAGAAATGGTGTAAATTTGTAACAAAATTTGTTAGGGGCATGTTTAAACCTTGGGTGAGCACGAGGCATCATGTAAGTGATAACGTTGCTTCCACTTTGAAAGGTGATCTTTCCTTCAAATCTTTTAGCGTTAATTTCGACCTCCTTACAAAATGGTTTCCCAACGATCACGTCACCCATCTCAACATCACGATAAGCATCCATGTTTTCCACCACGGTGAAATCTGTAACAATAGTTCAATTCCCGACAAAAATAGGTACATTCATGAATATTCCAACTACGTTTTTCCCTCTATACTCAATTTTGTTTTTCATTATAGAATTATAGAAATCTTTTGACATTACATTAATTGGTAAAATAGGGAAAAAGTTGGCACTAACCTGTTTAAATCCTATCATGCAAGGAAATTGTAAATTATAAGCACAATCTACATGGATCTTTCTACCGTAATCACAGAAACTAGGATATCCTTCAAATTTATCATAATTCTTAGTTTTGAACATATTGATTCTAGGTACATCCATAATTTCTCCTTCTTCAATTTCGGGTTCAAAATCCTCCATAAATTGATCATTGATTCCTATTGGTAAATTAAGATCATTTAATTCAATGTAGTTTCCACTATAGGTCTCAAGTGATTCATTATTTACCAAGGTTTCTCCCATAAGCCTAGCTTCTAGATCGAGGTCCATACGTTCTCTTAATCCTAGCACATAGACTCCTCTAATTATGCTCTTAGCAGGATTTTGGCACTTATAGACTAGTTTATTGTTCCCTACCTTTAATGAGATTTTTCTTTTAAACACATTGATCTTAGCATGGGCGGTAGACAAGAAAGGTCTTCCAAGGATTAAAGGAATCTTAACATCCTCGGGCATATCTAATATAACAAAGTCTACGGGGAAAACAAACTTCTCAATCTTAACTAGCACATTTTCAGCAACCCTTTCAGGTCGTTTTACCGTTTTATCAGCCAATTCAATAAGCAGCTTAGTTGGTGCTAATTTTCCTAGTCCTAGGGTAGTGAATGTCTTAAGGGGCATAACACTAACGCTAGCTCCTAAGTCAGCTAATGCATTATTGAAAGATATGTCATTAATTGAACAAGGTAAAGTAAAACTTCCTGGGTCCTTTTCTTTATGAGGCAAGGCACGTAAGTCGGTTGCAGAGCTCTCTTCTTTCATTGTAGCCTTGATCTCCTCTTCAATCTTTACCTTCTCGTTGAGTAACCTCCTTAAACTGATTGAAGAATTAAAGAAAAATTCGGGCTTTGCAGCATCATTACCATTCATCAATCTTCTAGGAAAAGGTATGTTAGGCATGACTTCTTCAGTAGTGCATATGGCCTTGACATGATCTCTTGGGTTAGTTTCAGTTGAGCTAGGTAAACTTCCGTATCCCCTTTCTTGAAGAACCTTGCTCATTTGTCCGATTTGTTGTTCCAATGCTTTGATCGAAGCTCCTTGATTTCTTGTTATAGTATCCGTTGAGGCTCGGATTTCTTTGATCATAGCGGTGTTCTCTTCATGTCTTTTAGCAGCATCGGCCATAATTTGCTTTAGAGTGTCATCCAAAGTCTGCCTCCTTTCTTGATAAGTGGGATTATAGTTGTTCTTTTGATAGTATCCCGGAGCAGCTTCCCTAAATCTTCCTGAAGGTTGGAATGGTTGTCCAAATTGTGTGTAGTATGCTTCTTCAAAAGTCTCACTTTCATTCATTTTAGGGCAATCTTTAGTGTAGTGAGGTCCTTCGCATTTTTCACATCCAACTTGGGCAGCATAAACTTTCTCATCACGCTTCTTCATCTCTCTACTAATTTTATCCAATTGAGCTTGAATTGCAGCAAACTCGTCAAAATTAGTGCTGCTCTTAGATCTAGTAGAGGTTCCATCGTGCCATTTTTGAGAGTGATTAGCAGCTTCTTGGATAGCTTTTCTAGCATCGGCTGCACTCATTTGAGGCACAGCTCCCTTAGCATCCAAGATTTGTCTAGTAGGCACGTCCAATCCTTGATAGAACAATATTATCTCCTGCATTGGACTTAGATAATGTTGAGGGCATTTCATTAATAAGTCTTTAAATCGTTCCCAAGCTTGATAAAGAGTTTCATCAGGCTCTTGCTTGAAATTGTTGATAGCCTCCATCTTTTTAGCAGTTTTAGCAGGTGGACAATATCTTTTCAGGAATTTGCTCTTCAAATCTTCCCATGTTGTGATTGAACTAGCAGGTTCATTCCTTAGCCACTTATTAGCAGCTCCTTTAAGCGAAATTGGAAGGATTCTTAGCATAAGTTGATCGTCAGAGACTCCTTCTGTAGTAAACAAATCTGCAATCTCGAGGACTTTTTCAACATGTTCATTAGCATCTTCATGTTCTGTTCCACTGAAAGCATTTTCTCTTAGCTCCTTTAGAAACTGACCCTTCTACTCAAACTTTGACTTTTCATCAAACTTCGGTCTAGCAACTCCTGAACTATAATCAGCACGGGTTTTGTTCATGTATTCCTCCATAGTAGTGTTTTCCGTCATTGTTTTTGTTTCTTCTTCCTCCTTCTCTTCAGAAAAGTAATCAAGCTCGAACGAACTTGAAATTTCAAAGCTTTTTGTGTTGAAAAGCCTTTTAAGCAAATGTAAGGCTCGTTCAGGATCTTCGAAAGGTTTAATCAAGTTCTTAGTTGAACTCCTGGTCATGCACTTCCTGAAATCATCACAAAAGCATCAGTAGGGTATGTTCAAGAAAGTATGATATCAGAAAATTAACAACGAAAACGGAATACGAAAAATAAAAGTTGCTGATATCTGCAAACGATGCGCCGTATCCAAAAAGTTGGATACGCCGTATCTTATTACGTTAAAATTTAATCAGACTTTTATTCAGAAAACAGATACACCGCTTATGAATTAGAATGCGCCGTATCAAGTTTAATTATCAAAAATCGATTATATTTATTAAAATTAAATGCGTCGTATTAACAAAAGCTAATGCGCCGTATTTTCGTTACGTTTCAAAATACAAGATTTTTGATTTAGTAGATGCGCCGTATCGATAAAGATCGATGCGTCGCTTCTGTTTAATAATTCAAAAAACTGTTTTTAATTTAAATAGAAAATACGCCGTATCTGTTAAAACAGATGCGTCGTATGGCGTTAGGGTTTAGAAAAATTTCTTATTAAAAACAGAATACGCCGTATCTTGGGGAAAGATGCGTAGTACTCGAATTTATTAAACGCGTTGTATTTTATAAAAATTAAACGCAATACGCCGTATCTGTGAAAACAGATGCGCCGTATCGTTTGTATCAGCACAATACAACGACAGCAGAATGCAGAAAAATAGAAAAAAAAGAAAAACAAAAATAAAAACAAACAAAAAGAAACAAAAATTACAGAAAACAAAAACACACAAAAACAGCAAATATGCAAATTATACAATGAATGCAATCTATCTAATATATAACAGGGTTAGTGGTCAGAATCTAAAAAAAACTAAAAAGAAAAACCTAATTAAAATACTTAATCAAATTAACAGATAATAACAATTCACTCCCCGGCAACGGCGCCAAAAACTTGATGGCGCGTGATGTGTCGTTGCGGTTTAGCAGTATTAATGCCTACTCAAGTTTTAAATTTATATTTAGCCGACTTATCAATAACACACACACTTAACGAGCAGTGTACCCGGTCAGTATGAATATAATGGTAAGTAGAGTGTCGATCACTCAGAGTGGAACGTATTATCTAGTTATTCTAATCAGTATTTTAATATCCTAAGTTAGCTATACAACCTAATCTAACGCAAGGGGGTTCAGCCTGAGAGACTGGCACAGTTTGGTTATAATTAAATAGAAAACTAAACTAATGAGCACGAATCAGCGATTAGCACACACGTACACAGATAGATACTCGAGACAATAAGAAGACCTGTCCTGATAATTAAGTAGCTTGTCACTTGTTTTATTGCTAGTTTTATATGAAGTGTATATAATTAAACCTTTCTCGTTGGCTCTAATCTTATCGGCGAGTAAACCCTTAATGATTACTTATGTCTATCCTATTTATTTAAGCGTCTCTAATAAATAGGCGAGGAAGGGGCATGGCGACCCAAGCAAGACTCAGCTAGACACAGAGGTTATCAATGCACTAATAAAAGTCACCAAAGACATCAACATATAAACTTTAATTAATGGGAAAGCAATATTAAGGGGAGTGCATGATCTTCCGTAGTCACATGACACAAGCCCATCAATCCTGATGAATTAAAGCATACTAAAACAATAAAACAAAACTACTTAATGAATTGAATACATGCAGGACCTCCTTACAGCTCTTGTATCTTTGTTTGAGGTGTGTCTTGTGCTGCTTGGTCATCTGAATTCGGCTCTAGGGTTATATCAAAGTCTCTGTGTGTGTATATTCTCCCCTCTAAATTCGTCTGACCTTGGGGTATTTATAGTTTCTGTCTGAGGGATCGATGCGGCGCATTGAGTTGATAGATGCGGCACATTGACTTAATTTCGCGTGGGGTCCAAGATTAATATATTCTGGAATATTCGTACACCGTCTTTAGATGCGGCGTAACTTGATCTTTGTATGCGGCGCATGTACTTTAGCTGTCTTGGATTGTAACTGGTGAAATCTTGATAGTGATACGCCGTATGTTGGAAGTATATTGCGGCGTATTTGGAGTAGAACGAGCTTTATCTTCTTCTTTGACCAAAGTTTCATATGCGGCGCATGACAGAATTGCATGCGGCGCATTCTTCAAAGTCAGGCAATGGTCATCGAATTCATCTAAGTATGATATTGCGTTGTATCTGTTGAGTGAGATACGGCGCATCTTCTGGATTTCAGTAGACTTTTGACATCTCGCTTGTTTTGCTCCATAATTAGTCCAAAATCGCCAAGTTTCACATAATGCTTGTTTTTACCTGAGAATTACTAAAGTAAACATTAATGTATCGATTCTCATATATAATATAATAAAACAAGTCAAATAAATAGGATAAATGATGATAATAAAATGTACTTATTTCAGTTCATCACCTATATATATAGGTTTGGCTCTTACAAGTGTTTTTCTCTTAATTGTGTATTCTCTTACCTTATCTTCGGTGTTTATACATTTTGCACGATTTGCTCAGCCATTGAGAAATTCCGAGAGGTGCGTTACCTTATTTTTTGTAATTATCTTTAGTACTTGTTCCATCGGCATCCTTTTAGATATGGCCGCTGAGATGAGTGAACAGGGGGATTTCCCATTAGTAAGTAGACTTGGGCCTCAACCCAGTAGAATAGCGCCTAAGTTTGACATGCATGTACATACTTCCAAGTTGATGCAAGGTGAGCTGGACCGTGTGGTTGAGGAGTTCGGCGTTCCTTTAGACTTACATCCGATGCTTCCTCCGGTGGGCATGACCATGGATATGTTGCCGGAGAACAAAATTGGTGTTTATGTTCACCAACTGAGGACGGGGGGTGTCAGGATTCCTTTCTCAACATTTTTGCTAGCGGTGATAGGATACTTTCGGGTACACATTTCTCAGCTGGTTCCGATAGGCTTGAATAGGGTAACCATGTTTGAGATCCGATGCTATAGTCTGGATGTGGTGCCGACTGTTCCCCTATTTAGGGTTTTTTATAGGCTGTGCAAGCAAGGGCACTGGTTTTCTTTTGAGAGCCGGACGGGAGCGAAGGCCCTGAAATGTTTCAAGGAGGTGTTGACCGGGCTGAAGAACTGGAAGGGTCATTTCTTTTTAATAGATCGGAGGGCAATACCGCATGGTATGCCGGGGAGGCATAGGGACTCTAAAGTTACCGATGATTTTCCTATGGCTTATTCTGAGAGGGACGCTGAGAGGGTTGCGGAGAAAGTTATTTTCTTGAGGAAGCCTTCGGATGCTATTTTATGGATGGTGGGGCTTGGTAGAGTTTTCGAGTATCCCGGATATAAGGGCGTTTTAAAGGATGCCGATGGGCATGGTAATACAAATTTTCTTAGTTATCGTTCGTAGGAGCTGTTTGTTTCTTGGTTTGGTGTTGACTTGTTTTTTTTTTTTTTTTTTTTTTTTTTGGTAGTTCTTTCCATGACGGAGTATCTGGAGCTTCCGGTGGAGATCGATGTGGAGGTTGGCAGGGGAGATCCTTTTGGGGAGGGGAGTGAGAGGCCGGTGAGAACAACCGAGCCTTTGGCACCAGGGAGTGCCGTTCCCGAGACCACTCCTTTACAGAAGGTAGTTGAGAAGGCGGATTTGAATGTGCTAACTGCTAGAGAGGAGAAAGAGAGAAAAAAGCTGGAAGCTGAGGTCGAGGGGAAGAAAAGGAACGCTGAGGGGCCATCGGTGACTACGACGTCTCGGAAGAAGAAGAAGACCAAACGGAGGGAGGACGATGAGCCGTCGGACCGAACTCTTGATGTCTCCCTCTTCGTCACATTGAACCGCAAGTGGTTGCCAACATTGCAGGGAACCAGGGGGGAGGAGAAGGGCCGGAGGAGCAGGTTGAAGGAGGTGATGATAATCCGGAAGTTCAGGTATCCGAGCATGAGCACACTGCTGAGACCAATCTTGAAGGGCAACCTACTCAGGAAACTCATACGGGAAATCAACAATCTTCTTCTGATGGTAAGGAATATCCTTCGGATGCTACTTCCCCCTTTTTTTTTGTATATATATGTTGTGTTTATGTCTCCTCCTTGGTTTTGCAGATCATTCGGATCATTCCATACATTCCCCGCCTCCTTCCACGGTACATCCGTCAGCCGGAGAAGGTAAAAAAACTCGCCTTGTGATACCCCTTGTTGTGGCCTTGTTTTCGTTGAGTAATTTTAATCTTGTCACAGATGAGGGTTTTTTTGAGGGAGAAATTTTTGTTCCCGGCTGGTCTCTTCCCAACCATGTCCGGTTGGACTCCTATAGGGCTTGCCTGGAGTTGCTGGCACATCTCACACCTCCTGCTGAGAAGATTGCACTAGAAGGACTGACCGATAACCAGCTGGTTCATCGGTCGTATGAACAGGCCGGAGGTGGGATAACTATGCAGGGTAAGCTACTTCGCCGCTTCAATCAATTGCTTGGTGAACACAAGGAGTTGGACCGGACCTATAAAGACAGCATAGTGGAACACAGCGCGGAGCATGGCAGATATGTGCGGTTGGTTGGAGAGTTTGATGCTCTTAAGCAAGAGTTGGCTGATGTGAGATCCGGCATGTCGGAGCGAGAGGAGGGTTTATCTGTTCGGCTGGCTGAGATGGAGAGAGATAGGGATAACTGGAAAAGAACAGCTGAGTCTCACGCTGAGGGTGTTAAGAAGCTGGAGCAAGAGATGGGGAAGAAAAATGAAGTCTTGGGGAAGCTAGAGGGGGTAAATAGGGATCTGCTCGCTGAGGTGGGACGACTGGAGATGGAGCGTCAAAATGTTGTGAAGGATCTTCTTCCGACTGCTTGTCAACGGTTGTTTCGTAGCTCCGAGTACAAAGAAAAGATGGGATGGGTTTACAGTTTGTCGTACACCGCAGGGTTCCTGGATGGTCTTGCCTACGAACGAAAGAAAGATGACCATGAACGACTTCTGGGTAAATTTGACAAGCTTAACATAGAGGCTCCCCGTATCTGGCAGGCAGAGTATCTGAAGTTGATTGATGCCCAGTACCCGTATATTCAAAAGCTTGCCGATTCTTACCGGCTGCCATTGGGTGACCTCATGAGTCTCTTTCCTGTTGTTAGTGCTCCGAAACCGAAGTCTGTAGCAGCAGCAGCCCCGCCTCAGAAGGTCGGAGAGTCTTCCGGCGCGAAGCGCAATCCAGGCAAAGGTTCCTCCCTTGTTGAGAATGTCGCGGGTGAAGACTCTTGATTGTCTTATTTGTTTCTTCTTTTGGATGAATGTAATAATAATAATTGTTGTGGACAGATGCTGTGTAATAATTTGTTTGTGACGATTTGAAAACGTTGTTCTTAGACTTACTGAAATAATTGTTGCCTACATTGTCTGCATAAATATTTTGTTTATATGCGTGATCGGCGACGAGGTGTTTTTCAGGTCGGCCTATCTGGTTCGGAGTATTTAGAACGCCGCCCAATATCAATACCTTCAGAAGTTTGAGGATTTTTCTAGTCTTCCATTAAGTGGCCTCATGAACCTTTTTTCCTGGTTTCCCTCTTCCAAAATCGAGTACCGTTGGAGTCCTTGCGATCCAGCATACCGGAATCTCTTCCGGTGTGAAGGAGATCGCTGTATATGGTTGTTCGTGACTGATGTCACTTTTTTGCATCCTTCTTTTGTGAACGCGCAACTTGATTTGCTTGATCCTTCGGTATAGATTGACCTGATGATTTGGTCTATAAAACCGGAGTGTTACACATCTCTTTTACTTATCGCTTTTACCGTCGTTTGATTTTACGGAGTGTTTACCATGATCCGTTGAGTTTATTGGACGGAGTGATTTCACGATCCGCTCACGAGGGAGGGAGTGTTTTCCACAATCCGTTGAGTTTATTGGACGGAGTGATTTCACGATCCGCTCACGAGGGAGGGATTGTTTTCCACAATCCGTTGAGTTTATTGGACGGAGTGATTTCACGATCCGCTCACGAGGGAGGGAGTGTTTTCCACAATCCGTTGAGTTTATTGGACAGAGTGATTTCACGATCCGCTCACGAGGGAGGGAGTGTTTTCCACAATCCGTTGAGTTTATTGGACGGAGTGATTTCACGATCCGCTCACGAGGGAGGGAGTGTTTTCCACAATCCATTGAGTTTATTGGACGGAGTGATTTCACGATCCGCTCACGAGGGAGGGAGTGTTTTCCACAATCCGTTGAGTTTATTGGACGGAGTGATTTCACGATCCGCTCACGAGGGAGGGAGTGTTTTCCACAATCCGTTGAGTTTATTGGACGGAGTGATTTCACGATCCGCTCACGAGGGAGGGAGTGTTTTCCACAATCCGTTGAGTTTATTGGACGGAGTGATTTCACGATCCGCTCACGAGTGAGGGAGTGTTTTCCACAATCCGTTGAGTTTATTGGACGGAGTGATTTCACGATCCGATCACGAGGGAGGGAGTGTTTTCCACAATCCGTTGAGTTTATTGGACGGAGTGATTTCACGATCCGCTCACGAGGGAGGGAGTATTTTCCACAATCCGTTGAGTTTATTGGACGGAGTGATTTCACGATCCACTCACGAGGGAGGGAGTGTTTTCCACAATCCGTTGAGTTTATTGGACGGAGCGATTTCACGATCCGCTCACGAGGGAGGGAGTGTTTTCCACAATCCGTTGAGTTAATCCGCTCACGAGGGAGGGAGTGTTTTCCACAATCCGTTGATTTTATTGGACGGAGTGATTTCACGATCCGCTCACGAGGGAGGGAGTGTTTTCCACAATTCGTTGAGTTTATTGGACGGAGTGATTTCACGATCCGCTCACGAGGGAGGGAGTGTTTTCCACAATCCGTTGAGTTTATTGGACGGAGTAATTTCACGATCCGCTCACGAGTGAGGGAGTGTTTTCCACAATCCTTTGAGTTTATTGGACGGAGTGATTTCACGATCCGATCACGAGGGAGGGAGTGTTTTCCACAATCCGTTGAGTTTATTGGACGGAGTGATTTCACAATCCGCTCACGAGGGAGGGAGTATTTTCCACAATCCGTTGAGTTTATTGGACGGAGTGATTTCACGATCCACTCACGAGGGAGGGAGTGTTTTCCACAATCCGTTGAGTTTATTGGACGGAGCGATTTCACGATCCGCTCACGAGGGAGGGAGTGTTTTCCACAATCCGTTTTCATTCCAGGCTGGAGTGACAGGGCACATGACATTTTATAATTGTAACATAATTTTCCCGGAAACTGGGGAGATCACAGATTATTACAGATACAAATGAGCGTTAGTTTACATTTTCTACAAAAGACAATTCCAAAAGTAAACTTCATGATACATCCGTTGTTTTTAGCGCTCCGGTCATCCGGTGCTGGTTTTTTGAATGAGGTTTTGAAGCCAAAGCCTTTATGTGAAGGTTTTGGAGTCAAAGCTTCCTTGTTTGTTCTCTTTGAAGGTCCTGCGTGAGAAGTTCCGGTACTCCGTTGGTAGCACAGTTCCGGCAATGTCTTTTTCTTCGAAGTTCTCGAAGCTTGCGTTTGTTCCTTTTGGCATCCCGTTCGTCTCCAGGCTGAGAGTATCGGCTTCCTTGGAGGCGGCTTCTGGTCAATTTTTCTGGAAGCCTCAGTATTCGGCCTTGGCGGCCAGCCGAGTAGTTAAGGTTGCGATCCCTTTCGGGGTGGGGAACTTCATCATGGAGTGGCTTACCGAGGTGATAGCTCGTAGCTCTCCGAGACCAGTTCTCCCTAATATCACGTCGTAGGATGACGGAGACTGTATGACATAAAATTTCATAACTGATCTTCTGTACTTTCCACAACTGCCCAAAAGCACCTCTAAAACAATCTCCCCCCTCGGCTTGCTCCTTTCTCCTGAGAAACCTGTCAGGGCGGTGTGGGTCGCTTTGATCCTAGCCTTTGTTTCGGTGTTTAGCTTGTTAACGCAATGCTCGTATATAATGTTTACCGACGACCCTCCGTCCACAAATATCTTCCGGACCAGACTTCCCTCGATTACTGCCTTTTACAACGAGGGGTTCATATGATAATCTTTCGAAAGCAGCGGGAGGGAAAGTTATTGGCACGTCCATCCATTTCTTATTTCCATGTTCAGACTCCGGTTCCCGATCGTCAGGTGAGTTTTCTATCAGATTGATCACTTTGGCTTTCCCATTATCATTCTTCCTTTGTTGGTCCTTACCCCTCTCCGTCTCCTGTTGTCTGAAATCTTTCAGGAGGTGGTCCAGCTTTTCGGATTCTAAGGCGAACGACAGTTGTTTCTTGAGTTGGTGGCAATCGTCAGTAAGATGCCCTTTTTCCCTATGGTATTCGCAGAATTTGTCTAAATTTTCCTTTCTCGCCCTGCTTCCGGTTGGGCGAGGGGGAGGTAAGTTCAAATGGTGTTCTGTGGCGAGGATTTCCCTGGGGGGCTTAGTTAACGACAACAGTCCGTTGGACCGTTTGGGTGGATCGTTGCG
This sequence comes from Artemisia tridentata subsp. tridentata, assembly GCA_021014915.2. Classification (NCBI taxonomy): domain Eukaryota; kingdom Viridiplantae; phylum Streptophyta; class Magnoliopsida; order Asterales; family Asteraceae; genus Artemisia; species Artemisia tridentata. The sequence goes on from CP139507.1 coordinate 110,759,037, forward strand.
ACGGTAGTCCAAGAGGGGAAGATCATTGCGGGGAAGATCACTGCGGGGGTAGCTTCTGAGAGGGACCGCATAGGGGTGGTATGTGTCCTTCTGTCGGTAATCGTTTCGGCGATCCACTCGCGGTCTGTCGTTTCTAAAACCCTGGGTTCCTTTCTTGTTTGAGTCGAAACCCTCACCCTTCGGTAGTTTCGTACTACGGAACGCTTCTTCAGACCTTATGAAGTCATCCACCCTGGTAAACATTTCCGTGACCGTACGCGGAACCCTATCGGAGAACTTTTTGGCGAGAGCTGGGCATTTGTGTGCGCTCATGAAGGCTGAGATCCTCATAATCTCCGGTACACCGCTTATGTAACTCGCCTCGTCTGTCCATCTCTCCTTAAAGTCCGAGAGGGACTCGTGAGCCCGGCGGACAATTTTCGTGACCTCTGTGGGGTTCTTTATACACTTCTTCCTGAGCGAAAATCTCGTGGAGAACTGTTCCCTCAATTCGTTCCAACTGTCAATACTTCCGGGTTCTAACCTTTCGAACCATCCACCTGCAGCCCCATCCAATGTTTGTTGAAACATGCGGCACCATACGGGCATTTGCCACTCCCCCTGATTTGCGGCTCCTGTGAACCTGGTGAGGTGATCGTTCGGGTCCGTCGAGCCATCATAAAACCTCATGTTCAGCGGCATGGTGTGACTCGGTCCGGAGAATTCCACAATGCGGCGAGTAAACGGCGATCTCGACGTCTCTTTAAAGGGTTTATGTAAATCATCATCCTTCCCCTTGTCCTTTACCTCACTTGCATTCTCTTCGTCTTCGAAGTTTAATTGTATTGGCTTGAGTGCACTCCCACTCAGCATGTTGTGCTTTTTGATAAGTTCCGTCAGTGATGCCATTTGGGCCACAATCATTTCTCGAAGACCGGGGGACTCTTCGCCCGTGCCTTCGTTCGAGTTTCGGATGTTGCCTGTTTCGTCCCGGTTGTTATTATCGGGTTGAAGGGTGCTGTCGGTTTCATTCAGGTTCCGGACGTTATCGGTTTCGTATCGGTTGTCGTTGTTGGGTTGAAGGATGTTGTCGGTTTCATTCGGGTTTCGGATGTTGTCGGTTTCATATCGGTTGTCATTGTTTGTTTTGTTCCCTCCATCTCCGAAGCGGAGAGAAGTAAAGGAAGGACCAGCCATGTCAATGCTTTGGTAGATTGAATAGCGGGTCCCACGGATGGAGCCAATTTGTTGAAGTAAAACCTTGCAGGCAGGTCCCACTTCTATGTTTTGTCCTTCGGATGGACTCCTTCGGACCTTGTTCGCTCCTACACACAAGAAGAACACGCGTTAGGCTCGCTCCGGGTTTTATCCCAGGACCAACCTCCGGCGTGAGAATGAGTATTGAGCGATTATGATATGAACACTGATATCAGAGTAAAAGTAGTAGGTGTAAAATTGAATGCATATCATAAATGAAGTGTGGGTATTTATACTACCCACACCTACTGTACCTGTTTACCTTGGGACCAAGCGAGTTGACCTATGCCTGACCTATTAAGTAGGTGTCAGGCCATGTGGGAGACACAATCTCGGGAAATCTGGGATGTCAGTGGCTGATGAGACTGTTTACTGTAGATGGCGGCGGTCCGCTCTGTAGGTGTGTCCGAATGTGAGATGTCAGTCCGGACGAAACATGACGTCCGGATACAAGTATGGTCCGGACGGAGCATGGCGTCCGGACACATACACCAACAGGTCTCTACAAGATTGTGTAATGAGTCAAAAAAAAGTCTAGGCCAAACTGAGTTATTTATTAGTGCGGGTTGAAATAGATTGGGTGAGGTTGTTTGACCCCCATACAAATACGACTAGAAAACTTTATGATTTTAGTAATCATCTTATTTGGTGGATAATGGAATATAAGAGTTTATATATACAAAGGGACAAATTATCGCATGTGCTACTCTGTTTTCTTTCTACTTGGTATGACTACGAGTAACATTTTTTTCCTATTACCTGATGTTTGCTCATTTTTTACTATGGGTTAGTATTAACTGTTGTTTATGTGTGGTAATTGGGGTGATATTGGTATCCTGATAGCAATTAGAAGTCACGAATAGTACGCTTTCAGATCGATTAAATTGGAGTGTATACCAATTAACGACCGGATAAAATCTAATTGATTCAAGTTTGTGAATGATTGTATGTTTGCAGAAAAAACGTGATCAAAATATGGTTGATCAGCCTTGTCTATTCTCTAACTGAATAGAGAATATATAAGACGGTTTATGGGGCGGTTATTAGGGCTTAATAACTGTAAACAGTTATACTCAGCACTAGCAGTAGAATCTGCACTATCAGCAGGAACCGCTGCACTAGCAGCAGGAACCGTTGCACTAGCAGCAGGAACCATCAACTAGCGGCAGGAACCATATCAGCAGAAACCAGCAGCAGGAACCAAGCATTAGCAGCAGAAACGAGCATCAACTTTATATGTTTTATTTGGTGGAAAAACAAATTCTAATGAATTTTTGCCAGGGGCTGCCGCCCCTTGGACCCTGCTTCTCTCAGGGGCGTTGCCCCCGAACCCCCACCAAGGGGGCTATGCCCCCTTGGAACCCCCGTTAATATCCAAATAAGTTTCGACCCTTATTTGCATATTAAACTCAATCTATTTTACACTAAAATACCAACATTAACACGGCTGCAAACTTGCAGATTATATTGACAAGAAGCATCTTCCAGAGGACTGCAAAAGGCTTTTCTTACTGATAACCCACACTGCAGATTGGTAGGTGTATATACACTCTTCTTCCTGCCATATTTATATCTTATCAGAAATTCCCATTTTTACATAAATATTCAACTAAAACATTAGTAAAAAATGTTGTGATTATTGTCTTATGTGCATAATCTGTTATGTACTATGATCGTATATCAAACTATCAATGGGCTCTTGCAGTCCTTAGCAAATTCTATACAGTGCGTCTTTTCTATTGGTTCACTCTTTCTAACCATGTACTAAATCAAACAGATTCCAGATAAAGTGTATAAATCATTAAAGTCGAAACATTTGTTATAGTGCAGTAAGTTACGGCTAGGATTCTAAAGGTTGAATATTCAAAGATCTTCAAGAAGCCTATACATCATCGCTCTTCAAGTTACTCAAATGAGACCCACCATAAGTTGTTGTGTCAAATCTTGCGTGGAAAGTAAGGGCTGCCAGTCTTGAGAAATTCTCTGCAAACTTCGGTAGTGTGTTCACAAGGATTGTTTCTAGCGCTCTAGGAAGCTCTCTTGGTATGGATCAAGAAGTTTGTTGTTCACGGCGCCAATAAGTTGGAAGTTTTGCAATCATAAATCTTTGTATGCTATAATGCACAACTATCACTGCAAATTTATAAATTTCATTTGTGAACGACTTTGAAAGTCGTAAGAGACATTTGCGTAACTTTGATAAGCTGCACATTTGTAAGTTAATAACTTTAATGGTTGAAATTGGATTTTTTTTCTTTTTTTTTTCCTAGTGTGGTTTTTGCATTTAAACAAACGAGAAGTGCTGCGAACCGCCGCGTTGCGGCGGGGCAGCAATAGATAGCAATATACATAGACAAAAGATTGCATAAAAAAGTAACAGTAGTATAGTGTCGTATTACAGGCGATAGTGGTTTAGATGTTGTTCTAAAGCAAAAAAAAGTTAACATGTTATTAAACCGTTGGACTTGGATCTTCAGTTATTTGCGGATAACTGGTTTTGGTTTTTTTGCTGCACTGCTTGTTTCCTCTCGCTTGTTATCTGTTAAGATTCGTCTTCGAGCTGATGTTCTTGGTACCTCTGTCTTTGTTGGTTGGTCTTGTAAATGGCTAGTAGTCTCTATTTTAGTAGGAGTGGTTGCTTGCAAAATTCCAGGTGAAGTAGGGGTTACCGGAGGTTCGGAAGTAGCACCTGACAGAGGTCAGTTAATTATCATGCAAAAAAAAGTTAGCAAGTACATGAAAGAGACAACAGCTTGTGAAATGACAACCTTCTTCAGTTGGTGACTCGGGTTCAGCTTCTGTTAGCAAGGGGATGTTCTGTTCAGCCGGTAGCAGTAGATGTGGACCAGTTTCCATCACGCTATCAAGCACATAGCTCTGATTTTCTTTTGTAGAATCTGGCGAGAAGTGCAGCTGAAACAAATGCGTGGTTCCTTCGAGGGCTGCTAAATGTGGTGGGATTGTATACGGATCAGTGTAGCCTTCTTCTGAGACAACTTTGTTGACTTCTGTGACTATTGAATGTACCTCATTACTGAAGCATGTTAACGTTAAAACTCCAGTGTTGTCAGAAATCAATAGTCTAAAGGAATAACTGCATAGGTATTAAACATAGGTAAGTTGATTACACAATATTAAGAGTTTTTTTGTGTTGGTTATAAACTGTTATTGGTTATTTGCACCTGTAATCATCCGCCTGTGTTGGAGCTGGCGTCTCACATTGTGCATGTGGGCGGTCATCAAAGATTTTCCTTCTACAGTCATGGCATCTGCGGTAGAACCACGGTATGCCAACAACAACTTGTTCAATTGTTGCAACGACTGTGAATCTAACATTCTGTAAAAGGTAGTTATAGATTAAAAGAGTTACATGGCAAATAGAAAGCTAGTACTTGTAAGTTTGATGCAAGTACTGACTGTTTGGTTTCTTGGATCTTCTCGTAGAAGCTCATCTATTGTAGCTCTGTTTCTTTTCTTTTCATCTTCTATGTTATCATAGCGGTATGTGCGTACATTCTGTATGACTGGTGGCGGGAGCAGCTGATCATACCTATAAGGATATTGCAAGTTAGGTAGATGTTTAAAAAATTAGGTAAATGTGTTAAAAGAAAGGGAAAACAACTGACATGCTTAGGATGTAATCTGTTTCAGGAATAGGAGGGTTGAAATAGTAGTAAGTTGCAGGTGTGCTTGATAGCTGCAACCCTGCATTTGTTTGTGCCTTTGTTAGAATTTATTCTGTTTATATCTTTTGAACGTGGGTCTGTGGCAATGATGGTACCTTTGTATGTCTTTACCCATCATGAACTGACAGCCATCACGGTTGGTTTAGGTTCTTTTTCGTAAGTATTGATGTTAAACTCTTGAGCTTTCTCATTCCAAAGGGTGAATCTGACAGTGTCCCCTCTGCATATGGAAAAATACGTTAGTGAATTGTTATTTAGAATGCCTGTTATTAAAAAAAGAGTTCATATGATTAACTTACTCTAAGTTACGAAGTATGATGTCTCTCCAGACAATCTGTTTTGTATTGGGTGGGTTTGGTTCACGGATATCACCAACAGAAAGGACACATCCTATGTAATCTGTAGTGACATAATGTGTAGTTATATTACTTTTTATTGTGCGATTGTTAGTAATATTAATATGTACCTGTTAGTATTACAGTGTTTTTGTCTGCACGCTAAAGTAACTGGGTGTATGTGGCAAAGTTGAAATGATGCAGTGGAAAGCTGGTTCCAGTATAGGGTTGAACATCAGTGACCCTCCTTAATATCAAGGTGAAGCGATTAGGTAATGTCTGCATCCATTTTTTGGTGTCTAGAAGACCGAATCCAGTGATTGTGTATGCAGCATTGATTTGAAGGATGTTATCAAATCTTGTCTTTTCGCGGCCTTCTGCATTTGCCTGTATGGCACCACCCTATAATATGACAGAAAAAGACAAATATTAACAATGGGAAATTTAATGTGTATTAAAAGGCGTGATGCAGATTAACATCACCTGATGATCAAGTAATATAACGCTCAAAGTTGGCTGCTTTATTCCTCTAGTATCTGTAACTGTCCATTTACGATATACTCGTATGCATATTGCCTTTCCTATGTCTGACGGTTTGAGATTAGCAAGGCCAACAATTTCAAGATCTGTTGCTGGCCTTTTTCCTGCAGACCTTGTTATTGTTGCCAGTGAAGTATCATGTGACATTTTCCTGTATCATAATGATGCAACGATAAATAAGATCATATATAAATAGGTGTAATAAGTAAGAAAAGGTAGTTGTTAGCAAAAATGCATAGCCAATAAACTGTATCCAAGTAACCACCACATGAGAGTTGGTGTTGGCAGGAGTCAGTCTAGTACAACTTTACCTTGGTTCGAAAAATGTATTGGTATTACATGGGAAGAAATATATGGTTGTGGTCTCCGTAAAGTACACGCGAAAGAAGTCTCTGAAGGTTTCCATTCTTAGAACATTATAAAAGGGTGGGCCTATTCTCTTGTGTATAGGACCATACATGTAACTATCAAATCAGATGTAGCGAAATCTGTGTCCGATTTCTGATCAGTATAAGCATGGTGGTGGAATGTGTGTGATCCTATATGGGTTCATTGAGCTGGCCTTTTGACAGTAGGCAACAAAATCTGTCAAAATATAACTAACATAGATATAATCCGCAAGGGTTAAAATAAGATATTAGATTGTACATAGGTTTAGTCACCTGTGATTTAGTAATAGGATATAAAATCTGTAAAAATATTGGTAAGAAACATACTAAAATATTAGATGCCACATGAGTTCAGTGTGTAAAAACATAGCTGATCCTATATGGGTTTACTTACCTGTGGTTTAGCAATATATTATGATGTGTGACCTGTTCCAGCAAAAAGGCAAGGGAATCGGATGTGACAGAATCTATCTATTAGACCCTATGTGGGTTCACTGATATGCGCATTGTGAAGTGCACGCAAAAGAAGTCTCTGTAAGCATGGTCTATTCTCTTGTCTATAGGACCGTAGATGTAATTGTCAAATCAGATGCAGTAAACCCTGTGTCTGATTTTTCGTCAGTATAAGCATACTCGTAGAATGCGTGTAACCCTATATGGGTTAACTGAGCTGGCCTTTTGACAGCAGGTAACAAAATCTGTAAAAATATAACTAACATAGATACACTTCGCAAGGGTTAAAATAAGATATGAGACCCTATATGGGTTCACTCACCTGTGATTCAGTAATAAGGGAGAAAATCTGTAAAAATATAGGTAAGAAACATAGTAACATAATAGACGTTACATGGTACCAGTGATTTGCTAATCAGTAATAGGCTAAGCAAAGAAAACATCTAAAAATATAACTGATTTTATATGGGTTTAGTTACTTGTGCATTAGCATTAGGAAGCAAAATCTCCGCTGATCTGATTCTGGTTAAAAGAAAAATGCATATTACCTTATATGGGTTTAATGAGCTAGATTTTAGCAGTAGGTAGCAAAACCCGTAAAAATAACTAAGACAGATAGATTCCACAAGGCTTAAAATAAGATATCAGATGCTATATAGGGTTACTGACCTATAATTTACCAATAGTTAAAATACAATTATAAACTTAACAAATTTTTTCTAGAGAAAATTAGTGATTGGTTAAGCGCTATACAATCTCTAAGTATTAGAATAATATATTCTGTACGCTGTAGCTGTGCTTGGGTCATATGCATAAATACCAAGACAGAAATGCGAAAGAATATGTGCAATGTATTTGTTATGAATAAGACCTGGCTTCCGATAATGGTTTCTAAAAAGTCCATGTAGACTATATTTTTCGTCGTATTCGGTGGTCTGTTGAGCTGATCTTTGATGAGGATTTTTAGCCCGTTAGGAGATGTGGCTCTTGAAAGTGCAACGTATAACTGGCCATGACCAAAAATGGGTTCTGGTAAGTACACGCCGATCTTGTTCAGTGATTGTCCTTGGCTTTTGTTGATGGTCATTGCATAGCATACTTTTACCGGGAACTGCTTCCTTTTGAATATAAATGGCAGATGCTCGTCTCTGTTGAACAACAGAATTCAAGGAAGAAATACTTTTTGTAGTATGTGAGTACCGGTAACAATTCTGACTTCGATTACCTTAGCAAGCATCTGTTTTACGATCATGCGTGTCCCATTACAAAGACCTCCGGTCAAATTCAAGTTCCTTAGCAACATAACAGGGGCACCTATTTTGAGTTCGAGTTTATGTGGCGGAATTCCTGTGAATGAAAGCGTGTTAAGGTACTCTGCTGGATATAGTAATTCTGTAGCTCCTCCGTCATTTCCGCATGGTATAGCTTCATCGTTACTTGTATATACATGACTGGGAGCAGACAACATGTGCAGGATATCTGAGTTAATAGCGTCAGCAGTTTCATTTTTTGGACAAACAATTGCTCTTTCTTGCAAGGATTCGGCAGTTGGTGATTGAAGGATCGCGTCAGGATATATGAATCGTATAAGTTGTATCCTTGCGTCATGAGTATCTGGAATACAGTACATATCGGGTATATGTATCCATGAGGTATCTTGGGGATCTGATTGATCTGGTTCGCCAATAACGCCATTTCCTATGTTGACCAACCATTCAAAAAATGCTGCAGTTGCAAGCAATTGATGGGAAGACGCTTCTGTTCTTTGCAGGCGCATATTTTCAGTCAACAGATGAACTCTGAAGTGTTTCCACAGATATGATTCAGTGATACATGAGGAAATAATTTGTTGCTTTGTACCTTTTCTCTTTACCGGTAAAGTTTGCCTGAAATCTCCACCCAGGATGACTGACTTATTGCCAAAAACAGCTGTTGGTGTATCTAACAGATCTCGCAAGGTCCGGTCAAGTGCCTCAAAACATTTACGGTCGTTCATAGGCGCCTCGTCCCAGATTATCAGATCTGTTTGTATCAGTAAATCAGCGAGCTGAGTATGTTTTTTTATAGTGCACATAGATTCATTCGTTACATCTAGCGGCAGGTTAAACCTTGAATGAGCAGTGCGGCCTGATGGCAACAACAGTGAAGCAATCCCGGAAGAAGCCACTGCAAGAACTATCTTTCGCTCTACTCGTAGGGCGTAGATTATACTCTTCCATACAAAAGTCTTTCCAGTGCCACCGTAACCATATACGAAAATTAGCTTTTGTCTGTTATCTCTTACGCCTTCGAGAATAGCATCAAACAGTTGTCGTTGCTGAGTATTGAGATTTGGGACCAAACGATCTCTTTGAATGCTCATGGCTTCTGTATCATAGCTTCGTTCTTCCATAACTGTTCTGTTTCGCAGAATCTGTAGCAGACGCCGTGTAGGGAGGTGGATACCAAAATCTGTAACCGATTTCCTATGAGACCTAAGAATAGGTTCCAGCTCGTAGAGAATCCCATTTTGTAGCTCTTCGTCAGTCAAGTTAATTTGGGGCATTTGGAACACTTGTGATAAGATTATAGGTATATCGTCACTCATAAGCCTCCAGTGCTTATTCCAAAGAGACGCTGGATTACTAACATCAAAAAAGATAAGGATTTGAGAGAACAGTTGGCGTATTTCTAATGCTGTAGCGGTTAAGGCTGCTTCTAAAAGAGCAAGCGACCATTCTCCGTCATCTGCTAATAAACCCATTGCTTGACATGCTGTTCTATTAGTTGGATAAAGGCGGCCTTCAACTGTACGTATAGCAGAGAACGATGCACAGCCCTTCTGATGGCAAAGTAAAAGCCTTTGGTAATACAAATCACCAGCGCTAGGATGTATGTATGCTAACCTACCAATTGAAGGCTTGTTAAGGTTTCGTCTAGGTGACCAAAACTTTTGAGCATTATTCCAAACAAATTCAGAAGGAAAGTCTAGATACGTCAGGTGGTGACCGAGTGTAGACCGAGCATTAAAGTCTAACCATTGTGTTAGGGTGGTTTTCTTGTTACTCGGATTTTCAACAACAGAGTCTAAACTTTCATTTGTTCTGAAAGTTACACGCTGCATATTTTCAAGATGAACAACCAGTATTTGAACAGCCGGGTCTCTGTAGTGAATATCGAGTCCTAGCAACCGCCAACAGGCCTCGTGTGGACCAATGTATCTTGCATCTAGATAATTCTTTATCTCATCAATTCTAATTGCAGGTGCTTGGCTAGTTGAAGGCATGTTTCTAGTGGTTCTTGTTATCTGCGTGACTACCCGGTCTGTGCCTTTTGAAATATACTTGAATAAATACTTAATCAACATTGTCCATTCACAATATTCTACATTGATGTGTGCATAAAACCTTCTAAGAAGCATCATATTATATGGCACGACATAACTATTATCTAGCTCAACGTTTTGAATGGTAGTAATGTCTCCCCAAAGACGCCTGCGATAATGTACGTACCTGTTTTTGTCCACAGAAGTAGCATCAGCATATGGTTTAGGAAACCCTTTTGTACATGCATCAGTTCCCTTCATACATGGCGCTGATCTATTTGCGATGCCACATGGACCATGCATCATAAACTCGGTAACTATTCGATAACCTTCTGGGTCAACGTGTCTACCAGGTAATTCAGCCGATATATATCGGTCGATATCTGCATGTGAGCGTACTCTTGAAGATTCTTTTATCCATAACAACAAATGACAATGTGGTAGGCCACGCTTTTGAAATTCAACCGTGTACAAAACTGAAAAGTTAAACATAAAAATTGAATCAGATATAATGGAAAGGGTTTATGTATAGGTACATATTAACAAAAACTGAAACTTACTCGTTGCAACTGGTCCAAAAGGTCTTCCGTCACGCAGATACGCAATCAGAAGATGAATTTTCTGCTCGAAAACTCGGTCGACAACATCTGGTCTATCAGCAACATTCACGTCTGGAAACTGTTCCATATATTCTGTAATTTCTGGCCATTTAACATTGCATGTGAATGTGATGAAGAAAGATGAGTTTCCATAAACCCGGCAAATTGCGAGTGCATCAAGATAGTGGCTGTACATATACCGTGGTCCACCAACGAATGATGCAGGAAGGATTGTTCGCATTCCTACATCGGAACCATTCCGATCACCGCGTGCAATTGCATCATATACCCCTGAAAGGTAATCGTTTCTAATATCGTTCTGGTGTTCCCGAATGTAATCTAATCGATATTGCTCTACACTACAATAAGCTGTGACAACATATTGTTGAAAGAGCCTCCCGGATCGTGTGAGCAGATTATATTCTTGAAACCGATCATGCAATTGATACGCATAGTACATCTTCATTGACATCTTTTTGGTTTCTTCGACTGCTTGAGTATTCGGGTTGCATAAACGTAAGCCAACGTGGAATCCATCTTCTCCAAAAACGAAAAGTAGAGGAAACTGAAATGACATATAGCAAGGATGTAATTTGCTAACTCTTTGCGGTTGACTGGAACGTTGTTGAATAACCATATCAAACTCAGTCCCTGTATCCGGGCCTCCTTCATAAACAATAGCTCCAATAGAATCTCCAGAAGGCAACTCATGTTGACGCGAACCCTTGACTGCAAATAAGCGTATCTTGAAGTCAGGAATGTCTCGAGCGTTCAGCAGGTTTCTTGCTGTCCTAAATAAACGAACCAACTCATTGTGCTCATCTAGAACATGAATTAGACCATTAACAATTTCTGGCCTTAAATTTTGACCACCATCTTCAAAATGGCTTAAACGATTCTGTATTTCATTTTGTGTGTCAAAGATATACAACTGCAAGAAGCGCGGTTCAGTTTCATCAGGCGGACAAAGAGAACCTATCCAATGATAAATATGTCCCGATACTTTGAAGACATACGGGCCATGGCCTCTGTTAACTGATTCATCAGTCTGAGCTCCTAACGATGTCATAGCAAACATTGAGTTATAAGCTCTGACATTCTTCATGAAATGCCGGTTTGTGAATAATTGCTTGATGTATGCAGGATATTCGGACTGACGACGCAAAACTACTTGACCTCCCATGCAACATCTATGATAGCTAGGAAATACACGGCTTCCATGTTTGATCCTTTCTTCAAACCAAAAAAGTGCCTTGCAATGACGGCAAATTCTGTTACATGGCCCTAAAGAGACATATGTATCTGGTGGCCCTGTAAAGTAATTTAAAAAAAATAAATAAAAAAAGGATTAAAAGGAATAAAAGAAACAGAAACAACATCCCATATAGCAAGAAAACATAATTAATACTACGTGTACGTTGACGGTTAATACCAGTTCTTTGTCTTCTAGCTGCTCGCCTAGCACTCGATATAGGATTTGTAAGCGGCTGAGAAATGGTAGCAGGAGTGGAGGACGCATTTTGAAAGTGCGCATTATAGTTAGAAGATGTAGTAGGAGCAGGCTCAGATTCAGCTACGAAAACAACAACAAATGTTAGACACAGATAAGAAAACAAAACTGGTGTATGTAGGCGTTAAGAAAAGCAAACAAATTTAGATAAGAAAACACTAAGAAAGAAAGAATAACAAAAATCAGAAGCAGAGCATACAGAATATTACCACAGGATGGTGTAGCAGCTCTTTCTCTCCTGGTGGAATGGCTAGTACTCGATATAGGATTTGCACGGATCCGAGAAATGATAACGGGAGTGGAAGACGCATGCTCAAACTGTGTGTTATAACCAAAAGATGTAGTAGGAGCAGGATGAGGTTCAACTGTTAAAAACAACGGCGAAAGTTAGAGACAGAAGACGAAAGCAAAAGCGTTAAAAAGGCTGTAAAAACCAATAAAATACAGGCATAAACAAATGACAATAAGAAAATATACAGCACCGGTTGTTGCTGACAGCGATACATCATCTACCTTCTGTTTCCCTTTTTCAGAAACAGCAGTTTGATCTGAGGCACTACATTGATAACCTTCATGCGGCTCATTAATCGATATACCATTAGAATATCTGCTAGGAATTGTGGAGAAAGCACTGTTGTTGGTATAACATAAAGAATTGTCACTATCCATGAATTCAGCAACGTCACACGGAGGAATCATTATACTTTCACAAAACGGATTTGGCATATCAACCGTTAGAAAGGCACCACCAGTATTAGAATCCGAATGCGCTGGTATATCTGCTCGGATATCGCGTATGAAAAAAATACTACATAAGCAAACATAAAGAAACAATGAAAAAGGAAACTAAAAAATAAAAGATACAGAACATTACCAGAAGATCGGATAGTTTCCGAATGCATTGGAACAGACGCACCAACACGACATGGGCCTGCAAATAAGAGATGTGGCAAAAAGATTATAGGCATGAATAAAATACAGACATAAACAAACAACAATAAAAAAAAATTGTTGGGAATTAAATATTCAAGATGTTTAATATCGGGTTCTAAACCAAGATATACTCTAAGTGTAATTCTGCTGCTAGTGCAAAACGGTTTCTGCTGATGATGTTGATTCTGCTGATAGAGCATTTCACTCTGCTGATAGGCTTAACAACTCTGCTGATGGATTCTGCTGATAGCGATAGATTGTTCCTGCTGATAGTGAACAACTCTGCTGATGGAAGGATAAGATCGAAAAGATATTTATTGTATTTTGGTCAACAATATACGGTAGATAATATCTTACTCCATGTGCTTAGTTAACAAGTTGTATACATAGATACATGTTGTATCTGATGTACTGACACTCAATAAGCATAAGTTAACCAAGTAAGTCGGCCAAGACTTTAAGCAATTTGTAAAGATCTTTTGACTATAAAAGAGATCTTAGTTGTGATATTAGTGTAGGACGTGAACATAGAAAGAGTTAGTACATGCATATGTTAGAACAAACACAAATATATCACAAGTGATAAAAACATAAGATTCAAGGTTGTAACCCTAGTGATATTTCAAGGTCACTCGTATTATTATCTTTAATAATATTGAATCGTTTAGTGATAATCTTTATGTGTTCATTGCTAACTAACAAACATAACAATTCCATTTCCATAACATACACAACCTTCTAAGTTTGGTTGAGTGAATTCCGCGCACTTAATCATTTTAACACAACATATCATACACACAAAGTTAGAAGGTTTAACCACCTTAATCGTGTGTCCAGGATCCTAGCAAGTGGTATCAGAGCTACAGGTTGATATTGTTGTTTTTAGAAGAAACAAGAAATGGATGTATAAGATGTTCAAACAAATGTTGCTGCAAAGTTGCCCATGATCAAACCCAATGAGTTTGAGTTATGGAGGATGAGAGTTGAGCAATATTTTATAGTTCAAGATTATGCTCTTTGGGACATAATTCAGTATGGTGATTCCTTCACTTTAGGCTATTCAGATGTTCTTGTTGAAGGGAAGACAGTAAGAAAAAGAAATACTGGACCAGTCTCCAATGATGAAAAGATACAAAAGAGAAATGATCAGAAAGCACGAAACTTGTTGCTTATGACCATTCCTGGTGAGCAAATGCTATCCTTTAGCAAATATCTTGATGCAAAAACTCTTTTTGAAGAGATTTGTGCATGGTTTGGTGGTAATGAAACTACCAAAAAGACACAGAAGACTTTACTAAAGCACCAATTTGAAAACTTTACTGCTTTTAGTAATGAGTCTCTTGACAAACTATTTTCAAGACTACACAAGCTTGTAAGTCAGTTAGCTGTGTTGGGTGTTGAGACTGAGAAGGAAGATCTCAACATGAAGTTCTTGAAAAGTCTACCTGGTGATTTTCATACTCATGTTATTGTCTGGATGAACAAACCAGAAATTGAAACAATGAAGCTTAATGATTTGTTCAATAACTTTAAAATTGTTGAACAAAGTCTGAAGAGAGGTGGAAATTATGGTACTAGTTCTGGGAATGCTGCACTCCTATCAGTTCCTAGTGTTAGTCATACAGAGGAGGTAGATGAAGTTGAAAGTGTTTCTAATGTTACTTATGGTGGTCCTTCTACTAGTTTACAAAAGGATGTTGCTGGACTTGGAGATCCAACATTTTATGCCTTTATAACCAGTCAAGCTAGTGGTTCTCCTCTAAATCATGAAGACCTTGAGCAGGTAGATGGTGATGATTTGGAAGAAATGGATATTAAGTGGCAAGTTGCTTTACTTAGCATGAAGGCTAAGAAGTTTTGGCAGAAAACTGGAAAGCAAATTACCATAAATGGTAATGATACTGCTGGGTTCGATAAGAAAAAAGTAGAATGTTTTAACTGTCACAGGTTGGGACACTTTGCTAAAGAATGTAGAAGCCCAAGGAAGCAGGATAATAGAAACACTTGGTATAAACAAGAAAGGAATAAGGAAGTACTTGTAGAAGAGCCAAAGGCTATGCTGGCCATTGATGGTATTGGATATGATTGGAGCTCTATGGCTACTGAAGATGATGCACCACCAAATGCTGCTCTTGTTGTCGATGAGATTGCTCTAATGGCTTCTTCTGATTCAGAGGTAGATATTATTCCTACTTGTACTAATTCATGTCCTAATCTTAAAAATTATGAAGACATTAAAAAAAGATTTGATGCTTTTAGAGAAGAGTTAATTGATGCCCTTCATAATTTAGCTAATCATAAGAGGTGTGTAGGAGTTTTAGAAAAACAGATTCTACATTATAAAAAAGAATGAATCTACGTTTACTGATGACTTAAATGCTTTAAAAAGAGGAATAGTATTTAGAGATGAATTACTTAATGATCAAAGTAGACAGTTATCTCAAGTCAAAAATGAAAAAGAAAATGTTAAGGTAACTATAGATACTCTAGCACATGCCTCAGAAGGAATGAATAAGATTTGGGAAACTCAGGTAATTGATAAAGCTAATTCAGGTGTAGGTTACAAAACTGTCCCTCCACCATATAGAGGTGTTCCTTCACCTCCAGGTGTTGACCTAGCACACACAGGTTTAGCTGAGTTTCAAGAACCAATCATGGAATATGGTTCTAAGACTTATAAGAGTCTTAAGGTAGCAAAGATAAGTGAAAGTTTAGATAAAACTTTACTTTATCAGGACAAGGTGTCTTTTGCTAAGAAAGGAGATGCTATAGTTGTTGAAGATTGTACAACTGATAGTGATGATGATGAAGAAGAACAGGTTATGTCTAAACCTGAAGTGGTTAAGAAAGTAGAAACAAGTGTTTCTAAGGTAGTCAAACACAATACTGATAGGCCTAAATCAAACATTAAGCATGTTAGGCAACCAGTTAGATATTGTGAGCAATATAGAACCACCAACAAGCCCAGAGGTAACCAAAGGAATTGGAACAACCTCAAGTCTAACCAATTAGGTGATGACTTTGCTTTTTATAATAAAGCTTGTTACACATGTGGTAGTTTTGACCATCTTGCAGCTTTCTGCAACCAATGGGTATCTGGGTATGAAAACCATTGAGTGAACCACAAAAGGCAAACACCTAAATCTCACTTTTACTCTAGTTCTAAGAAATCAAACCCCAGAGTAGTAAAAAACAAGTCTATCTCAAAATCTGATCCTGCTGATAGACCAAATGATCCTGCTGCTAGAAAATTTGTTCCTGCTGCTCGATCATTTATGACTATTAACCCAAAATCAACAGCTAAGGGTGCAAAAACATTTTTCAAACATGCACCAACAACTGTTCTAAGGCCCATTCAAACAAAGGCAGTGGTCCATAAACAAATTTGGAGACCAAAGAGTTCAACTACAAAGTTAGCAGACTCTGCTGATAAGCTTGTGGTTCACTCTGCTGCTAAGGGAAATAGGGCAAATGCTGTTAAGGCCTCAGCATGTTGGATTCTCAAATCCAATATTGCATCAACAGTCCTTAAAAGATTCAATTACATTGATGCAAGAGGCAGATCCAAGTCAGTAATGGCTTGGATCCACAAAAGAAACTAACACTCTTATTTGTGTGCAGGAACATTCAAATGATCAAGAAGACGATCAAGGATACTCAGATAGTGGATGTTCAAGGCACATGACAGGCAACATGTCTTATCTCTCAGATTTTGAAGCTTTCAATGGAGGATATGTTACCTTTGGAGGGGTGTTCGTGGCAAAATTTCTGGTAAAGGTACAATCAAAACCGGAAATTTAGATTTTGAAGATGTGTACTATGTAAAAGAGCTAAATTATAATCTTTTTAGTGTCTCACAAATGTGTGACAAAAAGAATAATGTTCTTTTCTGTGAGACTGAATGTCTTGTAATTTCTTCTGATTTTAAGATGCCTGATGAAAGTCAAGTACTTCTTAGAATTCCTAGAAAGGGCAATATGTACAGTGTAGACATGAAGAATATTATTCCTAAAAAGAATTTAACTTGTCTTGTTACAAAGGCCACATTGGATGAATCAATGAAATGGCATAGAAGGCTTGGTCATATTAACTTCAAAACCATAAATAAAATTGTTAAGAATGGTTTGGTAAAAGGTTTACCTCACAAAAGATTTGAAAATGATCAAACATGCATTGCTTGTCTAAAAGGCAAACAACACAAAGCCACTTGTAAGCCCAAGATTTTTAACTCTATCAATCAGTCTTTGTTTATGCTACATATGGACTTATTTGGACCTGTTTCAGTAATGAGCATAATGCATAAGAGATATTGTCTAGTTATTACTGATGACTATAGTAGATTTACATGGGTTTTCTTTTTAGCCACTAAGGATGAGACATCAAGCATTCTTAAGGATTTCATTACACAGATAGAAAATCAAGTAAGCAAGAAAGTGAAAGTCATTAGATGTGATAATGGGACAAAGTTTAAGAATAGAGTTATGGATGATTTCTGCAAAGAAAAAGTATTAAGAGAGAATTTAGTGTTGCTAGAACACCACAACAGAATGGTGTAGCTGAAAGAAAGAATAGAACACTAATTGAAGCTGCTAGAACAATGTTAGCTGATTCTAAGCTACCAATAAATTTTTGGGCAGAGGCAGTCAACACTGCTTGTTATGTTCAAAATAGAGTTTTAGTTGTGCAGCCTCACAATAAGACATCATATGAACTTTTTAATGGTAGAACTCCTGCAATAGGATTTCTTAGACCTTTTGGATGTCATGTGACAATTCTCAATACCTTAGACCATTTAGGAAAATTCAATGGTAAGGCAGATGAAGGTTTCTTTGTTGGTTATTCTCTTAATAGCAAAGCATTTAGAGTTTACAACACAAGAAAAGAAATCGTAGAAGAAAATCTACATGTGGAGTTTTTAGAAAACAAATCCAATGTAGAAGGTCAAGGACCAAAATGGCTATTTGATCTGGAATATCTAACAAATTCAATGAATTATGTGCCTTTTGTTGCAGAAACTAATGATTTTGCAGGTTCTTATACAACAAATGAGGCAGAGTTAGAGAAAGATCAAAATGATGTGATAATGCCAATATGGTCAAGTTCAATTGTGGAATCAACTTCGACAACTGATGAATCTTCTTCTAGCAAAGCTAAAGAAAGTGTTGAAGATGAAAGTAAAGAATATGGAACTCAGGAACAAAAAAGTGTTTCTGGTGGTAGTATTTCTGTTGCTGCTGGTAGTGTATCTGTTTCTGCTGATGACTCTGCTGATAAGCTTACTGATTCTGCTGTTCGGCCAAATGACTCTGCTGCTGGCCCTTCAGAAACAAAAGAAGCAGAATTTTCAGATAATGAGGTGGATTTCAACAATCTTCCATCAAATTATCAAGTTCCTACTACACCACAATCAAGAATTCACAAAGCTCATTCCCTGGATCATGTGATTGGAGATATACAGTCAGGTGTGAAGACAAGACAACAATTGATGTCTTCAGACCAACAAGGGCTTCTTGATGCCCTTTATGCTTCAAAACAGCATGAGCTTTTAAACTCTTGCTTGTTTGTATGTTTTCTCTCACAAGCTGAACCAAAGACAATTCTTACAGCCCTAGATGATTCAAGCTGGTTAGAGGCTATGCAAGAAGAGCTTCTTCAGTTCAAGATTCAAAAGGGCTGGGTGCTAGTTGATTTACCTACAGGTGTGAAGGTAATTGGCACTAGATGGGTTTTTAAGAACAAAAGGGATGAAAGGGGAATAGTGATCAAGAATAAAGCTAGATTAGTAGCACAAGGGTACACACAAGAAGAAGGGATAGATTATGATGAAGTTTATGTTCCAGTAGCAAGGATTGAGGCAATTAGGCTGTTTCTAGCTTATGCTTCATTTTTAGGCTTCACAGTCTACCAAATGGATGTCAAAAGTGCATTTTTATATGGTGAAATTGGAGAAGAGGTGTATGTTTCACAACCTCCAGGTTTCATTGATCCATTACATCCAAACAAAGTGTACAGAGTAGAGAAAGCTCTCTATGGCCTTCATCAGGCACCAAGAGCTTGGTATGCAACACCACCTTCCTACTTATTAGAAAATGGATTTCAAAGAGGAAAGATTGATCAGACACTGTTCATCAAACAGCACAAGAAGGATCTTCTGTTAGTGCAGGTGTATGTGGATGACATTATCTTTGGATCTACTAGGAAAGATATGTGTTTAGAATTTGAGAAGCTTATGAAAGATAAGTTTCAGATGAGTTCTATGGGAGAACTTACATTCTTTTTGGGTTTGCAAGTTAAGCAATCATCTGAAGGCATATTTATTAGTCAAGACAAATATGTTGCAGAGATACTTAGAAAATTTCAATTTGCTGATTCAAAAATAGCAAGCACACCAATGGACTCTGAGAAGCACCTTCTGAAAGATGAAGATGGAGAAAATGTAGATATACACAGTTACAGATCTATGATAGGCTCTTTGATGTACCTTACATCATCTAGACCTGATATCATGTTTCCTGTTTGTGTTTGTGCAAGATTTCAAGTTACTCCAAAGGTTTCTCATTTAACTGCAGTCAAGAGAATTTTTAGATATCTTAAAGGTCAACCAAGGTTGGGTATATGGTATTCTAGAGAATCTCCTTTTGACTTGGTAGCATATTTGGATAGTGATTATGCTGGTGCTAGCTTGGACAGAAAGTCAACAGCTGGAGGATGTCAATTCCTTGGGTGTAGACTTGTCTCATGGCAGTGTAAGAAGCAAACAAGTGTGGCAAATTCAACAGCTGAAGCTGAATACATAGCTGCTGCAAGTTGCTCTAGTCAAGTTCTATGGCTTCAAAACTAACTCCTTGATTATGGGTACAATTTCTTAAACACTGTTATTTATATTGATAATAGTAGTACAATTTGTATTATTAAAAATCCAGTTCAACATTCTAAAACAAAACACATTGAAATTAGACATCACTTTATAAGAGACTGCAATGAGAAAAGATTAATTCAAGTTCTTAAAATTGCTACAGAACATAATTTTGCAGATCTGCTAACAAAAGCTTTTGATGTTTCAAGGTTTCAGTACTTGGTAGCAAGTATTGGAATGCTTAATCTTTAAAATTTTCAAATAATGTGTTTATGTAAATAAATTTTTGTTGTTGCTACTGATTCATAAGGTACTGCTAATGTATCATAAGGTACTGCTAAAGCACACAAGGTGCTGCTAGTACAAATGTAAATTGTGTTATTCATACGATTAGTCCTATGATTATACTAATGCAAGACAAGTACTTTGTACATTGTTCTTTTGGTTTTAGACTAACAATTTCAGGTATGAATATGTAAAACACAAAGGATGTTTTCAAGTGAAATGGAAACAGCAGAATTGAGATATTAGCTGCTGACCATAATAGGTTTATGATGGACTGAGTTTGGGACTTTAAAGCTCCTTAAAACTTCTTTCTTGAAATCTAGTTATGTTATTTCACATTGAATTGATGATTTAGTTGATCAGATAGTAACTGATACAACTCACTTTCTATCATTTTATACTTTTAAGTATAATGTGCAAGTCTGAGGACATCTGATAGAAAGAACAGCTAGTAAAAGTGAATTTAACACTTGTGTTAGAGGCAACAATTACTATGAGCTGGAAACCCTGTCAGGAAAGCTCTTTGAATGAGTTTATCTGCACACAGGCAGTTATTTATAACTGAAAAATATTGGTTCTCACACAACCAGAGGTTGCTTTAAACCGAAATGCTGATTAAGTGTCTGTTATACACTTGATTTCTTCAAAATGGTTGCAAGTAGTATGATTTTTCAATTCTAAAATCATGAACATACTACTAAGTTAAATGATTTCTTAAAAGGATTTTCAAGGATTCAAAAAAACCATTCATTAATGGATCATGAATCAAAATGTCCACTGATTCACCTCTCATAGGAGTTAACACACCTAGAAGTGATGAGGGCAGTAACTTAAACTCTTAAGGAATTGATGGCTTCATGTACAATATTGTCTGACAACAAGTTCACATTGATAGATCAGTCAAAGGTACATAGTGAGATCTTCCAAACAAGGGAAGGAAACAAAAGTTATTTGCTTCAGGGGAGGTAACAATCTCAGGGGAGGAAATAATGGCCCAGAAAAGGAAGATAATCCAATAAAAGGAAGGAGAAGACAAGAGCATACAAGATGATGAGGAGGTTGAAAATGACAAGAACATTTCAAAGGAGAAAGTTCTATCTAGATCAAACGAAGAAAGGTTTCAATTTCACTTCAAAGACATGCTGGTTAGATGATTTCACTTGTTGAAACAAGCATCCAAGATACACAGCATCATTGCCTCTTATAATTCCTCCATCCAAGGAAATTGCACCATCTGTTAGTCCAAGATAGGTTCAATATGTTTTGATATTGCTAAAGTCAAAGAAGAGCAAAGTAGATGAATTACTGAGAAGATATTCAATCTTGAAGAACATAAGTGTTTGAAAGATCTTCAATCCAAGATTTAATTCAGAAACATGTTTGAAAGGATTCACATGTTTAGGGGAGGATTGTTGGGAATTAAATATTCAAGATGTTTAATATCGGGTTCTAATCCAAGAAATACTCTAAGTGTAATTCTGCTGCTAGTGCAAAACGGTTTATGCTGATGATGTTGATTCTGCTAATAGAGCATTTCACTCTGCTGATAGGCTTAACAACTCTGCTGATGGATTCTGCTGATAGCGATAGATTGTTCCTGCTGATAATGAACAACTCTGCTGATGGAAGGATAAGATCGAAAAGATATTTATTGTATTTTGGTCAACAATATACGGTAGATAATATCTTACTCCATGTGCTTAGTTAACAAGTTGTATACATAGATACATGTTGTATCTGATGTACTGACACTCAATAGCATAAGTTAACCAAGTAAGTCGGCCAAGACTTTAAGCAATTTGTAAAGATCTTTTGACTATAAAAGAGATCTTAGTTGTGATATTAGTGTAGGACGTGAACATAGAAAGAGTTAGTACATGCATATGTTAGAACAAACACAAATATATCACAAGTGATAGAAACATAAGATTCAAGGTTGTAACCCTAGTGATATTTCAAGGTCACTCGTATTATTATCTTCAATAATATTGAATCGTTTGGTGATAATCTTTATGTGTTCATTGCTAACTAACAAACATAACAATTCCATTTCCATAACATACACAACCTTCTAAGTTTGGTTGAGTGAATTCCGCGCACTTAATCATTTTAACACAACATATCATACACACAAAGTTACAAGGTTTAACCACCTTAATCGTGTGTCCAGGATCCTAGCAAAAATCAATGTACCAGTTGCTGCTGACAGCGGTATATCATCCATATTTTGTTTCCCTTTTCTGTCGGCACTTGCAGAGAGCGGAAAGGCACGAACACAATCCTCACGAAGTTCATTAATCGATATACCATTCGAAGATTTTGTAGGCAGACCATGGACATCGTTAATCGTAACCGAATCATGGCCCAAGCAATCGTCACAGCATAAGGAATCGTCGACAGACATGAATTCGGCAACGTCACATGCAGGAATCATTATACTTTCACAAACCGAAGTAGGCGTATCAATCATAAGAAACCCGGCACCGTTGTTAGCATCTAAATCATCGGCCACATCTATAACACCACCAGGGACCAACCCTTCACCAAGATCATCTCTAACAGACCCGTTTCCTTCTAATGGTTGATCACAACTATTTCTACGGACAACTTTAGTCTTACTCCTCATACTTAACAAATAACTATTTTTTTAGTTATGAGGCACAGGTTTACTGTCACTTCTTACGGTTTTACTCTTATCACAAATTACACAAATCACAAATCACATAAATCACTACAACTACTTATACAGATAAGGCTATTCTTATTTCCTACAACTACTCGTCACAAATTATACAAATCGCAAATCACACAGATGACTACAAATCACTACACACAAAGTGCAACATACTACAAATCACACAAATCACTACAACCACTTAATCGCAAATGACACAGATGACTACAAATCATTAGACACAAAGTGTAAAGAAAAAATACGACAAACATACCAATACACAAACCTAATATCCTCTGATTCGCCGCAACAATAATCTTGAAGATTTCCAAAACTGAACAATAAAAAAAATAAAAAATAAACAAATAAATAAGACAGCAACACGTAGATCATAAGAAGCAAATACACAAACCACGAACCTACTGCCCTCCGCTAAGGTTAAACTGTTACAGCAACCGATGAAAATTGACGAAGAAGATCTGCGCAACTACCGAGAAAAACCACAGGGAAGAGACACGTATAATCTCCAGGGCATTCTATCATTTGTTAGCCATCGAAAAAAGGGTAAAAGAAGCCACCAAACAAACGAAAGGGGAAAAGCGGGAGCCCACAACCCAGAACTTAGCCCAATACTGTTATGTCAACTGTAGCAAAATGTTGACGCTACATTATATATAGGATAATAGATCAAATTGGGGCCTAATTTTTATATACGTGTATCTTAAGAAGAATGAGAAAATGCTTTAAATAGATGTGAATCTTATGAAAGAAATAGATTATTAATCTCAAATCTTTTTAGATGAGTAACGCATCGGGTGTGTTTGGTAAAAGTAGCAGTGAGCTGTGAGCGGTAGCTGTGAGCAGTAGCCACCGCTCATAGCTTCTTAAAGAAGCATTGGAAAAATGAGCGTTCCTAAAAAATAGCAAAGCTCAACGCTCCTTTGCCAAACAACTACTAAAAACCAAAATGCTCATTGCTCACCGCTCACCGCTTATCGCTCCAGAAAGCTCCTCAAACCGCCGTACCAATGATGCGTGTGATGTGTCGTTGCGGTTTAGCAGTTTTAATGCCTACTCAAGTTTTAAATTTATATTTAGCCGACTTATCAATAACACACACACTTAACGAGCAGTGTACCCGGTCAGTATGAATATAATGGTAAGTAGAGTGTCGATCACTAAGAGTGGAACGTATTATCTCGTTATTCTAATCAGTATTTTAATATCCTAACGCAAGGGGGTTTCAGCCTGAGAGACTGGCACGGTTTGTTTGCAATTAAATAATAAAATAAACCAATAGGCACGAATCAGCAAGTAGCACACACGTACACAGATAGATACTTGAGACAATAAGAGGGCTGTCCTTATGATTATGTAGATTGTCACTTGTTTTATTGATAGCCTTATATGAAGTGTATGTAGTTAACCCTTTCTCGTTGGTCCTAATCTTATCGGCGAGTAAACCCTTAATGATTACTTATGTCTAAAAGTTATTCCTAAGTGATCAGTTTAGTAATAACCGTGGGAGCCACATTATGTCCCGCAGTCAAATGCCCGCAAGCCACTAATAAACACAGAGGTTATCAATGCACTAATAAGTAGTAACCAAAGACATCAACATATAAACTTTAATTGATGGGAAAGCAAGTATTAAAGGGAGTGCAATCTTTCGTTGTCACATTACACAAGCCACCAATCCTGATGAATTAAAGTTTGCTAACACAATAAAACAAAACTACTTAATGAATTAAACACATGCAGCACCTTCTTACAGCTCTTGTATCTTTGATTTGGGTGTGTCTTGTGCTGCCTCCTTGACTGAATTCGTCCTTGGTTTCTCCTGTTCGGTCTTAGGTTATAATGTTCCGACTTTTAATTCGTCTGGTCTACAGGGTATTTATAGTTTCTGTCTGAGGGAAGATGCGGCGCATCTAAGGAATAGATGCGGCGCATCTAAGGAATAGATGCGGCGCATGTACTTAACTTCGCGTGGGTTCCAAGATTATAATATTCAGGAATATTCGTACACCGCCAGAAGATGCGGCGTAACTCCATGATTAGATGCGGCGCATGTCCTCTTGTATCTTGGATCGTATCTGGTGATATCTTGATAGAGATGCGGCGCATGTCGTGAGTGAGATGCGGCGCATCTGGAGCAGATTTGACTTGATCTTGTCCATTTCAGTAGACTCTTAACTTTATGCACGTTTTGCTCCATTATTAGTCCAAAATCGCCAAGTTTCACCAAATGCTTGTTTTTACCTGAGAATTACAAAAGTAAACGATTAAGTATCAATCCTCATACATAATATAGTAAAACAAGTCAAATTAATAGGATTAAGGGTTAATTATTCTCTTTCACTATCGATCTCAAATTCCAGAAAAGGCGACAAAATCACAAATACATGATCGAATCCACGAACACGATACTTGCAATTGCTCAAATCCTTAACTCGAATAGGCTAAAGATAGGTCCAAACTTCACCAATAATAATATATCAAAAAGGGCGACAAAATCATAAATACATAGCCGAATCCACGACTACGATACTTAAGATTGCTCAAATCCCTAATCTCAATAAATCAAAGGTTTGGTTGGATAAAGAATAATAAAGGGTATGGATAACATTTGGGATATAAATTGGTGTAAAATGAAAAATAAACAAAACAAATAAATTAAAAT
The DNA here is from genome assembly GCA_021014915.2 of Artemisia tridentata subsp. tridentata. Taxonomy (NCBI): domain Eukaryota; kingdom Viridiplantae; phylum Streptophyta; class Magnoliopsida; order Asterales; family Asteraceae; genus Artemisia; species Artemisia tridentata. The sequence goes on from CP139507.1 coordinate 110,784,520, forward strand.
CCTAAGTGTGGTTAATCACTATCCCAACCATCCCATGAATAAGACTCATATCATCGAATAACTCACGCTTTAACACTTGAAACACACGCTTAGGTAGACACGAATTATACTCAACAAGATCTTAATCAAAGAATAAACCTTAATTGGCGTTCCCGTAACTGCCAATTCCCATTCAATCCATAAATATAGTACAACAAATAGTGGTGATATCGACCACTTACATAACTTTACATCGTTGGTTAAAACTAACTTCCAACTTTTCTTTTTCTTTCTTTTTCTTTTCTTATTTTTTTTCGATTTTTTTTTTTTTTTTTTTTTTTTTTTTTTTTTTTTTAAACTTGAAACATAAACATAAATGTGTAAAATTTCACCACATCACTATAACTTTCTTTCCGGATAATTTTTTTTTCATACTTTTCATACTTTCAGAAATAACGGTAATAGCGAAAGTAGTAAACACACGAAAAATAAACTCAAAGATATATAATATTTACTTTCACTCCAATTGCATTGTGCAATTTCCCGACCTAACCAAAGATAATGAATTACGCACGCGAACACAGGTAATGTAAGGAAACACACTTTGCCTATAGCAATTAACCAACCACGGATTCTAATCTACAGGGTAGGCTAAGGTGTAAGGGTGTAACGAAACATTTTAAACATAGGTGTAAGAAACGAAAGGAATGGCTCTGAGTGTTTTTCTAGGGGTATCTTACTCTAAAACTGAGAGTAACAAAGGGTTTATACGGGGGTTAACTAACCAGTGTAGTTAGCTAATAACACATAACATAATAAAGGCTATTTTGGGTGTAATCCTAGAAATTTACCAATTTAGACAAGTCATTCCAATTATATAAATAATACTCATTATGGTGGTCTCGAATAGTATACAAGCCAAGTTCTAAAGTTTACAAGTCACCGGCACACTCATAGATTTGTGAATTTTGGAAAATCACAATTTTTGAAAATAACGTCATGTGTGCAGCTATGCAACTTAGATCTTAAACAAAAACATGCTAAAAAAAATTTTTTTTAGTTTGATATATTAAGCACATTTTAAGCATATTTTGAAAAAGTTTAGGACAAGTAATTGTTAAGTGTTCTAATTCTCCAATCCCCCTACTTAAGTTAAACAACGTCCTCGTTGTTTGTATAAAAGGTTAAAAACTAGAAAATAAAAGAATTAGAACAGAAAAACTCCCTTGAGATTTGCTCGGTATGATCCTCCATTAGTATAAGAGCAAAAATCAACTTCTTGTGGAATAGAACGTTAAAGCTTCATACTTGATGTATCCACAAGAAATCCAGGAAACTATAATACCACCAACACTTTAAAACACACCTAAGATAAGAAAGGTTCAAACTTGCATAATACATTAGTAGTTAGATAAAAATAAAACATAAAAATTAAAACTGAAAATCATCAGGTCAGTCGATGCGCCGCATCTTATGGAAGAAGATACGCCGTATCGAGCCTGGAATTAATACGGATCAGAATAAAGATGCGCCGCATCCTTAACCAGGGATGCGCCGCATTAAAAATAAACTGATAAATAGTTTTAAAGTCGAAAATAAAAATGCAGAAAAATAAAATAAGATATGACCATTGCAGGAGATGCGTCGCATCTCAGAATTGAGATGCGCCGTATCCTCATGCGGGCCTGACTGACTCGACACAGAAAGCAGAATAATTAAAAGATAAATCCGGGTTGTCTCCCGGTAAGCACTTGTCTTTATTCCAGAGTCTTCAAGTTAGACTCACGTTCAGCTCTTTAATATCGATCATTGAAGGAGTCGGAAACATCGCGCTCCCTCATCGCCAATTCAGTAATATTGAACACTCCTTGCTCATCCTTAATTTCCATGCCGTTCTTCTTTAATATCTTCATAAACAAAGTCCTGTCCCTTTTGGGCAGAGATGACAAAATGATAGACGGGAAATTCTTATTATCATATAGGCATAAATAAGCAAGGTGGGGTGGTAGTTCAATAAACACATCATTGTTCAAATTCGTTTTCTCAACTACTCTCCTACGTTTATTAATTACCACACAATCATACCACTCATCATCAGAATCATTAACAACATCGCGTCTAAGTTCGGTAGGTACATTAAGGTCAATGAATTCCTCAAAGTTCTCATGATTAGGACTAGTTGAGTTGTTTTGAATCAATGTTTCTCCCATAAGTCTAGCTTCAAGATCGAGGTCCATACGCTCTCTTAATCCTAGCACATAAACACCTCTAATTATGCTTTTAACCGGATCTTGGCACTTATAGACAAGTTTATTATTCCCTACCCTTAATGAGATTTTTCTCTTAAACACATCAATCTTAGCATGGGCAGTAGACAAGAAAGGTCTTCCGATGATTAAAGGAATCTTAACATCCTCGGGCATGTCTAGTATAACAAAGTCTACGGGAAAAATAAACTGCTCAATCTTAACTAGTATATTATTAGCAATCCCTTCAGGTCGTTTTACCGTTTTATCAGCCAATTCAATAAGTAACTTAGTTGGTGCTAATTTTCCTAGTCCTAGGGTAGCGAATGTCTTAAGAGGCATAACACTAACACTAGCTCCTAAGTCAGCTAACACATTATTGAAAGATATATTATTAATAGAGCAAGGTAGAGTAAAACTTCCTGGGTCTCTTTCTTTATGAGGCAAGGCATTTGAGTCGGTTGCAGGGCTCTCTTCTTTCATTGTTGCCTTGATCTCCTCTTCAATCTTTGTCTTCTCTTTTAGTAGTCTCCTTAAGCTGATTGAAGAATTAAAGAAAAATTTGGGTCTTGCACCATCATTACCATTCATCGATCTTCTAGGTATATTAGGAGTGACTTCTTCAGTGGTGCTTATGGCCTTGACATGATCTCTTGGATTTGTTTCAGTTGAGCTCGGTAGACTTCCATATCCCCTTTCTTGAAGAACCTTGCTCATTTGACCAATTTGCTGTTCCAATGCTTTGATCGAAGCTCCTTGATTTCTTGTAGTAGTGTCCGTTGAAGCTCGGATTTCTTTGATCATAGCAGTATTCTCTTCATGTCTTTTAGCAGCATCGGCCATAATTTGCTTTAAAGTATCGTCTAAAGTCTGCCTCCTTTCTTGATAAGCGGGATTGAAGTTGTTCTTTTGATAGAATCTCGGACTAGCTTCCCTAAATCTCCCCGAAGGTCGGAATGGTTGTCCAAATTGGGTGTAATATGCTTCTTCAAACGTCTCACTTTCATTCTTGTTCGGGCAATCTTTAGTGTAGTGAGGTCCTTCGCACTTTTCACATCCAACTTGGGCAGCATATGCTCTTTCATCTCGCTTCTTCATCTCTCTACTAATTTTATCCAATTGAGCTTGAATAGCAGCAATCCCGTCAAAATTAGTGCTGCTCTTAGATCTAGTAGAGGTCCCATCGTGCCATTTCTGAGAATGATCAGCAGCTTCTTGGATCGCTTTCCTAGCATTAGTTGCACTCATCTGAGGTACGGCTCCCTTAGCATCCAAAATCTGTCTTGTAGGCACGTCCAATCCTTGATAAAACAATATTATCTCCTGCATAGGGGTTAGATAGTGTTGAGGACATTTTATCAATAAATCTTTAAACCGTTCCCAAGCTTGATAAAGGGTTTCATCAGGCTCTTGCTTGAAACTATTGATAGCCTCCATCTTTTTAGCAGTCTTAGCAGGTGGACAATATCTCTTCAGGAATTTGCTCTTCAAATCTCCCCATGTAGTGATTGAACTAGCAGGTTCATTCCTTAGCCACTTGTTAGCAGCTCCTTTTAGCGAGATTGGAAAGATTCTTAACATGATCTGATCGTCAGTGACTCCTTCTGAAGTAAACAAATCTTTAATCTCCAGGACCTTTTCAACATGCTCATTAGCATCCTCATGTTCCGTCCCACTGAAAGCATTCTCTCTTAGTTCTTTGAGAAACTGACCCTTCAACTCAAATTTTGACTTATCATCAAACTTTGGTCTAGCAACTCCTGAAGTGTAATCAGCACGGGTACTGTTCATGTATTCCTCCATAGTAGTGTTTTCGCCCATTGTTTCTGTTTCAACTTCCTCTTTTTCTTCAGAAAAGTAATCAAGCTCGAGTGAACTTGAAAGATCAAAGCTTCTTGTGTTGAAAAGCCTTTTAAGCGAATGTAGGGCTCGTTCAGGATCTTCGAAAGGTTGAATCAAGTTCTTCGTAGAACTCCTGGTCATGCACTTCCTGAAATCAACAAAAAAAATATCAGTAGGGTATGCTCGAGAAAGTAATATATCAGATAATTAATAACGAAAACGGAATACGAAAAATTAAAGTTACTGATATCTGCAGACGATGCGCCGTATCCAAAGAGTTGGATACGCCGTATCTTAATACGTTAAAATTTAATCAGACTTTATTCAGAAAATAGATACGCCGCTTAGAATTTATGAATGCGCCGTATCGAATTAAATAACCAAAAATCAGCTTATCTAATTAAAATTAAATGCGTCGTATTAACGAAAGTTAATGCGCCGTATTTTCGTTACGTTTCAAAATAAATATCGATTTTTGATTCAGAAAGATGCGCCGTATCGATATAAATCGATGCGTCGTATCTGTTTAATAATTCGCAAACTGTTTTTAATTAAAATAATAGATACGCCGTATCTACGAAAGCAGATGCGTCGTATGGCGTTAACGTTTAGAAATTTTTTTTTATTAAAAACAGATACGCCGTATCTGCTAAAGCAGATGCGTCGTATTACTTTATCGCTTTTTAAAAAAAAATTCGTATTAAAAACAGATACGCCGTATCTTGGGGAAAAGATGCGTCGTATCGAATTAATTAAACGCGTTGTATTTTTTAAAAATTAAACGCAATACGCCGTATCTGAGAAATCAGATGCGCCGTATCGTTTGATTTAGCACAGTACAACGATAGCAGAACAGAAAAATACGAAAAATAAAAACAAAAAATTAAACACACAAACAAAAATAAACAAAAACAAAAATAAAAGCAAACAAATAACACACAATACAACAAATATGCAAAATAATACAATGATGCAATTAATCTAATAAAAAGAAAAACCTAATTAAAATACTAATCAAATTAACAGATAATAACAATTCACTCCCCGGCAGCGGCGCCAAAAAACTTGATGCGCGTGATGTGTCGTTGCGGTTTAGCAGTTTTAATGCCTACTCAAGTTTTAAATTTATATTTAGCCGACTTATCAATAACACACACACTTAACGAGCAGTGTACCCGGTCAGTATGAATATAATGGTAAGTAGAGTGTCGATCACTAAGAGTGGAACGTATTATCTCGTTATTCTAATCAGTATTTTAATATCCTAACGCAAGGGGGTTTCAGCCTGAGAGACTGGCACGGTTTGTTTGCAATTAAATAATAAAATAAACCAATAGGCACGAATCAGCAAGTAGCACACACGTACACAGATAGATACTTGAGACAATAAGAGGGCTGTCCTTATGATTAAGTAGATTGTCACTTGTTTTATTGATAGCCTTATATGAAGTGTATGTAGTTAACCCTTTCTCGTTGGTCCTAATCTTATCGGCGAGTAAACCCTTAATGATTACTTATGTCTAAAAGTTATTCCTAAGTGATCAGTTTAGTAATAACCGTGGGAGCCACATTATGTCCCGCAGTCAAATGCCCGCAAGCCACTAATAAACACAGAGGTTATCAATGCACTAATAAGTAGTAACCAAAGACATCAACATATAAACTTTAATTGATGGGAAAGCAAGTATTAAAGGGAGTGCAATCTTTCGTTGTCACATTACACAAGCCACCAATCCTGATGAATTAAAGTTTGCTAACACAATAAAACAAAACTACTTAATGAATTAAACACATGCAGCACCTTCTTACAGCTCTTGTATCTTTGATTTGGGTGTGTCTTGTGCTGCCTCCTTGACTGAATTCGTCCTTGGTTTTCCTGTTCGGTCTTAGGTTATAATGTTCGGAACTTTTAATTCGTCTGGTCTACGGGGTATTTATAGTTTCTGTCTGAGGGAAGATGCGGCGCATCTAAGGAGTAGATGCGGCGCATGTACTTAACTTCGCGTGGGGTCCAAGATTATAATATTCAGGAATATTCGTACACCGCCAGAAGATGCGGCGTAACTCCATGATTAGATGCGGCGCATGTCCTCTTGTATCTTGGATCGTATCTGGTGATATCTTGATGGAGATGCGGCGCATCTGGAGCAGATTAGTCTTGATCTTCTTCATTTCAGTAGACTCTTAACTTTATGCATGTTTTGCTCCATAATCAGTCCAAAATCGCTAAGTTTCACCAAATGCTTGTTTTTACCTGAGAATTACAAAAGTAAACGATTAAGTATCAATCCTCATACATAATATAGTAAAACAAGTCAAATTAATAGGATAAATGATAGTAATAAAATGTACTTATTTGAGTTCATCAACCAAACATACCCGCCATTCAACGACACTTATAAAATATTACTACGTATTTAGTAATTTACTATCTAGAGTTCGGTTATAATGCAATTTCTTGTGTTAAGTATTCGTTGTTCTCTTCTTTAAAGTTTAAGTAATGATGTAAGAACCAACAAATATAGACAAAAAGATCATTATTTATAAACTTTAAAAATAAAAATTCACGGCATGTCAAGAATTCGTGCGTGATATCGAAACTAAGTATAATTTATGTCAAAACCCGTGCGTGCAAAGAAGAAAAGGGATCTGATTCAAGATCTTAAGGATATAGACGAGGAACTCGAGGATTTGGAATCATTTAATCATGCCTTAGAGGTCCATGAGCGAAAGAGCAATGATTACCGACAAATTGTATATATGATTCAAGATCTTAAGGATAAAGGTCAGGAACTCAAGGATGGAATCGCAATTAGGAAGCATGGAGATCGGAATATTCCAACAATTGAGACGTTCAAAGAAGATTTTCAACCTATTGTTTACTACCATATTTTGTTTGACCACAATAACTCACTTATATTCCACATGGTCGAAGATTGTCATCTTTAAAATTGTCATATCAAATGGTCTAAAATTAACAATAGTAAGACTAATTCCAGATTAAGTTGAGTGTAAATAAGATTTTGTTAATTATACTATATACTAAAACCCGTTGAGGGTACGTGAGTGCAAAAGCACTGTAGCAACTACAGTGCAGAACAGTGATTTCTACATATCCCGCTAAACTTCCTCTCTTCACTTCCTAGAAAATTCTAGAGAACCCACTAAACTCAAAACACACTCCATACTCTTCTTCTCCACAAAACCCATTATACTTCACTTCCCTTGATTTACATATCCACAAATCAAAACCAAAACAGGAAGAACAAAAACAGAATCAAACAAACAATGGGAGAATCACAAAAAAAAAAACATATTACAAATTCATGATCTAGATCTAGACGAGTTTCCTAATCTTAGGTATGGAGTAATACAATTTTACCTAAATTAATTTTGTAACTTTACTAACACCAATACCCAAAAATTGTTTCTTGTAATTTTGTACTACTTTTGATTTTGATTATGGGTTTGATAATTCTTTTTTTTGTGCTCTACCTACATTCGATTATTATGGTAGATTTTAGAATTTTCTTTCAATGATCTTTGTTTTTTATTATTGAAAGACATATTAGAAGAAACAATTAAGGTTTTGATAGTTTGGCCTGATAAAAAAGTGGTTTTGGGATATGGGTCAGTTGAACATGTTGGGATTAGTGAATTAGTGAATATGCAAGACGGGGTTAGGAGGGTTTTGAGTGGTTGTGATTTTGCGGTGTTTTTTACTCCGGAAGTTGCGCAAGTGGGAGTGATGGAGAGTGTGAGTGAGAGTGTGTATCCGAAGCCGGTTTTGATGTTTAATCCAAGATGGGGGTATGATGATGAAGAGGAGAGTATGGGTAAGTTTAAGGAGTTTTTGGGGTCGTTTGAGGTGATTTATTCGTTTATGGGATTGGAGGTTAAAGGGTTGTTGAGTAAGAGGAATGGGGTGGTGTTTAAGTGTGTGAGAGACGGGGTTTTGAGTGGGGAGTGATGGAGTGTTTTGGTTGAAGAAGGGAAGTTGAAAGTGGTGTCGAGGTTTAAGACGAGGCCGTCGATTGGTGAAGTGGAGAATGTGTTGTATAATTTGATGGCGATTAATTCTCCGATTACCAAGTCTGCTAAGTTTTTGAAAGGATTGGTTTCTAATGTAACTGGAAAAAAGTAAGTTTGAATAAAGATCAAAGTTTTGTTCCATGTTTTGTGTGTTATTTAAGTTTATGGCTTGCAATGAGAAGCAATATTGTAGTGCCAATATTATTGACGATAAGTGCTTGGCATTGCATTTTGAACATAAATATGATATGGAATACATAGAATAAGATAATCAGATAGTGGTCCTTTTGTTGTTTATAGTTGTGATTATAAGATAAGCAATTCTTTTAGTGCTACAGAAATAGAAAAATTTGGCAACCAATTAAAAGAAGTGATTATATGTGTTTCTGTAAAGACAAACTCAGCTTTGATAAGTCTGTTCAAATAGTCATTTTGTAAAAGAATAATCAGTGTGGTAAATGAAACCCCAGACACAAACCCTTTATATATTCTGAAAGTAAATGCAACCCCAGACACAAGCCCTTTTTTCGCGCGTTGTTGTGTATTTGTGCGTCCACATTTTGTGCTTATGGATTTTGTTAATACAAATATCGTCCTAAAAACGTTATTTATATTTTACGATCTTTACTTAGTTTTGTTAATGACAATTACAAAGTATATCCTTTAGCAAATTATAAATGCTAGCTAAAGTCTCTTTAAAACACATTTTACATTTCACAAGTTTACTTAGAATTACATTTTACACATCTACTAGTTTATTTCCTTAAAAGGAGACTTTATTTTTAAAATGATACAATGACATCATGGCATGCATCGTACATAATATATTGGCTAGATCTTCAAGCAAGATAGTTGACTTTGGAAGATTTTGATATGACATGACAATGGTGTGGAGGATACAGCTGGATTTGGAAAGATTTCCAAAACTATTAGCTGTCATGTTGCTGTCAAGTTGGCGGATCCAATCGACATAAAGGACGGATCCCTTTTATGGGATCCGCCGGATCCGCCGGCTGTTCATCAGCTTGCCTATAAATAGCAAGCTGATCATTTGGACACACCATCACTCATAGAGCCTAACATTCATACTCATTCATTTACATATCATCTAACATTTATCATTTATTCATTTCATTGATCTTTCCTTTTGTAGCAAGGGAGATTAAGCATCAAGGTTCAACATAGACGTGTAAACCTTTAGCATAGTTACTGTGTGATATAGTTGTAGTTCACACATCATTACTTGTATCATTTATCTCAGTAAGTGTGGTTAGTGTTTTAGTCCTCAAAACACAAAGAGTGTAGGGAGTGGTTGTACCCTTGTGAAAGAACCAAACGGGAGTGGTTTATACCCTTGTAAAGAACTCGACATCTAGCTTAGTGTCGGTAATTGTATAGGCGATGTTAGGTTGGTTCTACCTTGAAATAGAACCCGGTGTTTTAGCTTAGTACCGGAAAAGGAAGTAAGCGACGTGTAAAGGTTTTCTCCACCTAGAAGAGAGTTTGTTTCTTAGTGAAGGATAACTCTCGAGTTAGAGGCTCGAGGAGTGGAGTAGGGCAAGGAAGAGAGTCCTTGTAGCCGAACCACTATAAACATCCGTGTTGTGTGGTTTGATCTTTCCTCTCTTTACTTCTCATATATATTGTGTGAATATTTGTTTGTGCTTGTTTCCTTTGAAATAACATAAAGTAACAAAGTGAATTAATTTTAAAACGGTAAAACTATTCAACCCCCCCCCCCTTCTAGTTTTCCACAATTGGCATCAAGAGCTACGTTACTTAAGATTTTTAAAATATATTGTATTTTAAAACTTAAAACGATCCATGGATTTTGAAAACTTTAAAGAAGGGCAATCTATGCAAAGACCACCTCTATTCGAACCTAATTGTTTTATTTATTGGAAAAATCGCTTTGAGACTTATGTGAAGTCAAAGGATATTGATCTATGGTTTATAATTGTTGAGGGTGATTACAAGGCCATAAGTAATGATATTTCGGGTGGTCGGGATGTAGAAACTTCTCTTACTCGTCACAGTGATGAGCAAAAGAAGTTGATTGCCAAAAATAATGAAGCCAAAATGATGCTTTACAATGCTTTACCTAAGAAAGAATATGAAAGAGTTTTTATGTGTAAAACGGCTAAAGATATTTGGCAATCTCTAATTGTCACTCATCAAGGAAACTCACAAGTCAAAGATAACAAAATTGATCTTCTTGTTCAACAATATGAACAATTTGTTATCTCTGAAGATGAGATCATTGATAGTGCGTTTGCTAGGTTTAATACTATTATTACATCACTTAAAGCACTTGACGAATCTTTTTCTAGTAAGAATTTTGTCAGGAAATTTCTAAGAGCACTCCACCCAAAGTGGAGAGCAAAAGTGACAGCTATTGAAGAATCCAAGGATCTTTCAAGCATGACACTAGATGAGCTCATAGGAAATCTCAAAGTTCACGAAATGGTGATGGAAAAAGATTCAGAAATAGTTAAAGGCAAGAAGGAGAAAATGAAGTCCATTGCTTTAAAAGCTAGAGCTGAGTCAAGTGATGATGAAGAATCTTGTTCTAGTAGTGAAGACGAAGAATATGCTATGGCCGTAATAGATTTTAAGAAATTCTTCAGGAGACGAGGAAAGTTCGTAAGACCACCTCGTGAAGAAAAGAAATCCCTTCGTAAAGACCGTGATGATAGAAAAGGCAAGTTAGAGAGGAAGTGCTATAGGTGTGGAGATTCTGGTCACTTTATAGGTGATTGTCCAAAGCCTCCAAAGAACAAGTCTCAAAAAGCATTTGTTAGTGGAGCTTGGAGTGATAGTGAAGGAGATGATGATGAGCATAAGAACAACGAAGTTGCCCTTATGGCTCATGACACAGAAGAGGTACATTCTGACTCATACTCCTCTATAGATGATGAAACCTTAGAAGTAGAATATAACAAACTATGTGATATAACATTAAAAATCATCAACAAAAACAAATTCTTGAAAACTAAAACAACACTTTTAGAAAATGAAGTGTATTGGCTTAAAGAAAAAGAGATACGAATGGAAAAAAGGCAAAAATAGTAAAGATACATGTGTCTCTTGTCAAGAACTAAAATTAGAATTAGATGCACTAAAAACCACACAGGAAGATCTCATTAAGCAAAACTCTAAGTTTAAAAAGTTTGATAAAAACATAAGTTGTGCAGATGAGATAATGAAGATGCAAAAACTTCCTCATGATAAAACCGGACTAGGTTTTATGAAACAAGGAACCTTAGGTGACTTTAAGAAACAAACTGTGAATGAAAAAGAAACTGTTTCAACTATGTCAGAAGCCCACGGATCCGACGGATCCAAAGTTTTGGATCCGCCAGTTGTACCCAAGGGATCCGCGGGTACAGAAGTTGAACAGAAGGATCTCAAAATGAACCGTACTGAATTCGTTAAGGTCACTAGAAAACCTAGCACTAGTATAACTAACAACAAGCTAAAACCAGCTGTTTCTGTAGGAAGAGGTCAAGCTAGGAATGAGTATAGAGTTAAAACAACTCAACAGAGACCTCAGACTAGGTTTCCCAAACACCCCTTTCCTAAGAGTAATGTTAACTCACAACATAATTATCAAAATAATTGGAACCAAAATATGCCTAGAAACTTCCAAGGTCCCAATTACATGTCATGGAACAACTATCCTCCATTTGCTTACATAAACCATGATAATGTTATGTTTAACCCAAACGGACCCATGAGATATTGGGGACCAAACGCTTGAGTCTTTCTTGAACTTAGGTATGCTTAAAGGTTGATCTAGAACCTGATGAGTGGATCAAGGATAGTGGGTGTTCAAGACATATGACGGGAAACAAAAGCCTTTTCTCAACTTACCAAGTGTACGACGGAGGTAATGTCACATTCGGTAGCAAACTTAAAAGTAAAATCATTGGAAAATGTACGATCTCTCATGACTCTCTCTCTCTATTGATGATGTTGCTCATGTAGATAATTTAGGATTTAACTTGCTTAGTATAAGTCAATTATGTCGCAAAAAGTATAACGTCTTTTTCAGTGAAAATGGAAGTAAAATACTTAAAGACGGCATAACCGTAGGAAGTGGTGTTTTAAAGAATAACGTATATGTTATGAAATTAGATAAAACACCTAAATACAAGCTTTGTCTTACATCTCTGGACGAAAACTCTACTCTATGGCATCGACGTTTAGGTCATGCCAATATGAGGCTTATTCAATCCTTATCTTCTAAGGAACTCGTTAGGAACCTACCCAAGTTGAAATATGACCAACACTTTTGTGATGCTTGCAAAATTGGGAAACAAGTGCATAATAGCCATAAGGCTAAAAACATGGTATCTACATTTAGGTGTCTAGAATTATTGCATATGGATTTGTTTGGCCCGTCGGCTGTACAAAGTTATGGAGGAAATTTTTACACATTAGTTATAGTAGATGATTACTCTAGATATACGTGGACTAAATTTTTGAAAACCAAAAATGAGGCCTTTGATAAATTTGAAATTCTAAGCAAGAAAATTCAAAATTCAAATAGGAAGTAACATAGTATCTATTAGAACCGACCATGGGCGAGAATTTGACAACGAAATCCAATTTGGAACTTTTTGTGATAATAATGGAATAATACATAATTTCTCGGCTCCCCGAACTCCACAATCTAATGGTGTAGTAGAACGGAAAAATAAGACAATTCAAGAAATGAGTAGAACTATGTTAAATGAACAAAACATACCTCAAAAGTTTTGGTGTCACGCTGTAGATACATCTACATATATTCTAAATCGAGTTCTAATTAGACCATTTTTGGGAAAAACTCCATATGAGTTATATAGAGGCAAAAAGCCTACTTTAGGGTATTTTAGAGTGTTTGGAAGCAAGTGCTTCATTTTAAACACAAAGGACTATCTCACCAAATTCGACCCAAAGTCGTATGAAGGTGTGTTTCTCGGGTATTCACAAAATAGTAAAGTATACATAATGTTGAACAAAGAAACCTCAAGAGTCGAGGAATCATTGAACATAACATTCGATGAAAGTCCACCTCCCTCTAAGACGTCACCTTTGGTAGATGATGACTTAGTTGAAGACCAAATGGTTGAAAATTTAGAGGATGAACCAAAAAATAAAATTATCAACATTAAAGAATCTAAAAGTCATCCATTAGAAAACGTCATCGGAAAACTTAATGAAAGAACATTAAGATCTCAAGCTAAAAATGAAAGTAATTTCTTTTGTTTTGTTTCAATAGTTGAGCCTAAAAATATAAATGAAGCTATAAAGGATGAATCATGGGTTATTGCTATGCAAGAGGAATTAAACCAATTTATTAGAAATGATGTTTGGACATTAGTTCCACAACCTAAAAATCAAACCATAATTGGTACATGATGAGTGTCTAAATACTCATCATTTTACACCCATTTAAGACACAAAAATAACCAAATACACCCAAATATATTACAGATATCCTTGGTTTTGTGTTTTTATATGTTTCAGGTACAAAGGATTGAAAACGGAGCGAAAACGAGCATTTTTGGATCGACTCGACAACGATGGTGCATTTGATCAAGAAAAGTCAAAGTCAACCCCAGAAATGCCAAAACAACACAAATGGCCCTTGGATTATTTTCAGTATTGGCTGCCAAGGTCCTTTGATTTTCGGATTTGTATAAGAATGGTCCCTTAACTTAAACCTAAACTTCATAATTAATCCTATCTTACCATTAACCCATTACCCTTCACAACCCAACTTAAAATTAAACCCAACTCTTTATTTAACCCAGCCCACAAACAAATAACCCAAGCCCATAAAAACCATACCCGGTCTAACTTAGTTAAACACATTTGACCTAAGTCTGATCACTTCAGCCTCCACTTTTCTTCTTCCCCAAATCCCGCCTAAACACGAAACCACTAACCATCACCTCACCATACCTTCACCCAACACTATTGTCTCCTTCACCCATCCCCAACACCTCTGCCAGCAACCCTACACCTCTCTCACCTCCACCTCATCAATCCGAGGGATTATTTGAGCGCCAAAGATAAATCAAAGGTCAAGATCATCCAAACTTTAATTCTACGATTGGGATTAACTTCCAAGAAGCACAAGAAGATGTTCCAAGTAGTTTTGTCTCACAAAACTAACACACCGTGAAGACCTCAGTTTTTACTTTTTTAGTATAAATAGATTAGGGTTTTCATTGTTGTATTGAGGTTTATTTTTTAGCTAAATTTTAAGGTACTTGTATTTTTTATCTTTCAGTATTGTAATTCCCTATTTTAGTTAATCAAATTCGTATTTTCTTTTCTGGTCAACCTTGGTCAAAGTTACTGTGCTAGTGCTTAATTTGTGCTTAATTTATTGTTTTCATGTTTCTAACCATATTGATGTCTGTATGAATCAGTAGGATAGTCTTTTATAATTTTGGACTGAGTTTTCTTCAAAAAGAGTTTGAAAAAGTCATAAAAAAAACCTAAACTGCTTATTACTTATCTAGGGCTTATTTTGTCTTAAAATTGGCTTATTATGGTCCAAGTAGGTAATATAGTTTAGGTATTTCAGAACTTTACCTCAGTGTGGTCTGCTTAAGTTTAATATTGCAAAGTCAGTCCTATAAGGGGTGTTTGGCTAGGACTTGCAGGCCATATTCCAACTTGTTTCAGGTGATAAAATTGGTTTAGTTAGATCATATAGGTTCCCAAAAGAGTAGCCAGGTAAGTAAATGCATAGGTCATGTAGCTAAAAGTCAAAATCACCTTCAATTTTAATTTCTGCATAAGCAGTTAGGATTTTAGGTTGGATAATCACTCACATAGGTGCTTTAGTTGTCAAAGTAGCTTAATCTAGTTTAATAGTAGCTTAATACAACCTACTCAGTCATTTTAGATCATTCAAATCTCAATTTAATCAACTTTTGCTAAAATCTGAAAAAGTCAAAAACATAAGTTTTGGTTTTTGCAGTTTTAAGAGATTTTCTTTGATTTTTCATTTCTTTGATTTGAGTTAGATTAAACCAAGCTTTTGCAAAATTCAATTTCAACTGCTAATCTAATCATTTCCATTTTTGTTTAATTTTTAAGAATTTTCTTTGCTTACTTTTGAGTCCCTTGAAAAGGGCATTTTTGCCCTGCACCTAGGACCATAGCAGACTGCCTCAGCTTATTTTGCCTTCCCCTAGTGCTTATTAGCTTTTCCCCAGTGCTTATTCAGTTGCCTTATCGCTTATTAGGTCCCCCTAGTTGCCTTAGTTCACTCCATTAGTCCCCTAGCTTATTCCTTGGCTTAACAGCTTATTCTCCTAAGTCTTAGACTTTTTAGTTTAACTGTCAGACCTTTAATAGCTTTTTCTCAGCTTATTTTTGTTTTCTAAAATTATTTCCTTTTTAAAAGTTTGTTATAATTACTAGCTTAATCAGTTTTAATCAAAAAATTCAAAAAAAAATAATAAATAGTTTGCTGAAAAGGATAGGAGTGGGATTCGAACCTGGTCTCTGGGTTAAGAAACAAACAAGAATGCCATCTGCTCTATGCTCTGCTTAGGATTTATGTTCACATGTTTTATTTTTAAAGTAGACTTGTCTTTTAGCTTAAACTGCTTTTTAGCTTAATTCGTGGCTTATTTTAGTAGCTTTTCAGCTTTTAATATTTTTCATAGATTAGTCTTAGTGCAATCTGCTTCCTGTTAATTTTCCATAATTTTTACTTTTCATTTGCTATTTTTCCCTAATTAATTTAGTTTAAATAGTTTTTAATTCGTAATAAAAAATTAAAAAGTCAAAAAAATAAATTTCTTTTTTCTAAAATTTTCTTTTGTAATTTAGAACGTAGGAAAATAATTTGGCACTCGTAGAGTTAGTATTTCTTAGATTTGACGTTTAGTCTCGCGTTTAGATTTCCCGACTCACATTTTTAGTGTAATTGATTTACGTTTAATTTTTCTTTGTAATTTTGTTTACCATATTTTTAGTAGAAGTTAAAAACACAAAAATCAAAAATCCAATCATCAAGCATTTTAATTCCAAACCTTTCACGATATCCTCGATTCACACCTCGCTGGGATACGACCCGGGTAATCACTTGCCCGGTATCACACACATCACATTCACGGGTTTTACAAGTTGGTCTTTTCCTAAAGGATTGACTTGTCATTTCCCACGTATCACGTGTGCACGATACTATATTTATATATATATATATATATATATACTACACACGGATCAAATTTTGGCGCCGCTGCCGTGGAGGTTGTGTTGCTGATGCGTGGTTTTGCAACCTTACAACAGGTTTTACCTCTCGAGGGATCTCAAGAGGCTTACAACCCCACCAGGCAGTGTACCTGACCGATGTAGTATAGTGTAGTGGTAAGTACGGGGGATTGATCGTTCTCCACAGGGAATAGTGTTCGTTAGGTATGAAAGACTACTCTAATAGGTCTAAGGGTTGAAGAAGATTCTTTTTGTATTTTTTATAATTTTATGAAAGCAAGTAAAATCTCGGGTTTGAAAGAGTGGGCGGAATTAGTTGCTAGTCAACTAACCCAAATAACTACAAATGCAAATAAAATAAATAACTGAAAATAAAAAGTTGGTAAAAACTAATGTGTAGAGAAATGTGTTCACTTAGATTTCCTTACTCCCTAACTATCTTTTACCGGTTGATTAGTGTGTATTAGTTGCGTGGATGACGGGTGTATTCCTTAATACCAATCGTGGGGTGGCGTACGTACTTCCCCAACTCTACAAGCTCCTACTTCACTCCTATGTCGAGCCGGCTAGGAAGCTCCTAACATGGGATCACTAGAATTCGCTTGTGCATTAAATACAACCATAAAAACCTTTAGTACGCATTTGGTTCATGTTTCTTAAGACGTTCAAGCAAGTTACCGAATAGGAAGTTAGCCAGTTTTCTTAAGCCTAACATAGATAAACAATCATCCAATACAACTAATAACACACTAATAACCAATAATCAATAGCTAGGTTTCATTAGATCTAAGCAAACACAAGATAAATCTAGCCTAACATGTTAAACAAAAGACAAGAACAAGATAGAATCAAACAACACATAGACATATTGAATGATTAATTGATAACTTATCTTTCAATGTAACATGGAAGATCTCAAGGCAAAAAGCCTTGAAAAAGATGCTAAAATCGTCTTAGGGTTTTCTCCCAAAAATTCCACACTAAGGTCTCCCTCTAATGACAAAGAATTGCAAAACTATATATAGATTTTTACATCTGACGGCGTCACCTTATGGAGTGTGACGCCGTCACCTCGCCGCTTCTAGGGTTCCCGGATGGCCTTCTTGACGCCGTCCCTCTTTAGCTCTCCAAAATCCGTTCTGGCTTATCAAGGCTTGACGCCGTCAGACCTTGAACGTGACGCCGTCCCTCTTTGAATTAAGCCGTGACGCCCTTGATCAGGTTTAAAGCGTGACGCCGTCAGAATTTACATGCAATTTTCACTGGCTTATCATGAGTAAATTTCACATCCACCTTTTCTTGCCAAGCCATGACGCCGTCCAGAGTAAAATCTGACGCCGTCAAAGGTAACTTTTAGCCGATTTTTGAGACTTTGTCGTTTTCTTCACTTTTATGCTCCAAAAACGTCCAAAATGCCTCCTTTTCCAGATTTCTCCTCAAAAGTACCTAAAATGACAAAAGGAACGATTTAGGGAAATATTTGATCAAATAAATACGATTTAGGGCTTAAATGACCCCTTAAAAGCGGTACACTTTTCGCTTCATCAGTTGCGACAATATCGTTTAAGGTTTAAATGATTAGTGACTTGAGATCCTTCTTCACGAAGTTATCACTTCCAAAAAAAATTATTATAAAACACAAAAGTATTTTTCTTTTCTTTTGTATATATATTATTATATAAAAACAAAACAAAAATAAAAATACAAAAAGATTTTCCGTTTTTCTTGTTAAATTAATAAACAATAAAAAGCATCATCGAGAAACATTATCGATAGAATACTACCTAACTGGGGGTATGACCATTAATAAGTTCCCAAACAAAAGATTAAAACTTGCCTTTGTGTCGCTTGCGAATTCGGCTCACCTTTGATTGATAAACAACCTATACAAGTGGTTTAAGGTAGGTCTTGACATTAAATTGCAGACCGAAGAGAGATCCATTCTTCTCTCCCGCCACTCTGCGCGTTTATCTTTTGAAGAGCTACCGTACGCTTGTTTGATTTAAGGTTTAAGTTCACTTGTGTTTTGCCTCGGTCTTGTTTTAATTGAAATTGTTTTTGTTAGTGCATGCGCACTCGTTCTTCTCCGTCGACAAGCCCTTTACGTGAACTCGTACATACTACGGGAAGACGTAATCGTAGGCATTCCGCCTCAATAGCCGAACCCGAAGTTCGTGCTATTCCTAACCCCATTCCTCCCATTGTCACAATGGCGGAGGAACGTACCATGTGTGAGCTTCTCCAAGCACCCACCGAGGGTTACGGAGATGCCATCGTTGTTCCGGCAATCGTTGCCGATAGCTTTGAGCTAAAGACCGGGTTGCTAACCTTAGTAACTTCGAGTCAATATTTCGGATTTGAGAGGGACGATCCTCATTCACACATTCGATGGTTTAACAAGATCACCTCTACCATCAAATACCGAAATGATCCTCAAGAGGCAATCAAATTGCTTCTTTTTCCTTTCTCTCTCGAGGGGTCGGCCCGGATTTGGCTAGAAAAACAACCCCCTCGTTCTATTGAAACATGGGAAGATTTGGTGTCGAAATTTGTGAATGAATTCTTTCCTCCATCAAAAACCACAGCCCTTAAAAATGAAATCACCAAATTCACTCAAAAATTTGATGAATCCTTTAGTGAAGCGTGAGACCGTTTTAAAGAATTACTTCGCAAATGTCCTCACCATGGTTTCTCCGAGTTACATCAACTCGACACTTTCTATAATGGTTTGAACCACTCCGATCAAGACTCTCTAAATGCCGCCGCCGGTGGTAATCTCTTGTATCGGACAACTAAAGATGCTTTAGCCATCATTGAGAATAAGTCTAAGGTTCGCACAACACGAAGCAAGCAAGTTGTTTCACAAGTGAATGCTTCACCTTCTACTCATTCTACCGTGAGTTCTTCTGGCACCGATGCTAAAATTGACAAACTCAGGGAGGCTATTCAAGCTTTGGTTCTTTCCAAGCAAAAGAAACAATCTTCCCCACAAACTTCTTCACCCACTCAAATCAAAGCGGTGGAAGAAACTTGTGTCACTTGTGGTGGTCCTCATGCATACTACAATTGTACTACCACCGATGGTAGTCGATGTGAAGTTAATCCGGTAGTCGGGTCTCTCAATCAAGGAGGTAATCAATACCGTCCTCAAGTTGACCCAAACTATCTTGCTAACAATCAAAATGGACCACTCGGATTTTCTCAACCCAACAATCCAAATAGATTCAATCAAAACCAACCGAGAGGGCAAAATGTTCAAAATCAATTTCAAGCCCCGATCAATCAATACCCAACCCAAGGGGGTAATTTCAATCAAGGCTTTCAAGCTTCTCATTACCAAGCCCCCGTTGGTTCCTCAAATGAACTTGCTAACTACATCAAATTAAATGAGGCCAACATGAGGTCAATGCAAAATCAAATCACCACTTTGAAAAATGATTTTCAAACCTCAATGTCAAAACAGGGTCAAGAGCTTAAAAGTGAGCTTAGAAATACAAACTACAAAATTGATCAATCTCAAAGCAAAATTGAGAACATGTTTGCCAGTCTCATGAGTTCGATGAATCAAGGTTCAACTTCGGGAGCTCTTCCGGGAAATACCATTCCTAACCCGAAGGGTGAATTAAAAGTTGTCGCCACTCGAAGTGGTAAAACACATAATGGACCCTCGACTCCTATGCCCCCTCCACCGGGGGAGGTGAATCGGGATACCAAGGTGACAACGGACAAGGTGCATTTTTCAAGCCCACAAAGTACCGCACACGTCCAACCTTCGGTGGTCCCAATTCCAATTCCGGAACCCGATGTTCCAATGACAAATCCAAAGCCTTCAATACCATATCCTTCAAGGCTTAATGATCAAAAGCTTAAAGAGAAAAACAATGCACAAATGGAAAAGTTCTTCCAAATCTTCAATGAGATGCACTTCGACATAAGCTTTGCTGATGCTCTCGTTCTCATGCCAAAGTTTGCAACTACACTCAAAGGGTTGCTAAGCAACAAGGATAAGTTAGTCGAGATGGCAAAAACCCCATTAAACGAGCAATGCTCGGCGGTCATCCTCAAGAAGCTTCCCGAAAAGCTTGGAGACCCCGGCAAGTTCTTAATCCCGTGTGATTTCTTGGGGATGGTGAAATGCTCCGCTTTGGCCGATCTTGGCGCAAGTATTAACCTCATGCCGCTCTCGATATGGGAAAAACTATCTCTTCCAAAGCTTACACCTACGTGCATGACACTCGAGCTAGCGGATCGTACCACTACTTATCCGCTTGGAATAGCCGAGGATGTTGTCGTGAAAGTGGGAAAGTTCCAATTTCCCACAGATTTTGTTGTTGTAAACTTCGATGCCGATCCACGAGTTCCACTCATTTTGGGTAGAGCTTTTTTGAGAACAAGTCGTGCTCTCATTGATGTGTACGCTGAGGAGTTAACCATTCGTGTTGAAAATGAAAAGATCACATTCAACATTAATCAGGGGTCTAAATGCAACGTTGCTACTATTGACAAAAAATCTGAAAGAATTGACTCAAAACTTTCAAGATTCACGGTCAAAAGTGTTGCACAAAAACATGCCGAGCTCAAAGCAACGAACATAGCCCCTGGTTCAAGTGAATGGTTCAAAAGTTGTAATGCGGAAGTTAAGAGTGTTTTTGATTACGATGAACACGAATCGGAGGATACAACGGAAGTGGTAAAAACTGCTAGCTCTAAGAGCACACCACTTGCCCCACCTTCAGAATCGGTTTGTCGTATTGATATTGCCAAAAATCCCACTCTTACTTCCGCATCACTCATTTCCGACTCTTCCTATACTTCTCCTCCGTTTGAGGAAAGTGATATTTCTAAGGAAGAGTTCGAGGTCTTCTTGTTTGATGCTCAAATTGTTGAGCCCGATGTTGATCCGGGGGGAGATGGCCCGATTTTAGAAAAGATGATTTTTGATGAACCATTGTTTGCTCTCCCCCCAAAGGATGATGTTGTTGTGGAAAAGCCGTCTTATCCTTCCGAGCTCGAGCTCGAGGATGCTTTTCCCGAATTTGAGAGTTTTGTGTTTAATGATCAAGAGGAGAGAAGTGGCAATCCCACTCCTCATCCGGATTATTCACTCTCGGCTTATGAAGCCTTTCGTTTTGATATCGATCATTTGGAAGAGACGGGAAGTGTAAATACCACTTCCCATTCTTATATGTCTCTCCCTGAGTATGATGTATTTCATTTTGATGAAAATGATCGATATCATGAGGAGTTCTCGATTGAACTCCCTCATGTGATATCTCCTCCTGAATATGATCATTTTTGTTTTGATCTGGAGGACGAGTTAAGTGTGGGAGGAGGTGTGTTGAAAGATTTACTTCTTGAAGATTGTATCCCAACCCTCCCTCCCGTTGAAGCCGATGATGCTTCTGATGATGAAGAGTTTTACATGATAATAATAAAAATCTTGCTTCTCTTCATCACATATGGTGTGATTGCTCTTTCCCTTTTCTCCTACGGGAATGAGGACACCATATTTGACCCCGGTATCGCCCCTAATAGTTTCTTCTATTGAAATACCGCGGGTTGTATCTCATCGGAGTGGAACTTTCTCATGTTCAAGTGTTTATCCAAACAATTTGAATGAAAGTCCGATTGAGATTGGTTTTCCACTTGCTTCCCCATGGACAAATGAATTCGGGGTCGAGTCAAGCTAGTGACTCGGTGAACAAAAACATTAGCACAACATGGGTGACAACCCATGTTTCTGACTTCTTTCTATTTTCTAACAACTAAGTGTGGGGGAGTCCCACTGTGCTTGGCTTTTGTGTTGTTTGCTCTGATTTTCAGGTTTCCCTTGGATAGTGTTGATTGACGCGCCTGTTTTCAATCCAGCCGCCCAATATCCTATCCTTTTGCTAACGATTATCTAGGGATATCTTTTCAACCTTTTTTTTGTGAAAAATGGAGATTTCTGTTCCACACTTGGCTAGTGGTATTACCTTTTTACGTTCTAAGTGTCGGCATAGTAACCGGTACTTTGAATATTGAGGGTAATATTCAATTCTAAGTGTGGGGGGGAATTCTCTCGAATTTTGTCACGTGTGTACCTTCTAGTCCCTAGTACCCCCGTTTTTGACCAAAATTTTAAAATTTTTGTCGTTTTTTAGATAAGAAATTGCAATAAAAAAGTATTGTTTAGTCTTGATTAGGTTAGAACAAGGGGAATCCCGACTCTGCTAGAGTGTTGATCTAGCTGCTTCCTTAACGATTAGACTAAGGTTTTACGATTTGTGCAAATGAAAATGCTAAGCGTAGAGTAGTTGGTTCTCTTTAGAGCTTATACAAGTAATCTATGGCTTTTCCTCCCAGAAGATAACTAATCTGATTAAATACGTGTTGTTTTCAAACGTTTGAACGTGAAAATCATGTTGTTATGCAAAGCAAATTTTTATACAATTTTGATATAGAGCCCGAGTTCAACTTTTTATTTTAATTTTTGAGAAAGCATATAAGTCCTAAGCTACGGTTCGAAATCGGCCCTTGGATCCTTTATTCCGAAAGGCGTTTAGGTCTTGGTTCCCGTGAAGCTCCGTTAATTTATGTTGCACAAGTAAAAAAAAATGATGAAAAAATGAAAAAATGAAAAAAAATATAATAAAATAAAATGGAATGATATTGCAAAATGCAATAAATTTTGATGTTGCAAAAATAAAGATATATATGTTAATAAATGTAGAAATTGCTTTCTTTTAAATTTAAATCGGAAGTTGAACTTGGATTCGTCGATTTTGTATAAAGGTTAAACGGTAATTTAGTAGATTGTTGATTTCAAAGGGGTTCGAAATCTCCGGAATTATTCTCTGTGGGGTGTCAAAAGCCTGGTCACCTAAAACCAACTGGTTTGAGATGTGCCGAGAAGAAAGCCGTTACATGGAGTGATCTCGTCTTTGAGTCTCTAATCTCTAAATGATCGTTTGTTGTTATTTAGTTAAGTATTTAATACTAGCTTAGTGGGAATATCCAAAATATTTGAAATCGAAATTCCGCTGATTTCGGTACTATTCTCTGTGGGGTGTCAAAAGCCTGGTCACCTAAAACCAACTGGTTTGGGATGTGCCGAGAAGAAATCCGCTACATGGAAAAGGCCCTTTTGATCCTTAGATTTCCAAGGTTCCCGGTAAATTAGTATTTGACTTAAACGAATAACAACCATAATAAATGGCGATTTTTGCGGTCAAAATTTTGAAAATAGCACAGTCACCTAAATTGAATAAATTGTGGGAGTGAAAAGTTAAGTTTCGGCTTACATAGATTATTAGTATAAGTAGCGTTAGCATTTTACAAAAAACGTTTGCACATTGAGTTTAAGCTTAGTTGGGAGTATAAAAAGAGGATGACGATATCAATTCCCTGGAGACACCCATTTTGTGTGAATCCCGTTCCATGATACCATTTTTGAAAATCAAGCATGTTATTTATTTATGTTCTAGTTTAAATTTCTCGCATCAAATAAAAAGTCAAAACGGGGTATACTTGGTATTCTTTTGATCCTTTCATTACTTCATATGATCGGATTGCTAGGGACTAGCAATAGTTTAGTGTGGGGGATTGATGAGTGTCTAAATACTCATCATTTTACACCCATTTAAGACACAAAAATAACCAAAAACACCCAAATATATTGCAGATATCCTTGGTTTTGTGTTTTTATATGTTTCAGGTACAAAGGATTGAAAACGGAGCGAAAACGAGCATTTTTGGATCGACTCGACAACGATGGTGCATTTGATCAAGAAAAGTCAAAGTCAACCCCAGAAATGCCAAAACAACACAAATGGCCCTTGGATTATTTTCAGTATTGGCAGCCAAGGTCCTTTGATTTTCGGATTTGTACAAGAATGGTCCCTTAACTTAAACCTAAACTTCATAATTAATCCTATCTTACCATTAACCCATTACCCTTCACAACCCAACTTAAAATTAAACCCAACTCTTTATTTAACCCAGCCCACAAACAAATAACCCAAGCCCATAAAAACCATACCCGGTCTAACTTAGTTAAACACATTTGACCTAAGTCTGATCACTTCAGCCTCCACTTTTCTTCTTCCCCAAATCCCGCCTAAACACAAAACCACTAACCATCACCTCACCGTACCTTCACCCAACATTATTGTCTCCTTCACCCATCCCCAACACCTCTGCAAGCAACCCTACACCTCTCTCACCTCCACCTCATCAATCCGAGGGATTATTTGAGCGCCAAAGATAAATCAAAGGTCAAGATCATCCAAACTTTAATTCTACGATTGGGATTAACTTCCAAGAAGCACAAGAAGATGTTCCAAGTAGTTTTGTCTCACAAAACTAACACACCGTGAAGACCTCAGTTTTTACTTTTTTAGTATAAATAGATTAGGGTTTTCATTGTTGTATTGAGGTTTATTTTTTAGCTAAATTTTAAGGTACTTGTATTTTTTATCTTTCAGTATTGTAATTCCCTATTTTAGTTAATCAAATTCGTATTTTCTTTTCTGGTCAACCTTGGTCAAAGTTACTGTGCTAGTGCTTAATTTGTGCTTAATTTATTGTTTTCATGTTTCTAACCATATTGATGTCTGTATGAATCAGTAGGATAGTCTTTTATAATTTTGGATTGAGTTTTCTTCAAAAAGAGTTTGAAAAAGTCATAAAAAAAACCTAAACTGCTTATTACTTATCTAGGGCTTATTTTGTCTTAAAATTGGCTTATTATGGTCCAAGTAGGTAATATAGTTTAGGTATTTCAGAACTTTACCTCAGTGTGGTCTGCTTAAGTTTAATATTGCAAAGTCAGTCCCATAAGGGGTGTTTGGCTAGGACTTGCAGGCCATATTCCAACTTGTTTCAGGTGATAAAATTGGTTTAGTTAGATCATATAGGTTCCCAAAAGAGTAGCCAGGTAAGTAAATGCATAGGTCATGTAGCTAAAAGTCAAAATAACCTTCAATTTTAATTTCTGCATAAGCAGTTAGGATTTTAGGTTGGATAATCACTCACATAGGTGCTTTAGTTGTCAAAGTAGCTTAATCTAGTTTAATAGTAGCTTAATACAACCTACTCAGTCATTTTAGATCATTCAAATCTCAATTTAGTCAACTTTTGCTAAAATCTGAAAAAGTCAAAAACATAAGTTTTGGTTTTTGCAGTTTTAAGAGATTTTCTTTGATTTTTAATTTCTTTGATTTGAGTTAGATTAAACCAAGCTTTTTCAAAATTCAATTTCAACTGCTAATCTAATCATTTCCATTTTTGTTTAATTTTTAAGAATTTTCTTTGCTTACTTTTGAGTCCCTTGAAAAGGGCATTTTTGCCCTGCACCTAGGACCATAGCAGACTGCCTCAGCTTATTTTGCCTTCCCCTAGTGCTTATTAGCTTTTCCCCAGTGCTTATTCAGTTGCCTTATCGCTTATTAGGTCCCCCTAGTTACCTTAGTTCACTCCATTAGTCCCTAGCTTATTCCTTGGCTTAACAGCTTATTCTCCCAAGTCTTAGACTTTTTAGTTTAACTGTCAGACCTTTAATAGCTTTTTCTCAGCTTATTTTTGTTTTCTAAAATTATTTCCTTTTTAAAAGTTTGTTATAATTACTAGCTTAATCAGTTTTAATCAAAAAATTCAAAAAAATAATAATAGATAGTTTGCTGAAAAGGATAGGAGTGGGATTCGAACCTGGTCTCTGGGTTAAGAAACAAACAAGAATGCCATCTGCTCTATGCTCTGCTTAGGATTTATGTTCACATGTTTTATTTTTAAAGTAGACTTGTCTTTTAGCTTAAACTGCTTTTTAGCTTAATTCGTGGCTTATTTTAGTAGCTATTCAGCTTTTAATATTTTTCATAGATTAGTCTTAGTGCAATCTGCTTCCTGTTAATTTTCCATAATTTTTACTTTTCATTTGCTATTTTTCCCTAATTAATTTAGTTTAAATAGTTTTTAATTCGTAATAAAAAATTAAAAAGTCAAAAAAATAAATTTCTTTTTTCTAAAATTTTCTTTTGTAATTTAGAACGTAGGAAAATAATTTGGCACTCGTAGAGTTAGTATTTCTTAGATTTGACGTTTAGTCTCGCGTTTAGATTTCCCGACTCACATTTTTAGTGTAATTGATTTACGTTTAATTTTTCTTTGTAATTTTGTTACCATATTTTTAGTAGAAGTTAAAAACACAAAAATCAAAAATCCAATCATCAAGCATTTTAATTCCAAACCTTTCACGATATCCTCGATTCACACCTCGCTGGGACACGACCCGGGTAATCACTTGCCCGGTATCACACACATCACATTCACGGGTTTTACAAGTTGGTCTTTTCCTAAAGGATTGACTTGTCATTTCCCACGTATCACGTGTGCACGATACTATATATATATATATATATATATATATATATATATATATATATATATATATACACTACACACGGATCAGTACAAAATGGGTATTTTGAAATAAAATGGATGAAAATGACATAGTATCTAGAAACAAAGCTAGGCTAGTAGCTCAAGGCTACAATCAACAAGAAGGTATAGATTACGATGAGACATTTGCACCCGTAGCTAGACTAGAGTCTATTAGGATACTACTTGCATATGCATGTGCACATGATTTTAAATTATTTCAAATGGATGTCAAAAGTGCGTTTTTAAACGGATTTATAAATGAAGAAGTATATGTCGCACAACCTCCCGGCTTTGCCGATTTTGAAAAACCAAATCATATCTACAAACTTAAGAAAGCATTATACGGACTTAAGCAAGCACCAAAAGCTTGGTATGATCGACTTAAAACCTTCCTAGTTGACCATAAGTATACCATGGGCCTAGTAGACAATACTCTCTTCACCAAGAAAAAGGGTTCACATATTATCATCGTCCAGATATATGTGGATGACATTATATTCGGCTCAACTTGTCAAGAGTTATGCAACGATTTTTCAAAAATCATGCATGATGAGTTTGAAATGAGTATGATGGGGGAACTAAACTTTTTCTTAGGTCTCCAAATAAAACAATTAGAAGATGGGATATTCTTCAACCAATCAAAGTATATCAAAGATATGCTTAAGAAGTTTGGTCTTGAAGACTCAAAACCAATGAAAACTCCCATGTCCTCAGAAACCAAACTCACAAAGGATGAAGAAAATGAATCTGTAGATAGCACTAAATATTGGGGAATGATTGGTAGTTTACTCTATCTTACGGCTAGTAGGCCGGACATTATGTTTAGTGTTTGTCTATGTGCACGTTTTCAAGAAGATCCCAAAATATCCCATCTTGAAGCCGTTAAAAGAATATTTAGGTACATTAAAGGCACTACACATTTAGGATTATGGTATCCCAAAGGAACAGGTATAGAAACCATAGTGTATGCCGACTCAGACCATGCCGGTGACTATGTTGATAGAAAAAGTACTAGCGGTATTTGTACTTTTGTAGGACATTGTCTCACCTCATGGTTCGCTAAGAAACAAACAGCCCTCGCAATCTCAACAACAGAGGCAGAGTATGTGTCTGCAGGAAAGGCGTGTCAACAAGCACTGTGGATGAAATAAGCTCTCGTAGACTATGGAATTGAACTCAACGACATCCCCATTCTTTGTGACAACAAAGGAGCAATCGACCTCAGCAAAAATATGGTCCAACACGCAAGAACCAAACACATTGAAATTCGTCATCATTTCCTACGCGACAATGTTCAGAAGGGAAACATCTCAATTGAGAAAGTTTCCTCAGAGGACAACATTGCCGACATCCTCACAAAACCTCTCAAAAGAGAACCTTTCAACTACCTTAGACTTGGATTAGGATTAATGGAACATAGTGATTAGATAAAACAGTAGAGTAAACCTTAGTTTGACCAAACTCTAAACCAAAAGTTGTGTTCTGATCCCGCGGATCCAAACGACAACAAAGGCGGAACCTTTGTTTTGGATCCGCCGGATCCGTCACATGCACAGGTTGTTTTATTATATAATAAACAACACCAAGTACTATTCATCACTCTCCTAAAACTTATCACCTACTGAATTCGTTTCATACTTCACCACAATCATAATTTAGGCTATTTTCTTCCACAAATTTGTGCTCCAAACATCACTGTAAGTATCTTTATCATGTTTATACTCCTGATCTGCGTCTAGGATTTCTATTTCATGCACAAAATCAAAACTTGGGGAATATGCATAATTCTTGAAAAATCATGAAACATAGTTACTGAATTGCACTTCAAATCATGTTTTTCTTAGTTAGGAATTGCATCTTGTAGTACATTATCATTATTTCATCAAAAACCCCATGAGAAATTTTTTCTAAAATCTTCTCACGACTAGAAAAAATGGTTTTTGAACATTGTTCATACAAATATAAAAACGTTAGTTTTTAAACATCACTTGCATAATGTCTCTTGAATGCTAAAGGGAATACATAACTAATATGTATTTTCGGGTACATTCAAATGTAGCTACATTGAAGTAGGAGCGTTTGGGTTATCTCTCGTTTTATCATAAAACTTGCATAAAACAAAATTTTCATGCATCTAAATGAGTCGAGATAACCGTACCTCCACATAGTCCCCATGTAGGCACACACTAGACCTATACATGTATTTTCGATAATTTCGACTAAAACTATATAATTTTTTGTGTTTAGGAAAATCATGCCTCCCGCGACCAACTATGATCACAAACACACCATAAAATACCTACCTAAACACCATAAAACCAAAGGACTCACTGAACAACAAGTTGAAATTTTCAAAGCTCTAGAAAAACACTACGTACATGAGGGTAGGTTTGTAGATCCCTCATTCTATGAAGGAACCTATCTTAGGGAACAACTAGCGGCTATTCATTTCGATTCCCTCCTAGATATCGATGAACCATTAATTCCTCGATTCATTTTAGAATTCTATGCTAGTGTCAAACTAGAGTCAAATGATCAAGGTTACATAAACATTCGCTTTAGCGTCAATGGACATCAATACAATATCCCATTAAATCAATTTGGAGAAGTCATAGGAGTTCCAAGTCATGGAACAAGTGTCTATTCTGATAAATGGTCATTGACCATTCTTGAGTCAAATCTTGAACGAACGGCACCATATGCCACTCCCTTGACTTCAAAAGAAATCATTCGTCAGCATCTCTTCATACCTAGGAACAACCTAACAAGGTTGTATCGAGGGAAACATGTTCCTAGAGATCCATTTTCTATGGAGCTAAATGAACTAAAACCCGAATTTAGGAAAATGGAAGAAGTCTTAAGGGCCAATGTCATGTACACGGTAGGAAACCGCGATCACATCAATGCTTGTCTTTGCCACATGATGTACAATGTGTCAACCCATCAACCCTTCAACCTTGGTTACTACATCGCCAAGAGAATCGCCGATATTCCAATTCAAGGAAACATGGCATTGCCTTATGGAATGCTTTTGACCCGTCTCTTTAGAGCGTTTGCACCCATTCCTAGAAATGCCTTAGGATTTGTTCCTGAATATGATGAGATAGAACGCAACTTCGTTCCTTTGAGCGACTTTAGGGCATCGGTTGACAAGGGCAAACGTCCTCGTGGTCAAACATCATCATCATCATCATCATCTATGAGTGACGATGATGGAATGCCAAACTCTAGGATTCCCCCTCCGGAGTACTTGACCCAACTTCCACCAATCCCAAATGAATCAGCCGAATATCGCAACATCAAAGGAATGGTGAAGAATTTAGGACGTTGGGTGATGAAGCTTCATAAGGGCATGAAGAAATTGAGGAAGAAG
This sequence comes from Artemisia tridentata subsp. tridentata, assembly GCA_021014915.2. Taxonomy (NCBI): domain Eukaryota; kingdom Viridiplantae; phylum Streptophyta; class Magnoliopsida; order Asterales; family Asteraceae; genus Artemisia; species Artemisia tridentata. The sequence goes on from CP139507.1 coordinate 110,814,637, forward strand.
TTGAGTTAAAGGAGTGTTTGGCTCGAAACATTATTAGACAATGTAGTATTAATAATGGTTGTTTCTTAACTTGGTATGATGATATTTGATGTGTATCTGAACTAACTAAAAATTGTAGGTCGATAACACTTGATGTTATCAATTTTTCCGAGTTTAAGCCTATGTTTGGCTTAACTCCTCATAAGGTAAGTTCCGATGAATGGATTAATCTATGATTAAACATGTGTTAGTATTATCATATTTGATTGTTTTGCATTACATATTAGATGATAGATATGCTCCAGGAGAATTTTCGGGTTTTCGTCGAAAAACGACAAATATGCACATCTCACTATTTCATTTTAGTAGTTTTGATCCACGGATCTGGCGGATCCCTCATTTTGGATCCGCCATGTGTTAGCTTTGGATCCGCCATTCTTTAACCTGCGGATCCGGCGGATCCAAAAATTTGGATCCGCACGCCTTGTCCATTGGATCCGCAGATATAACAGTAAACTTCTTAAAACTTTTCGACTCATCCCGATTCTTAGATTTTAGTTTCTAGTATTCTTTAGAATAGGTTCATTGATCATTATACATCTTATAATTATTTAGAAACTCTTAGAAACTTAAGAACAACATTTCCCACCAAAATTTGAATTTTCAAATTTAAGGAGTGAGTTACCTTTCCTATACAAGCAAGGAACCCTTTTTAGGGATCCTTCAAATCCGTGGGAACATCACATCAGAAGCTTTTCCACTATCTCTTTGCATTTACTGCATATCTTCTTCATATTACTCAACATAAGTTCTATGGATTGACTTATGTGATGTGATTTGCACAAATTTTTGTTCCAAATCATTAGGAACCAACATTCTCTATTGGATTTACATCAAATCCAAACACTAGTTTCCATAAACCTTCTGCCTATATATTAGGATCATATCTTAGAACAAAACTCACTCATTCACCTTCTTCACAACATACAACCTGTACATCTTAGTTCTCTTAGCTCACCATGACCAAATCAACCAACTCCTCCACCTCTAGACCACCAAAACGCACTGCCCGCATAAGTGTTAAGCCCTGTTGCTTCATAAATCTTGCTAACTCATCATCAGAGGAATCATATCCTCTTAATATCTCATCTCCTATAGCAAGTGAAAATTTCCTTACTTTATCCACACCTACACCATCCAATGTTGTCATACAAACTCCACCTCCATCCATAACTCCAATAGCAACCACACCACCACCCGCTCCATCACAGACTGTCAAATCTCAATCACAACCAAACTCACCCAAACTCCAACCCATAGAGCTATTTAGGACTCCACCTACATCACCTCATCCATACCTTGATGACTTGGAGGATCTCCCACCAAGATCAAACAATCCTCCACCCATGACCTTTGAAGGTCAAGAGCCTAGGCTTTTTCATCCGATTTTCCCGGATATCCATGGTCCTTTATACCATGATGCACCATCATCCCAACCTCAAATACCACCTCTCTCACCCACATCAACTCTCATTGCCATAGATGAGGCAATGTGGATCAATTTGCCTCAAACCCAAGAGGAGATTAGTGAAGAGCTAAACCGTCTCTACACTCTCTCGGGTATGGTAGATCACCGCCTCAACGAAGCCATGGACCTCCAAAACATCCTCATGAACTCCCTCCAAACACCACCACCAACCAATGAACAAGCACAATCACCACCACCCAACAACCAATCTCAACCACCACCACCACAACCAAATGAGTCTACTCTTCCGCCCGGTTTTGCTCGCCATGATTGCAACATGTGCGAAAGAACCGCTCACATAGCTCAAAGGACAAACATTTTGGTGCACGAGCTCCAAAATGAAATGAGGTTCATTTTGAACCACATTCTTGAGCGTCTAAACTCCATCTCTCATTCTCCTCAATAGGAGAATTTTAGTGTCATTATATAGGACCTTCTAGATGTTGTTGTGGGATATTTTTTTTAAAAATTTTTAGGATGTATTTTTTATTTTCTTGTAACATCATATTATGTTTGTGACTTTTGTCACATAATTTTCAATGAATGAATGTGATGTTTTTATGCTTATGAGTGATCAACATAAAGCATACTATCATTAGTTAGGTAACTAACATCATTATCTAGCTATTTGGAATCTATATTCTAGTTTGATTACTTGTACTTTAGGTACAAAATTTTGATCAGACACTACACTTTGACTTTTTAAAGTCAACTAGATTATCATTCTTATTTGAATGAACATATCATATGCATTATGCTTCTCCATTTGAGGCTATTCACAACTAACATTTCTTTTGCAGCATCTCATACCCTTTTAATGTATACGTTGGGACTCTTGTAATGGGGAGAATACATCGAGGGGGAGCATCTCATTTTTCTAACCATTTTTTTTGTAGGATCATGCATCATTACCTTGTTACTCCATTTAGGGGGAGTATCAAACAAGGGGGAGCTCTTAAAGTTCTCAAAATCGTATTCCGCTACGCAACTCTTCTTTTTGTTTCGACAAAAAGGGGGAGAAAGGATTAAGTTTGCATAACTGTGAATCATCACAGTACATACACTTTTGCATAAAAAGAGTTTTTAAACTTAAATAAAACAAACTTAATCTATATTTTAAAGAACTCATGCTATATTTATTTCTTTGCTCAAAAATATACTTTATGTTTTGTCATCAACAAAAAGGGGGAGATTGTTAATACAAATATCGTCCTAAAAACGTTATTTATATTTTACGATCTTTACTTAGTTTTGTTAATGACAATTACAAAGTATATCCTTTAGCAAATTATAAATGCTAGCTAAAGTCTCTTTAAAACACATTTTACATTTCACAAGTTTACTTAGAATTACATTTTACACATCTACTAGTTTATTTCCTTAAAAGGAAACTTTATTTTTAAAATGATACAATGACATCATGGCATGCATCATACATAATATCTTGGCTAGATCTTCAAGCAAGATAGTTGACTTTGGAAGATTTTGATATGACATGACAAAGGTGTGGAGGATACAGCTGGATTTGGAAAGATTTCCAAAACTATTAGCTGTCATGTTGCTGTCAAGTTGGCGGATCCAATCGACATAAAGGACGGATCCCTTTTATGGGATCCGCCGGCTGTTCATCAGCTTGCCTATAAATAGCAAGCTGATCATTTGGACACACCATCACTCATAGAGCCTAACATTCATACTCATTCATTTACATATCATCTAACATTTATCATTCATTCATTTCATTGATCTTTCCTTTTGTAGCAAGGGAGATTAAGCATCAAGGTTCAACATAGACGTGTAAACCTTTAGCATAGTTACTGTGTGATATAGTTGTAGTTCACACATCATTACTTGTATCATTTATCTCAGTGAGTGTGGTTAGTGTTTTAGTCCTCAAAACACAAAGAGTGTAGGGAGTGGTTGTACCCTTGTGAAAGAACCAAACGGGAGTGGTTGTACCCTTGTAAAGAACTCGACATCTAGCTTAGTGTCGGTAATTGTATAGGCGACGTTAGGTTGGTTCTACCTTGAAATAGAACCCGGTGTTTAGCTTAGTACCGGAAAAGGAAGTAAGCGACGTGTAAAGGTTTTCTCCACCTAGAAGAGAGTTTGTTTCTTAGTGAAGGATAACTCTCGAGTTAGAGGCTCGAGGAGTGGAGTAGGGCAAGGAAGAGAGTCCTTGTAGCCGAACCACTATAAACATCCGTGTTGTGTGGTTTGATCTTTCCTCTCTTTACTTCTCATATATATTGTGTGAATATTTGTTTGTGCTTGTTTCCTTTGAAATAACATAAAGTAACAAAGTGAATTAATTTTAAAATGGTAAAACTATTCAACCCCCCCCTTTCTAGTTTTCCACAGATTTAACTTTGCATAATTTGTTGTTATACAGGCGAATAGACAGACAGCAGCAGGTCATTGTAAAAATGGTAGGTTGGGTAAGGTAATGCATTGAAATGAGTATGGTTAGTTCGGGCCGTTTTCAAGAACAGTCACAGATGGAATGGTTAAGGTAAATGACAAGGGTTAGATCAGTATTCTAAACAAAATAATATAACAATCAGAATTTCTTGAGATTCATGATTTTCGATAACATCTAAGCTTATCTGAAACACCTCCTTCATATATATACAGGTATACCTGGGCTAAACAGAAGGCGGAAAAAGGGTACAAAGCAGGTGAGGCAAAAGCAAGGGCTGAGTTTAACGGATGGCAAAGAGGTACTTACAATTGAATATAACTAAAACACGTAATCTGTTTGTAGCCTAACCTATGTATCATCAAGTTAAGGGCATATTTGGGTTACAAATTTGATTGGCTTACGGGCATTTTTTATTGTTGAAAAGCAGATAAGCTCAGTTATTTGGGGTAGCACGCAGTTCAAGGTTGTTGGATAATGGGTCAAACCTACATTGTGTGCAAACGAGTAAGGTCATGATGAGCTGGAACATTTTTATATGAGAATATAGGATTATACTACATCATTTATTAATATATGTAAGTTTATCCATTACGCCAACAACACTTCCATCAATGACAACAATTTTTTTACTTACAGTCAGCATGTCTTTTGATTTTCAGGATCGTGGTTCTGTTGACGATTTTGGTCATGTGGTTCTACCACCACACTACTTGGATCTTTTACATGTGCCTCATGGACAGGAGAAGTGATGGCCGACGTGGCTGAAGGCGATTCACAAAATATCAAACATGCAGCTTCAGTTGCTCACAAGGCCTTTCATGAGGTTCCATGGCCTAGAATGACAGGATATGTAATATTACTTTTTACGCCCATTTCTTTATACCTCTGAGTATTAAATTATTGGGATAATTACTAAAATAGCCCAAAACCCAAATGGGATATTTCTACCCCGGTTGCCCTGGGCAATGCCCCCAGTTGCCCAAAAAAGGGGCGATTGTTGCCCAAAAAATACACTTGAAATCCTTCGGTTGCCCCAAAAAATGCCGGTTGCCCTGGGCAACACAATTATTTTCGGATTTCGGGTTAGATAGGGAACCGCCCATTTGTGTTTGGGCTATTTTGGTAATTATCCCTAAATTATTTTACTTACTGATTTGTAACTGCATGTTCAGCCTTACAGAAGAGATAATGGGCTGCAAAGCCATCAACAATACTAGAATGCAGTGGCGTTACCAGCAACATCTTCTCGAATGAGTTTCTGTAACTTTATACAGAGTTGGCGAGACAAAAAAAAGTGACACCAAGACTCTTTTTAACATGAAAGTGTTATACGTTAAGGTACGACCTTTTCTTTAATTATATCTATCCTGTTTCTCAAACTTTACAATGGAATAATCATATAACTAAAATATATATAGAAAAAGTATTGGCGAGACAGTAAAATTATATAGAAAATATATGCTTTGGGTAGTGGTATTGTGTAAGTACAATTGCTTTTTTTCGGTGCTTGCATAAAAAAAACTTTCCTGGTATACACCCTTGGGCCAACCTTTTGATATTGCTATTAGAAAATGTCTTTACCAGTATGAGATTAAAGCATCTGAGTAGAATACTCGATATTCTTTAGTCATTTTACTCTTTTATATTAATAACACTAAGATTACGAGCTGCAACGTGACCCAAACATGAGACACGCCTATCTTTTATTGACTCACATCCATCTTTTGTTTGTTGCAAATCACACCGGCATCATGAGCAGAAGATAAATGTAATAGAATACTGTTATTGGATACATCATGCATAATATTGTTGTTGTGGCTTTATTTAACATGCTAAAATTATTTTGTAGGGACAAAAAGTCTTGATTACACCAAATACAAAGCATGGTACAGAGATATTATCCAACTTAGTCATACTTTTGGAAACTAACTTTTAAAAGCAAGCCGAATGTGTAGGCTTATTTTTCTGTTAAGGTACCGGCTTATCTTTTTTTATATCAATCATGATTCTCAAACTAGACTCTTTTAACAAACATTTTAAAAATTGCAGTCCGGAGTAAGCATTCATGAATTGTTAGTTTCACAATTTGGTAAGAAGATTTTTTTTTTTTTTTTTTTTTTTTTTTTTTTTTTTTTTTTTTTTTACTGTTGATATAAATAATGCCTAAAAATATTATCAATACTTATTCATATCTCTATGTTTTGATGATCACAAAATGTAAACTCATTAAATATAAACTTATTAAGTAAACAAGTATTTAGTTGGAAATATTCATTTCTACAACTTAATCACTTAAGGTATGAATAAACAAATGCCTAATGCATTGTATGATCAAAGAAACATTTTCTTAATCACTAGATTTTTTATAAAATAACCAAAAATTTTATATCTTTTAGAAAATCATTTTTGGTATTAAATAAAAATGTTTAATCCTTTATAAATTTATGAATTCAAATTTTCAACCAAAAATGGTAAAAATGTTCCAGAAAAACCTTCCCCACAAAAAGACAAATCTGAGCAACGTTCTAGTTGGGCGGCCCCCTTAATTTTACTAGGCGGCCCCCTTAATTTTAAGGGGACCGCCCCGCTCCTCTAGCCCCTCATATTTGCCTATAAATACTGGTTCATCTCTGGACTTTTTCCTCACCTCTTGCACCCCAAACTTTATGTTCTAATTCTCTCCTTATATCTTCCTAAATTCTTTGATCATATAATCTTAAGCTTTTGTTTCCAAGTGATTCAAGCTTCAATCATCCAAGTGCAAAGAGAAGAATACTTCTATCAATCAAGACTAGAAGTATTACAACTTAAGTATCATCTTGGTACCTAAGTTGCTTGTTTAGTAAACTTTGTAAATCATTCATTCATTTATGTATAAGGTGTGTATATTAGGTGTGTACATAAGTGATTAGATTTGTGTAGTGTGCAAGTAGAGAAGAAGTTGTATAAGTAGTGGTGTTGTAAAGTAGTAGTGTAGAAGTGTTGTAAAGTGGTGAAGAAGTTGTGGTGTGAAGAAGTGGTGAAGCCATCATAAAGAAGCCGTAAGATAGTGAAGAAATAGAAGTAGCTAAGGAGTGAAGAAATACAAGGTGTGTAAGAAGCTTAGCAAAGGTGTGAAGAAGTAGAGACGCGAAGGAGAAGTACTAGGAAGTGAAGAAGTAGTGTATAGTTGTAAATTAGATTGTAGTTGTGAAGTAGTTGTGGTGTGTAGTATTCGTGAGTAGTTGCGAAGAAGTTGTGAAGCTGTCGTGAAGAAGTCGTGAAGCTGTCGTGAAGAAGTCGTGAAGCCGTCGTGAAAAAGTCGTGAAGCCATCGTGAAGAAGTTGTGAATAAGTCGTGAAGAAGTTATGATTGAAGTCGTGAGATTGGTTCTAGCTACTATTAGAACTCGACATTTAGCTTTGTGTCGTTAAACCTGTGTAAGCAAAAGTTGTGTAAGGTTTTCTCCGCCATAAGGGAGCTTGTTGAAGTAGTGAAGAAAACTCTCGAGCTAGGTGCTCGGGGAGTGGAGTAGGGCAAGGAAGGTGTCCTTGTAGCCGAACCACTATAAATCCCTCGTGTCTCGGTTTGATCTTTCTATCTCTTACTTATTTCCTTATTTATATCGTAATTACTTTCATACACATAGGCATATATAATTGTTAGTATTACTTAGAAGTTGATTTCACATAAAGATCAATTTAGAACTCCATTTATAAAAACAAAACCTTTATAACTAATCTAAAAAGGATACACATATAATTAATAATTTTGTTCAAGTATTTGTTTTCACAAACAACTTGAAGTTAAGTTTTTAAAGTAAATAAAGTTTTCAAAATAAAAGAAAAACGACGTAAAACTATTCAACCCCCCTTCTAGTTTTCCACATTTACTTAAGTTGTCCTTTACAAGATTCTTTCAACACGTACAGGTTCTTATTATCATTTATTTCCTTATCTATATTCACAGGTCATGTTTTCGCATTTGGAGAGTCAGAGGCATTACATATCTGCATTTAGAAGAGGTCAACTTTATGTCCTTTGAATACCCATATCTGCATTTAGATAAAGTTTATTGGAATTAGTGTGATCGATTCAAAGTATGTTTCATGTATTTTCTGCTATTTAAATTGCACCGTTGAACCATTTTTTAGGCCATGTGGAAAACGGATATCCAATCTTAATTGAATTTTTTGTTCTTTTTGTCATGATTAGGCGTGCCGTATAGCTATGTTCAACCTGTGGGTTCTGGATTAGGCCTACTTTTCTATGATATATAGTTAGCTACAAACTACAATTTGACAGCACATAAAATGTATAATGAATGCAAACTGAAGTTTTTTTTTTTTTTTCCCCTAATGAGGTGTTTGTTTGATAAGGCTAACATGGCTTCTGGAACGGCAGCGAATGATGAATGCAAGCTGAAGGTTCTGGAGTTGAAATCAAAAAGGAATTACTGATACATTTCGACTAAAGCTTTATATTGATAGTTATTTTGTTTATCTTTTTTGGAGGTTTAATGCCAAAAAAAAAAAAAAAAAAAAAAAAACTCCGCCAAATGGTCTATATACTAACAATTGCACAGTACTCCCGCAGCAACGCGAGAGCTGCCCCGCTCATTATGATCTATAAATAATTGCTATAGTTAAGATGATAACAAGTTTTTATTGGTAACAAGATATTCAATGTCCGTAAATGCTTCACAGTAACATGATATCTTAAGGGGGTGTTTGTAATCCACCTTTGGACTTAAATAAATGAGTTGAAAGTATATATAGCTGTTTGGTATGTGGGTTTGGTTTAGTAGTTGGTTTCAACGCCCTTAGATCCCGTGTTTCACGAATATACACATAAAATGGGGATTTTTGAAGCAAACCTTGCTTTTGTTGGGCCATCTGTTTGTCACTTATGAGTTTTTAAGAGAAATTTTTGGGAGTACCCCGGTCGCCTTCAGTGTAACCTTTTATAGACGCGAAAATGTTTTTTTTCCCCAAATAGACATGTGCTACTTTGAAATTTGGCTACCTAGTTAAAAGTATGACACGTGTTCACTTTTGAAAGTACACAAAGTACAAGTGTGTAAGCTAGTGTAAGACTAGTTCTTTAGGTGTTCTGTCGGGGCGACTTGTACTTTAGGCGACCAAAAATTTGTCGTTTAGTGAAAAAAAAATTTCGTTTTTTCACTAACGATAAAATTTTGGTCGCCCAAAGTACAGATCGCCCGTATAGAACACCTAGCCTTTTTGGAATTTTCTCAGTTTTTAATTGCTTTTTTTCTTGTTTGCTTTTATAAAATGTGAACTCATAACATTTAAGAGAAATGATATGTTTATAAAAGATTTACAAAAAAAGGTTTTACACGATGATATGGCAAGATCACTTGTCCAAACAAATGTTCTTGGCACATCATTGTGTGAAACTTATTTTGTAAAGTTTTTGTGAACATAGCATTCATCAACATTTAATTTCATTTTATTGATGTTATAGTAATAGTAATAAAGTTTTAATCTATTCCTAATCATTTTTTGCTAAACAAACAATATTTAAATCTCACACATTTTAGCTCTTGTACGTTTCTTTCAATCTTATACTAATTCCTAACCTTATTTCAAACCGTTAACGAAAAAAAAGGGACCCAAGTGACTTAATTTGTTAAACTCGTCTGAAGTCGCTAATATATTAGCTGGTAAAAATGGTAAAGATCGTTTATTCAAATTTCTACAAGTGCTCGGATAGACGATTATTCATACTATCGACAGTTACTGTTGTCAATATTGCGATAATAGCTTTCACGAGAATAGTCATTCAAGGATTACTATCATGATGTGTGTGTTGGGCCTAAAGGCTAATCTGGAGACAGCAAACATCAAATCAATAAATAAAGCCTCATGGCATGTTTTCAATCTGTTATACGAGTCATGTGTAGAGTGGCGTATTCCACAATTCAAATTCGTTGTTGCAAGATTATTAACGGATACAAAATGTATAAAACGAGGAAGGCCTCGAGCCGCCGCGTTGCGGCGGGGCGACGAATATTGGTTCTAATGTGTGCGTGATTTTGTAAATGATTTTTAAGCGTCTTGTTTCCGAGGCCAACCACGGGATGCAAAATATCAGTAGTGACCACCGTAAAACATGACATACCCAAATTCTAAATTTAACCTATCCATTTAACCACCACCACAACCGTAACGAACCACCGCCACCCACCAATACTTAACATCACCTCACCCAATCCAACGGTCCAGAAAACACATCCACACAATACTTAACATACACCACACCACACACAATCACAATCACCATAACGGCTCAGCTCCATATCCACTGATCTACAATTCTAAACCCTAACAACAAAGCGCATGAAGTCACACTCATTCCTTATTGAATTAGTCATCGTCAATAATCAGATCTATCGAAATATAAACTGATTTTAAGTGAAAATTAGGGCTTGTTTGAGATAATAAAAATGAAGAGAGTATATGATAATTGGGAGCGGTTAGTGAGAGGTACCTTACGGCGAGAATAGCTCCGGTTAACCGGAAAAGGTCACGAACGGCAATCAAGTGGATTAGCGGGTGCGGTACTTGAAACGCTTCAATGGAAGACTAATATTAATGTGATCTTATTTTATTTGATGGCATGTGTTGGTGATTGAACTAACAATTTATAACAAAATCTGGACAAAGGGTTGCTTAAGTGATGTGTTTGTGATTTTAAAAGCTGGTGTTAGATCTTTAAAGGTGTATGTGTTTTATGAGTAGGATGGAGATGAGAGATTCGAGTGACGCAAAGATGACGTCGGCAGAGTCGACGCTCTATAGTATATATATATAATTCTAAGCTTGTTGGCAATGGAGGATTCGGAATCATGCATGAGAGGATTCCCACCGACTAATCACAGACTGCCATGTGGCAGGAAAAAAAAAGAGGATTCTGAATCCTAAAGTGTTGGCAGTGGGAGGATTATGGAGGATTCGGAATCATGCCTCATTTTATTTATTATATGTAAACAATCATGCTCCAACGTTCCATTTTTTCTTTTGTCTTTTTCCCAAGCCACATCGTCTTCACCTTGCTTCCGAATCATGAGCCGCTGGCAGCAAGGGGGTTGGCGGCGGCCTCCCCCCAAGCCGCTAGCGGCATGCCCTCCGTTACCAACACCCTAAGTTTCATGATATGTACTTCCGACAAAATTTACTACTATCAAGATGTAAAAAGTCAAATAACTTCATATATTTCTTCCCACAAAGTTTAAATTAGCGGTTAAACTTCAACAAGAGTACGAGACCTTCCTCAGTGACCAGCCTGAAACAATGATATGCTAGTCTCACTCAAATTTTACAAAAGAATTCTCACACGTAAACTTGTCGTTTAAGTATTAGGAGTGAAAGTAAGAAAGAGAAATTACAATAAAATTTTATTGGCACACTTCATTTGTCACATGTGCATGTGAGAATTTTTTTGTAAAATTTGTGTGAGTCTAGCATTTATCTTTATTTATATTCTTGATATTTACATTTTCAGAGTTTTTGAATTAACATATCACCTCCAAATTCCACATTTGAACTAAGGTGTCATATTCATTGCATCTGTTATTGATCAATGCTCTTGGTCATACTAGGCCACCATGACGATTTTATTTATTTATTTATTTTTTTATATTGTTTATCTTTAGTAGTAAGAAGAAGAAGAAGAAAGATCTAGAACTGTGTTGATGCATATAGAATTATAGACTACGAAGAAGAAGAAGAAAGATCTAGAACTGTGTAAATAAATCCTTCAATTGTTTGTTTTAGTGGAGGTCATTTTTGACTTTTTGAGACTACGAAATGAAACCATGCTATGCTACCGAAAACTCAGAACTTTTTATGTCAAACTTTTAGTCAATATCAAATGAAACGTGATACTAGAGAAGCAGATATCTACTCGTGGTAAATTACAACTAGTATTAGCTAACACATCTTTTTTCATGATATGTTTCGTGTGAAGTTCAACTCGTATCGATACAGGCTCCTAAGTTAGTCCTTACTTTTCCGTCGAGCTGCCTTTCTTCGTCACTCAATAGCACCCCTCTAACGTAGCCAAAAACCTTCTCTAGCTTCTGTTCCGGTTTTAATATCAGAAAAGGTGTGCGATGGTTTTAATTTCACGATAGTTAAGCTCTAAGCCTCTTATAGAAAAAGCGTGGTTTTTAGACTGTTTTACAATAGAATGTTGTATTTTAATATAGAGAATTGCTATATATATTTTTTTTTCCGAAAGGCAGATATGTTACCAGAAAAAACAAATCAAGATACAACCAAAGACATCCCGTTACATCAACAAGCCGATTAAAATAGTCTAGATAAACATGAACTAAAAACAAATTAAAAGGACAAACCAAAACAAACACAAAAAAATCCAGCATACCAGTGGCCACAGTAACACAAGTCACAAGATATAAAAGTGTTGTCCCCACTCTCATGATACTGACCACTCAAACCCACACGGAAAACAAGAGCCTTCAATGCCATATATTTTACGAGTACCAGTATATATTGTCTGAGACTAGGTACTTGAAAAAGGGTCAATCGACACTCAAAACAGATGTACAGGGTTAGGATTTTCCCGTCGACTTAGAGGACACGGAGTGGTTGATGGGTTGGCAGCGGGCTGGGCTAACCCGCTGGGGAACACCGCCGCCGACCCAGCGGGTTGCCCAGCGGTTTGGTTCCAGCGGGTAGGGCAAGCAGCGGAGGGTTGGGCTTGTTTTCTTCACATATTCGACCGTTAACCACATGCAACGTTCAAAAAAATCCAAACGGGTCAATTGCAACGTTCAAAAAAAAATAAAATAATAATCCCTCTATATAAACAACTAAAACTTCACATATTAAACCACAACTTTCACATATTTAATCTCAAACAACTAAAATCTTCACCCAAAAATCATCACTTTTATCACAAAATGGAATCATCTTCTTCCTCTTCTTCGTATTGTGATCCGCCTTCGCTTTTCGACTCGTCAACGGAGAGCACTTTTAACTTCTTCCAAACGGTCTTAGACGCGTATCAAGACACCGGAAGCTCTACTGACACCCGTAGGTACATTGATCGGGAACGGGTCGAAGCGGGGGAAACACTAATGCTTGACTATTTTGTTGAAGACCCGAAATTCGATGAGTCAGTTTTCCGTCATCGTTTTCGCATGAGCAAAAGGTTGTTTTTGAAGATTGTTGCGGATATTGAAGCTGGGTTCGAGTACTTTCAAGAAGGATACGACGCTCGGGGAAAAAAAAGTTTCACGGCTTTACAGAAATGCACATCGGCGATCAAACAATTGGCGACGGGTGAACCTCCAGACGCGTTCGATGAGTATTTATGCATGGCGGAAAGAACATCTCGCGAGACCCTCGAGTATTTTTGTGATGCGGTCATTTTTTTATACGAAGCGGAGTTTTTACGTAAGCCAACATCTCACGATGTTGCTCTCATCACACAAGCACACGAAGAAAGACACCACATTCCAGGGATGCTTGGTTCTCTTGATTGTACACACATCGTATGGGCGAGGTGTCCTAGATACTTAAAAGGGCAATACACGAGGGGTGATCATAAGGTGCCGACTATTATGATTGAGTGTGTTGCTTCTCAGGACTTGTGGATTTGGCACTCGTATTTTGGTCCTGCTGGATCGAACAACGATGTGAACGTTTTGAATCAGTCGCCATTGTTTGAAAACGTGCGTAATGGAACCGCACCAGACACTTCATTTACCGTAAATGGACGACATTACAAGCATGGGTACTACCTTACCGATGGAATCTATCCTAGGTGGGCTACGTTTGTTAAGGCATACCGGCATCCGGTCGAAGAGGACGAAAAGAAGTTCAAAAGACTCCAAGAGGCGGCAAGAAAGGATGTTGAGCGGGCCTTTGGTGTTCTCAAGGGGAAATGGAAGATTTTGGAGCGTCCCCTACGGCCCACGACAAAACAGAAGATCGGGAAAGTCGTCGCCACATGTACTATATTGCACAACATGATCATAAAAGACGACGGGAGGGCAATATCACCGGTTCGTATTATGGATCCACCTGCCCCTGTAGCTTATAACCGGAATGTGCTGTGGGAGATACATGACGAAGAAGTCCATCATCGCCTCCGGTATGATTTGACAGCGCATATATCGGGTTTGGACTTAGCATACCTTGATGACCCAGCGGAGCAGCCACCACCGATCGAGACATTGATTTAGGTTTCTTTATGTCGTGTTTTATTTTCTAATAATGATGTCGTTTATGTAGTTTTTATTAATTATGTTTAGGTTTATGTAATGTTTATGTCGTTTATGTATTTTTTTTTTAGTTTATTTTAATGAAATGTTTAAGTTTTTATTATATAAATGTTTGATTAAATTAATTGAAAAAAAAAATTTGGGAGGGTTGAGAATGTGATGAATGCCTAAGAATTAAGTTGGGAGGGTTGGTTGGGAGGGTTGAAAGGATAAAATGAGTTGGAGAGATGTTATTGGTGGAATTTGGGAGGGTTGGATGTTACCACTCCTTGGGCCCTTAAACCTTTCGGAAAGTACTCTGATAAAAATCGAAATGACTTGTGGGGTTAGGATAAAAGAGCACAAACATTTCTAGCTACACGTAAAATATAATGTCCCAAAAATAATATAGGGACCCCTACTACGAGGCCCCAATAAGTACCACTTCATTTAAGGCTACAAGGAGTGGTAACTTTTAACCCTCCAACCCTCCCAAATTTTAACCAATCATCTCTCTCCACCTCATTTCAACCCTCCAACCCTCAATCCAACCTTTTTACTGGCGCCCATCACTTTCAACCCTCCCAAATATTTTTTTTAATATTCATAATTTTTCCTTCAAAATTATAAATTTACAAAATTAACCCTTCTAATACTAAACAATTATATAAAACAAACAAACATTTTATTCATAACTGAAATTAAAAGTACAATTCATAAAACACACAAACATTTTATTCATAACTGAAAACAAACTACATAACTTAATCTTCCGGGTCATCGAGGTATGGTAAATCTTGAGACGCCACATGCTCCGTAAGATCAAATTGAAGACGATGATGGATGTGTTCATCTAGTAACTCCGGTAGTGTGTTGTCGTCATAAACGGGTTGCACCGGCGGATCCATTATATGAGTCCCTGATATTGCCCTCCCGTCATCTTTTATAATCATGTTGTGCAATATACAACACGCATAAACGATGTTAGTGATCTTTTCGACGGTCGTTTGACGGATCTTACGATTCAGAATACCCCATTTTGACTTAAGAACACCAAAACATCGTTCGACATCTTTTCTTGCCGACTCTTGAACTTTCTTGAATTTCTTTTCCTTCGCTTCAGTCGGATACGGGAATGCTTTGACATGAGTTGAGTACCTAGGATAGATTCCGTCGGTAAGATAATATCCCCGTTTGTAGTTACGCCCGTTGACAACGAATGATGAGTCGGGAGCCGTTCCATTTCGCTCCCTAAGATACAAGGTCGATTGATTTAAAACGTTGACATCGTTAAGCGACCCGGGAGGACCAAAAAAAGCGTGCCAGATCCACAAATCTTGTGAAGCAACGGCTTCAAGCATAATTGTCGGGTATGGATACCTCCCACTCTTGTATTGCCCTTTCAAATGTTTAGGACAATTTTTCCAAGAAAAATGTGTACAATCAAGGCTACCTAACATTCCCGGAATCTTGTGTCTTCGTTCATGTGCCTCGTACAAGCGTGCAACGTCGTGACTAGTAGGCTTACGTAAGAACTCACGCCCATATATCTGAATGACCGCGGTGCAAAAATGATCAAGGCATTCGCGTGACGTTCTCGCTGCCATGCATAAATAGTCGTCAAAGTTATCCGGAGGGTTGCCCGTTGCGAGTTGTTGAACGGCGGATGTGCATTTTTGTAGAGCCGTAAAGCTCTTTTTCCCCCTACCATCTGCACCCTCTTGAAAATACTCGAACCTCTGCTCAATATCACCAACAATTTGTAAAAACAACCTTTTTGACATCCGAAACCTCTCACGAAACAAAGACGGGCCAAACTTCGGTTCGTCAACGAAATAGTCACGCATTAGTGTTTCTTGTGCTTCTTCCCGAAACCGCTCGATATAGGTTCGAGTTTCGGTAGTGCTTGCCGTGTCTTCTTCGAGCTCGTCAACCACGGCGCACAAAAAAGGTAGCGTACTACCCGTGGATAAGTCCGGTAAGATGGGTAATTGTATCGGGGGCAAAAAGGAAGAAGAAGATGATGATGATGATGACATTTTTTTTTTTTGGTTTTTATTTGTGTTTCAGTGTGTTTTTTTTTGTTTGTATTTGTGTTTGAGTGTGTTTTTTTTTTTGGTTGTTATTTGTGTTTGTGATGAGTGTTCGGATTAAATAGGCAAAGCAAGCAAGGACCAACTGTGTTTATTTTGTTTCACACGCTCCCTTTTGCAACGTTCGAAAAGTACTCAACGTTAACATTTTCTTCCAGCCCGTTGCGAGCTTGCAGCCCTCGGATGGAACCCGCCTGCCCAGCCCGCCTAGGCGGCGGCGGTGTTCCCATCCAACCCGAGCAACCCGCCCTCCAACCCGCTGCCCACTCCTTGTAGCCTAAGAGAGGTCACAAATGAACCCGCAAAAAATAACTTTACAATTTAAAGCAAGATGTCTACTGATATAAAAAGATAAAGTTTTAAATCAAAGGAATTCGTACTTTGTCTATAAAGCATAACCATTTACAGTATTATCTTATTATCTTGTCAGAAAAGGACCATTTAGAACAATCTTTTTCATCACTTATTTCAAATATATATTTTTTATACAGTTCTAGAGCTTGATTTGTGTTAATAACTGGGTTATATCAATAGTCATGAGAAATGCTAAATCCTCTTACCAAAATCTCCAACTTATCTTTTTACTCACTGGATCCTGACAAGTGTTAAAACTGATGGTTTGGATGCAGAGAAATAATAAGTGAAAAATATATATATAATATTATTATATGTTTAAGAGGATTAATATGAGAATATTGTAGGATGCCTTAGAAATGCTCTAGATCTTATTAGTCAATTTTATGGAGGTCTTTGTAAGAAAATGGACAATAAAAAGCAAAGATACTCTCAAAATGTTTTAAATAAGCAAGAACATTGTTCTCACATAATGTACTTGTGATAAAGCGCGTGATCCGGTCAACATTACCGATAATCAATATTTCAAAAAGACTAATCATGTTCTATGTAAGGTTGAATGTAATAAGAGTACACTAAGATCAAACTCAACACTATCACATCAGCTTTCTTTCTCCTAGACCAAACACTCGTAGTAAAAGGATCACGCTCACAACTAAAAACATACCCCACAAAATTAAATATATATAAAATACACACACAAAAACCAAGCAATTGGTTTGGTCCAAGACCAGACCAAAACAATTAAGTGTGTGTATGTTGGGGGGGGGGTGTTTTGGTTTTGGTAACAAAGGAGATGCGTTCCTTTGGTGACCGGATTTACACACACTCCTTGTGTTAGATGTATACTTTGAATGATGTCTAGTCTAGCACGCGGAATTTACTAGCTAGCACTTAGAAGATTTGTTAGTTTGTGTTTTGTATGAACGAATCAACAATGAATGAACAAGGAACACAATATACTTCAACTTCAACGATTCAATATTATTAATAAATAATACGAGTGATCTCCTATCACTAGGGTTTACAACCTTGAATCTTAACAAAACAATACGTACTAATTCGTACCTAAACTTTAACCTAGGCAATCCTTTTATAGACTAAGGATTCCTTTACAAGATAACTATCAACCTAATCGTATAAGATATACAAAATATCTTTTCTATAATTATCTTACACAAAGTCATAATCCGTACTAACTTCTATATTCAACCGTACGAACTGCTCTTTGTCTTCAAAACTCATCAGTAGTACTAACTTCCATATTCAGCCGTACTAACTGCTTAAGCTTAATTCCTAACAATCCTCCCCTAAACTTATGATTTCTTCCCAAATCACTAAGTTTCTTCAAATTAAGCTTCATCTTCTATATGAGGGGGATTCTTCCAAACATCTTTCATAACTGTCTCTTACTACTAATCTTTCTTTGTTCTGCAAGGTTGAAAATCTTTGTTACCAACAAATCTGCCATTTCAGAATCTTCTTCAACCCTCAGTTTTGTATACAACATAGATGTTAAAACACTTGATCTGAGTGGATAATCCTTTTCCACTAACATATAAATTTCTATGCCATCCTTAGTAGAAACTTTGTGCACTCCACACGTATCAAATAACTTCCAAGAGACATCTTCAATTTGTGCTTGGAATCTCCACATTGATTCTCCTCTATCAGGTTCATAAATTCTTTTCAGCTGCACCCATAGCTCTTTATCTTTGTCTTCAAGTGGATCTTGAACTCTGAATCTTTCTTTTACTAAGCTCCATAACTGATTAAGATCTTCTTTATCAAAACCTCTTAGTAGATCTTCAAACAACTTATATCTCTCAGTAATACCTCCAAGTCTTATGATCTTCCATCCCATCATCCTTCCATCAGTGAAAACTTTCCATCCAATGATAGGATATTTGACTTCTAATGGTTTGATATTTGTAGACTCTGGAACTATCACCATCATATTCTTGATTTGCTCATTGGTCAAACTTTCTTCACCAGACTTCAACTTCTTTGCACTATCAAATTCCAGAACTTGTGGTTCTCTTTTCTTTTTCCTTGTGATATCCTCCTTGCTTGAAGTATTCAGTCTTGCATATGTTTCATAGAAAGTCTTTTCAATCTCAGCATCTGACCTTCCAGTAAAGTCACTCATCTTATAATTTGCTTGATTCTTCAAATAATGCTTCATGAAACTGACTTTTTCTTTCTTGGTAGGCAACTTTGTCTTGTATCCTAACTCTTGTCTTTCTCTAATTCTATGCACTAAGTCATTCCAAGTAACTTCTTTGTTCTTTAACAAGATGAACTCTTTGAGTTTTTCTGACTTTTCTTCTTCACTTAATTCCTTGTCTTTAAGAATCATTCCAGCATGAGCTCTCACAATCAAATCAGAATCCAACAAGTATTGTAGTTGCTCATTGAACTCATCTTGATTAATTTCTTCAGATCTTGTTCTATCCATGAATTCAGCAATGTTCCTTACATCATCTGCAGCTATCTTTCTTGCTAATTCTGCATCTTGATCTATCTGAGCTTGTTCATCAGCTAAATCTTTTTCAATCATCTTCCTTGCAACTTCTGCATCATGATCTATCTGAGCTTGAGTTCTTGGTTTAGTTTTCTTGAGCTTTTCTAATACTTGAGCAGCTTCTTGTTCTTGAGCAACTTCTTCTAGTGTCATAGGCTTTTTACCCTTATCTTATCTTTTTCTAGCATATTCTTCTTCAGCCGTAGTATCACTAGTTGGAACTGTCTCATGCTCTGTATCAGCAGTTGGAACTGCTTCAACAGTTGGAACTTTTTCAGCTTCTTGAGTACCAGTCTGAACTACTTCATGTGCCTGCTCTTCTATTTCCATATCAACATTACCAGAACTCATATTAAATTTTTCTTCTTCTTCTTCATTTTGCCTCCCTTGAGAACCTGATCCATCTCCCTTACCTTTATCTGATTTCCTCCCCTGTTTGGGAGAATCACCATCATCACTATCAAAATCATCTGATTCATCATCATCAGAAGGATCCAAAACTACCTTTGCCTGTTTCTTCTTTAACTGCTCTTCAAGTTTCTTCACCCTAAGAGTCAATTTGGTGTAGACCTTGGCAAAATTCCTTTTGTGAGCTTTGAGTTCCTCATTATTCTTCTTTAGTTCTTCCTCCAAAGTTTCTACCTTCTCAACTAGGTTGGTACACAATTCCATCAATTCAGTATGTGAAGTACTACCCTCATCACGTCTAGCTGTGTTACCTGCTAGGAGAGGTGAATCATGGGGAAAGGATCTAGGAATCACTCTGGGTGTTTCCCTTCTCCTATAAGTGATGTGAATATGGGATGTTTGAGTTCTTTCAGTAGCTGAAGTAAGTATGTGATGGGGATCAGTTGGTTGTACTGAAACCTTCACCCACTTCAATTTGAAGCATTTCAAGAAACAATGGAACTATTTCACCTTGAAAAAGCCTACTAGCCATAGCCATGTTTTGAAAAACTTTTGATTGAAGGCTAGGAGTAGCAAAAGTTTCTGTTGGTTTTGTAAGCAGGTATGTCTTTTTATTCAAAAGAGTTTGAATAAACCTTGGATACATTAGAAACTTGGTTTTGCTGTTTACATTAGATGCCATACCCTCAAAAATAAATTTTGAAAAATTAAAAACCTTGTTTGTAGACAAACAGATGAGAGCAATAGCAATGTTGCTACTGAACTGCTCCCAAGCAGTCTTTTTGGGACTTAAACAATGTAAAAGGGTATGTATCAAAAATCCCCATCGAGGTGAGAAACATCCTTTTTGAAAAGTTAATTTGAGTTCGGATGTATCATACCCCATTTTGGTAAGTTCTTGCCATATTTCAGTGTTGTGCATAGTGTTGATATCATCTAAGTCTTTTAATTTAAGATGTCTCCTAAGTATAGACTCGGTAACAAAAAAAGATACACCATCCACTTCAGAATGAATTTCTAAGTCTCCATCTTCACTAGTCAAGACAGTAGCATTCTGCTAGAACTGTGTGATGTGCGAGACATAAAGAGTAGGAGAAACAGTTAGAGCATACCTTATGTGAGAGTGGTTTAGAAAGTCCACAATCTCATAAAACTTTGGTCCATCTCCTTCCACTGTTTTCTCGAGAAACGCAACCTGATTGTGACGCTTAAAAAATTCCAATCCAGCCATTTTTAGTGATGAAGAGTGAAAGATTATAGCAATAAGATGATCGTTTAAAGTGGAATTGAGGTTTTATGTAACCTATTGGAGTTTATAGGTACTGTTTAGGGTTTTGCGAAATATGCGTATGAGATAAATTATCTTGAGAAATAGAATAAATAAATTTATGGTAAAAAGATAATTATCTTCTAGAAAAATCCCTATAAATACCTTAAGAATAACGGTTTTACCCCAACGGCTATAAAATTAATTACTGGCAGATTTTTACAACGGCTAGTTGAGCCGTACTAACTTTGTACTAACCGTACCAACTGTTGGAAAAAATTTGTTGAGCCGTATGAACTTATTGAAAAAGGATTTTAAAATACCATGGCTCAAACATAGTTTTTAGGAAACTATCAGCTATCAACGGATTTGATATGTCTTTACCAATAGCCGTTTGCTTTGGACTAGCCAACTCTTCACAGTTAGATATTGTGAGCTGATAACCATACAATTTTTGGTAAATTGTCAACCATTAACGGATTTGATTAGTCTTTACCAGAAACCGTTTGCTCTGGACTAGTTGGTTCTTATGTGGGTTAGACATGGTGAACCAATAACCATTTGTTGTGTGCAAAGATCACACACTCAGCTCCAAATCACCATATAGTCCAAAACATATTAATTCCTTGATGCTTTTCATCCAAAACCTGCAAGTGTTAGTCCAAAAACAAAGAAACAAGCCACAAAGAACTTATCTCACAATATAAAAGTATATGACTAACATTGCACTCAAAAGGAAAAATTAATTTCCTTGTGGAACCCAAGCCAAAACAGACTTAGGCTTTCCTCTTGCATCAACATAATTCATTCTTTTCAAAACAATTTTAGCACCATTGGGTTTGATGGGTCTCCAAACCCAACATGCTGATGCATTCACTCCAGTACCCATATTTCCCTTAGTAGTGTTTTTATTAACACCAGTACCAATTACTCTGCTAGCAGTTGGAACTGCTGGCTTGGTAGTTGTTACCTTGGGTTTCCAAACTTGGTTTTTCACTACATGTCTGTTTTGAAATGGTCTCTTAACAGTTGTTGGTGCTGATTTGGAAAACATTTTTGCACCTTGAACTGTTGGCCTTGAGTGAATAGGTCTAATTGGTCTGACAGGCTGAACTGCTGGTCTAGCAGTTTGAATTGGTCTTTGGCCAGACTTTAATAGAACTGATCTGGGTATCATTCTATCATTCCTAGGAAGAGTTTGAAGTCTTGCTATGCTCAACCTATGGTTTAAATATCCACTCAACCATTTATCACAAAAATCTGCAAGATGGTCAAAGCTACCACACGAGTAACAAGCTTTCCTATAGCAGACAAAATCATCCCCTAATTGGTGAGATTTGAGGCCATTCCAATTCCTTTGGTTACCTCTTGGCTTGTTTGTGGTTCTATACATTTCTGCATACCTAACTGTTGGTCTAAAAGGTTTGGCATTTGATCTAGGCCTAACAGTCTCAGGTTTAACCATCTTTGGAACTTTTGGTTCCTCCACTTTAACACTAACAGGCTTAACCACAGCCTGATCACCCTCATCATCAGAAGTCCATTCCTCTATGGTTGGAGAATCTGATTCCTTACTTGAGAACCTATCAGAGGACACCTTGTCCTCAGATAGTGATTTATCACTAGCACTCTCATACACAGGTTTATCAACTACATTCTCTTTAGGTTGAAGACCATATTTAAGCTCAGGTAGTCCTGTGTGTTCTAAGTCTATGCCTGGGGGTGTTGGAATTCCTCTATAGGGAGGTGGAACTGACTTATAACCTAGGCCTGACTTAGCTTTATTGAGGATCTGACACTCAACAATCTTACTAACACCCTGAGTTGCAAATTCTAGTGTGTCAACAGTCATTTGAATGTTCTCCTTTGCTTTCTTAACCTGTTCTAGCTCATGTTTCAACACACTAATTTCATTCTCTCTAAACATTAAGTCTCTCTTAACAATAATCATATCATCAGAAAACTTTGACTCATTACTTTTATAATGAACAATTTGTTCTTCTAACACAGCTAAAGCCCTCTTATGATTTGCTAAGTTAAAAGCAGTTTGGGTTAGCTCTTTTCTCTGATCCTCATATCTTTTCTTAAGAGTTTCTAGATCTTTTAAAGCTTCACAAGATTTAGAACATTTAGAAACTTGTACCTCAGAGTCTGAAAATGCCATGAGAGTTATCTCTATAGATGCTTCTACTTCCTCCTCTGCAATGTAGCTCCAGTCAAACCCTAAGCCATCAATGGCAACCATGGCTTTTGAGCTTGAATCAGTAACTTCCACCACTCTTGACTTGCTTCCAAATCCTTTACTCTTGCCATCCTGTTGTCATGGCAATCTGCACTCCCTTGAATAATGACCTTTCTTGTGGCAATTGAAACACTCAATCTTGGACTTGTCATACCCTGCAACATCATTGTTGTTTATGACAATCTTCTTGCCAGTCTTCTTCAAGAATCTCTTAGCTCTCAAGCTGAGAAGAGAGAGCTGCCACTTGATATCCATCTCTTCAATATCATCTTCATCAATCTCTTGAAGATCTTCATGAATCAACGTACTTCCATTGTGCTGAGTAGTCAAGAAAGCACAGTAAGTATTCTGATCCAAGAGTCCATTAGTACTGCTTGAAGTGCTAGCAGTACCAATATTGGAACTAGCAGTACCAACTGCTCCAGTCACTTGAACTTCTTCATCTGGACTTGAGGTACTGTGAGTTGATACAAAGGCCAAATTCCCTGAGCTTGAGCTTGAGCTTGATCCAGCAGACTTCTTAACATCATGTTCAACTATCTTGAAGTTGCTATAGAGATCCATTAAGCTCATGGAATCTATATCAGGCTTGTTTTTCCATACAACCTGTAACACCCCCTTAACTTTGACTAGAAATACATAAAACGTAGTTAGACACAACAGTTTACCACCAAATCGTTAGGACAACCTTGACATACATTTTGCCACTTGACTACACTTTACAAAATATGAAAAGACCAACGGGGGTACAAACTTACACATGAGCTCGGTATTCTACCTAAGCTCCTAACGAATACTACCTTAATCTCGCGTATCCAAATCCTTAATCCTTACATCTAAGCCTTCCATAACATCATGTCCACCTACAAAATTGTTAGACAACTAAACCATAAGCTTTCGCTTAGTAAGTAACCCGACATAAAACACATATCATACACATATTAACATATAAGCATCATAAACACTTACTTCACTTCCAAACCATATCATTCAAGTTACCACATAAATCTTCATCACATAATGCTACACAAGTCTCACTAGCAAATAGCCATATACTTGCTAGTCTAACTCATAACTAGTCCTCACTTTCTTAACCTTCACCCATAAGCTTATCAAAGTACTAACTTTAACATAATCATAACACATAAAGGAATAATACACATATAACACATGTTTTAGTACAAGTTACTTACCTTAGCTTTCAAAGCTAAGCTACTATCATAAATCCCACCATCAACATCTTCCATTATCATACTCATCATCATCATCATCTCTTACAATCTCAAGACCTAATAACATAATAGTCAATAACATAAACAAAGGGTTAACATCACCCATTAAACATACTCACCTTTCATTCTACATCATCATATGATCATATCTTGATCATATGATGAAAACCCACTTAATCCATACATCTTAACCTCATTAGAATCAAGGGTGGGAAGATTACTTACATGGGATAATTGCTAGGGACCTTACTCTTGGATTGGAACCTTAAACACTCCATGGATTAGCCATCCATTTCATCTTCTTCCCTCCTTTTTCTTTAATAACCGAACCACCCAACACACACAAGAAAATGGTGGAAGAGTCTAGAGTTTCCTGGATAAAATAATAGCTAGGTGGCAAGTTTGGCCATGTGGCAAGAATGGCCCCTCAAGTTCCTTCCTTCTTATTTAGCCACAACTAACTTAATCACATGTTTAATACTTGGCAACCTAGGCCCCTTTAGTTGCACATCATATTTACATAACTACATTAGTCATATTTTGGCTATTAGATTTGACCACAACGCAACATTCGTTGACTGGCCAATCACGTAAGGCCTTTATCCATTTCATCTAGGGTGGGGTCCCAATACCCGGGAAACGGGTCTATATCAGGCTTGTTTTTCCACACAACCACATGCATAGCCCATTCAGTTGGTAGACTCCTCAGAAATTTGGAGTTGAGATCTTCCTGAGGCATCTCAATTCCTAGAACAGCCAGTTGACTCACTAGTTTTTGAAGTCTATTAAACATATGATCTAGTGACTCGTTGCTTGTTGCTGAAAAATTCTCAAACTGTTGCTTGAGAAGGGACTTCTAAGTTTTCTTGGTGGCTTCGTTCCCACCATATCTTGCAACAATAGCTTCAAAAAGGGTTTTAGCACACTTAAACTTGCTAAAATTCAACAACTGATCATTGGGAATAGTCATCAGAAGCAAACTTCTCGCCTTAACATCATTCTTGTGTTATGCCTTCTCTTCAGTAGTGGTTGGCTTAGTTTGCACCTTAGTTTCAGTGACACCCTCAACAACGGTTGTTGTAGTTGTTGGTTTGAACGAATTCCCATCCTCAATAATCTCCCAGAGAGTATAATCTTGAACTTGGAAGAACTGCTCAATTCTTAATCGCCACATATCGAACTCATTGGGTTTAAGCATTGGAAGCTTAGCAGCAATATTAGTCTGACTTGTTGTTGTCTCCATGTCCATCTTCTTCTTGGACAAATTCGTCTGGATCTTCTAAACCAAAGTATCAGTAACCTGTCTCTGATACCACTTGTCCGGATCTACACACACTCCTTGTGTTAGATGTATACTTTGAATGATGTCTAGTCTAGCACGCGGAATTTACTAGCTAGCACTTAGAAGATTTGTTAGTTTGTGTTTTGTATGAACGAATCAACAATGAATGAACAAGGAACACAATATACTTCAACTTCAACGATTCAATATTATTAATAAATAATACGAGTGATCTCCTATCACTAGGGTTTACAACCTTGAATCTTAACAAAACAATACGTACTAATTCATGCCTAAACTTTAACCTAGGAAATCCTTTTATAGACTAAGGATTCCTTTACAAGATAACTATCAACCTAATCGTATAAGATATACACAATATCTTTTCTATAATTATCTTACACAAAGTCATAATCCGTACTAACTTCTATATTCAACCGTACGAACTGCTCTTTGTCTTCAAAACTCATCAGCAGTACTAACTTCCATCTTCAGCCGTACTAACTGCTTAAGCTTAATTCCTAACATTTGGGGTAGACCAACTGAATAAATCGGTTCTATTACGCTTAGTCTAACACTCAATTGCTTAGAATAAATCATTCTGCTTGGGTAACCTCAATCGAATACTGTATAACAATAGTACGTCCATAGTTTATTGTTGCTTTTACTAAAGTTCATGATACGATCAATGTCTATCAAATTATGTCTAATCTAATATGCCCATAGGTGATAAAAGAAAACTCATGCAGAACATGCCGAGATTAGCTTTTTCACCTTTATTTTTTTTTGTGAGGAGTGAAAGCCAAGACTTGATAAAATGGAAGACAAAGCTTGAATTGCTTTTAGTGTTGAACCTTTTTCAACTTTTATCTTTAGGCTGCTAAAATGTTTGGCGACATCTTTCTTAACCTGTTTGCTTATTAAGATCATCATAATAAGTGTCCACTTTTATTATACCTAAAATTTTTAATATTCCGCCAATTATACTCTCCACCAATCAAATATTATCTCTTCTCATTATTAAAATGAAAAATAAACACTTAATTTAAGACATTCTGAAATAGCAATATGAGCACTTATTATTATGAGTGAAATAGCAATATGAGCACTTATTATGAAACGGATATATTATCAATTAACCATTACTATAAGTTGAGATATCTAGTAACTAATAAATAAAGTAAACTAGATACGTTATACCAGGGTAAGCTCGGTTCTGAAACCGAACGAAACTGAAAGAACTGAGGTATATAGTAACTAATAAATAAAGTAAACTAGATACGTTATACCAGGGTAAGCTCGGTTCTGAAACCGAACGAAACCGAAAGAACTGAGGACTGCATATCTCACAAACCGATACCCGGAACCGAAAACATAGTATGACAAAGTTTGTTATACTATGTTTTAGACATGCAGAATATATGTCACTAGCTAACATATGTATATATCTTACCAAGACTCCAAGAGCATGGCTTCAATATTCCAACAAAATACGTTCTTATGCTAAATATACAAACCACCAACATATAATTCTACTGTTACACTGCCAAAGTTGTAAACGATAAAACAAAACTATCATCCTAAGTCCTAACTATTCAAATCTACTATGAAACATTATATTCCGCAAAACAACCACGCTGAACACAGTTGGGTAAAGTTCAAACTATAGTAAATATAATAGAAAATCTATATGATTATTACATATGTCCAACAAACTTAGATATCATATTACCAACTTTCCTTTTGTTCAAAGTTTGTAACCGTATGACTTCTTCATCACATGATGGCACAATAGCCCTTGCCCTCACTTTCATCATAATGATCATCAAACGCGCTCCTAGGATAATAGGATCGGGGTGGTGGTGGTGGAGGGTAGTACCCCGCCGGATGATGAGATTGAGCGTATCCATACACAGGCGGGGTATAGTATGAAGATTCAGCACCGGGGTATGAGGTATTGTAACTTACCCCGTACCCTGGTGTAGGGTAATAAGGGTTATAGTTATTATTAGCATACGGTGTCATATCGTACTGTGGTGCGGCGTACACCATTTGAGGGCCAAGATTTAATTGCTCCATGGAAGGTTCTACATTCTTCGTCTTAACTTCTTCCGTTACTTCGTCATCAGCTAGATCATGAGCTGGAAAATCATCAATATCGTTTTTTGTTGGCTCTTCTTTATTTTCATCTTTTTCACCTTTCTTTTTCTTTTTATTCTTCTTCTTTTTACCACCACCACCACTATTATCTTTAGCGTCCTCGTTATCTTTACTATCACTTTTATCATTACCTTCTGGCTCGCCTTTTATCTCATCATTTTCCACATCATTTCCATCAATTGCCACATCCTCAGATTCCATTTTCTCGTCAATATCATCTACTACTATTACTTCACCCTTCTTATTGTTGCCCTGTTTTTTCTTCTTCTTTTGATTCTCATTATCATTTTCGTGTTCCTTAGCCGAAGCTTTGAAACTTTCGGGCAAAATCTCGGCGTGCTTACCCGATTTTAGAAGCTTCTGGACTAGTGTTTCGCCACTAACTGTACCAGTAACTGTTGCTTTGTGTTCATTTGCATCAATTACTGTTTTATAAACACCTAAAACAAATCAAATCATTAATTAGTACACAAACTTATGACCTTTTAAATTGTTCAAATTAAAAAAACAATAGCTAGATAAAAATTTCTTCTTGCATCCTTCACAATGGATGTAAACTCTCAATATCCATGTCTGCAGATTACATAAAAATTTAAAAACCACATGAATTTAAATGTTACATTAACTAGGATATATATATATATATATATATATATATATATATATATATATATATATATATATATATATATATATATATATATATATATAGGGGGACTTTCTTACGAGAACCATTTTATCTGCGAGAACTGAGAGAACCACAAAAAACATACATGCACGCCTTTTAAAATAAAATAAAAATACATGCAAATCATCAATAATCGTAAGTATCCACCTATGTTATTCAATATCATCATGAACTCATCCTCTTTTTTCACAAAAACCTTACACAAGGCCGCAATATTGTCGTTGCACGCCTTATAAGAACATACATGCACACCTTCAAAGAAAAATGTTGTATTTCCAATTTCTTATCAAATTCTTTAGAACAACTATGTTTTTTTAAAAACATATATGTTGTTTTTAGAACATATGTGCAAAAATACAATTATTGAAGGCGTGCATGTATGTTTTTGGTGGTTCTCTCAGTTCTCGCAGATAAAATGGTTCTCGCAAGAAAGTCTCACTATATATATATATATATATATATATATATATATATATATATATATATATATATATATATATATATATATATATATATATATATATATATATATATATATATATTTGGTTAAACAAAATGTAAAACCATATTTCTTGCGAAAATTACTGACATAGCCCTGCCCATCTTAATGTGTCTGATTATACCCCAAGAATGCGCCGTTTTTTCAAATACCCCAACATGTCCCTGTTGGAATATGTGAACTATAAATAACTCATAAACACATATAATCATCAAAAGCACGCAGCGGAATAGATCTACAAGAACAAGTAATTAATTAAACATAAATAGATACGTACCTTAATGATTCCTAGCAAGAACAAGGAATCACGTGCTCCAAGAACAATATAAACCCTAATAGGGTTTTAGGATGGATCGACAGGGGTAAGTAACACTTCCAAGATCACAAGCTAAAGTAAGCTTGTCACTCGTTCCTGTACACACGTATTAGTAGCGTTTCAATGTGAAAAGCTAGGTTCATGTATCACAAATAAAACATCACAACAACTAGGGTTTGATGTTCTTGACAATACATGATCAAATCCGCAAGAGATACATAACAGTACGTTGAAGATAAGGAGTAAACTAATTCATGTATAGATATATATACATGAAAAGTACACGTCCCATCTACACATGCACATGCATGGTGTATTTAATATCTCCTTTATTGTTTGTGTCAGTGCGTAGGAAAAGGGTAGGAAAAAGGGTACCGATTGTAAAAGCAATCGATTAAGGGATTTGTTATACAGTCAATCGAATCCCATAAAACAAGAGGAAAGGTTGCTTTTATAGCAATAAAACTTGTTTTTCAAGTTTTATTTTTCACCTCCTCATGTTTCATAAATCGACACTTAACCCCCTTTCATTTTCCTAGTTCGACCATGTGAATATTTGTGATTTAATAATTAATCATAAATAATTATATTAATTATTAATACATTGAGACTCATACGTAATGTGTGCAATCCCGAAGTCTCGGGTTCGAAACCGGACATACAAATATTAATAAATAATTCATAAACTCTAACAGCTCCCACTTGGATATTTATTAATATAGTAATGACATGGGTCAGCCTAGCTTAACCTTCCCAATGCCCCCAGCTCGATCCGAGTTGTGGTTCTCCTGGTAAAAACCACGTGTGATGAAATTAATCATCATACTTATCCTTTTGTTACTAATACCGCGTTAATTTGGATATGGATCTTGGTCATTCCATAATTAACATTAGTTTCTCGTTTATACGTAATTGAACAAGATTACCAAAACATCTGAACGTCTTCCAGATAGACTTTGGGCGTGGCCACGCAAACATCTTGTCAATCCTACGAGTGGCCAAGCAGTATTAAACTTCAACACAAAGTTGAAGGAACAAATCCTTTATTGACTGCGAGCATAACCCTCGAACTTCGCATTATTTCCGAAAATAGCCCTTATAACTACCTTTTACGGTTAGCGTTAGACCACCTTACAGAAAATAAGCTACATCCTCGGCAATTATCTGTCATCTCAAGTCTGAGGATAAATATTCATGATATACTTGATGACAACGATCCATAAAGTATAATCATGTGGTTGGGATAAGTCCTATATTCAATTTATCCAATATTGAATATCATGTGACATTGGTGTCTCAACCTACAGTCCATTCTACCAATCCTCACATTTGCCTTAGTTCAATAATATTCCCATATTATTAATTGACAACGGACTATTTAGAATAAAATATAATAATTTTACTCATGGATTTAAACATGCAAATATAGGACACAAATATTAATAATGAGAATAAACGCTATCCGCACTTTATTCTATTAAAATAATAATTGTTTACACGTCCCTTATCCAAATACTAACTAGATCGATGCATGACAATCTTCATTAATGAATTACGCCACAAGTCATGTTCCACATACTTTTGACAAGGCATAAATCAACTAATATTGATCTATCGGAATTTTGAGAATACTCATTTCAATAATGAAATACTAGTATGTGTGCATTCATCTATCTAGATATTGCCACATACTTCATAAAATGCGTGGCATCCTCATGCACGAATTTATGACAACTAAACTACCAAACCTTTGTAGTTAAAGTATTCTAATTCTTTATGTATAATGCAACTATGCTCATATTGAGCACAACTAGTATACATGGTTTCTTAATAAGGATTAGCTCCCACCATGACTAGTATTGAGTGTCATCTCAATCTTACTAGCATCATTGTATCCAAACAACAATATGCTCTTTTAAAGTTCCGTAAACTTTAACATTCATCGTGTAATGTTTGATATCTTCAAATCCTTCAAGATTTGACCATAATATCAATCAAGCAATAACTTGCCATATGGTTCACATTTAGAATTTTTGAGCAAGTCCAGGCTGAGGATGTAAATTCTAAACCATATCCATTACACTTAGTTATCTAATAATTTCCAATTAGATACTAATGTTGTCAATCATCTTGTATCCAAGCATGATACAACAAGCAACATGATGTACATGAATAATCCTTTTGTCAACCTTAGATTTATTCATGTCATATCTTTTCAAAGATATGTTTCTATCTAGATCCTCTAATAGAATATCATGTTCTTTTAGAATCAGTTATTTTAACCGCTTATGTTTATGATCAAATAAACATATACTTCAAGGTTTTATTTTCTATATGAAGTTTCATTCCAAACTAAAACTTAACATATAAATGTTAATGGAATGTTACTTCCCATATGTTATTCAACATATATGAAATAAGAAAATAAATACATTAATCCCACTAGCTTTCAGGAATTAAAAAAAAAAATATATCTTATTTTAACTATAAATCACAACTAGATTTAATAGCTAAAAAATAAGTATATCTTTTAGATGCATGCATTAATCATTTACAAATGATTTGCACTTTTGTATACTACTAAAGATTATTAGAATTCAAACACTCCTTTCAATTACTTTTCGTCCTCGCTCAAGTAATTACACAAGAAAGAGTTTTGATATTCCATTGTTAATTTCAATCACATTTAATTGCTTAATTGTGATTTCTATTAACAATGACTATTATAATCTTTATATATTTAATGTGCATAGAAAGAATTTCAATCACATTTAATTGCTTAATTGTGATTAATAATCTTTCCACATATTAAATATGTATACAAATTTGTCCATTATGATTTCTACACAAGAATTTTAAATCTCTAGGATTTTTATTTCCTTTGTAGAAATTCATTTCCATTCTATAGTGTTACTATAGAGTTTAAGATTTAACTACGTTTCCAAACTAGTTATCTTTCTTGGACTGCATCTAATTATTCATAGTATGAGTAATTTGCCAAATAAACATTTGCAATTTATTAACAGGCATATCACGATCCTGTAACTCATATCCCTCAACATATTCTACAAATATTTGAGATATCCTTGCGGATCTATGAATAAGAATTCCATCATCTTTGAGATTTAACACTAACATGTTAAATCCTCATTATGATTTTGCTAGCGTATTTAGAAGATTATGTATCTTGTACCTTTTATCCTTTGAAGATAAAACTCCCACTTGCCTTTTGCAGTTTATAGATTACCTATAAATGCTTAGCAAATAGAGCAACATAAACTTGTTCTCTTTTGGGACTTTACATATACAAATTGACAGTTCTTAATATTAATTTGTTAATAACCTACCCAACAAGTAGTTTAACAAATTCTGAACTTAATTTTTAAGACTTAATGTGACTCAACACATTCCATAATCAAATGTATCTTATTAATCTTCTAGGTTGGAGTCTAATTGAGTATTTTCAATCCATACTCAATTTCCTAACCTTGATATATTTAGGAAGAAAAGAAAATATAGTTATCTCAAATCAAACAATGTATCAAGAGTTTGATTCTCCTAATTGAACATACCATAAACTTATGTATTTCATCAGGATTGATATTGTAAGTCAATCTTACAATATGTGAGATAAATATATTTGTTTTGGCTTACCTATTTACCAACTAAATCACTTTAATGGTATAATAGATTTTCCAAGCCAATTGCATGCTTTATAACATAAGTGCCTTTTAGCCCAAGCCACTTAATTTCTATGTCTTTACCAAAAAGACATAAACTGTTATAATCCCAATCTATGCTATAAGTCATTAATCAACTTCATGACTTCTTGTATATGTCTTAAACATAACAAGTTAACGTCTTACTCCAGTATAAGTCTTATAGCAATAAAAGACTTCATATTTATATCTACAATATGAACATGTATAACTAAAGTAATTATGAAACCCACAACTTGGTTTCAATAGTATTTCAAGTTAATTTATTACTTCATATATTTATGTCATTCCAAGAATACATAAACATCTGAATATGAAGTAGTATAAGATTACTTCATTTATTTATGTCATTACAACAATACATAAATATTCTCATTAGAAGTAGTCTTATTATCATATTGACACTTGTTCTAATAATTATCTAATTTTAGAAACTTGTAAATTAACATAGTTTCATTTCATCAGCCGAGGCTGATAATGATGAAAGTATGTAATTTACCTTGTCATTAATATCTAGTAATGAAAGTAGGTATTAACTTCAAGTGTTCTATAAATTAGAATGTGTATAAAACACATTAGAACATTAGTCTCTTACCTTTCAGTCAAGAGAACCATTTAAATCATATTCCTTTATGTTGTTGCTTGCACACAATAAGATTTCTCCCACTTGTGCATGGAACAACATTACGTATCAGATAAACAACACATCAATCGTTTGCTTATTTGATCAATATGATTGTGTCATAGATATAAGTAGATATAGAATCACCTCGTCTAGTAAGGAAACGTACACGACTATCCTTAATACCACAAATGTCTATATTTGGAAAGTATTTATCTCAAGAGATTCTAGAGATAATTCGGGAAACTACCAAGACTTGTAGCTCCCACTGAATTTAAGATTACTACATGAACTCATTATCCAGTAATTTCAGCACTATGCTCCCACTGAATTTGACAACATTATAAATGTTCCATAACCAGTAAAAGCAAATAGTGTGCTGCTTACTTTCCTACATCTTTGATGAATCCCTTACGTAACAGCTACTAAGGTACTTCAAAAATGTATTATACTTTGTGAATGATGGAATATCCATCAATGCAATTAACTTGAAAGAATTAGGTATGCAATTTCTTCCTTAGTTAGGTCTACCATCCCTATCATGGTATGTAGCACCTTTAAATGGTTAAGGCATAATAACTAGACCAAACATTCTAGTTTGCCTTTTACCCATTTTGCGGTAATTAGTCTAGTTTCTAATTTAATAACTCCTAACCATGCAATTTCTTTAAGAAATTCGCCATGAGTTATTTCTTAGAATTTAGACAATTCTAATTATCCTATTATACCTTTCTCACTCATGAAAAGGAATAGGATTCAGTCTCACTCTTCACACGGAAAGTGGACTCGGTTTATTCTTTTCAGCAAAAATTGACTCTATCCAAAACCCCTACGGGTGTAGATCAGTTTACTACTAAAAGAATATCCCATGTTTACGGTTTTAACGTTGCATTAAATACATTAAAAGAATTTTCAAAATTCAATTTAGTATTTTTGATAATAACTTTTCAAGAAAATTAAACACCCACGGTAAAATAAAATTTCACCATTTAGTTTTCATTGAAAATTAGGATCCAAATTGACGTCGTTTCATCACATCAGCTTTGGCTGCTAGCAATGAAAGTACTCAATAAGGTAGAGCTGCACTCAATTGCCAATATTCAATTGCAATTCCTAGAATCATGGGACTTACATTATATTGCCAACATCAGTTGCAAAATGTAAGCATGTTTCATCCCCAAATCTTTATGCCTTGACGCCGTCCCATCACATTCAGCTTTGGCTGCTAGTGATGAAAGTGCCCAATTAAGTTCACCAACTTAAGAAACTGTAAATTGACGTCGTTTCATTGCATTCAGCTTTGGCTGCTAGCAACGAAAGTACTCAATTTACCCTTAGACCGCACCCTTTGAACATCAACATTCAGCTTTGGCTGCTAGTGATGTAGAATGAAACCTTAGGTGTTTCTTTTTGTAGTTGGTTGGCATATTACTTAAATTTTAAAGGGTATAAATTTTGATGTGTTAAATCAAAAAATATGTACAAAGATATCATGCATTCATCTTTGTATCATATATATTTTCAAAAACAAAACCGTTTACTCATTCGCAGCTCAAATCATCAAATCTTTTAATTGAGGCGTTGAACAAATTACAACATTGCCTTAAGATGCTTCGTATTTATCGTGGTGTACTTGGTAAGTCTAAAATTGACGCACAGGCGGGCGTAGGGACGACAGCCGCCGAAGCTGGTTAAAACCGTGCCCCTCTAAGGTCACAATTTAATGCGTACCAACTAGAACCCACTTTTTAGTTTGCCAATTTTAGGTCCGCCGCTTCGACCACTTAGTACAGTCGCAATCAATCAACTAAAAAATTATGATTTTCTTGCTAAAACAATTAATGTAGTAAATTTATTATTGCTAGTCTCGCCTGGGAGCAAATTACCGTGCGAAGCGAACCACTGTCGGCACATAAGACTTGGCAATAAATAAAAAAATTACTACAAAGGTTTCATAGTTATTAGTCTTATTTATTTTTATTATAAAAATTACCCTCTTATGTGTTGCAATCCATCATAATATATAAACACAAAAGATCAAGTAATTACAAAAATAAATAAACACATAATAACAAATATATGATCATCCACGATATCATATAGCCACATGCAAACCTTTTTCAATAAATCCTAATATTAATTCTATGTGTAATTTTAAATGTATGTAACTAATAAAACTCCCATTGGTTTTCGAGCTCATTGTGCCCAATGGTCCACAGACGCCAAATAATTTGGCCGCGTAAGTTTTAGTTAGTTAGATACCACATTGCACATAACTTATTAATTAATATATATTGAGGTCTTCCCCAATTTAAGATTTATTTAACAACATGTAGCAAACAATTCAATACAAAATCATACAAATCACACCATGACAAAATATGCAAGATTTTGTCATGGATACCATATTGATCACATAATCATGTAGCACATATTATTATGTCAATATTTTACGTACGTATCTAATTAATTAGTGACATCACATACGGTATTCACTAATTAATCCCTAAAAAATTTTCATGCAATCCTAGGGTTCCTCAAGTTTTAATTAAAAAACTAAAACCCTAATTTTTAATTAATATGGATCGAACCATATTAGGGTTTCAAAAAAAATAAAAATAAACAAACCCTAATTTTATAATTGCATGTAATCTCTACAAGATCCAATTTTTAGGTTTAAGTAATTAATTACAAGTTCTAAACGAGGCTCATGATGCCACTGTTGGAATATGTGAACTATAAATAAATCATAAACACATATAATCATCAAAAGCACGCAGCGGAATAGATCTACAAGAACAAGTAATTAATTAAACATAAATAGATACGTACCTTAATGATTCCTAGCAAGAACAAGGAATCACGTGCTCCAAGAACAATATAAACCCTAATAGGGTTTTAGGATGGATCGACAGGGGTAAGTAACACTTCCAAGATCACAAGCTAAAGTAAGCTTGTCACTCGTTCCTGTACACACGTATTAGTAGCGTTTCAATGTGAAAAGCTAGGTTCATGTATCACAAATAAAACATCACAACAACTAGGGTTTGATGTTCTTGACAATACATGGTCAAATCCGCAAGAGATACATAACAGTACGTTGAAGATAAGGAGTAAACTAATTCATGTATAGATATATATACATGAAAAGTACACGTCCCATCTACACATGCACATGCATGGTGTATTTAATATCTCCTTTATTGTTTGTGTCAGTGCGTAGGAAAAGGGTAGGAAAAAGGGTACCGATTGTAAAAGCAATCGGTTAAGGGATTTGTTATTCAGTCAATCGAATCCCATAAAACAAGAGGAAAGGTTGCTTTTATAGCAATAAAACTTGTTTTTCAAGTTTTATTTTTCACCTTATCATGTTTCATAAATCGACACTTAACCCCTTTTCATTTTCCTAGTTCGACCATGTGAATATTTGTGATTTAATAATTAATCATAAATAATTATATTAATTATTAATACATTGAGACTCATACGTAATGTGTGCAATCCCGAAGTCTCGGGTTCGAAACCGGACATACAAATATTAATAAATAATCCATAAACTCTAACAGTCCCTAATTATTCTACGCGACATGAGGGAGATCCAGATGTTACATAACCACGCTCGGGACAAAAAAAAATAAAAAAGAAAATGATACATGTCGCGTATATATATACACGACACATATATATATACGCGACATCCTTAAAGTCTTGCATGGGGAAGGAGCAATTCTTTAATTGTGATTTGATAGAAACTTAACACAATTACACTAAAACACATAAGTAAAAAGTGCAAACTGGTTACTAACCAAACAAGTTAAACCAACTATTATTAGACTGTTGAGTGTTTAGATCATTTAAATGTTGTGAGGGGTATGGTTGGGAGGGGTATGGTTGGGAGTTATATGGTTCATAGCCGTGTGCCGGGTTATGATGAGCATGTTGTTCATGACTTGCTTGCCCTTGGTCATACTGGCCTGTTGTGTAAAAATTTTGATTATATGGTTGTGTTGGTAATGTGTTATGTCCAAACACATGAGATGGGTATGTGTGATAAGTAGGAACGGTGTGATGATCTGTTTGATTTGGGTATGAGTCAAATAAAGGAGTAGTTTGTTGTTGCTCCTTAACGGATTTTTTCTTTCTGGGATACTGTTTTCTTTTGTTTAACATTTCATCAGGGACGAACGGTTGCTTGCATTGCCCACGTGTGTGTCCAGCTTCACCGCACCTACCACAATGTCTTACCCTTGGTTCCTCACCCTGGGATGGTATACGGTTAGTATTTTTTGGTCGCCCGGGTTGTGGGTTGTCCATTCGTGGAGGAGTGATAGGTTGTATATGTGTTGGATACTCCCATTCGTGAAACTCTCCAACAAAATTCACCGCCTCTGTATATGTGGCTTGGTATTTTGCTTTTTTAAACCAGTCCTGAACGTACTGGAGACAATTGGTTTGACCCAAAAATCTACTCACAGCAATAACATGACCACAAGGTATACCGGAAAGCTGCCATTTGCGGCAATCACATGTCCTAGACGCTAAGTTCACTTCCCGGTTGTATCTCCCATCAAAAACCTGGAACCGATCTTGGTTAACCCCGTATACATTCCAGGTTGCGCTTTTGATTTTTCTCTTTTCCACTTTATGGGTTGCCCAATCAGTTATTTCATACTTCATTTTTGCTGCATAAACAACAAGGCTCTAAGAAGTGACTTTATATTAAAGATAAATATTAAAAGTATAAATATATTCTGTTTGACAATAAATACCAGCAACTTGTCGCCGTTTAAAATACCAGTCTTGCACCATTTTTTGATATTGCTCGGTCAGCATTGTTATAGGCAGCTTCCTTGATTTTACGGTACAAGCATTAACAGACTCGACGCTGTTAGATGTACAGTAATTGTAGCGAGTTAGTGGGCAATATGCTCTGGACCATCTGTGAACACCCGCTTCTATTAGCTTGTGGTACGCCTCAGGCTGAATAGACAGCAATATTTGCATCTTACTATCAAATTCGTCAGGTGTATATGCTTTGCATATCCTCCAAAATAGCGCCTTTGTTGTGTCTCTTTTTAACTTCAGGTTCATCATTAGATGACGACAGCAAATACCATGAAACGCCAATGGGTATTCATTTCGTACAGCTAACGCAATAGAAGGATGCCTATCAGATATGATAACCAAATCCTGTCTATCGCCTATGCATTCTTTAAGGCATGAAAACCACCATGACCAACATTCACCAGTTTCCCCTCTGCATATACCGTAAGCAATAGGCACAATTTGGTTGTTTCCATCCATGCCTACTGCTAACAAATTTGTTCCTTTGTACACACCCTTCAGATGTGCCTCGTCAACTATAAGCAGTGGTCGAAGATGGAGTAAGAAAGTTCGAATCTGAATAACAAAATTGAATACACATTAAACTATGTAAACCTACCCTAAATTGAATACAATGAAACCAATCATGAAAATTAGTATCACTTATCGAAACACCAATGGCAACGAATAACATCTCGAAAATTCCTTCTTCATTTGTCTTGATACGTGTGATAGTGCCTGGGCTTTTTTTACTAGGTTGTGACAATAATACGGCAACATTTGAAATGATTCTGTAGGTGAACCCCTAATCATTTGTAACCCATAATCCTTTCCTCTCCATGCTTGATGGTAAGATATACTAATTTTATATTGCGTTAACATGTCTCTTTGCATATCTTTTGGTTTTAAATCTCTTCTAGCATCTTTCAACTTTTCACTAAAAATATGACCAATAACATTTTTAGTTGCATTTCGATGGTTAGGATATGTTTGAGTTTTATCACACGTGTGATTATCATTCAAACTTGTAACTTCAAACACAGATGTACCTCCCACGCGTCTAGAGTTAATTCTCCATTTACAGTCGTTAAAATGATAGCACTTAACATAATATCTTATAGGTTCTGCCCTTTCAACTAAAAACTGGTAACCTTCTTCTAAACATTTCATCCTAATTGCTTTGTCTAAGTCATCTCTTGTGTCAAAAAACCTTCCCTTGAAAATATTTGTATCAATATTATTTTGGTTTGAAATTATTTGTTTGGACTGGTAAAGTGGTGTTTCTAGAACATCAGGCATGAGCGAAAAAATATTTTTCCACTTATGATGGGTTGGTTTTGGGTTCTCGCTTTTCCCAACAACACCATCATCTTCAACATCTGGATCTCCCTTATGTCGCGTAGAATAATTAGGGGCATGTTGGGGTATTTGAAAAAACGGCGCATTCTTGGGGTATAATCAGACACATTAAGATG
This sequence comes from Artemisia tridentata subsp. tridentata, assembly GCA_021014915.2. NCBI lineage: Eukaryota > Viridiplantae > Streptophyta > Magnoliopsida > Asterales > Asteraceae > Artemisia > Artemisia tridentata. The sequence continues at coordinate 110,854,504 of CP139507.1, forward strand.
GGCAGGGCTATGTCAGTAATTTTCGCTTCTAAAAATCAAGTATATATAGTTCTGAAAGATTAAATATTTGTACTAACTACTACTTGTACTCGGCTAAAATCCATAACCATTTTTCTTTTTTTTTGTAACCATGGTTTCCCACCTTTTTGGCCGACTAATTCACGGGGTTTAAACTCACCGCCAAAAACAACAATAAACTTACCTAATTGATTAACAGGGTTATATTAATGTTTGATATGCACAACACCAAAAGAAAACATTTGTACTTGAATAAACTTCAATACCAAAACTTTAGAGACCATGTACAATCACATAAAAAATTTGGCCTTGAATACATCTAACAAATTATTTAGACTAATGTTTGATATGTATAACAACAAGAACAACAAAAATTGTTGTTAAAAAAAAAACATGTGACAAAATATATGTTTCATATAGATAAGGATTTAAAAAAATATATACCTGAAGGTTATCTGCAGCGTTGTTTTGACCGGAAGTTGGTTGTTTAGCCATAGCTTTAAAAGAGGGTTTGGTGTGGTTTTAGATGACCAGAAAATGAGAGAGTGAGTGAGGTTATAAATTGAAGGTGGTGAGCTATGTTTGGTATGGGAGACACGTCAGCGCACACCATGTATGAGTGTACTACCTTTTACTAACACGTCACTAATGTCACGTGACAAGTCAAATTACTCGAAATCAATAGGCACCCAAACCAACCAGTACTATAAGGTTGAGTTATAATGACCTTCCTTGGTAGAGAGGGTGTGTTGACTTACCGCTGCTGCCGTTTGTACTGTCTGCTTTGTTGAATTGTACATTTCATTAAAAATAGGCGGGACTCATGAGTAGAGAGGGTTCTTATAACACCTCCCGTACTATATTATGTTGGGGTCTACTAACCAGACGGGGTCTAGGACCCTAGTCCTGCCAAACGGGGTCTACTACTGTACGGATGTACGGAAAGGTTTTGTATTTTTATTTTTTTTTCTTATTTTGTCTTTTGCTGCTGTTTTTTTTTTTTTTTTTTTTTTTTTTTTTTGTCCAAGTTTTTTTGGTCCTCATTTTTCTTTGTCCAGATTGCACAAAATTTTGTCCAAGTGCAGAATTGCACACAAAACACAAGTGCAGAATTGCACACAAAACACAAGTGCAGGTTTTTTTTTTTTTTTTTTTTTTTTTTTTTTTTTTTTTTTTTTTTTTTTTGTCCTAAGTTTTTTTGTCCCAATTTGTCAAGTGCAAATTGCACAAAATTTTGTCCAAGTGCAGATTGCACTATCAAACACCAAGTGCAGATTAGGCATTTTATAAAAAACTTATAGATCTGATAAATTACTTGGTTAATCTTTCAATTAACAAATGTTAACTGAAATATATTGCATCAATTTTGAAAAACCCTCAATTTTTCAAAAAACCCTAATTTTTAAAAACCCTCAAAAACCATCAAGGATGTTTTTTTTTTTTTTTTTTTTTTTTTTTTTTTTTTTTTTTTTTTTAATCGTTGATTAAAAAAAAAAAAAAAAAAAAAAAAAAAAAAAAAAAAAAAAAAACCCCTCAAAAGCCATCACGGATGGTAAAAAAAAAACCCTCAAAAACCATCACGGATGGTAAAAAAACCACCACGTATAAACCATCCAAGAAACAACACGTATAAACCATCCAGAAAACCAACCATCACCACAGAGAAACCAAGAAACCAACCATCATCAGTGTTTTTAGATCTAAAAACGAGTTTTTAGATCTAAAAAAAGAGAAAGAGAGAGAGTTATGTGTGAGAGGACACACACAGAAGAGAGAGGAGGAGAGTTATGTGTGAGAGGACACACACACACAGCTGTACAACTTAACGCGTTTTCTTTTCTTTTTTATATTTTTTTTAAAGTTATAAATGTTATAAACGTTGTAAGTTTTTATTTAGTACAGGTGGTCACGGTTTGGTTCCGTTAATTTTTTGTAAAAGTTGTAATGTATTTTCAGGAGTTCGGTTCTCACGAGCAACTAACGGATTGGGTGCAAAATATAGCTCGGGGTGTTCAGGGAGGATCCAATGGAGGATCCAGAGCAGGTTCAGGATGAGGATGAGGATCCAGAGCAGCTTGGTTCAGTGATGAGGGAGAACCAAGAGCTTAGAGACCGTGTAGCCCAGCTAGAGACCACCATTGGAGGATTGACCCGAGCATTTGATTCCCTACGCATTACTAGTGACCGATCCTAGAGTAGTAGTAGTGATGATGTATTCCTAGGACTATTAGTATTTCGGTAGTATCTTAGAACTAACTATTGACGAGCTTGTAATTTTGTGAACACTCTATCTTTTGATATATATATATATATATATATATATATATATATATATATATATATATATATATATATATATATATATATATATATATATATATATAACAAGCTTAGTCTTCCTATCCTATTATTCGTTTTCCTCTGTGGTTGACTTTATTCTTGTATTATTTAAATTAACAATACATTACTTATTTATGTTGTAAATAACTGTTTGTATCATTTGAATTAATTCTTTGGCCAGGTGGAACAAAATAATCCTTACATGTGTCGCTGTAAGAACGGATTCATTATAGAGAGGATATCCCGTAAAGAAGCAAGTTATGGTCGACCGTATTACGCGTGTCCTCTTTCAGTGGTAATTAATCATACGTTTGCTTAGTTATGTAAATTATTTGTTTGTTAATAATACATTTCTTATTATTTTCTAAACATGTAACAGCCAGGAACAGATGACTATGGTTGTCGGTACTTTATGTGAAAAGATGAGTTTCAAAAGAAGCACTTTAGTCAAGCCTCTTCTTCAACGCAGTGCTCTGACTGCGTTGCTAAAGCTAATAAGATTGACCAGCTTGAAGCAAGAAACAAGCTGTTGATGACAAGAATAAAGACGCTGGAGATGGAGTTAGAATTGACAAGGAATCCTGAGGATCACGCTTGTCAATCGGGTGCAAGGCTTCATGATCTTTTAAATGAAATGAATAATCTTCATATGTAGTAGATGTTGTTATTTTTAAATAATGTGTTAATGTTGTTGTTTAATTGAATAATAACAGTTGTTGTTGTAGTTGTTTAATGTGGTAATATTTAACGTGCTATTTGTTGTTGTTGTTAATTAAATAAAAACACATTAAACGTTAATTATATAAACGTAACAAATAAACACAAAAAAAAAAACATTACACAAATTATATTAAACAAACAAACAAAAAACAAAAAACAAAAACAAAAAAAGACAACAAAAGACAAGAAGGACAAAAAAAAAAAAAAAAAAAAAAAAAAAAAAAAAGGGTCAAAAGTACACCCTCTAATACAGGGAGGGTCAAAATATCAAATATAGAGAGGGTCAATATATCCTAGCCCTATTATGTTACTAGTTCATTAGACAACAAGGTACCATGAGGAAAAACTCATCATTCGGGCCTCACGGGGTGCCACGTCACCACAACAAACTACAATTTACAACCCCCTTCTTATAACATACCACAAACTCTTTATTTAGACCCCACCACTATCTATTTTTATTTTTTTTATTCAAATACTTAAATAAACTAAATTCATTTAATAAAAATAAAAATACCACAATCCCATTATCCCACCACTCCACCAGACACCAATACCAATAATTGTTTCTTCATCTTCCTCTTCCATCTCAAAGTGAGCAGGTGATTCGTTGAACACTTGAACCAGACTCCACAAAAGAAAAATTCAAGGATTCAAAATTACTGGTAAAAATCATTGCTATTTTTTTTAATACTTTGGTTAGCATATTATTACCGTTTGAAACAAATTAATGGGAAAAGGGAGTAAACGTTCATATTGTCAGAAAACTTACCTCCTCGTGCAGACGAGGAACCCTTCCACGGCGAGCCATGGTGAGCATTCCACGTGGACCGCGGCGAGCTACGAGTAGCCCACACCAGCTGCTCTTAGAGCACAAGGTGCAGTGAGCACCCTTGCCTCTTTATTTGGGGCCCATGGGTGCCACATCACTTTAACAAACCTCCACAACTAACCCCCATCACTAGCAACTAACTACAACTTACTCATTCGGGCCCCACCACTTACAACTTTATTTTTTTTATTCAAATATCCAAATAAACTAAATTCATTTTATTAAAAATAAAAATACAATACATTACAATAAAAATATACGAAACGTAAAATAACGATACGGTAAAAAAAATGCAACTTAAGAAATACATCAAATTATAACGAAACTAATTATTCGGATTCTGCTGTTGAATTTGTTCCCATTGATGTCGTTGACAAACATGCTCGATGAGACATCGTTGAAGCTTTGCGTGTTGGCGTTTATCATGTAATTCTTTGGCTTTTCTTCTTTGCACTGCGCAACGCTCAATCCACGTATGTTGTATATTTGGTTGCGGAGAAATATACAGTTCGCTAGCTTCGGATATCGCAAAGTTTTGATCTTTCAAAATCATGTTATGCATTATGATGCACGAGTACATGATTCTCCGTAACTTGCCCACAGTATATGCACGCGCCGGTTGGGCAATAATATGCCAACGTCCTTGGAGGACACCAAAAGCTCTTTCGATATCTTTTTGAGCACTTTCTTGTTTCGCTTTAAATACGGCATTTTTTGGGTTATTTGCAACCGTAAATGATTTGACAAAAGATACCCACTCGGGGTAAATTCCGTCAGCTAGATAATACCCATGGTTAAATGTACGCCCGTATACTTCAAACGGAACCTCAGGGGCGATGTCATCAAGCCGGTCATCGAATAACAGAGAATTATTCGAAACGGTAAGATCGTTATTCGCACCCGCTACCCCAAAAAATGCATGCCAAATCCACAAAGTCGTATGAAGCAACGGCTTCAAGTATTGTAGTTGGATACTTTTTATCACCTCTGTGAAATTGGCCTTGCCATTCTTTCGGACAATTTTTCCATTCCCAGTGCATACAATCGATGCTTCCCAACATTCCCGGTAACTTATGAACCGCATTATGTGCGTGGTACAAGTTACGAATGTCATTCTCGTCTGGTTTTCTTAAAAAATCCTTGGCATACAACTGGATTATGCACATTGTAAAAAAATCTAGACAATCGCGTGTACAATGTTCCCCTATTTGTAAATACTCATCTAATGCATCAGCTGCTACCCCGTAAGCCAATTGGCGTAGGGCACATGTGCATTTCATAATCACACTAAAACTCATTACACCCGCAGCATTGGGTCGGACTCTAAAGAAATCAAAATGCTTGGGAAGAGGATGATGAGTTTGAATATGTGTTTCAATACCTTGTATTATTTGTAGAAATAGTTTACGGCTCATACAAAAGCGACGCCTAAAATTTTCTTCCGTATATTTTGGGTTGTCACCAAAATAGTCAGCCATTAGACGTTCTTTAGCAAGGCCACGTTCACGAGAGATGTATCTACGGTGGCACGAAGGTCCGGCTTCTTGTTGTTGGAACGATTGCTCGGACTCAAACTCTTGGACAATCATCTCCAGCTCCGTTATCTCTTCTAGTTCACTTTCACCGGAATAAGATGAATTGCTCATGTTTCTTGCTTAATTATGTGTAAGTGTTTTGAAATAAAAGTTATGTAGAATTTGATTAAAATGTGTAATATATATATATAGTGTGTAATATGTGTATTATGTGTATTTAAGAAAAGAAAGAATGAAAAAGAAAAAAAAAATAAAAATAAAAAAAATAACTCATTTTTTAAACGTTGCCCAACGTTCGACTAACAAGAAAGTACAACACAAGCCTCGTCGTGCAGACGGCGAGAAAAAATGAAGCAACTCGGTGTGGTGAAGAGTTTTGGCGAGCTGCCAGCATGGACTGGCGAGCCATGATATCAACTGCACCTTGTGCTCTTAATGTGAAGTAATGTTTAATTAAATTTGATAGGAGTACAATTTAAAAATCACATGATTTATTTTAGTATCGAGATTCGTTGATGTAGTTGATATGAACATGATCGATAATATTTTTTCATAAGCCAAACAGTAAGGCTTACTGAAGAACCTAATTTTTTATTTTATTTTGAATGAATATGACCGATAATGTTCATATAAACATGGAGAACCTGCAAATTATAGAGCTGCCATGAATGATCCTGAAAAGGAAAAATGGCAAGTTGCTATGAATGGGGAAATGCAATCCATGAGAGATAATGAAGTCTGGATTGAAGTAGACCTTCCTCCCAATGACAAGGTAGTTGGAAGTAAGTGGCTCTTCAAGAAGAAAACTGACATGGATGGCAATGTACACACCTATAAGGCTCGTTTGGTAGCTAAAGGCTTTACTTAAACTTATGGTGTTGACTATGAGGAGACCTTTTCTCCTGTAGCTGACATAAGGGAAATTAGGATTCTCATAGCTATATCAGCATACTATGACTATGAGATTTGGAAAATGGATGTCAAAACCGCCTTCTTAAATGGTCGCCTAGATGAAGACATCTATATGGCGCAGCCTGAGGAGTTTGTGAATCCAGAATTTCCAAACCGTGTATGCAAACTTCAAAGATCCATTTATGGATTGAAGCAAGCATCATGGCAATGGAATAAGAGATTTGATGAAGAAATCAAAAAATTTGGGTTTACTCAGAATCTTGATGAGCCATGTGTATATCACAAAGCTAGTGGGAGTGATGTTATTTTCCATGTCTTATATGTTGATGACATATTAATCATGGGTAAAAGTATTCCAATATTGAAAGAGGTTAAAGCCTATCTTGGGAAATGTTTTTCCATGAAGGATTTAGGAGAAGTAGCATACATTCTGGGAATCATGATATATAGAGATAGATCAAAGCGGCTGATTAGATTAAGCCAAAGTGCTTACATTGATAAGATATTGAAGAGATTCAATATGCAAAATTCCAAGAAGGGATATTTGTCAATGCAAGAGAATCATGGCTTAAGTAGCAGAGCATGTGCTTCAACACCTGCAGAGATGACACGCAAGAAGAGAGTCCCTTATGCTTCGGCTGTGGGATCTTTTATGTGTGCGGTGAGATGCTCAAGGCATGATGTGGCGTTTGCTCAAAATATAACCAATCGATATCAACAGAATCCAGGTGAACTCCACTGGACTGCTGTTAAACATATTCTCAAGTACTTAAGGGCTACAAGTGATATGTTTTTAGTATATGGGGGAAATCCAGAAGCAGAACTTGGTGTTACAGGTTACTGCGATGTTTCCTGGAAATGTGATAAAGATGATACGAAGTCTCAGACGGGTTATGTCTTTGTCATTAATGGAGGAGCTATGGATTGGAAGAGCAAGAAGCAAGTGTACCATTGCGATGTCTGCAACAGAAAGTGAGTACATAGCTGCTTCAGAAGCTGCAATGGAAGCCGTCTGGATTAGGAAGTTCATTTCAGGGCTTGGAGTTATGCCCTCGATTGAAAAACCTATAAAGATGTATTGTGACAATTCAGCTGCAATTACATTTGCTAATGAACCTAGAATCATGAAAGGCACCAGACATTTCCCGATTAAATATCACTATGTTCGAGAACAAGTCGAGATAGGTGAAATCGAGTTACTCAAAGTTCACATAGATAATAATCTAGCTGATCCCTTAACGAAGGCTTTACCTGGTGGAAAGCTTTATCAACATGCTGAAGGCATAGGACTTCGTTTAGCTAGTAGTTTCATGCCCATCTGTGATTAGTGTTTGGATAAAAGGATGTTATGAACAATTATTATTTTAATGAAATAAAATATTTGTTATGTTTGATTATCATTTTCTTAATAATATATCATGTATTTGCATGTTTAATCCATGAATAATTTGATTATTCTAAATTGTCCGTTGTCAATTAATGATATGGAATATCATTAAAATTAAGACAAATCTGAGTATTGGTAGAATACTTGAAAGTATATTGATGCGTTGACATGCCAATTTCACATGATATTCAATGAATTGAATATAAGACTTATCCCAACTACATGATTTTACTTTATGGATCTTGTCATCAAGAAAATCATGAATATAGTTATCCTCAGACTTGAGATACCAGATAACTATCATGGATGTAGTCCATTTCTGTAAAGCAATTTACCGCTATACGTTACTGGTAGCCATAAGGATTGTTTTCAGAAGTGTTGCAAAGTTCATGGGTTTTGCTTGTAGTCAAGGAGGAATTTATTCCTTCAAATTTGTTTTGAAGTTTAATACTGCTGGGCCCCTCGTAGGATTGACAGGATGTTTGCGTGGCCACGCCCAAGATCTATCTGGAATACGTTCAGACGATTTGGTAATCTTATTCAATCAGAAACAACGAGAAACAGAATAGTTAATTAAAGAATGACTAAGATCCATATCATTATTAACGTGGTATTAGTAACAAAAGCAGGGCCGGTTCTAAGTTTCCTGCTGCCTTGCGCGAGACAGTCGAAAAATGCCCCTTGTAATAAAATGAGTTACTATCTTATGAGGGTTTAAAACTTAGTTAAGCTAGGCGATCCATCGAAACAACAACTTTCATCTAATAACTAATTAAATTAAAATGTTACGATAGGAGGAGATTAACTCAAATCTCAAGTAGAGAATAGATCAGCAAAAGCAACAATTTTTCTTCAAACAAAGAAGTTAATTATATTTTTATAGTTAATATTTGCTACGAAATCTTATCTAATCATAAAAAAAACTAGGCATATTTAAGTGTAAGCGTATCTTATAAATTAAAAATCAACATATACTTCGAAGTATAAACATATAAAGACACAAAATAATCTTTGAATCCATGCCGTGTAACACAAACGCTACATAACATACGTAGTTGTAAATAGTTGCAATTTATTATATAAATACAGAAGCAAGTAATGGTCATTTTTAAGAAATGATACAAATAAAAATCAATAACTAATTAAATTAAAATTGGTTGTTTATAGAAATAAAACTTTGAGTACAGTTGTTTGTAGAAATAAAACTTTGTTTACCTTTCTCACTCCATGTAACCCACTCACCTTACGATATACAGTACTACTTTCCATTTAATTTTTTCATTTTTTTCTCTCTCCTTATAGTCCATGCCATCATCTTCTTCCTTGAGCTATGTTCTCCATCAAAACTTGAAGATCTAATCTTCCATATTTTTTTCTCTACTAATGCAACATGGACTTAAAAAATTTGATGCCCCTTAAACTTTGATGCCCTAGGCCGTCGCCCAACTCGCCCGATACTAGGGCCGACTCTGAACAAAAGGATAAGTATGATGATGAATCACCCTCGAGTTGTACTAGGGGCATTGGCGTGTTGCTAGACGCTAACCAATGTCATTACACTATTAATAGATGTCCAAGTGGGAGCTGTTAGTTTTGTGGACAAATATTAATACGTGTATGTCTAGAATCGAACTCGAGACCACGGGATTGCACACTTTACGTATGAAGAATTAATGGATAATAATTAATATATAAAACGTTATATATTTAATTATTAAAACACAAAATAACGACTAACGGACGTTAAGTAGTTAACGACAATTGACTAACGACCTTAGGGTTATTTTTTCAATACCTCTTGTGCACTTGCTATAACCCTAAACCTTCTCTTCTCTTTTTCTTGGTAGTGCCGATCGAACAAACACCCTAATAGGGTCGATCGGTTTGTTTTTCATAAAAACAAACTTTGTGTTTTCTTGATCTAGCAATCACATTAATTCGGTTATAGTACGTGTGTACAAGAAAGTGGTATTAACTCATTATAGTTAATATCTTGGATTGAATTACAAAACGGTAAGGGGTAATTCGTTAATCCAATTCTTGATCTTGATTGAAGAATTATTGAATTTGATTCTTGTTATGTTAGAATCAAATGTACGTTTACTTTATTATTCGGTTAATTCTTTGCGTGTTAAATTGGTCATACGCTTCCGCATGTGTATGATAATTATGTGTTTAATATATGAACTTGTAATGTTATTAAAATCCAACAACCACTACCTTTTTCTTCTTTTTGAATAAAAGGGACTTTGATTTCTTGTTTAACCAATTCAAATTTTTCATTCTGCTCCCTAAGAGCAAAGGGTGCAGCTACTCATCCAGTTCACCGTGGCTGACGTGGAGGCTCTTCGTGCCTCGCCGCTGCACCACATGCCCTCGCCGTAGCTCGCTGGAACTCCCTTGCTCGTCTGCACGACGAGCGGATTCCACTGACATCCAGCGTTTCTTTTTTTTTTTTTTTTTCTTCTTTTATTTTCAAACGGTATTATTACCGTTAATATTCAAACGTCCATTTTTTTCTCCCTATATAATAAACTACACTAAACTTATAAAATACATACAATTTACACACACAAATCTTATAAAAAAAACCACACTAAAGTCTATAAAATTATAACCCAAAAACATGAGTGAAACATCTCATTCCGGCGAAAGTGATGTTGACGAGATTGAAGAGCTCGAGATGCTTATGCAAGAATTCGAGAATGAGCAAATGTTGCAGCAAGAACAAGCCAGAAGTAGCAAACGGACATCCATTCCCCGAGAATATGAAATTGCTGAAGCACGACTAATGCGTGATTATTTTGGTAACAATCCAAAATATCCGGAAGAATTTTTTAGGCGTCGCTATCGTATGAGCCGTAAACTATTTTTAGAAATAGTACAAGGTATTGAAACATACATTGAAACTTTGCGATATCTGAAGTTAGTGAAATGTATATTTGTCCACGAATAAATTTACAACGGACATGGATTGAGCGATGCGATGTGCAACGAAAGAACGGGAGGGAACTAAGCGATAAACGCGTACACGCAGCGCTTCAACAAAATCTCATCGAGCATGTTTGGCAAATAAATCAATGGGAAACATTTCAGCAACAGCAGCAACAAGATAATTAGGTTCTTTATAATTTGATGTATTGTTAGTATTTCTGGTATCGTTTTTTTAATTCCTGTATCATTTTTTTTTCGTTTCGTAAGTTTATGTTTCGTATTTGTTTAAGTTTGATGTATTGTATTTTTATTTTAATGAAATGAATTTAGTTTATTTGGGTATTTGAATAAAAAAATAAGAATAGATAATGGTGAGGCCCAAATGAGTAAATTGTGGTTTGTTATTGAGGAGGGGGTTGTTAGTTGTGATATGTTATGCTGACGTGACACCCCGTGAGGCCCGAATGAATAGTTTTGCTTAGCCATTGCACCCTTTGCTCTAAGGAATCATTTCACTTTTGTAACACAAGGTGAGGTAAGCACTATAACTTGCATGACCAATTGATACCAATCGGAATAATGAGGTCCCTTTATTGTGTCCGGAGAATATTAATTACAAGTACCACATCTCTTATCCTCTTAGACTTTAATTAAGGAGACATGAATTGAATAGCAAACATATATGTACTTACATAATATGATGCAATAAATCTATGTAATCCTGAAAAAATCATCTAAATATATTCCTTCATGCTTTATGTCTGGGGGAGATATTATCCGAACACCCCCTGTAGGGGTGTTTTAATAATTGGGTGCTGCCGCCGTTTGTACTGTTTGCTTTATGGATTGTACCATTTGATCAAAATAGAGGGCCCCACCCACTAGGGGGTGTTACCATAGTAGGACCCTATGTCTGGGGCTTTACTATACTAACACCCCCTACTAACCCTACAACTGCCAAAAGTACAAACCCCCCTATATATTTGTACAATTTGACCTATTATGTTTGTAATTTTTTTTTTTTTTTTTTTTTTTTTTTAAGCCACTCAGTTACAAGTTTTTTTTTGCCTTTTTTTTTTTAATAGTCCTTTAGTCCTTTTTTTTTTTTGTTTAGTTTGCATACGTTTTTTGTTCTTTTTTTTTGTTTAGAATACATCCATGGTACACATTCACGGGTTTCTCCTTGAAGGGACATTTGATTTTTTTTTTTTTTTTTTTTTTTATTTTTTATTATAAAGATCACTTTGATTCACAATTGCATTGCATCAATAAGCAGTTTCACAATAAGCAGTTTCACATAAAAGCAGTTTCACATAAGCAGTTTCACATAAGAGCAGTTTCACATAAGTAGTTTCATATAAGCAGTTTCACATAAGGAGTTTCACATAAGCAGCAGTTACACAGAAGCAGTTTCACATAAGCAGCTTTTTCAAACAAGCAGTTTCACATAAGCAGTTTCAAACATAAGCAGTTCTACGATGAATACATTACCGTTTTACACGAACGAGGTATCATTTTACGCTATTACTTTCAAAATTAAATTTGTTTTAAACATAAGTAGTTTCAAATAAGCAGTTTCACATAAGCAGTTCAAAAGATGGCTCAGATTATTTTTTTTTACACATATGTGTTGGGAATTAAACCAACTGTTGGTACTGCTCATGCATAAATTAGTACTGCTGAAGATCGTTCAAGAATACACTATCAGTACTAAGCCAGTTAGTACTGTTGGAACAAGAAGTTAATACTGTTTATAAGATAAAGATGAAAGTCGTGTGAAGATATATATGAAAAAGATGTAATGTATATCTTATTAATATAGATTTATACGGTAGATGGTTTACTTGTAAAGGACTCCTTGTCCTATAAAAGGAGATCCTAGGTTAAGTTTTATGGACATGCATTATTGATAGAGCTTCACGATTTCATTGTAATTCTTGTGATATTCAAAGATCACTCGTAATATATTGAAGCTAATCGTTTGGTTATACTGTGTGTTAGTATACTTACTGTTACATTCATACAATCACATACAATCACCAAACACTAAATCTTCTAAGTACTTGGTAGTAAATTCCGCGTGCTACTAAGTATATACTCAAAGTATCTCCAACACAATTCGTGTGTTTAGATCCGGTCAAGTGGTATCAGAGACAGGTTTCTGATACTTTGATTTAGAAGATCCATAAGTACTTACTCTCTTGCAACCAAGAAGATGGACATGGAGACAATTCAAACCTCAATCCTTGCTAAACTCCCCATGCTGAAACAGAATGAATACAACTTATGGCGGCTCAGAATAGAGCAATATTTCATGGTGCAAGACTATGCATTATGGGATATCATAATCAATGGTGATTCTTTCAAACCGACTACTTCTGAGGAAACACGTGCGGATGGTTCCAAGACCACAAGGCTCAACACTGAGCCAGTCACAAACGATGAGAGAGACAAAAAGAAGAATGATCAGAAGGCTAGGAATTTGTTACTCATGGCAATTCCTAATGATCAAGTGTTAAACTTTAGCCACTATGAGACTGCTAAGACACTTTTTGAAGCAGTTGTGGAGAGATTTGGTGGCAATGAAGCCACCAAGAAGGCACAGAAAACCCTACTTAAGCAGAGTTATGAGAACTTTAGTGCCTCAAACTCTGAATCACTTGATCATATCTTTAATAGACTTCAAAAGATTGTCGGCCAGCTAAATGTTCTGAAAATTGTGATTCCACAAGAAGATCTCAATATGAAGTTTCTCAATAGTCTACCTGCTGAGTGGAACACCTATGTGGTTGTCTGGAGCAATAAGCCAGAACTGGAAAAGATGTCACTGAATGAATTGTACAACAATCTCAAGATTGTTGAACAAAAGGTGAAGAAAGGAGGAAGTACTAGTTCTAGTTCTGGAAACATAGCATTCTTATCATCTTCCAACAATAACAGTTCTGATGATGTTGAAGCAGTTGGTACTGCTAGCCCTAAAGTTAGCACTGCAAGTGTAAAAACTAGTACTGCTGGCTTGACTGAGGAGACCATATATGCATTTGTGTCAGAACAATCTGGTGGGTCTCAAATCTTCAATGAAGATCTTTTTCAGATTGATGAAGATGATTTGGAAGCTATGGATTTAAAGTGGCAGTTGGCCTTGATAAGTATTAGGGCTAAGAAGTATTATCAAAGAACTGGGAACAAGATTACCTTCAATGGAAGAGATATAGCTGGGTATGATAAGTCCAAGGTGGAGCGCTATAATTGTCATAAGATGGGGCACTTTTCCAGGGAATGTAGAAGTCCCAGACAACAGAGCAATGGGAATGGAAACAAGAGTCAGAATAGGAGGACAGTGAATGTGGAAGAAACTTCTTCCTCAAAGGCAATGGTTGTTGTGGATGGAGCTGGTTTTGATTGGAGCTTTATGGAAGAGGAAGTGGAACCAGCCAACATTGCATTGATGGCCTTTTCAGACTCTGAGGTACATATAGTTCAAAAATGCTCAAACACTTGTCATGCTTTAAAAGATTATGAAACTCTTAAGAAACAGTATGATGATCTTAGAGTAGAATTTAATCAAGTGAATTTTAGTCTGTCTAATCATAAAAGAGGACTAGCTGTTTTGGAAGAACAACTTGATTTTTATAGAAAGAATGAGTCTAACTTTAATGATGATATAGCTGTGTTAAAGAGAGATTTGCAACTGAAAGATGACAAGATGAGTGGACTTGTATATGAACTAGAGACACTTAAGAAAGAAAAAAAAATATAAAGTTAAGTGTTGACACTCTAGAGTACACATCAAAAGGGGTACAGAAAATAGTAGAGAGTCAAATACTTAATAAAGCTAAGTCTGGTTTAGGTTACAAGTCTGTTGCACCCCCAAATAGAGGAATGTTTGTCCCTCCAGGAATTGATTTGGCTCATACAGGTTTAGAAGAGTTTAAGGATATGGATTTTCCTGGATATGGTACTAAAATTAGTGAGAATCCTGTTAAATTTGTTAAGGCTGAGGATTCTTATGTTAGTGCAAGTGATAAATCTCTCTCTGAGGAAAAGATGTCTTCTGGTAGGAACTCAGATGCTCCAATTATAGAGGATTGGACATCTGATGATGAGGATGATCAGGTTAAGGTTAAACCTGATGTTGTTTAGGTAGAAGTTAAACATGCTCCTAAGGTGGTTAAAACTGAAAACATCAAACCAGTTAGGAAAAATGTTGTTGGTCCACAAATTGTATATGGATCACTAAGTAGTCTTGAATACCTAGTAGATGGTTAGGATAAATCCGAACCAATCTAAGTGAGAAACCCTAGGTGATTGTTATTGTTAATGCGGAATCTTAACAAGAACAATTAAGAACACAAGCAGAGATATCACTAACTTCGTATATTGATTATAATCACAATAGTGAACTCGTACAACTCACACACGAACTAACAATCTTTAGGGATCCTTTTATAACACAAGGAAACCCTAGCCGACTCAGAAGATATACACAAATCTTCTATAAAGATACATACACGCATTGTATCTTTTCCTAACATAACTCTAACAGACTTTCCTAACTTCACGACCAGACTTAACTTTACAAGTCAACCAGACTTAAACATGCTACCAGACTTAACATTACATTACCAGACCTAATAACACAAACAGACCTAACTTAGATAAACTACCAGACCTAAGTTGTCTGCTCTTGATACGTATCATAATTCCCAACAATCCTCCCCTAACTTGATCTTCATGCTCCATGAACTTCAAGTTCTTCTGATTAAGCCTTCTGAGGATTGAATCTTGAACACTTTGAACTGTATTTAGGTCTTGTTCTTTTCTAGCAGCTTGAATCTTGATAAGCTCTTCTGATATGGTCTTTGCAGCAACATTGACTATATGTATATCAATTCATATTAAGTTTCATATCTATTCTCATCACTTCCAGGTGTGTTAACTCCTGTGAGAAGTGAATCATTGAAATTTAATGGATTTGATGTCTCTTTACCAATAGCCATCACTACTGGAGTAGCCAAATGTTTTGGTGTGTTAAGACCATGGTACACTGATAACCATATGATTTTTAGCAAATCATCAGCTTATCAACGGATTTGTTAAGTCTTTACCAAAAGCCGTTTGCTTCTGGACTAGTCAATTCTTTGATGGAAAAGTACCTCATCATGGTGAATTGATTACCATTTATGGTTTTCCACAGCCTTTACCACAAGTCATAACCTTGTGGGCTAGCCAACTCTTCACTTATCTTAGATATGGTGAGTTGAATACCATACAATTTTTGGCAAATTGTCAGCCATAAACGGATTTGGGCAATCTTTACCTGTTAGCCGTTTGCTCAGGATTAGCCAGTCCTTATGTTGATGAGACAAGGTGGACTGATAACCTTTTGATGTGTTAGTGCAAAGCACCTCCACCAAGTGAGAAGTTCCAATAATCTCACTTAACAACTTGTGAAAATATACTTAATCCAGCATTGCCTATAAAAGAAATAAAAAAAACACAGATAAAAACAAACCATTTTTTTTTTTTATCACTAACAGAACTAAAAACAAAACTACAAGACTTAAAGATAACCTAAATGCTGGTAAGTATTCATACTTTACATACTTCACAGTTTGACCTCCCCTTAGGCCAAACCTCCCCTTAACTCAAACTAGGGGTTCATCATACCAATGTTAACTACCAGATAATTGAATCTAGGACCATCAAATGCCTTAGTTAACAGGTCAGCAACATTAAAATCTGTATGTATTTTCTCCACTCTAATCAACTTCTTTTCAAAGCAATCCCTAATGAAGTGATGCCTTATTTCTATATGCTTAGTTTTAGAGTGATATACTGGATTCTTAACAATACAGATAGTACTCTTATTATCTATGTGGATAACAGTATTCATAAAATTCAAACCATAGTCCAGCATCTGATTCTGAATCCACAAAACTTGTCCACAGCAATGAGCAGCTGCTACATACTCAGCCTCAGTAGTTGAATTAGCCACAATCGTCTGCTTCTTACATTGCCAAGATATTAACCTTCTTCCAAGGAACTGACAACCTCCTGTTGTTGATTTCCTATCCAGACTTGCACTAGCATAGTCACTGTCTGAATAAGCTGTCAGGTCAAAAGTTGACTCCTTAGGATACCAAAGGCCCAAATTTGGTTTACCCTTTAAGTACCTAAAGATTCTCTTCACAGCATGAAGATGTGAAGTCTTTGGTTGAACCTGAAAGCGTGAACAAACACAAACTGCATACATAATATCAGGTCTAGAAGCAGTAAGATACATGAGGGAACCTATCATGGATCTGTAAAGATGCACATTCACATCAGCACCATCTTCATCCTTTGTTAAAGGCACTTTGTTCTCCATGGGAGTGACTGCTGCCTTCACATTTGAGAACTCAAACTTTCTCAAAATTTCTGCAACATACTTGTCTTGAGAAATAAAAAGTCCATCATCCTTTTGCTTAACTTGCAGTCCCAAGAAAAATGTAAGTTCTCCCATTGAGCTCATTTCAAACCTGCTCTTCATTAAACCTTCAAATTCATCACATCAAGACTTTCTTGTGGATCCAAAAATGATATCATCCACATAAATTTGGACAAGAATGATATCCTTCTGGTCTCTCTTAATGAATAAAGTCTTGTCAATTACACCCCTGATGTATCCATGTTCTTCAAGAAACTGTGAAAGAGTTTCATACCAAGCTCTAGGAGCTTGATGAAGACCATATAGAGCTTTAATAACCTTATACACTTGATTGGGGTTAGCAGGATCCTCAAAGCCAGGAGGTTGATGTACATACACATCTTCTTCAATAGTGCCATAAAGGAAAGCACATTTGACATCCATCTGATATACCTTGAATCCCATGTATGATGCATAGGCCAAAAATAACCTGATAGCTTCAATCCTTGCTACAGGAGCAAAAACCTCATCATAATCTATGCCCTCCTCCTGTTTGTATCCTTGAGCTACCAACCTTGCTTTGTTCCTTACAACTACCCCTCTTTCATCCCTTTTATTCCTGAAGACCCATTTAGTACCAATAACTTTAGCTCCATTAGGTAGGTCTACAAGAACCCATACTTTCTGTAGCTTGAACTGCAACAACTCTTCTTGCATGGCTTCTACCCAACTTTCCTCCCCTAAAGCTTCAGAAACTGTAGTGGGTTCACTTTGAGAAAGAAAGCAAGCAAATAAGCAATGTTGCTGGTCCTTATGGTTGACCCTTTGTTGTTGCTTAATCAGGCTAATGAGTGCAAGAGAATCAGACTGATGTTGCACTCTACTTCTTGTTTGAACAGCAGACTTGGGGTTACCAATTATTTGACTCTTGGGATGAATGGTGTGAATTCGGAGAGTGGGAGTTGGACTGACCTCCACTTCAGTGGGTAAGTTGTTGAAATCAGTAATAATGCCTCCTTCATCATAGGAAGCCCCATCAAAAACACCTTCATTAGGATTAGGAAATACTTCAAGTTCTGGCATCTCAGAGTCAACACAAGCAGTACTTGAAGAAAGGTCTGGTAGAACACTACTACCAGACTTAAAATGGGAAGTACTGGTAATGTTAGGAGATATGACTTTGCCAGACTTAACTTCAGAATCTATTTTCTGAGTGGAAGAATTCTTGATTACTGCTTCAGCTGCATCGGACTTGTTCTCTGTAGATGGAATCACAACAAGCTCAGCCACATCATCAATGTTCTCTGAATTTGAAGAATCTTTGGTACCTGCAATGTTAGTAACTTCTTGGGTACCTGCAATAGGGTTAATTTGATTCTCCTTGGAGACAGGAATATAATTCATAGAATCAGTCAAATAATCAATATCAAACATCCACCTATGACCAATTCCCTTGACATTGGGTTTTTCCTCAAGAAAGTTTACATGCAGATTTTCTTCTACTTTCTTGGATACTAGATTGTAAACCCTAAAGGCTTTACTGTTTAATGCATACCCAAGTAAAAACCCTTCATCAGACTTTCCTTCAAATTTTCCAAGAACACTTAAAGTATCAAGAATGGTAACATGACACCCAAAAGGTCTTATATGGCTAACAACTGGTTTATGGCCAAACATAAGCTCATAAGGAGTTCTATTTTGAGGCTTGGTCACTCTAACCCTATTAAAGATGTAGCAGGCATTGCTGACTGCTTCAGCCCAAAATGTAGTAGGTAAAAGTGAATCTGCTAGCATAGTTCTAGCTGCCTCAATAAGTGTCCTGTTCATTCTCTCTGCAACTCCATTTTGCTGAGGAGTTCTTGCATTACTGAATTGTTGCTTAATTCCTTTATTACCACAAAAATCTAGCATGCTCTTGTTTTTAAACTCAGTGCCATTATCACTCCTAATGATTTTAACTCGTTTATCAATAAGGTTTTCAATCTGTCTAATAAAAGTTTGAATTAAAGGGGTAGCTTCATCCTTCCTAGACATAAAGAACACCCAACAATATCTAGTACAATCATCTGTAATGACAAGGCAATAGCATGCATGATTAATACTATGGACAGATGTAGGGCCAAAAAGATCCATATGTAAGGTATGTAAAGGTTCAGTGATTAATCTTTCTAATTTAACCTTACAGGATGCCCTATGTTGTTTTCCCTTGTTGCAAGCCACACAAGTATGATCATTTTTAAACAATTTTGAAGGCAAACCTCTCACAAGGTTATTCTTCACAAGTTTATTCATGTTTTTGAAATTCACATGGCCTAACCTTCTGTGCCACAACTTAGATTCATCCAATGTAGCTTTTGCAATTAAACAGGTAGCACCTTTTGCAGGATTAGATGCTTTCATATCAAAACTGTACATTTTGTGTTGTCTGGGAACTTTAAGAAGAATCTGATGTTCTTCAGGCATCTTAAAGTCCGGAGTCAACACAAGACAATCAGTTTCAGTAAAAAGCACCTTATGCTGAGTATCACAAATTTGTGATATTGAGAAAAGGTTGAACTGCCCAAGTTCTTTCACAAAAGATACATTGTCAAATTCTATGTTGCCCACAATAATTTTTCCTTTACCAGTTATCTGTCCCTTGCTTCCTCCAAAAGTAACAGAACCTCCTTCGAATTCATGAAAATCATTAAGATAGTTCTTGTTACCAGTCATGTGCCCAGAGCATCCACTGTCAAGTATTCCTCTATCTTCCATATAGCAAAGTGGATGATCCTGCACAAAAAGAAGAGAAATTAGTTTCTCTTAGGAACCCAGGCCTGAGTAGGCTTGGGTCCGCCTTGTGGATCAATATGCTTAAATTTCTTAATTGAACCTGATCCACTGTTGTTTTGGGATTTATACATGGATTTATTTTTGTTTGAATCCCAAGACATACATGCTGAGGTCTTAACAGCAGAACCCCCATTTCCCTTTAAAGGTTTTGCTGTTTGCTTTCCAACTTGTCTTCTCACAGGCGAATGAGTTTTATAAAAATTATTTCTTTGAAAATTTGCATTCACCTGAGGTTTTTGAAAAGGTTGTTTGGGTCTCACAAAACCAGAGTTCACATTTGGTCTCACAGAATTAACATAACCAGTATTCACTTTAGGCCTCATAAAGTTAACATTTTGCCTATTCACATTAAAATTTCTGTAGCCAGACCCAAAATTTAGTCTACCAGAACTAACACAAGAGTTAGGTCTGGTAGTGTTATTTAGTTGGACAGGTCTGGGAACAAACTGGTTGGCATGATTAATTCTACTAGCATTATTCCAAACTGGTTTATTTGAACCATGACACTTATTAACATTCATTCTCTTTTGTTCAGCCTCTCTTTTCATTCTCTTTTCATGGAAGTCACAATCTCTTATTAAATGACTCAAACTTCCACACACAAAGCATCTTTTAGGAGCATAAGTATAACTACTCCTACTTTCTCTGTGAACACTATTGCTTCTAGGTGACTCATTCATTTTAACAGATTCCCTAGGAGATTTTATGTGATTGACACAACTAGGTTTAACTGTCTCAGCCTTTTGTTTAGTCACTGCAGGTTTAGTAACAACAGGTTCACACTTCTCAACAACCTTAGGTTCAGGATTCTCTTTTTCCTCATTATTTGACTCAGACTTAGAGTGATCAGAGGAACCATCAATAGATCCTTCAGAGTCATTGGATTGACAAGAAGAATACCTACTGGATTTGTCCTCTAAGGTGGTTGGTTCAGGCACTTGAGGACCTTTCTTACCATACACAAAGAGTGAATCATCCAACTCTTCTTTTTCAAGAGGAGTATAGTCATCACTCAAAGGTGGTGGTACTCCCTTAAAGTCACCAGTCTTAACAAACCTATTATACAAAGGCTTACCAGCATAGTCCTCTTCTCTATTCTTAAATATAGCCCTACTCTCATTTTCCTCATATCCTAAGCCACATTTTTTATTTGACTTAATTTGAGAATCCCAACACTTAAACAGGTTATTATTTGAATTGTTCCATTGATCTACCCTTTTTCTCAGCTCATCCCTTTCCTTCTGAATTTTAAGTCCTAACTGTCTATACCTTTTAAGCTTTTCATCTTGTTCGTATATCTTATTAGCTTGAAAGTATAGTTTTTCATTTAAAGCAGCATGTTGGTTTTGAAGGGTGACCTTTTGTGCCTCTAAAGTTTTTACAGCATTTTTATGTGCTAATAAATTTACTTCTAGATCACCTATTTGTTCTTGCTGCTCATCACACAAAGCCTTAACATGATTATATGAGTCAGTACATAATTTAGAGCATAATGATACCTCATTACCAATGGCCATGAGAGCATGATCAGACTCCTCATTTACTCTTGGATGCTCACCCCAGTTGACTCCTCCAGCTTCCATTGTCAGCAGGCTCATCTGATTCTTTTCCATCTTCCCATCATCATCTCTTTTCCCATCAGCAGACTTCTTCTCTGGACAATCTCTTGAAAAATGTCCATGCTTGTGACAGTTGTAGCATTCAACAGTCCTCTTTGTGTATCCCACTGGTGATTTGTTGTTGAAGTTGATAGTCCTACCATATTGCTTCTGAAATCGTTTGACCCTTAAAGCAACCATGGCAATGTGCCACTTTATGTCCATCTCCTCAACTTCAGCATCATTAATCTGTTCAAGATCTTCACTAATAAAGCTTTCATCTTCAGTTTGGTTGGCAAAGAAAGAATGTATCACTTCATCAGTAAAACTTGAAGCAGACCTTTCACTTGAAGGAGTTTCATAGTTACCAGACCTAACACCACCAGATTTAACCTTGTAAGTATTGCTTTTGTTTTGTGACACAAAAGCAACATTTGTTGAACTGGTTGAAGCCTGAGTGTTGTTACTGATGTCCCTTTCAAACATCCTAAGATTATTGTATAGGTCATCAGGTGTCATAGAATCTACTTCCTCCTTAATCCTCATCGCCACAGATACATTGCCCCATTCTGATGGTAAAGATCTAAGGAATTTGTGATTTGCATCCTCATTTGAGACTGCTGCACCATGAACTTCCAGTTGTGTTAACAAATGTTGAAATCTGTCATAGCCCTTCTCCAAACCTTCAGTCTTTGAAACACTGAATGTTTCAAATTGCTGTTTAAGAACAGCCTTTTGCATCTTCTTGGAGTTAGCATTACCTCCAAATCGTTTCTTGATAGCTTCCCACATCTCCTTTGCATCAAGAATGCCATGAAACCTTTGTAGATTCTCCTTAGGAATAGCCATAAGAAGCAAGGTTCTGGCCTTCTTTTCCTTCTCCACAGCCCTAATCTCCTCTGCAGATACTGGTGGCATTATTCTGAGCTGCCCATCATTCTCTTGTGAAATTCTCTTCTTAGAATTTCCCTTTTGAATCACCTTCCATACATCGCTATCAATGTATTCCAGATAATGTTCCATCTCCATGGCCCATATATCATACTCTTCTCTCTTCAGTAATGGAAGTTTTATGTTTGAGATTGTGGTTGTGGAAGGGATGGGTTGTTGTTGTGATTGGGAGTTACTGGTATCGGTTTTTCCTTCATCTTCATGGTTTGATTTCTCATCCTCACTGTTATGGATTGAGAAAGTTTCAGTGTTAACAGGCTTATCGAATTCAGACATTTTGTAGGGTGATTTCAGTGAGAATTTGGTTTTTGAGATTTAGTGTTCTTCGAATTCAGAGTCTCTCTCCTTGCTCTGATACCACTTGTTGGTCCACAAATTGTATATGGATCACTAAGTAGTCTTGAATACCTAGTAGATGGTTAGGATAAATCCGAACCAATCTAAGTGAGAAACCCTAGGTGATTGTTATTGTTAATGCGGAATCTTAACAAGAACAATTAAGAACACAAGCAGAGATATCACTAACTTCGTATATTGATTATAATCACAATAGTGAACTCGTACAACTCACACACGAACTAACAATCTTTAGGGATCCTTTTATAACACAAGGAAACCCTAGCCGACTCAGAAGATATACACAAATCTTCTATAAAGATACATACACGCATTGTATCTTTTCCTAACATAACTCTAACAGACTTTCCTAACTTCACGACCAGACTTAACTTTACAAGTCAACCAGACTTAAACATGCTACCAGACTTAACATTACATTACCAGACCTAATAACACAAACAGACCTAACTTAGATAAACTACCAGACCTAAGTTGTCTGCTCTTGATACATATCATAATTCCCAACAAATGTCAAATATGCTGAGATTTATAGAACTAAGAACAGATCACCAGTTTCTAAAGATAATCAGAGGAATTGAAACCACTCAAAATCTAAGTAATTGGATGATGAGTTTGTTATGATTAGAAAAGTATGCTTTGTTTGTGGAAGTTTTGACCATTTGGCTGCTTATTGTGACTCAAACCCATAGAAAAAGAGGGTTTTTGGGAATTCAAGGGTGAATAGGAATAACAATGCTATGGTAACTCAAAAAAGTCCAACAAGGTTGACTGACCCTAATGTGAATCATAAAATGTCACCCAGAGCAGTTATGTTAAGGTCTGGCATCAAAGCAGTTTCAACTGTTAGACCAGCAGTTTCAACTGCTAGACCAAACAAATGGTTCAATAACAGACAAACTGTTACAAGTGCAAAACCACTTTCAAATCATGCACAAACAGTTAAAAGGCCCTTTTATCAGAAAACATCTTTGAGTAATCAAAAATGGGTGCCTAAAGTTAAACCAGCAGTTCCAACTGCTAGGCCAGCAGTTCCTACTGCTAGGAATTTTAATGCTGTTAAGGGTAAATGGGGCAATGCTGTCAAGGCCTCAGCACATTGGGTTAGAAAATCTACCAAACCTAATGGTGCATCAATGACTTTTAATAAATTTTCTCATATTGATGCACAAGGCAGATCCAAGCCAGTGATGGTTTGGTTCCCCAAAAGGCACTAAATCCTTTATTTTATGTGCAGGAACATCCTTCAAATGGTGAAGAAGACAGAGGCTACTCAGATAGTGGATGTTCCAGGCACATGACTGGTAACATGTCATACCTTTCAGACTTCATTGCTCTGGATGGAGGACCTGTTATCTTTGGAGGTGGTGTTGGAGGAAGGATTACTGGTAAAGGTGTAATTAAAACTGGTAATCTTGATTTTGAGAATGTGTATTTTGTACCAGAGTTAAAGTACAACCTCTTTAGTGTGTCACAGATATGTGATAAAAAGAATAAGGTTCTTTTTACTGATACTGACTGCCTTATTCTTTCTCCTGATTTCAAGTTGCCTGATGAAAATCAAGTTTTGCTTAAAATCCCAGAAAGGGTAATACATACAGTATTGAGATGAACAACCTTGTTCCTAAAGAAGGTCTTACTTGCCTTGTTGCAAAAGCCACATTAGAGGAATCAATGTTGTGGCATAGAAGGCTAGGTCATGTTAATTTTAAAACCATTAACAAAATTGCTAAAAATGGATTGGTAAGAGGATTACCAAATAAGATTTTTCAAAATGACCAAACCTGTGTTTCTTGCCTTAAGGGTAAACAACACAGAGCCTCTTGTAAGCCCAAGGTTCATAACTCAAATTCTCAAGCTTTATATATGCTGCATATGGACTTGTTTGGTCCTACTTCTGTGAATAGATTGAATTTTAAAAGATATTGTTTGGTTATTACTGATGATTATTCCAGGTTTTCTTTCTGAGAACTAAGGATGAGACTAGTGAAATCCTTAAGTCGTTTATTGTTGAGGTAGAAAACCTAGCTGATAAGAAAGTCAAAATAATCAGATGTGATAATGGAACAGAATTTAAGAATAGGGTTATGGATGATTTTTGCAGAGAAAAAGGTATTAAGAGGGAATTTAGTGTGGCTAGAACCCCCCAGCAAAATGGAGTAGCTGAAAGGAAAAATAGGACCTTAATAGAGGCTGCTAGAACAATGTTAGCAGATTCTAAGTTACCTATTTCATTTTGGGCTGAAGCAGTTAGCACTGCTTGTTATGTTCAGAATAGGGTTCTGGTAGTACAACCTTACAATAAGACTCCTTATGAGCCTTTTTAGAGGTAGAACCCCTGCCTTAGGCTTTATGAGACCTTTTGGTTGCCATGTTACTATCTTGAATACCAAAGACCAACTAGGAAAGTTTGATGGGAAATCTAATGAGGGTTTCTTTGTTGGTTATTCTCTAAACAGTAAGGCTTTTAGGGTGTACAATAAAATCACTAAACATGTTGAGGAGAATCTGCACATAGAATTTCAGGAGAATATTCCTAATGTTGCAGGTGGTGGTCCTGATTGGCTGTTTGATCTTGATATGATGTCAGATTCTATTAATTATGTGCCTTTTACAGGTACAAATACTAACCATGATGCAGGTTCAGAAGAAGATGATGAAGAGTATATTTTGATGCCAATTGTGGAGGATAGTCCAGTGTCTGATTCTTCCTCAAAGGATGCTAACGGAGAGAAGAATGATGCTGCTAACAATGGACAAGCTAGAAAAGAAATAGATATTCCTGAGAGCAGTACAAATGGAGTTAGTACTGCTGAGCCAGATAATCATACTGCTGAGCCAAATGTCTCTACTGCTGAACCAAGTCAACCTATTCTTGCTTCACCAGTTACTACTGCTCAACAAGATGATGATATTGATTTCTTTGGAGATGGTCTGCACAATATGCCTATCACCTATGAGGCTCCTTCTGCTCCCCAAACAATAGTTCACAGAAATCATCCACTTACCAATGTCATTTGAGATGTTCAATCTGGAGTAAAGACTAGAAGGCAGATTCAAGATCCAGATCATCATGGCTTTCTCAGTGTTGTTTATGAGGAAAAACATCATGAAGATGAGCATGAGTGTATGTTTGTATGTTTCCTATCTCAGATAGAACCCAAGAATGTGCTAAAGGCTTTAGAAGAATCAAGTTGGGTTGAGGCAATGTAAGAAGAACTGCTTCAATTCAAAATTCAGAAAGTTTGGGTTCTGGTTGATCTACCAAAGGGAATGAGAGTGATTGGTACTAAGTGGGTATTCAGGAATAAGAAGGATGAAAGGGGTATTGTGATAAAGAACAAAGCAAGACTGGTTGCTCAAGGCTATACTCAGGAAGAAGGGATTGATTATGAGGAGGTTTTTGCTCCTGTTTCCAGGATTGAAGCAATAAGGCTATTTCTTGCTTATGCTTCCTTTATGGGTTTTATGGTCTATCAAATGGATGTGAAGAGTGCCTTTCTGTATGGTACTATTGATGAGGAGGTCTATGTTTCTCAACCTCCAGGATTTATAGACCCTGACCATCCTGAAAAAGTTTACAAAGTGGTTAAAGCCCTTTATGGCTTGCATCAAGCTCCAAGAGCTTGGTATGGGACTCTTGCAACTTATCTTATGAAGAATGGGTTCCATAGGGGTAAAATTGATCAAACTCTCTTTATTAAAAAGGACAAAGGTGATATTCTATTGGTTCAAGTTTATGTAGATGATATCATCTTTGATTCTACAAAGAAGGAAATGTGTAAAGAGTTTGAAAAGCTTATGAAAGATCAGTTTCAGATGAGCTCTATGGGAGAGCTTACTTTCTTTCTAGGACTTCAAGTACAGCAGAAGTCAGATGGAATATTTATCTCTCAGGATAAATATGTTGGTGAAATATTGAGGAAATTCCAATTCACAGATGCCAAAGTTGCTAGTACACCTGTTGATAAGGAGACACATTTGTTATTAAAAGATC
Organism: Artemisia tridentata subsp. tridentata; assembly: GCA_021014915.2. Taxonomy (NCBI): domain Eukaryota; kingdom Viridiplantae; phylum Streptophyta; class Magnoliopsida; order Asterales; family Asteraceae; genus Artemisia; species Artemisia tridentata. The sequence goes on from CP139507.1 coordinate 110,881,326, forward strand.
ACAGTGGTGAAGATGTGGATGTGCACATGTATAGATCTATGATTGGGTCTCTGATGTATCTCACATCATCCAGGCCTGACATTATGTTTGCAGTTTGTGCTTGTGCAAGATTCCAAGTCAATCCTAAGGTGTCTCATCTAACAGCTATTAAGAGAATCTTTAGATACCTTAAAGGTCAACCTAACTTAGGTCTATGGTATCCTAAAGAGTCTGCATTTGATCTGGTGGCATTCTCAGACTCTGATTATGCTGGTGCTAGCATGGATAGAAAATCTACAACAGGTGGTTGTCAATTCTTGGGTTGTAGATTGATCTCTTGGCAGTGTAAAAAGCAGACTATGGTGGCTACTTCTACTACTGAAGCAGAATATGTAGCAGCAGCAAGTTGTTGTGCTCAGGTTCTCTGGATTCAGAATCAGTTGCTTGACTATGGGTACAATTTCTTAAATACAATTATACATATAGACAATAGCAGTACAATGTGTATCATTAAGAATCCTGTTCAACATTCAAAAACTAAACACATTGAAATTAGACATCATTTTATAAGAGACTGTGCTGAAAAGAAATTGGTTCAGGTTGTCAAAATTCACACTGATGACAACTTTGCTGATTTATTAACAAAAGGTTTTGATGTAGGAAGGTTTCAGTACTTGGTAACAGGTATTGGAATGCTTAATCCTTCAAAAGATTAATGTCTAAGTGTTTTTGTTTTTGTACTGCTAGTTGTGCTATTTGTATAATTTGTACTGCTTGATTGTTTTTAGGTACTGCTTATGGAATTTGTTAGTCATTTGTCATAACTGTTTAAAAGGAAAATATTGTGTATTGTGTTTTCTTTGGTTTTGGTCTAACATTTACAGGTTAATATTTGTGCTTTGGAAAGAATGGTCCTTTAGAACTTTAAGTGTGAGTGTTTGTCACACAACAAATGGTAATTGGTTCACCATGTCTAATCCACATAAGAACCAACTAGTCCAGATCAAACGGTTTCTGGTAAAGACTAATCAAATCCGTTTATGGTTGACAATTTACCAAAAATTGTATGGTAATCAACTCACCATATCTTAAAGTGAAGAGTTGACTAGTCCAAAGCAAACGGCTATTGGTAAAGACTTATCAAATCCGTTGATAGCAGATAGTTTTCTAAAAACTATAAGTGGAGAAAAATGTTTTCATATCCACATTGAGTTTATCCTAATCTCTGAAAATTTTTGCTCAACAGTGTGTACTGCTAGTTTCAACTAGTTTGTACTGATAGTTTAAACTTGGTTTCATACTGAGTTGATGCTCTATGATTCACCTCTCTCTGAAGGTTACACATCTGGAAGTGTTGAGAGCAGTTTGAAACTATACAACTGAATTGATGGAAACTTGTACATATTGTCATATTGGAAGCTGAGCTTAAATGTCATATGTTCAATCTGATGGTGAAGATTCTTCCAAACAAGGGAGGAATTAAAGTTTGTTCAGTTGCTGTTAAAGATAATTATGTATCTCAGGGGAGGATATCAACTCAAAATTACAGATGAGTGTGGAGTTTATATTGGGGTACTTGCTGTTATGGTTTCTTCAAAAGCTTATATGTGAAGAAAATTCTCAAGTGATTCAAAATTGAAGATAAGTGTTTGAAAGAATCCACCCCATCATCAACATTGGAGTTTAATTCGAAAAACTTAATGATTTTCACAGAAATCATAAGTTTAGGGGAGGATTGTTGGGAATTAAACCAACAGTTGGTACTGCTCATGCATAAATTAGTACTGCTGAAGATCGTTCAAGAATACACTATCAGTACTAAGCCAGTTAGTACTGTTGGAACAAGAAGTTAGTACTGTTTATAAGATAAAGATGAAAGTCGTGTGAAGATATATATGGAAAAGATGTAATGTATATCTTATTAATATAGATTTATACGGTAGATGGTTTACTTGTAAAGGACTCCTTGTCCTATAAAAGGAGATCCTAGGTTAATTTTTATGGACATGCATTATTGATATAGCTTCACGATTTCGTTGTAATTCTTGTGATATTCAAAGACCACTCGTAATATATTGAAGCTAATCGTTTGGTTAAACTGTGTGTTAGTATACTTACTGTTACATTCATACAATCACATACAATCACCAAACACTAAATCTTCTAAATACTTGGTAGTAAATTCCGCGTGCTACTAAGTATATACTCAAAGTATCTCCATCACAATTCGTGTGTTTAGATCCGGTCAATATGGCTCTAAATTTGAAGGTTGCAAAATGTTTGTCGTCCATTCGGTTATGCCACGCCAATCGACAAGTCTTTTTTTTTTTTTTTTTTTTAATCATCATCGCCCTCAAAACTGCTATTAGATCATAAACTGCTTAAAGTTTCAACAAGATCAAAAACTGCTTAAAGTTTCACATAAGCAGTTAAACATAAGCAGTTTCACATAAAAGCAGTTTCACTATAACCAGTTTCACAATAAGCACTTTCAAATAAGCAGTTTCACATAAAAGAAACCACCATCAGAACCAATAAACCATCAATAAACCACCATCAGAACCAATAAACCATCAGAACCAATAAACAATCAGAACCAATAAACCATCAGAACCAATAAACCATCAGAACCAATAAACAATCAGAACCAATAAACCATCAGAACCAATAAACCAATAAACCATCAGAACCAACAATTATGTGAACTGCTTATGTGAAACCACCAACTCGACCCTTTTTTTAGATCTAACCACCATCAGAACCAAGCATCATCGGTGTTAGATCTAAAAATGGGTCGAGTTTTAGATCTAAAAAGATCTAACCACCATCAGAACCACCAAGAAACCCTAACAAAGTTTTAGGCAGTTTTAGATCTTTTTTAGATCTAAAAAGATCTAAAAAAAAGGCGTGTGTTATCCTAACAAAGTTTTAGATATTTTTTAGGGGGTGTTTGTATAGTAGCCTTTTTTATTAATCACATAAAAACCAAGAAACCAAGAAACCAACTAGACAAGAAACCATCCAGTTTTAGATCTAAAAAGATCTACAAAGATCTAACCAAAATAAGTACCAAGAACCACCAACATAAGCAGTTTTAAAAACCAAGAAACCATCCAGAAACCACACAAGAAACCAACCAACCAAATCTTTTTTAGATCTAAAAAGATCTAAAAAAAAAAAAGGTTAAAACCGCGTATACTTCAATACCACCCCATAGACTTCCCATGTCCCACCCCACCCCCATCCCATCCTTCTACACACTTATTAGATCAAAACCACCATGATCTACAAACAAAACCACAATCAAAAACCACCAAGAACACGGTTTTTGAGTGATTGAGTGAGAGAAAAGAAAGAGTCAGAGAAAAGAGAGAGGGAGTGATTGAGTGAGAGAAAAGAGAGAGTCAGAGTTATCACATGGGGGGTGAGGTAGGATATGGGAAATATGTGGGATGGTATTGAAGTAGTATACGCGGTTTTTAACTTCTTTTTTTTTATTATTATTTTTTATTTTTTTATTTTTTTTTCACTAAGACAAAGCAAAAAAAAAGTAGTTAAAAAAAATTATAATAATTGTAAAAAAAATTTGTAAAAAAAAGTAGTTAAAAAAAGTTGTTAAAAAAAAAAAAAAAAAAAAAAAAAGTTGTAAAAGTTATAAAAAAATAAAGTAATTTGTTAAAATAAATAAAAGTTGTAAACGTTGTAATGTATTTTCAGGTGTTCAGTTCTCCCGAGCAACTAACTGATTGGGTGCAAAATATAGCTCGAGGGATCGGTTTTGTTATTGTTAAAAAAAGAACCAAAACAGATAAGGGGTATTTGTACGCAATCCAGTATGGGTGTTCAAAGGGTGAGACTTATGAACGTGAAGGTTTAGAAGATGAAATTAAACGGCAAACCAGTACCTCTAAAACCGATTGTCCATTCAGATTAGTGGCTAAATATTCACAAACACAAGGTTTTTGGAGGTTGAGGGTGAAGTGTGATAGGCATAATCATGATTTTGAAGAGTCGTTGCATGGTTTCCCATATGCAATGAGACTAAAGGATGATGAGTTCAGTTTTGTGCAACAATTGACAGAGTATCACGTACCACCACGTCATATACTTTCGTCAGTAAAGGAGCGTAATCCGGATAACGTGTCTAGCATTAGAACTATATATAACGCACAAAATAAGATCCGTGGAGCCCTAATAGGTGATAGAACTCCAATCCAAGTCCTTTACTCACATTTGATGCATTCAGGGTATACATATTACGAAAGGGTAAATGAGCATAATGAGCTTGATGAACAATTTTTTGTTCACCCCACGTCATATGCTCTATGGTGTACATTCCCTGAAATCATGCTAATGGACTCAACATACAATACCACGTTGTTTAAATTGCCATTTTTTGAAATTGTCGGATTAACTTCAACAAACAAAACATTTTCAATGGCGTTTTATTTTTTTGACAAAGAAAAGGGGCCTAATTTTCAATGGGTATTGCAATGTATGAAGGAGGTGATAGAGGAAAGATATTACCCGTGTGTTATCATCACTGACAGAGATTTAGCGTTGGCTGGGGCATGCAGAGAAGAATTCTCGCACGCAAACAAATTACTCTGTCAGCGGCACATTAACCAAAATGTGCTTCAGTATTGCAGAAATAGATGCAATTCGCTAAAGGAGTATGAGTCCATTAAAGGAACATGGGATTGGATGGTTAAAGCTCCGACACGCGGCATATTCATGCATTATCATCAACACCTACAACAGTTGTTGGTCGAACATGCAGGTACTTAATTATTAATTCATTGTTTTTATTATTTAATAAATAAGTACCCGAATGAATTTTTACTAATTCATTATTTTTTTTCAGATATTTCTTCGTATCTGAATAACTGGCTGCAAGGTTATTCAGACATGTTTCTCGCGTTTATTACCGATCAATATCGCAGCTTCGGCCAGTCAACAACATGCAGAGTTGAGGCTCAACACTCGTTGTTGAAATTATACTTGGGCAGCACACAGTCCAACTTAGACACGTTGTTGAGTTCGATCGATAAGATTCTCGTTTCGCAAGAAACTGCGATAAAGGAATCTTTTAACAGAAGCAAAAACGAGAGAATGAATAAATGTAATATACCACTATTTACAGAATTGTGGTATAAAGTCCCAAATATGCTTTGGAACTCATGTTCAATGAACTCCAACTATCGATCGACGCCCAAGATTGTACTCATCAGTTGCGGTCAGTTTATGGGCTACCGTGCTTTCACGAACTGCTTTACTATCGGATTCATAGTAAGTTTATTAAATTTATGGCTATTAAGTTATTTTCCCCATTAATATCAATAATTTATATAAGTCACTTTTAATGAATGCAGATATGGCCATTCCACTGGATACGGTTGATATTTTTTGGAGAACCCTATCTGTTCTGTGGCCTAGTATCAATACTGAAGTTGGTCCTTCTTGTGATCCTGACGATGATCCTTCTTGTGAAGATGACATACAACAATTCAAGAGTGTTTTTGACAAAATGTTGTCGTTTGTGAAGAAAAGTATGTTAAAGAAGGTGAGAGGGATATACAATCCCGAATCTGTTGATATACGTCAACCTGCTGTTCACAAAAGTACTCGTGGATGTCCGAGTGCAAAGGACAAAAAGTCCCAGGCTACAAAAGTCCCAGACTTGAATAAAGTACCAACCGTAGATCACCGAAGAAGCACAAATTCAAGATCTACAAAAGTCCCGGACTTGAACAAACAACCTGCGAGACATAGTTCTTACATGGGTCCTAGAGTTGAAAAAATAAGACACAGGTTATACGTTGGAAATAGGGAGAGTGACTATTTGATTGAGCAGATTCCACAGCTTTTCCGTCGACACATCATAAGTATCTATAATGTGCTAGGTGATGGAAATTGTGGGTTTTGGTGCGTTGCCCACGGTATTGGTCAACCCGAAGAAAGTTGGCGCAATGTTCGAATGTGGTTATTGCAAGAGTTAGACGTTAATCGTGACTTTTACATACATATGTGGTGGCAAAGAGACTATGACAATCTTCGGAGATCAATAGACTGGTTACATGATGGATTTGCACCGGGAGACTACTGGATGATTATGCCAAACACGGGGTTGGTTATTGCTTCAGTGACTAACCGGCCTGTTGTATTTATATCCGAGCGACAAAGTCATACGTGTTTTCCGGTCCAAATTTATCACAAGGAACTGGACCCCTTGTGATTGCTCGTGTGGGGAGTGAGGATTGTGGTCACTTCATTCATCTGACGCTAGACGAAAATTCACCAGTTCTGGATATTCACCCACAATGGAGGGCGTACAGAGCTGCCGATGCATCCGGATGGGAAACTTTATATTACGATCGACTACACCTGTATACTGAGATTAGACAAACACAAACATAGTAAATGATTACTGATTTATGTTGTAAATAATTATACAGACAAAACATTGTAAATGATTACTGATTTATGTTGTAAATAATTATACCGACAAAACATTGTGAATGATTACTGATTTATGTTGTAAATAACTGTTTGTATTATTTAAATTAACAATACATTACTGATTTATGTTGTAAATAACTGTTTGTGTTTTTCAAATTAATTCTTTGGCCAGGTGGAACAAAATAATCCTTTCTTGTGTCGCTGTCAGAGATGATTGATTATAGAAAGGACATCCCGTAGAGACACTAGTTATGGTCGACCGTATTATGCATGTCCTTTTTCAGTGGTAAATAATCATACGTTTGCTTAGTTATGTAAATTATTTGTTTGTTAAGAATACATTTCTTATAATTTTCTTAACATGTAACAGCCTGGAACAGATGAATTTGGGTGTGGGTACTTTATGTGGAAGGATGAGTTTCAAAACAAGTACTTTAGTCAAGCCTCTTCTTCAACACAGTGCTCAAACTGTGTAGCTAAAGATAATAAAATTGACAAGCAAGCTAATAAGATTGAAAAGCTTGAAACAAGAAACAAGATGTTAGTGTCTCAAAACAAGATGTTGATGACAAGAATAAAGACACTAGAGGCATCACTGGAATTGGCAAGAAATCCTGAGGATCATGCATGTCAGTCGGGTGCAATGCTCCATGAGCTTTTAGATGACATAAATAATCATCACATGTAGTAGGTGTTGTTGTTTTAAATAATGTGTTAATGTTCTTGTTTAATTGAATAATAACAGTTGTTTTTGTAGTTGTTTAATGTGTTAATGTTAACGTGTTATTGTTGTTGTTTAATTAAATAGAAACACATTAGACGAATACATTGTAGTTGTTTAATGTGTTAATGTTAACGTGTTATTGTTGTTGTTTAATTAAATAGAAACACATTAGACGAATACAAATAACATAACATAAAAAACATAACAAATAAACATTACACAAAATAAATAAAACAAATACATACTTTAATAAATATTAAAAAAAAAATAGTACAAAAGGACAGCTAACCCCACTAGGGGGTGCCTCATTTGTAAAACTATGGGGTGTTAGGATAACACACGCCTTATGTCTGCATGTTTTGATTTAGAAAAAAATTAAGAAAGCAGAATATATGCAGATAAACGTGAACGTGAGCATGTCAGTCGGTTGCAATGCTCCATGAGCTTTTAGATGACATAAATAATCATCACATGTAGTAGGTGTTGTTGTTTTAAATAATGTGTTAATGTTCTTGTTTAATTGAATAATAACAGTTGTTTTTGTAGTTGTTTAATGTGTTAACATTAACGTGTTATTGTTGTTGTTTAATTAAATAGAAACACATTAGACGAATACATTGTAGTTGTTTAATGTGTTAATGTTAACGTGTTATTGTTGTTGTTTAATTAAATAGAAACACATTAGACGAATACAAATAACATAACATAAAAAACATAACAAATAAACATTACACAAAATAAATAAAACAAATACATACTAAAAAAAAAAAAAAAGTATATAAGGACAACCTCCTTTGTAAAACTAAGGGGTGTTAGGATAACACACGCCTTATGTCTGCACGTGTTGATTTAGAAAAAAATTAAGAAAGCAGAATATATGCAGATAAACGTGAACGTGAGCATGCATTTTTGTCTGCATGATTTATACCTATTGTCCGTATCTACCACCCGACAACAATTAATATCATCAATAGTAGTCATCAGTATGTGGAAGCTATCAGAATCAAGAAAAAGAGCCACTTGCGGTGCTCGTTCTCTTTTGACATTGTTCTTAGGAGTGTTGTAAAATGAACTCATTTTTTGATTTTTTTCATAAAATAATCATTTGATTAAATTACAAAGATGGTCCCTGTGGTTTGCGTTGACTTTCACTCTTGGTCCTTGTACTTCTTTTTTTGCACTTACAACCACCAACTCTGAAACCCTTAACACTCATAGTCCCTTGACCAAATGACGTTAAATTTGACTGTTAAACACTCCTCATGTGACTTGCACATAAGGGTAAAAATATCATTTAATCTATCATTATATAGTTTTGTGGTAAAAAATATTATTCCGTACAAACACATAGCTACACACCCATTTATTTTTCTCTCTCTAGAAAATCCCTACCCCATCATCTTCTTCGTTACTCACTCCATCACTCCGCCTCCACCACCACTGTTCAACTCACTCCACCACCGCCGATCGACGCATTCTATCTTTCACGGCGTCGGGTAACCGACTGTAGCGAGTTCAGTGGTGTGGGACTTTACTTCCATTACGATCTCGATTTAATTGAAAGACATGGAAATAAAAATACCCAATTTTATCACCGATCAAAAACAAAACCATCAAAAAACCTGTTAAAAACGCAAAACATCTCTCTCACACACACCATATTTAAAAAATAAAAAAAAAATGTAATCGTCATTGATTCTGTTGAGTTGTTACAGTTAGTTAGTTGTTGTACCTGAATCAAGAAATTGTTACAAGTTGTTGCAGTTGGTTAGTGGGGAGTCAAAGAAACGATAGCCGCCAAGTGTTTGATGAAATGACAATGTTAAAGGATGTCAAAAATTCAGTTGGAAGGTTGTATCTTGAGGACGATGAGGGTTGTTTGATGGTTAATGATAGTGCTAATGATGTGCTTTTGGGAAACAACGGTGGAGGAAGTGGTAGAACTAGTAAGGGTAAAATTGATGCACATAGGTGTTTGTCGAAATGACAATGAGTAGATTTCTCGAAAAATATGGTACGGTTGAAGAATATTATGATTCATTTAATTCACGTTGGTCTTCGATTATGACAAAAGTGGAGGAATGGTATCAAGCTGATCTTTTAACTTGTGGGCTGCCTGTGGAAATCAGAGACGAGGTTAGATTTTTTAAACCCAAAAACCTTTCAGATGCATGTAGTTTGGCTCTTGGGATGGGCAGAATGAATTTGCTTATACTGTTGAATATATTTGGAAGTGGCTGATAAGAAAAAAGGTAAGTAGTCAGGATAAATTCAAATTCACGAATAGACTTTGGAAAGATGATTGAGAGTGATGATAAAATGGTGGTATATGGTTTGAATGAGTGGTGTAATAGTATTTGTAACAACCTTGATTTTAGCAGGTTAGTCTAACTATTAGTTTCGATCTATTTAACTTTTTCTTGGTGTGACTTAAGTGTTTTGTGTGGCATATGTGTGATATACGTGTGCTTTGGCACTAAATCCCTTTGTGTGACTCTATTAGTGTGTCTTGAGTAGTGTTGTTTTGAATAAGTTCATTTTGTTCACTTTGGTGACGTGAAAATGACTTGTATGGTTTTGTGTTCAGGGTTTTGCAAAATGAGTTGTGTTCAAGTTTGTGAGCGTTGGTAAATTAAGCGGTGTTCGGTTTTATGGGTTATATTAATAATGAGTGTGAAATTCTATTTTTGGAAACTTTGTTTTGAAAATGATAATTATTCAAGTTGTCGTAAAATGAAGAATTACCGCGTAAGATGTTAGGTTTCGGTATAGGCTTTTATAAAATATCAAGAGTACAAGGTTTTAAGTGTAATAATTAATATTAATAAAATATATATATATATATATATATATATATATTAAAGGGGGCGGCCGAATATGGGTTTTAGGGGAAAAAGGAAACAAAATTTTAGTCCAATTATAATTAGGGTTATCTAGAATGATCATATGGGTAGTATAAATACAAAACAAAAACCCTCTCACCTTTTTTTTTTGAGATATACGGTTGACCAAAGGGGAGGAACAAGGAGAAAAAAATTAGGGTTTCATTATTGTGAAGAAAAACAAGCTTAAGGTATGCCTAGTAATCCCTAATTCATTTAATAATTGATTTGATTCATGTAATACAAGTTATGATGGATCTAGGGTTTATGTTTACTTCTGTAAATTAATGATATATAACATGTTGGGATCAATAATTAGTAATATTATGATAATTGGTGAAGAGATTAGGGTATAAAATATGTTAGTTATTGAGTTAGGTTTTGACAGATTTTTAGGGCTGTAAAGATACGAAGATATTTGATAGATGGAGATGAGTTAATTGATTATTTTTGAGTCTAAATTGTAGTTCAGAGAACGTGCTTTCCAAAAACTCTGGCCACGATTGATTTCGAGGTAGGAAAGTCAGTCTAATGATTTTGCAAGTAAAGGTGTCAAAACTGTTAAACCGGGACAAATTTAGGTTAAAAGTATTGAGGTCAAAAGTGGTTTAAAAAGTGTAATTTGGGTTAGCCCTTCTGGAGAAATTGATTTCTATATTCCCTTTAACTTCCACGCGAAGGGTATGCATTAATAAGTTGTGCAAATATGTTTGTTAGGTCAAAACATTTTGGTGTGCGTTCAGATCCGAATATGGATAGTTTTTATGTTTGATTTTTCAAAGAGTACTTGTGTATGTTTTTAGTGCATGAAATTCTGGGAGAAGATTGTATGCTCATGAAGGACCATGGTGAATTTTTGGTGTGAGTTTTAGAGCTTATTCTGTTGTGATTTCATGTGGGTAAAAGTACCCAAAAAATCTGCGTATTCTGAAAAAGTGTATGCAAGGGATTTAGTGGGTGTAAGTGTTTGATAGTGGTTAGTATGGAGTCTAGGTGATCCATGGTGGTTTACATGAACCTTAGACATCCATCGTATGTGTGTTACATGGACTATAGCTTTTAGCTTGGTCGCGTGTAATGTGATCATATTTTGTTGTATAGATTTGTGATTGATAATTTGGAAGCTGCAAAGTTTGAGGTGAGTTTCATAGTCCCATTTTTACTTTGTTTTAACTTGGGATGGGAATGATGCTTGTGTTGAAATATTTTTGAGTTACTGTGATTATGTGGTCGTAAAATGCATGGACTTGTAAGTGTTATTATACGTGTACTGCATGTTACGAGATTATTGTGTGGTGATTCTGTGTGGTCCATTTGGAGGGTAGCTATGCTCCCATTATCCAATGTAAGAGTAGTAGCTCTACTCACTATTATTCTGTGTGGTCTGATCAGAGGGTAATGATTACCCATTATTGTGAACTTGGATCGTGGGCGCGTTCCGTCCCAAATTGATGTTGGATATTGCTATTTGGATCGTGGGCACGTTCCGTCCCTTGTGTCCCTTAAGTGGTATGTTGGTCGAATGACTGAGATTGCATGCTATCTAGTATAATGACTAGTCTTACTGTCCTGCTATGTTTTATAATCACAGTGAACTGGTTGCCTGAGATATATTGTGTGTCTTAAACCTATGAACCTCACCAACATTATGTTGACGTTTTTAAGCATCATTTTCTGGTGAGCATTCTAAGGCTAAGGTAGAGGGAAGCGACTAGAGGAGACTTAGTTGCATTTGAGAGCGATTTATCTTTATGTTTTGATTTGAATATGTTTGATTTCGATTGTGATACTTTAATGTCTTTCGACTAGTATTTTATGTTTTATTGAAGATACCATTTGGAGATTTGTTTTGGTGATGATCTTTTGGGGCATCGTTACGACACTTTGTGTCTGTACTTTGCTCTATTTATGTGCATGTAGTAATTCTCTATTTAGACACCATGTGTTGTGATGATATCCATGAAGTTACACTCGCGTTTCCGCCTTGGCGAGGTGTGACAGATTGGTATCAGAGACTTGGTTATAGAGAAGTAGGTGGTTGAACCTAGACTATAACCTAGGAGTCCCTCATATAGTTGCATTTAGGGCTTATGTATAAGTATGGTATTTTATATGTCTATTTTTCTTAAGTTTGTGAGAGGTTTTGTTGAGTTTTTTATGCCTATTGAACCCCCATACTTAGTATTATATATGTCACTTTTAGCATGGCACCTCTCGCGCGTAGCAAGTTTCGTTGGACTATCGTTGTCGCTACTGGCTGCAAGAGGATTGGTAGCTTGAAACAGACTAATAAGAGGACCTTAGTTCCTGCCAGCATGTGTCCATGTAAGATCGAGGAGAAGATGACTTTAGTGAACGTGGGTGGAAAGGAGATAGAAAGGTACGAGACAAAGGTGACCAATAAAGACGGCTACATTATTAGGTACCCTAGAAAGTGTCCCAAATTCCTAGAAGATGGAGGAGAGGTTTGGGCTGAGCCTCATAATCTGTATGGGTTTTTGGACCATACAGAGGAGGAAGAAAGGAACCTCAGGAGTGGTTTTGCCAGTCGTCCACTATCACAGAACGAGGGAAACCGGAATGGATGGATAAGTGAAGAGGAAGAGTACGAAGTGGATTCAGATCTAGAGTCTACGGCAGGTAGTAGATTTAATCCGAGTTGAATGAGAGGGGCAAACGTTAGGGTGGAGCTCGAGCCGTGTGCGATTCTGTTTGGTTTAGTGTTATGTTTTGGGATGTCTTCTGTTGACTTTTGATATTTGGTATTATGTTGGATCGCGAATTCCTTTGAATTATGGGATTTTACCCGAGTAATTAATAATAAGGCTTGAGCGAGTTTGAATATTTTATGTGTGTGATATGTGATTAATGGGTGTATTATATGATGTTAATTTTTGAGTTTGTGTATTTGTAATTGTGAGGTGTTATTATTGTTAGGCGTGGTATTGGAAGCGAGTACACATGTGAAAGGATACATTTATAATTATGGGTGGCCAACATAATTATAAATGTATCACGACACATGTAGACTTATGGCCAATGCTACGTTGACCAATGATGACATGCTTACGTGTAGTAGGATTAAGTTTAAGCTTGATATTTGTGTTAATTGTCCCATTTGATGGGGAGTACTTGTGTTAAGTAAGAATGTGTATTCGTGAACTTCGTGAACGACGCCTAATGGTATTAACGACCTGTGTGTCCAGGAAATGGCACCAAAAAGACCGAGACGCCCTATTACTAAGTCACCAATGAGTGGAGCCTACCGGACGCCGATGAAGCGGACGCCGAAGAAGCGAAAGCAAGCGCCCACTATTGGAGAGGGTAACCCCATCTTCCAGCAAATGATTAATCAACAACTGGAAGCTCTACTGCCAGAGATCGTTAGCCATGTGAGCGCACAGATAGGTGATGGTGCTCAATCTAATGGTGCTGGAAGTGGTGGGGGTGGCAACAACGGATGCTCCTACAAAGAGTTTATGGCTTGTAAGCCCAAAGAGTACGATGGTAAGGGTGGTGCGATAGCGCTCACTCGATGGATAGAGAAGATGGAAGCAGTAATGGATATTAGTGGCTGTGCTGAAGCCCAGAAAGTCAAGTATGCAACAAGTTCTCTGATCAATAAGGCTTTGACTTGGTGGAACACGCAAGTCCAAGCTAGGGGTAGGGTTGCTGCGATGGGAATAACTTGGGAAGATTTCAAAGCCTTGATGATGGAGGAGTTTTGCCCAAGGAATGAGATGCAGAAATTGGAGGAAGAATTTTGGAACCATGCAATGGTTGGAGCTAATCACGCGGGGTATACTGACAGGTTCCATGAGTTAGCTAAGTTGGTCCCTCACTTGGTAACTCCTGAGTCGAAGCGTATCGATAAATACATTCGTGGGTTGGTTCCACAGATTCGTAGCATGGTTAGGGCTACAGAACCCGTGACACTCCAGAGTGTTATTCAGAAGGCTGGAGCACTAACTGATGAAGCGGTTAGGAGTGGGGTACTCGCGAAGAAAAGTGAGAAGAGGAAGGAGGAGACTGAAGCAGGTAAGCAGGTTAGTTCTGGTGCTGACAATAAGAGAGCAAGGAATGGGAGAGGGTTCGTAACAGTGAATCCTGTGGTGGTAGCGAGTCCTGCGATGGCAGCTACTCCGGCTGTGACAGGAAACACAGACAGGAGGGGGTACACTAGTTCTGCTCCCAAACATGTTAAATGCAATGGTTATCATCATGAGCAGGCTGCGTGTCGTACGTGTTTCAAGTGTAACAAACCTGGACACTTTGCTAGAGAATGTCGTACGGTGATTACTCAAGCGACTCCAATCGACTCGGTTGGCGCAAGGTATAATCGTAGGACGTGTTATGAGTGTGGAAGTACAGATCATCTCCGAAATATGTGTCCCAAGCTGAACAGGGCACCTGGTCAGGCGGGAAACAGGTTGGCCATTGAAGGAGGCCAAGGGCAAGGGTACAACAAGAATGCAGCTAGAGGAAAGGCGTACACCATAAATGCGAATGAGGCGCGTCAAGACCCGCACGTCGTTACTGGTACTTTCTCTCTAAATGGTCATTATGCTACTACTTTATTTGATACGGGTGCGGATTACTGCTTTGTGTCCACTGAATTTGCTAAATTATTGAATGTTGAAGCTAGTGAACTTAGGTCTAGTATTGTGATTGAGATAGCTAGCGGTAGGGAGGTAGAGTTTGACAAGGTTATTTGTGGGTGTACTATAGTATTAGAGAGCATTCCGTTTATGATTGACTTGATACCATTTAGACATGGGAGTTTTGATGTGGTGATAGGGATGAGCTGGTTGTCTAAACATAAGGCCGAGGTTGTATGCCATGAAAAGGTAGTTCGTATACCTTTAGAGAATGGTGTTATACTTCGAATACAAGGAGAATGCTTAGGGACTGATTTGAAATCCCTTAAGAATGCGAAATCCAAAGAACTTAAAAAAGAAGAGATTCCTGTGGTGTGTGAATTTCCTGGCGTCTTTCCTGAAGACTTGTTTAGGTTTCCACCAATCCGTCAAGTTGAATTATGTATTGAATTGATTCCTGGAGCGGCACCTGTGGCGAAATCCCCATATGGTTTAGCACCCTCAGAGATGCAGGAGTTGTCCGCGCAGTTGCAAGAACTTTAGGATAAGGGGTTTATCCGACCCAGTCACTCTCTGCATGGAGCACCTGTGTTGTTTGTTAAGAAGAAGGATGGTTCGTTCCGGATGTGTATCGACTATCGGGAATTGAACAAGTTAACTGTTAAGAATCGGTATCCTCTTCCTAGAATCGATGATCTCCTTGACCAGCTGCAAGGTTCTCGATTCTTTTCGAAGATAGATCTACGTTCTGGTTATCATCAGTTAAGAGTGTATGAGGAGGATATTCCAAAGACTGCTTTTAGGACTCGTTATAGACACTTTGAGTTTACGGTTATGCCATTTGGGTTGACAAATGCACCTGCTGTATTCATGGATCTAATGAATCGCATTTGTAAGCCTTATTTGGATAAATTTGTGATAGTGTTCATCGATGATATATTAGTCTACTTTAAGACTGAGAAGGAGCATGGAGAGCATTTGAAGTTGGTCCTTAAATTGTTGGAGAAGGAGAAGTTGTACGCTAAGTTTTCAAAATGCGAGTTTTGGCTTAGAGAGGTACATTTTCTTGGTCATGTGGTTAATAGCGAAGGTATACATGTAGACCCTGGAAAGGTCGAAGCGGTCAAGAATTAGAAGGCTCCTACGACGCCGTCAGAGATACGCTCTTTTTTAGGATTGGCAGGGTATTACAGACGATTTATCAAAAAAAATTCGAAGATTGCCAAACCCCTAACATTGTTGACCCAGAAGAATAAGAAGTATGTCTGGGGAGAGGAGCAAGAGATGGCTTTTCAGACATTAAAGGATAATTTGTGCAATGCACCTATTCTGGCGCTTCCAGACGGACCAAATGACTTTGTGGTGTATTGTGATGCGTCGAAACAAGGTTTTGGATGTGTAATAATGCAGAGAGGGAAAGTGATAGCCTATGCATCCCGACAACTCAAGATTCATGAGATGAATTACACCACTCATGATTTAGAGCTTGGTGCGGTAGTGTTCACCCTCAAGAATTGGAGACATTATCTGTATGGCACAAAGAGTGTTGTTTATACGGATCATAAGAGTCTTCAGCATATCTTCAGTCAGAAGGAGCTGAATATGCGACAGAGAAGATGGATTGAATTGTTTAGTGATTATGATTGTGAGATTCGATATCATCCTGGAAAGGCGAATGTGGTGGCTGATGCGTTGAGTAGAAAGGAAATGATTAAGCCTAAGCGTGTGCGAGCTATGTGCATGACCTTGCAATCGGGAATCAAGAGGAAGATATTGGCAGCACAAGAGGAAGTCCTCAAGGATGAAAACGCAACAGCTGAGATGCTGCGTGGGTTGGATCAACAAATGGAGAAAAAGGAGGATGGTGGATTATATTTCTTGGATAGGATATGGGTTCCGATGGTGGGAGATGTAAGAAGTGTTAATACAAATGTTAGGATTGGACACACGGTTAAGGTGGTTAAACCTTTTGTTCTTTGTGTGTATGATATATTGAGTTAATATGATTGATGAACTCAAATAAGTACATTTTATTCCTATCATTTATCCTAATAATTTGACTTGTTTTACTATATTATGTATGAGGATTGATACTTAATCGTTTACTTTTGTAATTCTCAGTTGAAAACAAGCATTTGGTGAAACTTGGCGATTTTGGACTAATTATGGAGCAAAACATGCATAAAGTGAAGAGTCTACTGAAATGACAAGATCAAGTCAAATCTGCTCCAGATGCGCCGCATCTCACTCATGACATGCGCCGCATCGCTATCAAGATCTCACCAGATACGATCCAAGATACAAGAGGACATGCGCCGCATCCAAAGATGAAGATACGCCGCATCTTCTGGCGGTGTACGAATATTCCTGAATATTATAATCTTGGACCCCACGCGAAGTTAAGTACATGCGCCGCATCTACTTACAAGATGCGCCGCATCTCACCCTCAGACAGAAACTATAAATACCCCAAGACCAGACGAATTTCGTACGACATATATTAGAACCGAAGACCGAAGACCAGAAACCTAGGACGAATTCAGTCAAGGTAGCAGCACAAGACACACCCAAATCAAAGATACAAGAGCTGTAAGAAGGTGCTGCATATGTTTAATTCATTAAGTAGTTTTGTTTTATTGTGTTAGTAAACTTTAATTCATCAAGATTGGTGGCTTGTGTAATGTGACAACGGAAAGGTTGCACTCCCTTAAAACTACTTTCTCATCAATTAAAGTTTATATGTTTGTGTCATTGGTGACTTTTATTAGTGCATTGATAACCTCTGTGTCTAGCTGAGCGTTGATCGGGTCGCCATGCCTCTGCCCTCGCCTGTTTATTAGATGCCTATGTATTCTATGGTCTGTAGAAAAGTAGGAGAAAGATAAACGGGATAGTCATAAGTAATCATTAAGGGTTTACTCGCCGATAAGATTAGAACCAACGAGAAAGGACTTAATCTCGGTGCGTTGCATCGAACTATACACTTCATATAACACTAGCAATAAAACAAGTGACAAACTACTTATCATAAGGACAGCCCTCTTATTGTCTCGAGTATTTATCTGTGTACGTGTGTGCTACTTGCTGATTCGTGCCTATTGGTTTTGTTTATTATTTAATTGCAACCAAATCGTGCCAGTCTCTCAGGCTGAACCCCCTTGCGTTAGAATAGGTTGTATAGCTAACTTAATATATTAAAATACTGATTAGAATAACTAGATAATACGTTCCACTCTTAGTGATCGACACTCTACTTACCATTATATTCATACTGACCGGGTACACTGCTCGTTAAGTGTGTGTGTTATTGATAAGTCGGCTAAATATAAATTTAAAACTTGAGTAGGCATTAAAACTGCTAAACCGCAATGACATACACGCGCATCAAGTTTTTGGCGCCGCTGCCGGGGAGTGAATTGTTATTATCTGTTAATTTGATTAGTATTTTAATTAGGTTTTTAATTTTTTATCTAACCGCTAATTTTGTTGTGTATTAGATTAATTTGCATTCATTGTACTATTTTGCATATTTTCTGTTTTTGTGTGCTTTTTGTTTGCTTTTATTTGTGTTTATTTTCGTGTGTTTTTATTTGTTTTATTTTATTTTTCGTATTTTTGTGTGTTCTGTTATCGTTGTACTGAGCTAAATCGAACGATACGGCGCATCTGATTTTTCAGATACGGCGTATTGCGTTCAATTTTTTTTATAAAATACAACGCGTTTAATTAATTCGATACGACGCATCTTTTCCCCAAGATACGGCGTATCTGTTTTTAATAAGAAAATTTTTCTAAGCGATAAAGTGATACGACGCATCTTTTCCCCAAGATACGGCGTATCTGTTTTTAATAAAAAAAAAAATTTCTAAACGTTAACGCGATACGACGCATCTGCTTTAGCAGATACGGCGTATCTATTATTTTAATTAAAAACAGTTTGCGAATTATTAAACAGATACGGCGTATCGATTTTTATCGATACGGCGCATCCTCTGAATCAAAAATCTTATATTTTGAAACATAACGAAAATACGGCGCATTAACTTTTGTTAATACGACGCATTTAATTTTTAATAAATATCGATTTTTGATAATTAAAACAGATACGGCGCATTCGAATTTCAAAGCGGCGTATCTATTTTCTGAATAAAGTCTGATCTAATTTTAACGATTATAAGATACGGCGTATCCAACTTTTTGGATACGGCGCATCGTCTGCAGATATCAGTAACTTTAAATTTTCGTATTCCGTTTTCGTTGTTAATTTTCTGCTATATTACTTTCTCGAGCATACCCTACTGATAGTTTTGTGTTGATTTCAGGAAGTGCATGACCAGGAGTTCTACGAAGAACTTGATTCAACCTTTCGAAGATCCTGAACGAGCCCTACATTCGCTTAAAAGGCTTTTCAACACAAGAAGCTTTGATCTTTCAAGTTCACTCGAGCTTGATTACTTTTCTGAAGAAAAAGAGGAAGTTGAAACAGAAACAATGGGCGAAAACACTACTATGGAGGAATACATAAACAGTACCCGTGCTGATTACACTTCAGGAGTTGCTAGACCAAAGTTTGATGATACGTCAAAATTCGAGTTGAAGGGTCAGTTTCTCAAAGAGCTCAGAGAGAATGCTTTCAGTGGGACGGAACATGAGGATGCTAATGAGCATGTTGAAAAGGTCCTGGAGATTGCAGATTTGTTTACTTCAGAAGGAGTCACTAACGATCAACTCATGCTTAGAATCTTTCCCATCTCACTAAAAGGAGCTGCTAACAAGTGGCTAAGGAATGAACCTGCTAGTTCAATCACTACATGGGAAGGTTTGAAGAGCAAATTCCTGAAGAGATATTGTCCACCTGCTAAGACTGCTAAAAAAATGGAGGCTATCAACAGTTTCAAGCAAGAGCCTGATGAAACTCTTTATCAAGCTTGGGAACGATTTAAAGATTTATTAATAAAATGTCCTCAACACTATCTAACCCCTATGCAGGAGATAATATTGTTGTATCAAGGATTGGACGTGCCTACTAGACAGATTTTGGATGCTAAGGGAGCTGTACCTCAAATGAGTGCAACCAATGCTAGGAAGGCGATCCAAGAAGCTGCTGATCATTCTCAGAAATGGCACGATGGGACCTCTACTAGATCTAAGAGCAGCACTAATTTTGACGGGATTGCTGCTATTCAAGCTCAATTGGATAAAATTAGTAGAGAGATGAAGAAGCGTGATGAAAGAGTGTATGCTGCCCAAGTTGGATGTGAAAAGTGCGAAGGACCTCACTACACTAAAGATTGCCCGAATAAGAATGAAAGTGAGACGTTTGAAGAAGCATATTACACCCAATTTGGACAACCATTCCGACCTTCAGGAAGATTTAGGGAAGCTACCCCGGGATTCTATCAAAAGAACAACTTTAATCCCGCTTATCAAGAGAGGAGGCAGACTTTAGATGACACTCTAAAGCAAATTATGGCCGATGCTGCTAAAAGACATGAAAAGAATACTGCTATGATCAAAGAAATCCGAGCTTCAACGGACACTACTACAAGAAATCAAGGAGCTTCGATCAAAGCATTGGAACAACAAATTGGTCAAATGAGCAAAGTTCTTCAAGAAAGGGGATATGGAAGTTTACCTAGCTCAACTGAAACCAACCCAAGGGATCATGTCAAGGCCATAAGCACCACTGAAGAAGTCACTCCTTACTTGCCTAGAAGATCGATGAATGGTAATGATGGTGCAAGACCCAAATTTTTCTTTAATTCTTCAATATGTTTAAGGAGACTACTCAAAGAGAAGACAAAGATTGAAGAAGAGATCAAGGCAACAATGAAAGATGAGAGCTCTGCAACCGACTTACAAGCCTTGCCTCATAAAGAAAAAGACCCAGGAAGTTTTACTCTACCTTGTTCAATTAATAATATAAATTTCAATAATGTGTTAGCTGACTTAGGAGCTAGTGTTAGTGTTATGCCTCTTAAGACATTCATTACCCTAGGACTAGGAAAATTAGCACCAACTAAATTACTTATTGAATTGGCTGATAAAACAGTAAAACGACCTGAAGGGATTGCTAATAATGTGCTAGTTAAGATTGAGAAGTTTATTTTCCCTGTAGACTTTGTTATTTTAGATATGCCCGAGGATATTAAGATTCCTTTAATCCTCGGTCGACCTTTCTTGTCTACCGCCCATGCTAAGATTGATGTGTTTAAAAGAAAAATCTCGTTAAGAGTAGGGGATAATAAACTAGTCTATAAATGCCAAGATCCTGTTAAAAGCATAATTAGAGGAGTCTATGTGCTAGGATTAAGAGAGCGTATGGACCTCGATCTTGAAGCTAGGCTCATGGGAGAAACATTGATTCAAAACAACTCAACTAATCCTAGTCATGAGAACTTTGAGGAATTTATTGACCTTAATGTACCTACCGAACTTAGACGCGATGTTGTCAATGATTCTGATGATGAGTGGTATGATTGTGTAGTAATTAACAAACGTAGGAGAGTAGTTGAGAAAAAGAATTTGAATAATGATGTGTTTATTGAACTACCACCCCACCTTGCTTATTTATGCTTATATGATAATAAGAATTTCCCGTCTATCATTTTGTCATCTCTGCCCGAGAGGGACAGGACTTTGTTTATACAGGTATTAAAGAAGAACGGCGTGGAAATTAAGGACGAGCAAGGAATGTTCAATATTACTGAATTGGCGATGAGGGAGCGCGACGTTTCCGACTCCTTCAATGATCGATACTAAAGTGCTGAACGTGAGTCTAACTTGAAGACTCTGGAATAAAGACAAGTGCTTACCGGGAGACAACCCGGATTTATCTTTTAATTTTCTGTTTTTGTGTCGAGTCAGTCAGGCCGCCGAGGATACGGCGCATCTCAATCCTGAGATGCGACGCATCTCCTGCAATGGTCATATCTTATTTTACTTTATTTTATTTTTCTGCATTTTTTATTTTCGAATTTAAAACTTTTTATCAGTTTATTTTCAATGCGGCGCATCCCTGGTTAAGGATGCGGCGCATCTTTTATTCTGATCCGTAATTATTCCAGGCTCGATACGGCGTATCTTCTTCCATAAGATACGGCGCATCGACTGACCTGATGATTTTCACTTTTAATTTTTATGTTTTATTTTTTCCTAACTACTAATGTGTTATGCAAGTTGAACCTTTCTTACCTTAGGTGTGTTTTGAAGCCTTGATGGTATTATAGATTCCTGCATTTCCTGTGGATACATCTATTATGAAGCTTAAACGTTCTAATCCGCAAGAAAGATGATTTTTGCTCTACTACTAATGGAGGATCATACCGAGCAAATCTCAGGGGAGTTTTTCTGTTATAATTCTTTTATTTTCCAGTTTTTAACCTTTATTACAAACAACGAGGACGTTGTTTAACTTAAGTGGGGGGATTGGAGAATTAGAACAACTTAACACTTACTTGTCCTAAACTTTTTCAAAATATGCTTAAAATGTGCTTAATATATAAAAATTTAAATTTTTTTTAGCATGTTTTTGTTTAAGATCTAAGTTGCATAGCTGCACACATGACGTTATTTTCAAAAATTGTGATTTTTTAAAATTCACAAATCTATGAGTGTGCCGGTGACTTGTAAACTTTAGAACTTGGCTTGTATACTATTCGAGACCACCATAATACGTATTATTTTATATAATTGGAATGACTTGTCTAAATTGGTAAATTTCTAGGATTACACCCAAATAGCCTATTATATGTTATGTGTTATTAGCTAACTACACTGGTTAGTTAACCCCCGTATAAACCCTTTTGTTACTCTCATTTTTAGAGTAAGATACCCCTAGAAAAACACTCAGAGCCATTCCTTTCGTTTCTTACACCTATGTTTAAAATGTTTCGTTATACCTTAAACCTTAGCCTACCCTGTAGATTAGAATCCGTGGTTGGTTAATTGCTATAGGCAAAGTGTGTTTCCTTACATTACCTGTGTTCGCGTGCGTAATTCATTATCTTTGGTTAGGTCGGGAAATTGCACAATGCAATTGGTGTGAAAGTAAATATTGTATATTTTTGAGTTTATTTTTCGTGTGTTTACTACTTTCACTATTACCGTTATTTCTGAAGTATGAAAAGTATGGAAAAATTATCCAGAATTATCATTATAGTGATGTGGTGAAATTTTACACATCTATGTTTATGTTTATGTTTCTTTTTTTTAAAAAAAAAAAAAAAAAAAAAAAAAAAAAAAAAAAAAAAAAAAAGAGAAAAGAAAAAGAAAAAAAGAAGAGTTGGATGTTTGTTTTTAAACCAACGATGTAAAGTTATATAAGTGGTCGATATCACCACGAATTGTTGTATTATATTTATGGATTGAATGGGAGTTGGCAGTTATGGGAACGTCAACTGAGGTTTATTCTTTGATTAAGATCTTGTTGAGTATAATTCGTGTCTACCTAAAGCATGTGTTTCAAGTGTTAAAGCGTGAGTTATTCAATGATATGAGTCTTATTCATGGGATGGTTGGGATAGTGATTAACCACACTTAGGATTTTAATCTATTTGTTTTGTTTATTTTTCATTTTACACCAATTTATATCCCAAAATTTATCCATACCCTGTATTATTCTTTTTCCAACCAAACCTTTGATTTATTGAGATTAGGGATTTGAGCAATCTTAAGTATCGTAGTCGTGGATTCGGCTATGTATTTATGATTTTGTCGCCCTTTTTGATATATTATTATTGGTGAAGTTTGGACCTGTCTTTAGCCTATTCGAGTTAAGGATTTGAGCAATTGCAAGTATCGTGTTCGTGGATTCGATCATGTATTTGTGATTTTGTCGCCTTTTCTGGAATTTGAGATCGATAGTGAATAAGAATAATTAACCCTTAAGCCTAAAAACCCTTTTTACCGCTTTAGACTTGTTATTCCTTAGCTTTAGTGGTGGAGATGTGTATACTTGCCAAGCTTATGATAGAATATTCGTCGCGACTGGACAGTTAAACGATTAGATTTGCTTTTATCGAAATATTTTTTATTCTAATTCGTTAAGTGTTTAGTTGTGTGATTATGATAAAACGAATACATGCTTAAATATAAAAATAAATCCTAATATCTTTTAGGATACATTTTCATAAGATTAATTCTAAGGTTTACTTGGGGACAAGTAAAGTTCAAGTGGGGGGATATTTGATGAACTCAAATAAGTACATTTTATTACTATCATTTATCCTATTAATTTGACTTGTTTTACTATATTATGTATGAGGATTGATACTTAATCGTTTACTTTTGTAATTCTCAGGTAAAAACAAGCATTTGGTGAAACTTGGCGATTTTGGACTAATTATGGAGCAAAACATGCATAAAGTGAAGAGTCTACTGAAATGACAAGATCAAGTCAAATCTGCTCCAGATGCGCCGCATCTCACTCATGACATGCGCCGCATCGCTATCAAGATCTCACCAGATACGATCCAAGATACAAGAGGACATGCGCCGCATCCAAAGATGAAGATACGCCGCATCTTCTGGCGGTGTACGAATATTCCTGTATATTATAATCTTGGACCCCACGCGAAGTTAAGTACATACGCCGCATCTACTTACAAGATGCGCCGCATCTCACCCTCAGACAGAAACTATAAATACCCCAAGACCAGACGAATTTCGTACGACATATATTAGAACCGAAGACCGAAGACCAGAAACCTAGGACGAATTCAGTCAAGGTAGCAGCACAAGACACTCCCAAATCAAAGATACAAGAGCTGTAAGAAGGTGCTGCATATGTTTAATTCATTAAGTAGTTTTGTTTTATTGTGTTAGTAAACTTTAATTCATCAAGATTGGTGGCTTGTGTAATGTGACAACGGAAAGGTTGCACTCCCTTAAAACTACTTTCTCATCAATTAAAGTTTATATGTTTGTGTCATTGGTGACTTTTATTAGTGCATTGATAACCTCTGTGTCTAGCTGAGCGTTGATCGGGTCGCCATGCCTCTGTCCTCGCCTGTTTATTAGATGCCTATGTATTCTATGGTCTGTAGAAAAGTAGGAGAAAGATAAACGGGATAGTCATAAGTAATCATTAAGGGTTTACTCGCCGATAAGATTAGAACCAACGAGAAAGGACTTAATCTCGGTGCGTTGCATCGAACTATACACTTCATATAACACTAGCAATAAAACAAGTGACAAACTACTTATCATAAGGACAGCCCTCTTATTGTCTCGAGTATTTATCTGTGTACGTGTGTGCTACTTGCTGATTCGTGCCTATTGGTTTTGTTTATTATTTAATTGCAACCAAATCGTGCCAGTCTCTCAGGCTGAACCCCCTTGCGTTAGAATAGGTTGTATAGCTAACTTAATATATTAAAATACTGATTAGAATAACTAGATAATACGTTCCACTCTTAGTGATCGACACTCTACTTACCATTATATTCATACTGACCGGGTACACTGCTCGTTAAGTATGAGTGTTATTGATAAGTCGGCTAAATATAAATTTAAAACTTGAGTAGGCATTAAAACTGCTAAACCGCAACGACATACACGCGCATCAATGATTAAGAATGCGGAATCTACTTAATCACACTTAGAAGGTTATTTGTGATGTGGAAATGGAATGGTTGTGTTTTATATGATAATGAACAATGAATGATTAATACCAAACGATTCAATATTATTAATGATAATAATACGAGTGATCTTGAAATATCACTAGGGTTACAACCTTGAATCTTAAGTTTTTCTAACTTGTGATATTCTTGTGTTTTTTCTATATCTTAACAGTTATGAACTTATCAACTTATCTATTTTATGCACACATAATATCGAGTCTAAGATCTTCTTTTATAGCCCAAGAAGATCTTTACAATATTGCTTAAAGTCTAGCCGAACTACTTGTTAACTTATCTTGAGTGTGTCAGTACATAAGATACAACATGTATCTGTGTACACAACTTGTTAGCTAAGCACATGGGGTAAGATATTATCTACCGTATATTGTTGACCAAAATACAAATAATATCTTTTCATACTTATCCACTTAGCAGCAGTAATGAGCATTCGCAGCAGCAATGAGATAATGCTAGCAGCAGGAATGAGATAATGATAGCAGCAGGAACAGATGTACTAGCAGCAGCATCAACCAGCAGTATCATCATCAGTAGAAACAATACACTACCAGCAGGAACGAAATGTACTACCAGCAGGAACATACTTGTAGTATTTCCCGATTCTTGAACTTCAGAATATTTAATTCCCAACAACAAATATCGTCCTAAAAATGTTATTTATATTTTACGATCTTTACTTAGTTTTGTTAATGACAATTACAAAGTATATCCTTTAGCAAATTATAAATGCTAGCTAAAGTCTCTTTAAAACACATTTTACATTTCACAAGTTTACTTGAAATTACATTTTACACATCTACTAGTTTATTTCCTTAAAAGGAAACTTTATTTTTAAAATGATACAATGACATCATGGCATGCATCATACATAATATCTTGGCTAAATCTTCAAGCAAGATAGTTGACTTTGGAAGATTTTGATATGACATGACAAAGGTGTGGAGGATACAGCTGGATTTGGAAAGATTTCCAAAACTCTTAGCTGTCATGTTGCTGTCAAGTTAGCGGAACCAAACGATATAAAGGATGGATCCCTTTTATGGGATCCGCCGGATCCGCCGGCTGTTCACCAGCTTGCCTATAAATAGCAAGCTGATCATTTGGACACACCATCACTCATAGAGCCTAACATTCATACTCATTCATTTACATATCATCTAACATTTATCATTCATTCATTTCATTGATCTTTCCTTTTGTAGCAAAGGAGATTAAGCATCCAGGTTCAACACAGACGTGTAAAACCTTTAGCATAAGTTACTGTGTGATATAGTTGTAGTTCACACATCATTATTTGTATCATTTATCTCAGTGAGTGTAGTTAGTGTTTTAGTCCTCAAAACACAAAGAGTGTAGGGAGTGGTTGTACCCTTGTGAAAGAACCAAACGGGAGTGGTTGTACCCTTGTAAAGAACTCGACATCTAGCTTAGTGTCGGTAATTGTATAGGCGATGTTAGGTTGGTTCTACCTTGAAATAGAACCCGGTGTTTAGCTTAGCACCGAAAAAGGAAGTAAGTGACGTGTAAAGGTTTTCTCCACCTAGAAGGGAGTTTGTTTCTTAGTGAAGGATAACTCTCGAGTTAAAGGCTCGGGGAAGTGGAGTAGGGAAAGGAAAAGAGTCCTTATAGCCGAACCACTATAAACATCCGTGTTATGTGGTTTGATCATTTCTCTCTTTTACTTCTTGGATATATTGTTTGATTATTTTTGTGTGCACAGTTTCATTGAATTCACATAAGTTACAAAACAGTTTAAATTAATTTTAAACGGTAAAACATATTCAACCCCCCTTCTAGTTTTCAACAATTGGTACCAGAGCGGTGTTACTCAAGAAATTTAAAATATATTGTATTTTAAAACTTGAAACGATCAAATGGATTTTGAAAACTTTAAAGAAGGGAAATCTATGCAAAGACCATCACTTTTTGAACCAAACAATTTTATAGACTGGAAAAATCACTTTGAGACTTGTGTGAAGTCAAAGAACCATAGGAAGTGTTTTAGATGCAGGAATTCTAGTCACTTGATAAGAGATTGTCCAAAGCCTCCAAAGAAAAAATCTCAAATAGGAGATTATAAAGATAATGACAACAAACCAAAGATCAACGAAGTTGCTCTCATGGCCAATGACACAGAAGAGGTACTTTCTGACCCGTCATACTCTTTTATAAATGATAACATGTTTGATATAGAATATAACAAAGTATGTAAAATTATTCTAAAAATCATAAGTAAAAATAAGTTCTTGAAAACCAAAAAGGAATTTTTAGAAAATAAAATTCATCAGTTAAAAGAAAAAGTCATAGGATTAAAAAAAGGTAAAAGTACTAAAACATGTGTCTTATGTCAAAAACTAAAACATGAATTAGAAATACTAAAGCTTACCCAAGAGAATCATATAAAACAAAAATCCGTTTTTAAAAGATTCGATAAACACATAAACTGTACAAATGATACAATGAGGTTACTAAAAATACCTTATGGTAGTTTCAAGCCAGATTTCATGAAAAATGGACACTTAAATGATTTTCGGATTCAAATGACAAAAGAAAATAAGACTACATCAACTGAGTCAGTGACCCACGGATCCCACGGATCCAAAACTTTGGATCCGCACGTTATAACCAAAGGATCCGTAGGTACAGTACAGAAAAGTCAAAACTTAAATAGTATTGAACCTATTAAGATGTCTAGAGAGCCTAACACTAATTCAATTAGAAGAAAAGATAAGAATGAAGTTAAAACGACAGTAGACACTTCATTATATAAAGAAATCCCATTTGACTACCTCCAAGATATTAGTGAACCTTGGTAATATTTTTGATTAACCCAAAGGGACCCATGAGATATTGGGGACCAAATACTTGAGCTTTCATTAGGTATGCTTGAAAGAAAGGATTAGATCCACAATGTGTTCAACAGAGGTTGTATTTTGCTCAATAGCATTCTTAGCAACAATCATTGGAAAAAGGTACGGTTCCTCATAACTCCTCATGATAATTGCTCTCATAGATAATTCAGATTTCATGCTCACTTAACATAAGTTATTAATATAGTATCTGAAAATTAACATGATGAGTAGGAAAAGGTTCTTAAATCTTTATGACATAAAATTAGATTAAAACTCCTAAAGACAAGTATTATTTTAACTAGGATTATATCTCAACAATATAGCATCAATACTTAGGTAAAATAGGATAAGTATATAGCATGTTCTCTTGGTATTGCCGTGATCACAAACTTAAGCAAGCATCAAAAGTTTGGGATGATCAAGTACACAACTAACTTAGTAGAGAACACTCATTACTAAGAAGGATCATGTACTATTAGGATGACATCGTCTCCAAAACAACTTATCAAGATATGTCATGACTTCTCAAAATCATAAACTTCATCTAAGTTAACAAATTAGGAAAAAGGATATTTTCAACCTATTTGAATATATCACAGATATGCATAACAAAATTTTTAGACTAGAAACCATTTGAAAAACACTCACGTTCTCCTAAACATAAAGATAGTAAAATCATAAGATGACCCTAAACATAGAGATGCATTAGATAGAATACTCTATCCCATAGCTAGTACTCCAAATATTATCTTCATCTACACTTTCAAAATGATTCCAACTTGAAACCATTTAGGAACTTAAGAGACATCCCAAAGGAACAGGTGTAGAAACCATAGTATATGATCTTCCCGGTAATTAGAGATATAGGAATAGTTCAAATAATGTGTGTACTAATGTGAGACATTGTATCACATGATGATTTACTAAGAAACAAACAGTCCTTGCCACTTTAAGGCAAAGTGTGGAGAAAACTCTCGTGGTCTATATTATTGACCTCCATAACCTGTTTCTCTGTTGCAACATCATTGCAACTGTTCATCCCAGCAAATGTTTAGCTCTCCATCATCATTTTCGTATTAAACAATGTTTAGATATCGATTTGAGAAAGTTTCTCAAAAGATAACATTGATAATCCTCTCAAGAAAGAATCCTACTTCTGTCTATGGTTTATTGAAACCTGGAAAGTAGTTAAAACAATTGTTCAAATCCTAGTCCAAACTAAAATGGAAATGAACAAACATACATTCTGATCCTGCGGATCCAATTGACAACAAGGGCGGAACCCTTTTTTGGGATCCGCCAGATCCGTGCTTTGCTGAGACTAATTCTCAATAAACAGACACTTTTTACTGTTCATTACACTCACTAACCACATAAAAACCAATTTATTGACGACCCTTATCATCCCAAAACTCAAATATTTCATTCGCCACAATTAACTCATTCCTAATCGATCATTGTAAGTATCCTAATCCATCTCAATCTCTTATTTGTGTCTAGAATTCATATAGGTTGCACTAAATTAGATTAGGGATTATAAAAATAATGAGGCACTTCAAAAATCATGTTTTCAATTAGACACTACAATAATCATCAAATACTCCATTGAGATTACTTTTTCACAACTAGAAAAAACTCATTTCAATCATTGTTCATACAAAATCAAAAAACGGTAAAATCCACATATATTTTCGGATCAGGAGTGTTTGGATTATCTCATATTTTACTACAAAAATCCTTGCTTCAAAAGAGTCGAGATAATCATACTCCACATTATTCTCGTTCAGACACATATGTTTATATTATGTGATTCTAACTTTAATTATATGTCTCGGAAAACCATGCCTCCCGCTACTAACTATGATCACAAAAAGACCACCAACTACCTACCCAAACATCATCAAATAAAGGGACTCTCAGAATCTCAAGTCAAAATTTTTAAAGCTTTAGAAATTTGGTACGTTCATGAAGGCAGAACTATAGATTCATCATTCTTAGAAGAAACAAACATCCGTGAACAAATGACTGTCATTCAATTTGATGCACTCCTAGACATAGATGAGCCAATCATCCCTAGATTCATTCTCGAGTTTTATGCTTCTGTGAAACTCATCACTGATGACCTTGGATCTTTTAGCATCCATTTCAAAATAAATCAAAAGCCCTACAATTTCCCATTAGATCATTTCGGGGAAGTATTAGGCATTCCTAGATAAGGAACTTGTTTCTACTCAGACAAATGGCCTTTAACCATTCTTGATTCAAACCTAGGTCGTGAACACCCATATGATACTCCTCTAACTCCTAAAGAAACAATCCGTGGTCATCTTTTCAAGCCTAGAAGCAACCAAACTAAGAAACTCCGAGGAAAGGATGTTAGTCGTGATCCAATCGCTATGGAACTAAATGAACTTAAACCCGAATTTAAGAAACTTGAAGAGATTCTTACAGCTAATGTCATTAGCACCATTGGAAACAAAGATCATGTGAATGCAAGTTTATGCTACATGCTCTATTGTGTGTCTACCCATCAAAAGTTCAATCTAGCCTACTATATCGCCAAAAGAATGGTTGATATACGTGTCTTAGGAAAAACCTCAATGCCATATGGAATGCTTCTTACATGTTTGTTTAGAGCTTCCATTCCTATTCCTCTAGACTCATTCGGCTTTGTTCCAGACTAAATCGAAATCAAACACACCTTCGTTCCGCTTAGTGACTATAGAGTTGCAGTAGGAAAAGGGAAACGGGCTCACACCTCATCCTCATCTTCATCATCATCATCAGCTAGTGATGAAGATGGTTTACCTAACTCTAATCTTCCTCCAATTGACTACTTGAGTCAACTTCCTTCCCTTGATGATGAATCTGCGGAACATCGACAAGCAAAGGGAATTTTAAAGAATGTTGGACGATGGATGATGAAACTCCGCAAGGATCAAAAGAAAATACTTAAATTATTGAAAGATAAGTGAGAGTGTTTGGTATAATACGATATTAGACTATGTATTGTTAAATTTATGTGCTTACTAAGACCTTATGATAGTACTTAACTCTTTTGTGGTATTAACTCAACTTGAACTAATGATAACATACATTGTTATCAATTTTCCAAATTTAAGCCACTGCTTGGCTTAAACTTCCTTTGCGATGAAGTGTGATGATCTATTTTACTTATAACGTGTGCTAGAATCTACATATTTGGTAGCTTTGCTTTACATAATAGACAATAGATATGTTCCAGAAGAATTTTCGGGTTGTTATCGAATAACACGAAATTTGCATTGCTCTCTGTTCCTTTTAGAATTTTTTTTCTCGGCGGAACTGGCGGATCCCTCAGTTTGGATCCGCCTAGTGTTAACATTGGCTCCGCCCATCTTAAACCTGCGGATCAGACGGATCCAAAAGTTTTGGATCCGAATGCTTTGTCAATTGGATCCGCAGGAATACACAGTAATCTTTTTCAAAAAATCCAACTCTTTCCAATACTTAGATTGTAGTTTAGCTTTCTTAGATTATATTTAGACATCTTAGATAATTAGGAAAATCCACCTCCCATCAAAATTTGAATATTTTGTCCTGCTCATAACTCACAGACTCTTTCATTACCTTCTCGAAAATCGTGAATCAATCACATTTCTCCCTTTTGAGTCATCTTTCTGCATATCTTCATGTCAACTTCATTTCTATGGATTGACTTTGTCAATAAGACAAACTACTTTATCTTGTTCCAAGTCTTTGATATTTACACATCATTAATCCAAACACCAACTTCTATAAAAATGGGAAGTATAAATTAGAACCTTAAGATGATCATAACACACCAAATCTTCATCTTCTTTACCTGTAAACCTCTCACAATGCACAAATCAAACAAATCTCATATGTCTAGACCACACAGACAAACCGCTAGAATTAGTGTTAGACCTTACTGGCTAGTTAATCCAGTTTCAAACGCAAGCTCAGCAATCATATCCACCACTGCCACTACAACTTTTATCATAACTCCTATAGTCAACATGTCTTCATCTACAAAATTACCATCACCAATCATAATACCACTGGGTACAACATCATCACACACATATAGCACACCACCACCTATAACTACTCCAATAGCTTCCTCACCATCACCTTTACCATCTGAAGAAAGAAAATCATCATCACCACTAAATTCATCCAACCTTCAACCACATGATCTACTTACCACACTTCAACACATTGATGATTCAATGTGGGTAAATCAAACAAACACTCAAGAAAATTAAGAACATAACTCTAACTTTTGTGACACTAAGGATTTAGAAACTATGTGGCTAGCTTCCATCATATCTCCAT
This sequence comes from Artemisia tridentata subsp. tridentata, assembly GCA_021014915.2. Classification (NCBI taxonomy): domain Eukaryota; kingdom Viridiplantae; phylum Streptophyta; class Magnoliopsida; order Asterales; family Asteraceae; genus Artemisia; species Artemisia tridentata. The sequence continues at coordinate 110,913,801 of CP139507.1, forward strand.
CAACACCAACAAATTCCTCTTCATAGAAGCTGTTAGAATTATTCTAGTGTACTTTAAAGAATTATTCTAGGATTTCTTCAATTTTTAGGGACTTCTAAATGTAACTTCAAGTTTGAGACGTTTGTCACAAACAAATTTTCAATGAATAAAAGTTACATTTCAATATTTGTAGGTGATCAAATATTTGTAGTGCTATCTTACTTTAATGATAGATTTGGCCTCTCATTTTTCTTTTAACAATTTTCTCTATCAGACACTAACATTTTTCCTACAAGCTTAACAACGGATCTGACGGATCCCTCATTTTGGATCATGTGTTAGCGTTGGCTCCGCCAATCTTCAACCTGCGGATCAGGCGGATCCAAAAATTTGGATCCGCACGCCTTGTCGATTGGATCCGCAGGTATAACAGTAAACTTCTTAAAACTTTTTGACTCATCCCGATTCTTAGATTTTAGTTTCTAGTATTCTTTAGAATAGGTTCACTGATCATTATACATCTTAGAATGATTTAGAAACCTAAGAACAACATTTCCCACCAAAATTTGAATTTTTAAATTTAAGGAGTGAGTTACCTTTTCTATACAAACAAGGAACCCTTTTTAGGGATCCTTCAAATCCGTGGGTACATCACATCACAGGATTTTCCACTATCCCTTTGCATTTACTGCATATCTTCATCATATTACTCAACATAAGTTCTATGGATTGACTTATGTGATGTGATTTGCACAAATTTTTGTTCCAAATCATTAGGAACCAACATTCTCTATTGGATTTACATCAAATCCAAACACTAGTTTCTATAAACCATCTGCCTATATATTAAGATCATAACTTAGAGCAAAACTCACTCATTCACCTTCTTCACAACATACAACCTGTACATCTTAGTTCTCTTAGCTCACCATGACCAGGTCAACCAACTCCTCCACCTCTAGAACTCCAAAACGCACTGCCCGCATTAGTGTTAAGCCCTGTTGCTTCATAAATCTTGCTAACTCATCATCAGAGGAATCATCTCCTCTTAATATCTCATCTCCTATAGCAAGTGAAAATTTCCTTACTTTATCCACACCAACACCATCCAATGTTGTCATACAAACTCCACCTCCATCCATAACTCCAATAGCAACCACACCACCACCCGCACCATCACAGACTGTCAAATCTCAATCACAACCAAACTCACCTAAACTCCAACCTATGGAGCTATTTAGGACTCCACCTACATCACCTCATCCATACCTTGATGACTTGGAGGATCTCCCACCAAGATCAACCAATCCTCCACCCATGACCTTTGAAGGTCAAAAGCCTATGCTTTTTCATTCGATTTTCCCGGATATCCATGGTCCTTTATACCATGATGCACCATCATCTCAACCTCAAATACCACCTCTCTCAACCACATCAACTCTCATTGCCATAGACGAGGCAATGTGGATCAATTTGCCTCAAACCCAAGAGGAGATTAGGGAAGAGCTCAACCGTCTCTACACTCTCTCGGGTATGGTAGATCAACGCCTCAACGAAGCCATGGACCTCCAAAACATCCTCATGAACTCCCTCCAAACACCACCAACAACCAATGAACAAGCACAATCACCACCACCCAACAACCAATCACAACCATCACCACCACAACCAATTGAGTCTACTCTTTCGCCCGGTTTTGCTAGCCATGATTGCAACATGTGTGAAAGTACCGCTCACATAGCTCAAAGGACAAACATTTTGGTGCACGACCTCCAAAATGAAATGAGGTTCATTTTGAACCACATTCTTGAGCGTCTAAACGCAATCTCTCATCCTCCTCAATAGGAGAATTTTCATCTCATTATATAGGACCTTTTAAATGTTGTTGTGGGACTTCTTAATTTTTAGGATGTATTTTTCATTTTCATGTAACATCATATTATGTTTGTGACTTTTGTCACCTAATTTTCAATGAATGAATGTGATGTTTTTATGCTTATGAGTGATCAACATAAAGCATATTATCATTAGTTAGGTAACTAACATCATTATATAGCTATTTGGAATCTACATTCTAGTTTGATCACTTGTACTTTAGGTACAAAATTTTGATCAGACACTACATTTTGACTTTTTAAAGTCAACTAGATTATCATTCTTATTTGAATGACCATATCATATGCATTATGCTTCTCCATTGAGGCTATTCACAACTAACATTTCTTTTACAGCATCTCATACCCTTCTAATGTATACGTTGGGACTCTTGTAATGGGGAGTATACATCGTGGGGGAGCATTTCATTTTTCTAACCATTTGTTTTGTAGGATCATGCATCATTACCTTGTTACTCCATTTAGGGGGAGTATCAAACAAGGGGGAACTCTTAAAGTTCTCAAAATCGCATTCCGCTACGCAACTCTTCTTTTTGTTTCGACAAAAAGGGGGAGAAAGGATTAAGTTTGCATAACTGTGAATCATCACAGTACATACACTTTTGCATAAAAAGAGTTTTTAAACTCAAACAAAACAAACTTAATCTATATTTTAAAGAACTCATGCTATATTTATTCCTTTGCTCAAAAATAAACTTTATGTTTTGTCATCAACAAAAAGGGGGAGATTGTTAATACAAATATCGTCCTAAAAACGTTATTTATATTTTACGATCTTTACTTAGTTTTGTTAATGACAATTACAAAGTATATCCTTTAGCAAATTATAAATGCTAGCTAAAGTCTCTTTAAAACACATTTTACATTTCACAAGTTTACTTGGAATTATATTTTACACATCTACTAGTTTATTTCCTTAAAAGGAAACTTTATTTTTAAAATGATACAATGACATCATGGCATGCATCATACATAATATCTTGGCTAAATCTTCAAGCAAGATAGTTGACTTTGGAAGATTTTGATATGACATGACAAAGGTATGGAGGATACAGCTGGATTTGGAAAGATTTCCAAAACTCTTAGCTGTCATGTTGCTGTCAAGTTGGCGGAACCAAACGATATAAAGGACGGATCCCTTTTATGGGATCCGCCGGATCCGCCGGCTGTTCACCAGCTTGCCTATAAATAGCAAGCTGATCATTTGGACACACCATCACTCATAGAGCCTAACATTCATACTCATTCATTTACATATCATCTAACATTTATCATTCATTCATTTCATTGATCTTTCCTTTTGTAGCAAAGGAGATTAAGCATCCAGGTTCAACACAGACGTGTAAAACCTTTAGCATAAGTTACTGTGTGATATAGTTGTAGTTCACACATCATTATTTGTATCATTTATCTCAGTGAGTGTGGTTAGTTTTTTAGTCCTCAAAACACAAAGAGTGTAGGGAGTGGTTGTACCCTTGTGAAAGAACCAAACGGGAGTGGTTGTACCCTTGTAAAGAACTCGACATCTAGCTTAGTGTCGGTAATTGTATAGGCGACGTTAGGTTGGTTCTACCTTGAAATAGAACCCGGTGTTTAGCTTAGTACCGGAAAAGGAAGTAAGCGACGTGTAAAGGTTTTCTCCACCTAGAAGGGAGTTTGTTTCTTAGTGAAGGATAACTCTCGAGTTAAAGTCTCGGGGAAGTGGAGTAGGGCAAGGAAAAGAGTCCTTGTAGCCGAACCACTATAAACATCCGTGTTATGTGGTTTGATCATGTCTCTCTTTTACTTCTTGGATATATTGTTTGATTATTTTTGTGTGCACAGTTTCATTGAATTCACATAAGTTACAAAACAGTTTAAATTAATTTTAAACGGTAAAACTATTCAACCCCCCTTCTAGTTTTCCAAAAGAAGGTTGATCATGGACGAGGCTCATAAAACGAGATACTCAATTCATCCAGGATCTGACAAGATGTATTTCGATCTTAGAGATGCTTATTGGTGGCCAGGGATGAAGAGGGAAATAGCCGAGTATGTTAGTAAGTGTCTGACTTGTTTGAAAGTTAAGGCTGAACATCAGAAACCCTCTGGATTACTACAACAACCGCCGATCCCTGAGTGGAAATGGGAGAATATAACGATGGATTTTATTACCAAGTTGCCTCGAACAAGTAATGGGCATGACACGATATGGGTCATAGTGGACAGGCTGACGAAGTCTGCACATTTTCTGGCCATTCGTGAGGATTATAAGATGGAGAAGCTGGCAAGAATTTATATCAATGAGATTGTGGCACGACATGGTGTGCCAGTGTCTATTATATCTGATCGCGACAGTAGGTTTACCTCGCGGTTCTGGCAGTCGCTACAGAAGGCTTTGGATACACGTTTGGATATGAGTACAGCTTATCATCCACAGACGGATGGGCAAAGTGAGCGAACGATTCAGACTTTAGAAGATTTACTTAGAGCATGTGCTATCGATTTTGGAGGAAGCTGGGATACTCATTTACCTTTAGCTGAGTTCTCCTATAATAACAACTATCATTCCAGTATTAGGTGTGCGCCGTTTGAAATGTTGTATGGGAGGAAATGTAGATCACCTGTTCTGTGGGCAGAGGTTGGGACAAGCCAACTAATTGGCCCTGAACTAGTACAAGAGACTACGGATAAGGTTTTTCAGATTAAAGAAAGACTTAAGGCAGCAAGGGATCGCCAAAAGAGTTATGCGGATAATCGCCGTAAGCCTTTAGAGTTTAGTGTTGGTGATCTTGTGATGCTGAAAGTGTCCCTTGGAAGGGTGTTGTGCGTTTCGGTAAGAAAGGCAAATTAGCACCGAGATATGTAGGACCGTTTGAGATTACGGAAAAGATTGGACTGGTGGCATATCGATTGAAGTTACCTGAGGAGTTAAGTGGTGTACATGATACGTTTCACGTATCTAATTTAAAGAAATGTTTGGCGGATGCTAGTCTGCATGTGCCATTAGATGAGATTAAGGTTGACAAGACCCTTCATTTTGTCGAAGAACCTATTGAGATTATGGACCGAGAGGTCAAGAGTTTGAAGTGTGGTAAGATAGCATTAGTAAAAGTGCGTTGGAATTCGAAGCGTGGTCCTGAGTTTACTTAGGAGCGCGAGGATCAGATGAGGTCTAAGTACCCAAATTTGTTTGCTGATTTGGTTGGTGAGTGATGGGCGTGCGTTGGAGTAAAGTTTTGGCAGTTTTAATGCCTACTCAAGTTTTAAATTTATATTTAGCCGACTTATCAATAACACACACACTTAACGAGCAGTGTACCCGGTCAGTATGAAGATAATGGTAAGTAGAGTGTCGATCACTAAGAGTGGAACGTATTATCTCGTTATTCTAATCAGTATTTTAATATCCTAACGCAAGGGGGTTTCAGCCTGAGAGACTGGCACGATTTGTTTGCAATTAAATAATAAAATAAACCAATAGGCACGAATCAGCAAGTAGCACACACGTACACAGATAGATACTTGAGACAATAAGAGGGCTGTCCTTATGATTAAGTAGATTGTCACTTGTTTTATTGATAGCTTTATATGAAGTGTATGTAGTTAACCCTTTCTCGTTGGTCCTAATCTTATCGGCGAGTAAACCCTTAATGATTACTTATGTCTAAAAGTTATTCCTAAGTGATCAATTTAGTAATAACCGTGGGAGCCACATTATGTCCCGCAGTCAAATGCCCGCAAGCCACTAATAAACACAGAGGTTATCAATGCACTAATAAGTAGTAACCAAAGACATCAACATATAAACTTTAATTGATGGGAAAGCAAGTATTAAAGGGAGTGCAATCTTTCGTTGTCACATTACACAAGCCACCAATCCTGATGAATTAAAGTTTGCTAACACAATAAAACAAAACCACTTAATGAATTAAACACATGCAGCACCTTCTTACAGCTCTTGTATCTTTGATTTGGGTGTGTCTTGTGCTGCCTCCTTGACTGAATTCGTCCTAGGGTTTTTCCTGTTCGGTCTTCGAAACTATGATAATGCACACGGAATTCGTCTGGCTTTGGGGTATTTATAGTTTCTGTCTGAGGGAAGATGCGGCGCATCTAAGGAGTAGATGCGGCGCATGTACTTAACTTCGCGTGGGGTCCAAGATTATAATATTCAGGAATATTCGTACACCGCCAGAAGATGCGGCGTAACTCCATGATTAGATGCGGCGCATGTCCTCTTGTATCTTGGATCGTATCTGGTGATATCTTGATAGAGATGCGGCGCATGTCATGAGTGAGATGCGGCGCATCTGGAGCAGATTAGTCTTGATCTTCTTCATTTCAGTAGACTCTTCACATTATGCATGTTTTGCTCCATTATTAGTCCAAAATCGCCAAGTTTCACCAAATGCTTGTTTTTACCTGAGAATTACAAAAGTAAACGATTAAGTATCAATCCTCATACATAATATAGTAAAACAAGTCAAATAAATAGGATAAATGATAGTAATAAAATGTACTTATTTGAGTTCATCAGTGAGACAAGTAGCTAAATCTCGGGACGAGATTTCCTTAAGTGGGGGACGATGTAACAACCGTGATTTAAGCAGGTTAGTCTAACTATTAGTTTCGATCAATTTAACTTTTGCTTGGTGTGACTTAAGTGTTTTGTGTGGCATATGTGTGATATACGTGTGCTTTGGCACTAAATCCCTTTGTGTGACTCTATTGGTGTGTCTTGAGTAGTGTTGTTTTGAATAAGTTCATTTTGTTCACTTTGGTGACGTGGAAATGACTTGTATGGTTTTGTGTTCAGGGTTTTGCAAAATGAGTTGTGTTCAAGTTTGTGAGCGTTGGTAAATTAAGTGGTGTTCGGTTTTATGGGTTATATTAATAATGAGTGTGAAATTCTATTTTTGGAAACTTTGTTTTGAAAATGATAATTATTCAAGTTGTCGTAAAATAAAGAATTACCGCGTAAGATGTTAGGTTTCGGTATAGGCTTTTATAAAATATCAAGAGTACAAGGTTTTAAGTGTAATAATTAATATTAATAATATATATATATATATATATATATATATATATATATATATATATATATATATATATATATATATATATATATATATATATATATATATATATATATATATATATATATATATTAAAAGGGGCGGCCGAATATGGGTTTTAGGGGAAAAAGGAAACAAAATTTTAGTCAAATTATAATTAGGGTTATCTAGAATGATCATATGGGTAGTATAAATACAAAACCAAAACCCTCTCACCCTTTTTTTTTGAGATATACGGTCGACCAAAGGGGAAGAACAAGGAGAAAAAAATTAGGGTTTCATTATTGTGAAGAAAAAGAAGTTTAAGGTATGCCTAGTAATCCCTAATTCATTTAATAATTGATTTGATTCATGTAATACAAGTTATGATGGATCTAGGGTTTATGTTTACTTCTTTAAATTAATGATATATAACATGTTGGGATCAATAATTAGTAATATTATGATGATTGGTGAAGAGATTAGGGTATAAAACATGTTAGTTATTGAGTTAGGGTTTGACATATTTTTAGGGCTGTAAAGATACGAAGATATTTAATAGATGGAAATGAGTTAATTGATGATACTTTAGTCTAAATTGTAGTTCAGAGAACGCGCTTTCCAAAACGTCCAGCCACGATTGATTTCGAGGTCGGGAAGTCAGTCTAATGATTTTTGTAAGTAAAGGTGTCAAAGCTGTTAAACCGAGACATATTTAGGTTAAAAGTATTGAGGTCAAAAGTGGTTTAAAATGTGTAATTTGGGTTAGCCCTTCTGGAGAAATTGAGTTCTATATTCCCTTTGACTTCCACGCGAATGTTATGTGTTAATAAGTTGTGCAAATATGTTTGTTAGGTCAAAACATTTTGGTGTGCGTTCAGATCCGAATCTGGATAGTTTTTATGTTTGATTTTTCAAAGAGTACTTTTGTATGTTTTTAGTGCATGGCCTTCTGGCAGAAGATTGTATGCTCATGAAGGACCATGGTGAATATTTGGTGTGAATTTTAGAGCTTATTTTGTTGTGATTTCATGTGGGTAAAAGTACCTTAAAAATCTGCGTATTCTGAAAAAGTGTATGCAAGGGATTTAGTGGGTGTAAGTGTTTGGTAGTGGTTAGTATGGAGTCTAGGTGATCCATGGTGGTTTAAATGAACCTTAGACATCCATCGTATGTGTGTTACATGGACTATAGCTTTTAGCTTGGTCGCGTGTAATGTGATCTTATTTTGTTGTATAGATTTGTGATTGATAATTTGGAAGCTGCAAAGTTTGAGGTGAGTTTCATAGTCTCATTTTTACTTTGTTTTAACTTGGGATGGGAATGATGCTTGTGTTGAAATATTTTTGAGTTACTGTGATTATGTGGTCGTAAAATTCATGGACTTGTAAGTGTTATTATACGTGTACTGCATGTTATGAGATTATTGTGTGGTGATTCTGTGTAGTCCATTTGGAGGGTAGCTATGCTCCCATTATCCAATTGGAGAGTAGTAGCTCTACTCACTATTATTCTGTGTGGTCTGATCAGAGGGTAATGATTACCCATTATTGTGAACTTGGATCGTGGGCGCGTTCCGTCCCAAATTGATGTTGGATATTGCTATTTGGATCGTGGGCGCGTTCCGTCCCTTGTGTCCCTTAAGTGGTATGTTGGTTGAATGACTGAGATTGCATGCTATCTAGTATAATGACTAGTCTTACTGTCCTGCTATCTTTTATAATCACAGTGAACTGGTTGCCTGAGATATATTGTGTGTCTTAAACCTATGAACCTCACCAACATTATGTTGACGTTTTTAAGCATCATTTTCAGGTAAGCATTCTAAGGCTAAGGTAGAGGGAAGCGACTAGATGAGACTTAGTTGCATTTGAGAACGATTTATCTTTATGTTTTGATTTGAATATGTTTGATTTCGATTGTGATACTTTAATGTCTTTCGACTAGTACTTTATGTTTTATTGAAGATACCTTTTGGAGATTTGTTTTGGTTATGATCTTTTGGGGTATCGTTACGACACTTTGTGTCTGTACTTTGCTCTATTTATGTGCATGTAGTAATTCTCTATTTAGACACCATGTGTTGTGATGATATCCATGAAGTTACACTCGCGTTTCCGCTTTGGCGAGGTGTGACAGTATTATTGAAGATACAACCTTGATATTATTAAATGGCCTAATAGGGAAAAAATAAGATGTTTCGAGTGTTTGGTTGGAGTGAAAGCAAGCTTAATCATGGATACCATTATCTCTTATGCATTGTTCTGTGATGATGATAGTAATGGTTATGACGGTAATGATCCTGAGTTGATATTGTGTTGGAAGGAAAATCAGTTGGCTAAGAATTGTAATTAGTTTCCCTCCCAAATTCTCTTATAGTTTGTAATGATTGAATCATTCAACTTTTATCAATAACATTCGGTTACGGATCTTGTTTCTATCCCATAGATTCCTAATCGCTTGTTGCCATTGTTTGTGATTAACTACCAGTTATTGAACAAGATCAATGGTGGTGTGGATATAGAGTAATTAGTTTTGTTAAGTTGTACTCTAAGCTAATTGTATTGTAAGTTTCCTTTTACTAGTTGAAAGTGGTGTGACAAAAAGAAATTTAAAAAAGGTAAAGACAATTTTACCCTCATATGCCTTGCACATGAGGAGCTTTTAACAGTCAAAGCTGACGCTGTTTGATCAAGGGACTATGAGTGTTAAGGGTTTCAGAGTTGGTGACTGTAAGTGAAAAAAAAAGTCCATTAACTAACAATTAAAAAGACCTGACTGAAACTGGAATCAATAAATTCAAACGAAAAAAATGAAATGAACATACCTGAACTAATTAATTAAATCAAATGAGACGTTTTATTTCTTTTGGCACAACACCGTTCAAATGAAGGGGTAAAAGAATAGGAAAAATAATGTAAGTGTTAGTTGTTATATTGCTGAGATAGAAAAGAAAGGAAAAGGAAAGTAATTGGTCAAATTACACATTTTTAGAGGCAAAAAATCACCCCAAATTAAAAAAAAAATCATGTTATTAAGTGGAAGGAAAAGGAAAATAAATTGGTGAAATTTCATATATGCCCTTTAGTTGTTGTTAGGAATTAAATATGAGTTGATATTAACAGAATATGAAAGATAGAGGAGACTTATGAAGACAAAGATGAAGGACCTTAATTGTTAATTGTTAAAGTCTTTGTAACCCTAATCTCTATTATATAAAGAGATTAGAGGTGTATTGTTTTATATACAGGAATTAGAGATGTAATTCCAGAAAAAGGTGTGTGTGTGTTCTAGGCATCAAGTTCCTACAATGGATGCCTAGGTTTGTAAGTTTGTTACATGGTAGAGATGATGACGAGGAAAACCTTAGCAATAATAATCATAGTTTGATTATTCCGCTGCGTAGTACATGTTTAAATCATTATTATTGTGTTAATCCTAGATAAAAGGTCTAACAAACCTTGAGCATAACGATCTCCACAAGTGGTATCAGAGACAGGTTGCTCTCGATATCTAGGATGTTACAAGGTTTTCTGTCGAAGAGAAGCAGTTTTGATGAAGGTACGATATGTTTTTAATGTTTATATGGTAATCGCTATTTTTTTAAGGGTATCGAATCATACTGCTGCTCATTGAATCATATGGTCGGTCGTAATTAATGCTCATGGAATTAATTCAGTCGGTGATACTTACTTGTCGAAGTTTTCTTTTTGGCGCTTAGTGCATAATTGATTCAATATATACCTCGTACTGTATTAATTGTGCGTCAGTGGAGGATTTGCAATTGGCTCGTGATATACTGACCCTCCCTATAGATGATATACTAACAGGATAGACTATACAAACCCTCCCTATGATGTCAAATCATAGGGAGATTCCCTTTGTCCCCCTTTTTTTTTACAGTGTATCACAGTTTTTTGTCACTTTCTGTTCCGTATTTCTGACAGTTTTATAGTTTTTGTCAGTTTCTGTTCCGTATTTCTGTTCCGCACTTTCAGGTTTATAGCTTTTTGATATAAACAAAATTATTAAAAAAAAAAAAAAAAAAAAAAAAAAAAAAAAATCAAGAAAAAAAGAAAAAAAAAAAATGGGGGAGGGTCCGGATAAAAAATATAGGAGGGTCAGTATATCCAAGCCCTATACTAACCCTCCCTACCTAGTAGGGAGGTACATTTGTACCTTTTTTTATTTATTTTTTTATACTTTTTAGTACTTTTGTACTTTTTAGTACTTTAGTACCTTTTTTTTTTTTTTTTTTTTTTTTTTTTAATGTTTATTTTATGTGTTATTTTTTAGTGTAATGTTTATTTTGAGTGTAATGTTTGTTTTTTTGTACACGTTAACGTTAACGCATTAAACAACTACAATGTTAACACATTAACACAAACACGTTAACGTTAACACATTAACACATTAAACAATAACACGTTAACGTTAACACATTAAACAAAACAACTGTTATTATTCAATTAAACAAGAACGATAACACATTATTTAATAACAACACCTACTACATGTGAAGATTATTAATGTCATCTAAAAGCTCATGGAGCATTGCACCCGACTGACATGCGTGATCCTCAGGATTCCTTGCCAATTCCAGTGATGCCTCGAGCGTCTTATTTCTTGCCATCAACATCTTGTTTTGATCCACTAACATCTTGTTTCTTGTTTCAAGCTGGTCAATCTTATAAGCTTGCCTGTCAATTTTATTATCTTTAGCAACGCAGTTTGAGCACTGCGTTGAAGAAGAGGCTTGACTAAAGTGCAGCTTTTGAAACGCATCCTTCCACATAAAGTACCGACACCCATAGTCATCTGTTCCTGGCTGTTACATGTTAAGAAAATAATAAGAAATGTATTATTAACAAACAAATAATTTACATAACTAAGCAAACGTATGATTACTTACCACTGAAAGAGGACATGCGTAATACGGTCGACCATAACTAGCTTTTTTACGGGATATCCTCTCTATAATAAATCCTCTCTGACAACGACAAAAGAAAGGATCATTTTGTTCCACCTGGCCAAAAAATTAATTTAAATAATACAAACAGTTATTTACAAAATAAATGAGTAATGTATTGTTAATTTAAATAATCCAGACAGTTATTTACAACATAAATCAGTAATCATTCACAATGTTTTGTCGGTATAATTATTTACAACATAACTCAGTAATCATTTACAATGTTTTGTCTCTATAATTATTTACAACATAAATCAGTAATCATGTACTATCTCTGTGTTTGTCTAATCTCATTATACATTTGTAGTTGATCGTGATACAATGTTTCCCATCTGGATGCAGCGACATGTCTTTGGTACCTCCATTGTGGGTTAATAATCGGAAATGGTGAGTTTTCATCTAGCGTAAGATGAATGAAGTGACCAAAATCCCCACTCCCCACACGGCCAATCACAAGGGGCTAGTTTCTTGTGATAAATCTGGACACGAAAAAAAGGGAAAACACGTAGTGTTGCATCCCCCGGATATAAATACAACAGGCCGGTTAATCACTGTGGCAATAACCAACCCCGTGTTTGGCATAAGCATCCAGTTGGCTCCCGGACAAGGACTATCATGTAACCAGTTTATTCTGCTCAGAAGATTGTCATAGTCCATTTGCGACCACATACGTACGTAAAACTCACGATTAATGTCTAACTCTTGCAATAACTACCTTCGGACATTGAGCCAGTTTCCTTGGTGATGACCAATACCGTGGGCAACGCACCGAAACCCACAATTTCCATCACCTTCCACATTATAGATACTTGTGATGTATTGTAACACCCCCAAAATCACAATATTCGCGGAAGCATACACTTTGGGGTGCTACGGAATGGATAATCACAACACAAGATATAGGGAACGGATTAAAAATCCGTTTTAAAATATATTACATAAGTTAAGTCATGTAACAATACATAAAATCCATTTTGATCAAAATGAAGCCCATTTAAATTAAAAAGGTCCAGTTGTCAGAGTAAACGCATTAAAAACATTTCCATCATTTATTGTGACCGACGCCATGCACTGCACCCGGCTAAAGGCACCTCAGTTTCCTGAGAAAAACATGCTAAAAGTTAGCTAACGTTGGTGAGTTCATAGGTTTAAATAAATAGCACATATGGACCAATAGCAATATCATAAAACAATTCAGCAGATACACACTATCCGTTATGCAAACACTAAGCCTCATCCTACCGATGCTAAGATAATGCAGCACGACTAGCGTTAGCAAAATAAATAAGGGTGCCCGCGAGTGTTAATCCCCAGACACTCGGCCAAAAACCCGACTTGGTATACGTTCGCCTTGGCTATGCCGAGCCAATCGAACGGGGACGTCACTCCCAATAGATCTATTTATAACAAACGGCTTCCCAAACAGGAATTAACGGCAGATGATAGTGGGCACAAAATGGGATTCAACAAACTTAGGTTTCTGCATACTAGTGTGATCTCAAAAGCAAATTCATTTCTGGTCCATGAAAACAGTTTTGCATGTTTCTCACCCCAAGCTTATAAAGCAAAAATCGTATAAAATATGGGGCTATAAACTCACCTTCCAATAACAGCAAATCAGCAAATAAATAAAAATAATGCAACCGCGCCGATCAGCACCCTAAATCAGTACGGTAAGTCTTAGCAAAGCGTTCGTGTCTCATGTGTCTTTATTATATTTGAAAAGTTTTACGTTTGACCTGTGCTCGTGTATTTCTTGCTTGCTGTGTGGTAAAATATATTTCGAAACGATTTATTATTGTAACTCTTGGGGGTAGCTCATGGTGAAAGTGCAAGGTGGGAATACGTAACGGAACATCCATGCTAGAATTCGCGATTTAAATGTACAAGTGTTATATATATATATATATATATATTTACTCATACCTTTATATATATATATATATATATATATATATATATATATATATATATATATATATATATATATATATATATATATATATATATATATATATATATATATATGTATATTATAAGTTGATTTCTCATATATTTAATTAATGGAGATTAATTAAATAAGTTTTTGAAGAATGATTAATAGAATATAGTTAGTGAAAAATTATTATATTTAGAAACATCGTTTATTATTTTTGTTGCAACTTTTATTATAAGAAAACAAGTTTTGTTAAGTAATTCCATAAAGTTTACTTAAGTTATGAATTTTTACAAAAATATTCTAAGTGTTGGGTTTTTAGAAAATTTGGGCATGACCCATTCGTTTATACAACGTTTCCATTTATCTCAAATGTTGCAACTTTTACTCAAACATTTCACTAATTAGTTTCGAGTGCAAAAATACTTTAGTGATATGTATATATTAAGTGTCGTGAATACTTTCGTAGTTATATTATTCGTTAACTTCATTTTTAAGTATTAACACTAGATTTCGACACAAAGTCAATATTTTGTCAAAAAGTCAACAAAGTCAATCTCAATGTAAATTTAGTAAAAATGTCAATTTTTACCCTTTCGGAGACTAAACGTCTCGAAACAAGTCCAAAAATAGTTATCGTTATTTTCATCGCTTCGTTAAACATTATTAACTTCGGCGAGTCGGAAAATATTCCAAAAGTAAATTTTATCATTTTTATGACTCATTGGGCCGAAACTTCTCAAATAAGCCCAATTTCCATTTTTAACCCAAAACACATTTTTAGTTATAACGTATATATCGACGCGTTACTAAAAATCATTTTACTCGCTCAATAGGTTCGTTTGGTCAAAAAGTCAAAACTACATATTTCTCCATGGGCTTCGGCCCAACAGTAAAACCATGGGCTTTTTGGCCCAAAAATTAGTTTGGTCCAATTTGTTAATATTTGGTACTTATTAGTTATTTTTAGTTACCAAACAAACTTTATACTTATCAAATAAGCTCTAATAAATAAGCTACTTAGTCAATTAGTCAACTATGACCAAAACATATGTTGTTCGACCCATATTCATGGTGTCAACTCATTTTTATCTTTTTACTAGTTATTTTTAGTAACTTAGGGTTTATTTTCAATCCATTCCAAATAAACACTCAATTATATTTTTTCACCATTTCACCACTTGAGCCAAAATTTTATGTTTTTCAAAACCCCAATAATCTTATATTTATTTTTATGGCCGAACCATATATGTGCTCTAAAAATCAATATAGTGCTTAAATTAGTGTAAAAACCATAACAAATGTTTGTATCATCAAATAAGCACTATATGTAACAATATTTACCACACAAGCAAGAAATCTACAAACTAACTCATACACTTCTAAAAATGTCGAGCATAATGAAATATAGATCAAACCCTAGCTTTAATCATATTATCAAAACATACACATTTAACACTTTTAAACATCATTATACACCAAATGAACAAGAGATTAACAAGTTTAGAAAAGTTTTATGAATCCTTACAAATCTTGTGATGTTAACGTGGGATAGGAGGACAAGAACACCCAAAGCTTCACTAATTTTACCCAAAACAAGCTCCAAATTACCCAAAAACTTTATGTAAACACCAAATGATCTTGATCTTGAAGTGAAAATTTTTGTAAGAATGTTTATGTGTGTGTATGTTAGGCGTCTAAATGAAGCTACAAAAGGAAGATGAGAAAGTTATTTTGGGTAGTATTTAAGATAGAATTGTTAGGAAATCCAAAAAGTATAACTATTAGTAGTAATTTTTAGATTACATTTAAGATAGGGAATAAAAGTGTCCCATGTGGCCTTTATGTGTATATATGGCCGGTTTTAATCCTATTAGGGGAAGGGTAAAAATAGTTTTTATCCCGCTTTGGTGTATTGTGTGTCGGTTTGAGTTTAAATGTTACCGTAAAGTCCCGGTTTGACGTTTTTGGACCCGATAACGTAAAATAAAGTTTTTAACCACGTTTTTTTCAGAAATATAATAAAATGTCATTACTGACTCAAAATATATTTATTTGACCTTTACCATATGTACTGTGCTGTCGGTACGCGCGTGCGGTTGTTTTTCAGAAAAATACGAGAAAGCTCTCAATAAATTATAATACTTGTCAGTAACTATCAGAAATGTGGAAATTTAACTTTACAGACAAAAATATAATTTTTTTGCAGTGACTGTAAGCTACAGTATGCTGGGACAGCTGCCGAAAATGCTTAAAAATACTCAGAAACATGCAAATGCGCATAGAAATGCTTAGCTTAAAAATAATTAATACTCATATAATATTAATTAACAACGTGAAAATTACCATTGGTCACATGTATCGACGGAAAAGCTGTGGAAGCTGCTTAATGAAATACTCGCTCTCCGTATTTCCAACGTATAACCTGTGTCTGGGACTTCTTTCAACTCTAGGACCCATGTAAGAACTATGTCTCGCAGGTTGCTTGTTTAAGTCCGGGACTTTTGTAGATCTTATATTTGTGCTTCTTCGACTTGGATCTACGGTTGGTACTTTATTCAAGTCCGATACTTTTGGTGCCTGGTACTTTTTATCCTTTGCGCTCGGTCGTCCACGAGTATTTTTGTGAACAGCAGGTTGACGAGTATCAACAGATTTCGGATTGTATATCCCCTCATCTTATTTAACATTCTTTTTCTCACAAACGACGACATTTTGCCAAAAACACTCCTGAATTGTTGTATGTCATCTTCACAATCAGAATCATCGTCAGGATCACGAGAAGGACCAGCTTCACAATCAGGATCATCGTCAGGTTCACGAGAAGGACCAGCTTCAGTGTTGATACTAGGCCACGGAACAAAATAAACTTGATTTTGCAACCTTTGATGTTGCAGCCATATATGATAAAACTTGCTTATGTGAAACTGCTTATAATCTGAGCCTTATTGTGCTTATGTGCTTATTGTGCTTATTCTGGTATTATTATGGAATTATTGTGCTTATTCTGATAGTTTCTTGATAAGCAGTTTGTTATTTTAAGCAGATTTGAAACTTGGTTTTTTTTTTAAAACACCGAGATACGGCAATGATGATTTAAAAAAAACTTGATTTTGGCGTGGCATTTCCGAATGGACGGCAAAATAAATTTGATTTTGCAACCTTTGATGTTGCAGCCATATATGATAAAACTTGCTTATGTGAAACTGCTTATAATCTGAGCCTAATGTTATCTCGATGTCTTTTTAATGTTTTTTATACATGTAATATTGAAAAAGCGCAAAATTTATTATTACTTCTTGTGTGTAAAATGGTGAATTCGACATTTTGTGTTTCACTTGCGGCTTGTGTTTCACTCGCTAGTTTGTTACTGAGATTGTTGCCTTTTGTGGTTTGTAGCTCAGATTGTGATACCTTGTGATACTGCTTTGTTTGTGATTGAGAGTTGCTTTGTGCTTGAGAGTTGCTTTGTGCTTGAGAGTTGCTTTGTTTATAATAGAGCAAAGCTGCAGTTTGAGAATCTTACTATTGAGCTTGTGAGAATCTTACTATTGAGCTTGTGATAATCTTACAGGCTTTTGTGAGACTTGTGTAACATGTGTATTGTGTTTCACTTGTGTGAAACTTGTGTAACATGTGTATTGTCTGATTGTGTGGAATATCAATTATAGGGAGGGTTAGTATATCACGAGCCTTCTGTTTTTGTGCTACAAACCCATTTGAGACTATAAGGCGATGACGATTACGTTTTCAAATCTGAGCCTGCTTTTGTTAGCTGCTTGTGTGGAATCTGCTTGTGTGGAATCTGCACTTGGACCAAAAGTTAATTATTTTGAGACTATAAGGCGATGACGAATGGTTTTCTAAAAACCGAATGGATGGCAAAGTGATATTTTTGTCACTTTGCAACCTTCAAATCCGAGCCTACTAAAAATCTACATATTTGTGAGTTAATTATTTTGAGACTATAAGGCGATGACGATTATGTTTTCTAATCCGAGCCTTCCTTTGTTACTTGTTGCCTTTTGTGTTTTGTGTGCAATCTGCACTTGGAAAAAAAAAGTATATTGACCCTCCCTAAAAATGATATTCAGATTGTTACTTGTTGCCTTTTGTGTTTTGTGTGCAATCTGCACTTGGACAAAGTTACTATAAGGCGATGACGATTACGTTTTCAAATCTGAGCCTGCTTTTGTTACTTGTTGCCTTTTGTGTTTTGTGTGGAATCTGCACTTGGACAAAGTTGTGTGCAATCTGCACTTGGAGAAAAAAAAGTATATTGACCCTCCCTAAAAATGATATTCAGATTGTTACTTGTTGTCTTTTGTGTTTTGTGTGCAATCTGCACTTGGACAAAGTTGTGTGCAATCTGCACTTGAAAAAAAAAACTTGGGACAAAAAAAAAAGAAAAAAAACAGCAAAAAGACTTGGGACAAAAAACTTGGGACAAAAAAAAAAGAAAAAAACAGCAAAAAGACAAAATAAGAAAAAAAAAAAAAAAAATACAAAAATACACCCTCTAAAAGAGGGTTTGGCCTAGCTGCGGGCATAGACCCCGTCCGGTTAGTAGCACCCTTTGCAATTGGTAAAGAGCACATGTAATCGCACGTGATTTAATCTTGTACTACTTTAATCGTGGGTCAAGTGGATTTAATCTATGACTTTCGCCTCGTACTGATGATCGAATATAATATGTGGGACTGTCCAAATATCCAATTATTATATGAAGGAAATTGTTTTTGAACAGTCATTCAGTGATTTGTATTGTCAATAGCTGCTGTAGTTGGTTCATAACAGTTGATGTGATTGGTTTATATCACATTAAAGCTGCTGCTGTTGATTATCTTTTTGTCAGTATGGGATTGCTTCGATTGTGGTTATTGGTCTGATGGTTATCAGTTTCTACTGCTGTGTTTAACAATTAATACTGCTCATTGGTTCATTCGTAGCGGTTTGTACTGCTGGTTATACGGAGTTAGTACTGCTTTCGACACATATTCGTATTGCTTGGTTCTCGCTTTGTACTGTTGGCATAATTTGTTTGTACTGCTGCTTGTAAGTTATGTGGTATTGCTCGTTTAATGTGCTACTGATGCTCGTTGATGTTTATGGGCATGAGATACATAAAGTGAGGGGAAGAGATACGCGATTTGAACATGTTGGTTCCAACACACACACGGGGATAATACACACACAGTGATATTTGATTTTTGGATTTGGTTTTTATGTTCGTTCAAAGTTTAAAGGCTCGGTTTTTATTTTTATTGGCGAAGTGGATTCGTTGTTACTTATTTGACGGTGTAGTGGAATTTTTCAAGTTTGTGTTTTATTATATCTTAAGGTGGGTGTAACACACTTTAAAGATAACTTGTTCGTTCGTTCAGGTGACTACGGATTGACAAACACTTGAAGGAGTTACGTTATTGTGCTCAGTGTTTATTGTCAAGAGATTGCAATCTCCTTATACGTTAAGTATACGTTCGAAGTCGTATTTAGTACAAGATATAGGACACAAGGTTGGTTTATTCTACTTCAGCATCGAATTGGTAATGGTTGATTTTCTTCTTCAATACATACAGCCTACAGAATTGAAGATTCAAGAAATGGTTAACATATGGGTTTCAGGGGAAGCTTTAATGTTTAAATGTTTACCATTTATGTGCTACATCGAGGTGAAGGTTTTCATGATTATTCGTTGGTATTCTTACTGAAGATTTGGGATTTTTATGTCTTGAGTTCATTTAATAAGTAAGCGTTTTGGTGTTCTTAATGGTGGGTAATTCAAGACATTAGAAGACTAGATTGGACGTATGGTACTGGTTCGTGATTATGAAGATCAAAGTTGCAGATTTTTGTTCCCTATTTGATGATGACAAAAAGGGGAAGAAGATTTATTGTTAATTGCAGCTTGAAGATCCTTGATGATATGCGTGGATTAAGGGGAAGACACATCTTTCATACATTGGTTTTGTCATATCAACTAGGGGAAGATTGTTAGGAATTAAATATGAGTTGATATTGACAAAATATGAAAGATGGAGGAGACTTATGAAGACAAAGATGAAGGACCTTAATTGTTAATTGTTAAAGTCTTTGTAACCCAAATCTCTATTATATAAAGAGATTAGAGGCGTATTGTTTTATATACAGGAATTTGAGATGTAATTCCAGAAAAAGGGTGTGTGTGTTTTCTAGGCATCAAGTTCCTACAATGGATGCCTAGGTTTGTAAGTTTGTTACTTGGTAGAGATGATGACGAGAAAAACCTTAGCAATAATAATCATAGTTTGATTATTCCGCTGCGTAGTACATGTTTAAATCATTATTATTGTGTTAATCCTAGATAAAAGGTCTAACAAACCTTGAGCATAACGATCTCCACAGTTGTTAATGTCAAATCTTTTAAAATTTGGTGTATTATTCTTTACACAACATTCCTTTTCCTTTCTCTTTCCTCCAAAAAGTGGGAAGAAGATTTACTTAACAAACTTCCTCCCTATTTCCTTTCCGCTTCCCTTTCCCCCCTTAAAAAAAAGTGAAGAACACAAAAAATTATCCATTTCCTTTCTTTTCCTCTTCCATTCCAACTCGAGAACTGAGCGTAAGGCTTATTATCCAAACTTATATCAAGCACAAGTTTGATTGCTATAAAACTCTACAGAAAATAATAGCAAGTTTTCAAAAAAATTCAAATTAAATTAAGTCAAACCAATAATAACCCATCAAATAAGGAAGTGAATCAAGATTTGATTTATTTATTTTTTCAAATTCATCAAAATAAACCTTTCCAGCAATCTCTGTAAACCGTATCACATCGCAAACAAAAATTTAAGATGCCAATTGAATTGATGAAATTCATAACCTACAACATGTTATTCGGTCATTGAATTTTACCATTATCGAATGATACAGGTATGTTAGTTGTTAAAATTCAAACCCTAATATCAAAAAGTTCAACCTTTTAAGGTTTTATGAAGATGATTTTCAAGAACAAATCGAGTTATTTTAACTAAAGTAGAACAATCATCTCTGTCTAAAACCACATATTAAA
Organism: Artemisia tridentata subsp. tridentata; assembly: GCA_021014915.2. Lineage (NCBI taxonomy): Eukaryota > Viridiplantae > Streptophyta > Magnoliopsida > Asterales > Asteraceae > Artemisia > Artemisia tridentata. The sequence goes on from CP139507.1 coordinate 110,934,670, forward strand.
TCATTAATTAATATTTTGAAGCAATATTGTTCATAAAATATGATTGATGTAGATTTTGATACTTTTGATTCACTTTTTATGGTTTACAAGGATGTGATATGAAGAATTGAAGGCCGCGTGGAAGATGTTCGATGAAATGTCTAAGAGAAAGGTATGAAACTGTTTTTGATAGGCACTAAACAATAATGTTTAAATTTGTTTACTTTCAATATGATAATTACTTTTTGATTCAAGAACCAAACGATTTTCAAAAGCATATCTCTCTTTTTATTGTACCTTCACCTCTATGGTGTTTAAGTGTGATACTGATTTCTCCTATTAAATCCTCTTTTATTTGGTATTAGGACTCATATATGCCTATCAGGGGTGGCAATTCGGGTCGGGTTCGGGTTGGCGGGTTCGGGTTGACAGGTTGGCGGGTCAGAAAACCCCAACTTGAACCTGACCCATTTAAATCATCGGGTCAGCTATGTCAACCATAACCTGTTTACACATAACCCGAACCTGACCCATTTAACCCGTATATATACTTGGGTTGGCGGAATAAACCGGTTACACCGGTTGAATAGGTTAAACGGGTTTCGGGTTGACCCATTTTACCCGTTTTATATACAAAAGTTGGCACATTACATGAGTTAAACAGGTTAAACAGGTTTGTGGGTCGACCCGTTTAACCCATTTAACCCATATAATAAAATATAAATAATTTTTAATTTAAGAAAAAAATCTTAAACGGGTTGGCGGGTCGACCCGCTTAATTTATTCCAAACTTGAACCTGACTGTTTAATAAACTTGTTTAATAAACGGGTTAGACGGGTCGACCCAAATCTATTTAGACTCAACCCGAACCTGATAATTTTCCTGTCGGTTTCAGGTCGGGTCAGAAATTGTCACCCCTAATAAACGGGTTACACGTGTTCACTTTTGAAAGTATACAAAATACAAGTGTGTAAGCTATGTGTAAGACTTGTCATTAGGTGTTCTGTCGGGGCGACTTGTACTTTGGGCAACCAAAAATTTGTCGTTTAGTGAAAAAAAAATTTGTCATTTTTTCACTAACGACAAAATTTTGGTCGCCCAAGGTACAAATCGCCCCGACAGAACACCTAGCCTTTTTGGAATTTTCTCAGTTTTTTATTGCTTTTTTTCTTGTTTGTTTTTATAAAATGTGAACTCATAACATTTAAGAGAAATGATATGTTTATAAAAAAATTACAAAAAAGGTTTTACACGATGATATGGCAAGATCACTTGTCCAAACAAATGTTCTTGGCACATCATTGTGTGAAACTTATTTTGTAAAGTTTTTGTGAACATAGCATTCATCAACATATAATTTCATTTTATTGATGTTATAGTAATAGTAATAAAGTTTTAATCTATTCCTAATCATTTTTTGCTAAACAAACAATATTTAAATCTCACACATTTTAGCTCTTGTACGTTTCTTTCAATCTTATACTAATTCCTAATCTTATTTCAAACCGTTAACCAAAAAAAGGGACCCAAGTGACTTAATTTGTTAAACTCCACTGAAGTCGCTAATATATTAGCTGGTAAAAATGGTAAAGATTGTTTATTCAAATTTCTACAAGTGCTCGGATAGACGATTATTCATACTATCGACAGTTACTGTTGTCAATATTGCGATAATAGCTTTCACGAGAATAGTCAGTCAAGGATTACTATTATGATGTGTGTGTTGGGCCTAAAGGCTAATCTGGAGACAGCAAACATCAAATCAATAAATAATGCCTCATGGCATGTTTTCAATCTGTTATATGAGTCATGTGTAGAGTAACGTATTCCACAATTCAAATTCGTTGTTGCAAGATTATTAACGGATACAAAATGTATAAAATTCGAGGTCGGCTTCGAAACGCCGCGTTGCGGCGGTGCAGCGAGCCCTCTTCTGTATTTATAGTCGATCCTAATTTAAAAGTTCTAATACGATACTGTTGATAATAATTTACATAACCAAAAGATGGTAAATGTTGTCATGGTACAGGCGATATGATTGCTTAAGTTATAATACAACCAAATACTACATGTGACACCATTGTTCTAAACAGTTAAATTACTTGCGGACAATTGGTTTTGTTTTTTTTTTGCTGAAATGGCTGCAACTTGCTGCATGTCGTTCACCAAGAGGCGCCTTCGAGCAGAAGTCCTTGGTGCTTCAGTCTTTGTTGCTTGCTCCTGCAAATCGATGGCAGGTTCTACAGTGATAGGAGTAGATGCTTGGAAAATTTCAGCAGAAACTGGGGTAACTGGAAGTTCAGAAGTGGTACCTGATAGACCATAGTCAATTGTCACGCAAAAAACAGTGATTGAGCAGATGAAAGAGAGAACAGCAAGTGAAATTACAACCTTCTTCGACTGCTGAGTTCGGTTCAGGTCCTGTTAGCAACAACTTTTCATCAGCAGGAAGGGCATCTTGAGCCGGTAAAAGCAACTGTTGACCACTCTGCATCACTGCGTCAAGTACAAAGATTTGGTTTTCTTTTGTAGATTCTGTTGAGTAGTGCAGCTGAAACAAATGTATAGTTCCTTCCAGGGCTGTCAAATGTGGCGGGAGTGGAAACGGGTTTGTGTAACCTTCTTCCAATACAACTTTGTTGCATTCTTTCACTATTGAGTGTGCCTCGTTGCTAAAGCAAGTTAATGTTAACATTCCACTGTTATCTGATATCAACAGCCTGAAGCAGTAGCTGCATATGTAGTAAACATGTTTGTAAACGGTGTGTGTTTTGTGTTGAGCAGTCAACCTTGTAAAATTCTCTGAAGTTTTTAAGGTTAAAATAGTAGATTAGATATCTATACCTGTAATCGTTCAGTTGTGTTGGATCTGGTATCTCACAATGTGCATGTGGGCGATCATGAAAGATTTTACACCTACAATCATGGCATCTGCGAAAGTACCATTCTCTCCCAGTAACGACCTCCACAACTGTTGCAATGACCGTGAATCTGACATTCTGAAAAAGGCAGTTTCAGATCAAAATATTTGTGTTCATGGTTGATAACAATCGTATTTAAAGACAGAAACCAATAACAATAAAAAATACACTGCAAGGCATGTGGCTACTAACTAAAGATGATGGATCTCAAATGTATCAGCTATTGTTATTTGTCAAAAATACTTACTGTTTGGTTTCTAGGATCCTCTCGTAGAAGCTCATCTATTGTGACCCAGTTCCTTTTCTTTTCATCCTCTATGTTATCATACCGGTAAGCGCGCACATTCTGTATTATTGGTGGCGGCAGCAGTTGGTCGTACCTAAAAGTATGTTGCGTGTAACGGTGTTAATGATAAGGTATGTGAAATGAATATTGCATAGTAAGTAAATAAAATCTATAAAAAATAGCTCACATGCTTAGGATATAATCAGTTTCGGGAATAGGAGGATTTAGATAGTAGTAAGTTGCAGGTGTGCTAGAAAGCTGCAACCCTGCATTTGGTTAGGCGTTTGTTAGAAATTGTTATCTTAAATTTGTAAGTAAGTAAGTAACACTTTAAATTCTTTGGTATATGGTAACGGTCTTACCTCCGTATGTTTTGACCCAGCATGAGGTGACTGCGATGACGATTGGTTTAGGCTCTTTTTCGTAGGCATTAGTATCGAATTCTCTCGCTCTGTCATTCCAAAGGGTAAATCTGACAGTGTCTCCTCTGCATACGGATGAATGTATTAGTAAATTATTGGTCAGGGTGGTTGTCATTGAAACGGAGTTTCAAAAACTTACTCTAGGTTACGGATTACGATATCCCTCCTGACAACCTGATTTTGACTGGGCGCTTTCGGTTGTCGTATGTCACCAACACAGAGGACACAGCCAATGTAATCTGCAACGATATAATGTACGGTTATAGGATTGTTCAATGCATAATTGATAGCGATAATGGTAAGTACCTGTTAGTAATGTGGTGTTATTATCTGCACGTTGAGCTAAGTTATTGTATGATGCAAAGTTGAAATGATGTAGCGGGAATCCATTTCCAGTATATTGGTGGATATCTGTCAGCCTTCCTAGTATTAAAGTGAAGTGATTCGGCAATGTCTGCATATATTTTTTTGTGTCCTGCAGCCCGAATCTAGTAATTGTATATGTACCATTTATCTGGAGGGTGGCATCAAATCTTGCCCGTTCGCGCCCTTCTGCATTTGCCTGTATCGCGCCACCCTATAATATCACAGAAGAATAAAGATACCAAGGGTAGATAATGTAATCTATATTGTAAAAGGTTGTGTAGATTAACATCACCTGTTGGTCAAGTAATATGAAACTGATAGTCGGTTGCTTTGCCCCTCTGCTGGATGCAAGCGTCCATTTACGATATACTCGTACACGTATGCCTTTTCATATGTCTGATGGTTTTAGATTTGCAACTCCAACTATTTCAAGATCTGTAGCTGTTTTTTTTCCTGTGGATTTTGCTATGGCTGCCACCGTACTATCATGCGACATTTTCCTGTACCATAACAATGCATTGATAAATGAAACTATATAATATATTAAGAAAAATGGATTGGAAATAAACCGTTTGCAAGTAACCATCAGATTATAGTTGGTGTTAGCAGGCAGTAGCCTACTATAAGTTTACCTTATACTGAAACATGTATTGGTACTACATGGAAACAGATACATGATTGTGGTCCCTGTAAATGGATATAGTCTGTCAAGTACTCGGCAGTCTTCTTTCTAGGCTTTCGAAAGTACACGCCATAAAAGTCTCTGAAGGTACCCATTCTTAGAACATAATAAAAGGGCAGGTCTATTTTCTTCTCTAAGGGGCTGCACAAGTAACTGTGGAACCGAGTGTAGCAAAATCTGTGGACAGTGTTTTGTCAGTATAGGCATGGCAGTAGAATATGTATGACCCTATATGGGTTCAGTGACTTCGCCTTTAGCTATAGGTAACAAAATGTGTAAAAATGTAACTAAGAAAGTGACAGTCTGCAAGGGCTGAAAGAATATATAAGACCCTATATGGGTTCACTGACCTGGGCTTTAGCGATAGGCGACAAAATTTGTAAAAATATAACTAAAACAGATATAATCCTTATGGATTAAAAGAATATATTATGTGTCTTAAAGGCACATATAAAGTAAATGGTAATAGAACTTCATTCTGCAGCTGTATTCGGCTCGTATAAGTAAACACGAACATGAAAACAGCAAAGAACACGGGTGATGTATTTGTTATGAATAAAACCTGGTTTCTGAGAATGTTTTTTAAAAAGTCCCTGTAGACAATATTTTTACTTGTATTTGACGGTCTATTAGGTTGATCTTTGATGAGGATTTTCAACCCATCAGGAGATGTGGCTCTTGAAAGCGCTACGTATAACTGCCGATGACCAAATATAGGTTCAGGTAAGTAGACACCTATCTTGTTCAGTGACTGGCCCTGGCTCTTGTTAATGGTCATCGCATAACATACTTTGATCGGGAACTGCTTCCTTTTAAATATGAATGGCAGGTGCTCGTCTTTATTAAACAACATGATCCGAGGAAGATATACTTTCTGTAACATGCGAGTGCCAGTAACAATTCTCAGTTCGATTACCTTTGCAAGCATCTGTGTCACGATCATACACGTGCCATTACATAGGCCCCCAGCCAAATTCAGGTTTCTCAGCAACATTACAGGTGCGCCTTTTTCAGTTCAAGGTTATGTGGTGGAATTCCAGTGAATGAAAGTGTGTTAAGGTACTCCTTTGGATATAAAAGTTCCGTTGCTCCTCCGTCATTTCCGCGTGGCACAGATTCGTCGTCGCTTGCATATATATGGCTTATAGCAGATAACATTTGCAGGACATCTGAATTAATGGCGTCGGCAGTTTCATTTTTTGGACAAACGATTGCTCTTTCTTGCAAGGCCTCAGCAGTTGGTGATTGAAGTATGCTATCAGGATATATAAACCGTATGAGTTGCATTATTCCGTCATCAGTGTCTGGAATGCAGTACATTTCAGGTATATGTATCCATGAGGTATCTTCAGGATCTGATTCATCTGGTTCACCAATAAGATCGTCTCCAACGTCAACCAACCATTTGGAAAAGGTAGCAGTATCATGCGATTGTTGGGAACACGTCTGGATCCTCGTCAGTCGCATATTTTCTGTTAACAAATGAACTCTGAAATGTTTCCAGAGATAGGATTCAGTGATACATGAAGAAATGATTTGTTGCTTTGTACCTTTTTTTTTCACTGGTAATGTTTGCCTGAAATTACCCCCCCAGGATGACGGACTTGTTGCCAAAGACAGCCGACGGCCTATCGAGTAGATCTCGCAAGGTCCGGTCAAGAGCCTCAAAACATTTACGGTCGTTCATGGGCGCCTCGTCCCAAATTATGAGATCTGCCTGTATCAATAGATCGGCCAGTTGAGTATGTTTTTTTACGGTACACACAGTTTCATCTGTCACATCTAGGGCAACTTAAACCTTGAATGCGCAGTACGACCTGATGGCAATAGGAGAGATGCAATTCCAGAAGAAGCCACTGCAAGAACTATCTTTCGCTGTGCTCGTAGTGCGTATATGACACTTTTCCATACAAAAGTCTTTCCAGTACCACCGTAACCATATACGAAAATTAGGACCTGTCTATTATTCTGGACTCCTTAAACAATAGTGTCAAATAGTTGTCGTTGCCGAGTATTAAGATTTGGTACCAGTTGATCTCTTTCAGCGGCCATAGTTTCTGTATCATAGATTCGTTCCTCCATCACTGTTCTGTTTCGTAGAATCTTGAGCAGCCATCGGACAGGGAGGCGCATCCCAAACTCTGTAACTGATTTCCCATGAAACCTAAGAATGGCTTCCAACTCGTACAAAATTCCATTCTGTATTTCTTCATCAGTTAGATTAACTTCAGGTATGTGCAAAATTTGTGACAACATTCTGGGTATATCATCACTCATAAGCCTCCAGTGTCGGTTCCAAAGAGATACTGGGTTACTAACTTCACAAAAGATGAGAATTTGACAGAACAACTGTCATATTTCTGATGCTGTAGCAGTCAAGGATGCTTCTAAAAGAGCAAGTGACCATTCTCCGTCGCCTGTTAACAAACCCATTGCTTAACACGCTGCTCTGTTAGTCGGATAAAGTCGACCTTCAACTGTCCGTATGGCAGGAAATGATGCACACCCTTTTTGATGACACAACAAAAGCCTTTGGTAAAACAAATCACCAGCACTGGGATGTACATATGCTAACCTACCAATTGATGGTTTGTTAAGGTTTCGTCTAGGTGACCAAAATTTTTGACGGTCATTCCAAACGAATTCGGTAGGAAAATCTAGATATGTCAGATGCTGACCAAGTATGGACCTGGCATTAAAATCTAACCATTGTGTAAGGGCGGTTTTCTTGTTACTCGGATTTTCGAGTAACCGCCAACAGGCTTCGTGCGGGCCTACGAATCCCTGTAATGAATATCAAATCCGAGTAACCGCTAGTATTTGCACAGGTGGATCCCTGTAATGAATATCAAATCCGAGTAACCGCCAACAGGCTTCGTGCGGGCCTACGAATCTTGCATCTTGATAATTCCTTATTTCATCAATTCTGATAGCGCGTGGTTGGCAAGTAGAAGGTATGTCTCCAACAGATCTTGTTATTTGCGTCACTATCCGATCCGTACCTTTCGAAATATACTTGAATAAATACTTAATGAGCATTGTCCATTCACAGTATTCCACATTGATGTGTGCATAAAACCTTCTAAGAAGCAACATATTATATGGTACGACATACCCATTATCTAGCTCAACATTTTGCACGGTAGTCACATCGCCCCAAGGCCGCCTCCGGTAGTGTACGTAACCATTTTTGTCAATGGATGTGGCATTAGCATATGGTTTAGGAAAACCTTTCGCACATACATCAGTTCCCTTCATACATGGCGCCGATCTGTTAGCTATACCACACGGACCGTGCATCATAAACTCACTGACAATCCGATAGCCCTCCGGATCAATGTCCCTAGCATGTAACTCAGCAGAGATATATCGATCGATATATGCATTCGTACGTACCCTTACGGACTCTCATATCCAGAGCAACAAATGACAATGCGGAAGGCCACGTTTTTGAAATTCAACCGTGTACAAAACAGCAAAGTTAAGTGAAAAAGTGCTATGTGCTTAAAGACATACCTTTTCTTGAGCAAAACCGGACCAAAATAGACCAAAAACCCGACCAAAATGCCAAATATATTGTGTTTTTGTGTTTTTACATGTGCAGGCACGGATATCAAAGAAAAGGACAAAAACAAGTCAAAACCGGAAAAACGAGCACGAGATATGGAAAGGATATTTACAGCCGATGCCGGGAAGTTTTATGTCAATCAAGTCCTCAAAGAATTATCAAATGTCAAATGAAGCCCTTGGATCACATTTCAGAAGATTGGTAGAAGTGGTCCTTGGAATTTCAGATTTTACATCTTTGGTCCTTGTACTAAATCCAAAAATCTTAAATCAATAAACATAAACCGAATCCCTTATTTAAACAAACCCAAAACCTAAGTTAAATCCCATGGCCCAACAACACAAACCCAAACCCACCTCCTTTTAAAATATTACCCTAGCCCACTTAAACACAAAACCAGCCCAGTCCATGACCTTGACCCGACCCAACCACAAAAAAATAATAAACCCAGTCAAACTTATATCTCCCAAGGTCAAATAAATATAAAAAATATACACACACACCCACAAAAACGTGCCCAGAAATTCCCCAATTATTACTGTGGGATAAACCCTAAAATGACCGTACCTTAAAATTAACCTCGTACCAATAATTACCTCATGATTGGGATATTCTGGAAGGTCTGACAGCCCAGGGACACGTGGGTGTCGCTTATTGGTCGAGCCACCTCACACCTTTGATCATACGGCTGTGATTTAAGAGTAGGGAGCAAGAAACGATCTAAGGGTAGATAGCAGCTGAGGAGCACACGGATTGATGAGCTGGAAGGCCTGGAAGCTTCAGTGGTAGCCTATAAATAGAGCTCTTCTCTTCACAGTCAAGTTTTGTCCAATTTTTATGTCTTAAAAAATTGTTACCACTTTTCATTTCCGGTCATTTTAAGTTTTTTGTAGTGTAATTTTTAAATTTAAAGTTGTAATTTACAATTCAAAGTTCAGTTGTAATCAGTATTTTAAGTTTTAATGAAGTCAACCTTTAGTCAAATACTCTGTTCATCTGCTTATTCTTATTTAACTGCTTATTTTAAAGTTTTCTACTTATTCCAATTTTGTTATGATATTTGATGTTTATTAAAGTTCAAGTCTCAGTTGGTTTCTCATTTCTATTTGTTTTAAGTTCAAAGTCAAAATCAAAGTCAAAATAGCTTATTGTATTTTTTTTCAGCTTATATTCTTTTTAAAACTTCATTTTCAGGTTAAAAGTAGTCTGGTAGTTATCAAAATTCTGTTTACAGCTTCTCTAAATCCATTTCAGTTTATAAATTTGCAAATCAATTTAGAAAGAGGTGTTTGGATTAGTTGGTTTCTAAGGTTTCACTGTCCCTGTGCACTTTAGTTAGATTAGTTTAAGTTGTTTTAGGTTAAATGGGTTAGAATCAGTAGGTAGTTTGAGGTTTAGAGTTCATTAGAAGCAATTTGTTCTTATTTGATTAATTGAGCCCCAAATCTGATCCAAAGAAGCTCAGCAATAAGCTGATTTTGAATTGAGGTTCTTTTTGGTTCTTATAGTAGTATTATAGGTCTTATTAAAGCTAGGTAGGATAGGAGTAGTTTGCACAAGTTTTGCGCCATAATAGCTCACTGCTGTCACAGAGAGGTCTGTGCAGACCATCACTATAGTCTGCTGATCTCAGCATTTTTGTGGCCTAACCACTTAAGCATTAGACCTGAATTTCTATATTCAAGTAGTTCACATAGTAAGGTTTAAAGGTATTATCTGGGATTTGATATTAGAGCTTATTTAGGAGCTCAAAAGCAGCTTGCAAAAAGCCACCAAAACTGCTCCAAACTTGTTTTAGATTCAGTCACTAGCTCTTTTTCTAAGCCTGATTTAGTTAAGCTATAATTGTTGGAATTTGGAATTTTAAGTGTTTTTGGGTAGCCAGTAGTACTGAATTGCTTTTGCCCACATAAGTTTCTCCTTAACTGCTTATTTGAAGTGTTTATTGGGGCTACAAAGTGGGGCTGTTAGAACATCAATTTCTGCTCCATTTGCTACTGTTAGGCTGCTTATTAGCTTATTGATTGTGCTTATTTCATCCTTTTCAGTTCTTTTAAGCTTCCAGTAGCATAATGTAAGTAACAGTCTTGAACTTTTGAATAATTTTGGTTCAGTTTAGCTTATTTTTGGCTTATTTCCAATTGCTTTTTTCACTGTTCTGCTTATTTAAGATGAGTTAGCTTCTGAATTTAATTTTCCTAGATTAATAATTGCATTTTAGATTTATTCAAAATTTTTCAGATTTTTCCAAAGTGTTTTAATATTTTTAAATCATTTAAATAGTTTAAATCAGTTTTTAATTCATAAAAGATAATTAAAAAGTCAAAAAAATATTTTTCTTTTTCTAAAAATTTTCTTTTATCAGTTTTAATTTAGGAAAATTATTTTTAAATTTTTAGGTTTTAGATTTTAGAAAATCACTTTTATTTACGTTTTTAAATTCGTCGCGTAACGTTTTTAAATTCAATTTTCGCTTTTAGGATTACATGCTTAGATTAATTGTTTCTTTAGCTAAATTAGTTGCTTAAATTTAATATTTTATTATTCGTAGCATAAAATCACCAATCAATCACTCTTTTTCTCATTCACTACACGAATCACGTCCCGGGAACACAAATTCCATTCGATCTTCGTCGGGACAAACGACTCGGGTTTTGCATATTTCCTTTGCAATTCCTTGGACTACAATTGTTAAATCAATTTTTGAAAGCAAGTCAGGTATATTGTGAAAGATTTATGTATGGGTATATGTTAATAGAAATTATATCTTACTTGCTGCAACTGAGCCAAAGGGCCTGCCATCACGGAGATATGCAATTAGATGATGGATTTTCTGCTCGAAGACGCGGTCAACAACATCTAGTCTATCAGCAACAGAGACGTCCGGAAACTGTTCCATGTATTCTGTAATCTCTGGACATCTAACGTTGCATGTAAACGTGATGAAGAAAGAAGGATTTCCATGAACCCGGCAAATTGCAAGCGCCCGGCAAATTGCAAGCGCATCAAGATAGTGGCTGTACATATACCGTGGGCCACCAACGAATGATGTCGGAAGAATTGTCCGCATTCCTACATCAGAACCATTCCGATCACCCCGCGCAATCGCGTCATATACCCCTGAAAGATAGTCGTTTCTGATATCATTTTGGTGCTCGCGAATGTAATCCAGTCGATACTGTTCAACACTACAATATGCTGTAACAACATATTGTTGGAACAGCCTTCCGGATCTTGTCAGCAAATTATATTCTTGAAAACGATCATGCAATTGATATGCGTAGTACATCTTCATGGACATCTGTTTGCTTTCTTGCAATGTTTGAGTATCCGGGTTCCATAAACGTAAACCAACGTGGAATCCATCTTCTCCAAAAATAAACAACAACGGAAACTGAAACGACATATAGCAAGGGTGCAATTTGCTTACTCTTTGTGGTTCACCGAGACGTTTCTGAATAATAATATCGTACTCAGTTCTTGTATCAGGACCTCCTTCGTAAACAATAGCTCCAATAGAATCTCCAGAAGGTAACTCATGCTGACGTGAACCTTTGACCACAAATAATCGTATCTTGAATTCAGGGATCTCCTCAGCTGTTAGCAAGTCTCTTGCTGTTCTAAATATGCGAACCAATTGATTATGCTCATCCAGAATCTGAATTAACCCATCAACAATTTCCGCCCTTAAACTGTGATCTCCATCATTAAAATGACTTAGCCGATTCTGCACCTCGTTTCGTGTGTCATAGATATATAACCGAAGGAAGCGCGGATCAGTATTCTCAGGCGGACAAAGGCTACCTATCCAATGATAAATCTGGCCCGATATTTTAAAGACGTACGGGCCACGGCCTCTATTAACTGAGTCATCAATCTGCGCTCCTAACGAAGTCATAGCAAACATTGAGTTGTAAGCTCTGATATTTTCCATAAAATGGCGGTCCGTAGGCAACTGCTTGATATATGGAGGGTATTCAGATTGACGATGCAAAACCACTTAACCAGCCATGCAACATCTATTGTAGCTTGGAAATCTGCAGCTTCCATGTTTTAGCCTTTCTTCAAACCAAAACAATGCATTGCAATGGCGACAGATTCTGTTACATGGCCCTAAAGAGATGTACGTATCCGGTGGCCCTACAAAGCAACCGAAGGAAAAAAAGAAAAAAAATAATAATAAGAGTGTTGAAGGCAATAGAAGGTTCTAATCTAACGACAAAATAGACCAATATAAACTAGAAGTTGAACACATAAATTGTTACCCAAAAAAAGTGGAACGTAACAGGTATTGGTATATAGTGTTATATTTTATGACACATATACATTTATTGGATGATCATACAGCAGGTAATTAAGTGAAAAAGTAAAAATGTCGTACAATAATTCTAAGTATATACATACGAACACCACGAAAGGATCGTAACAACGCAATAGAACATCGCTAATAGCAAAGCATATAAAATAAAGCTGTGATTCAGTAGATGACATTCGGTTGAATGGCATAACACAAATACTCTTTGAATTATTCACCGAATTCATAGGAAACACTAAAGCATGAAACTATACTAACAACAATTAATAATACCTGTACGTCCATGGCCAGTAGCACGTGGCATCCTAGCAGCCCGTCTTTCATCCGGTGGTCCTGCAAAGAACAAAAAAAAAAAAAAAAAAAGAAAAAAAAAAGAAAAAAAAAAGAAGAAGAAAGAAGAAGATTCGCATAGAATAGTACTTGTTTGCTCTTGGCCATTAACACCCATCATCCTCGCTACCTGCCTTTGTTGTCTTGTCATCCTCCTAGCACTGGCTATAGGATTCATCGCACTATAGCTGGAAGATGTAGCAGCAGGAGGCTGCCGGTGAACTGTGTAAACAACGACAAAAGATTAACAGCCAAAAAAAAATGGGTGTATATAGTTGCTAACAAAGGAGACGAATTACTGAGATGTATACGAAGTATGACAGCCAGAGATACTACCTGAAAAACACATATAGCAAACCTGAGACATATGAACAGATGATTTATCTAAAGCAACATTATAAACAAAAGATTACAACTGACCATTGAAAGTATTCGCGCCTAAAGCATTGCTACTTCCTACTCCAATATCACCTATGATAACAACAACACATAATAGAACATTAACAAAGAAAGTAGAAGAAGAATCAAAACTAAAACATACGCAATATTACCAGAAGGCTGGACAGTCTCCGAATCCGCAGCAACATATGCATCCATATGACATGTAGCTGCAAATGAAAAGAGTATTAAAAAGACTGCAGACATCAATACAATACAGGCATAAGAAACACGAAATGAGAAAATATACACCATCAGCTGTTGTTGATGGCAACAGATCATCTACTATCTGTTTCCCTTTTCTGGTAATCTCCGCGGGATCCAGCAAAGTATGTCGAGAACTCTCGCAAGGCTCATTAATCATTATACCATCAGAAGATTTCACATGCATAGCAAAAATATCATCTTGGCAATCGTTGGTAGAGCATAAAGAATTGTCTGTAGACATGAATTCAGCAATGTCACACGCAGGGATCATTATACTTTCCAAAGCCGAGGTCTGTCTATCAATCATCAGAAAACCATTAGCGCCATTGGAACCATCATCACATTCGCTGGTTCCTGAATGACTTGCAATATATATTTCGAAACGATACAAATTAACGAAACACAGATATGAACAAAGCACAAAGACAAAATATACACTACCAGTTGTTGTCGACGGCGGTATTGCATCTATCTTCTGTTTCCCTTTTTCGGCTACATTTGTGAGATCCGTAAAGCCACATTCATAACCCTGCTGAGGCTCATTAATCGATATACCATTTGAAGAATTACCACGCATATCGCTACAACATAACGAATAGTCGACACACATGAATTCGGCTACGTCACATGTAGGAATCGTTATACTTTCCCAAACCGCTATATGCTTCAGAAAAGTAGAATAAAGACTAGACAAAAATGAGTCAGAAGTTGAGTGTTGTAGCAATTTGTAAAATTCCCCAGTAATTTGTACATGCTAATCAAGTATTTAATTACCATTACTGATCAGTTAACCATTTTTATGGGCAAAATTTAAAATTTTGTTATCACATTACATTTATTCAAACACAGTGATACGTAATTAACAAACACATTAGAACGAGCTCACACACGGACCACAACGAATCCAACACACTCATTATAAACCAAACGGATCATATTTACTATTCCTGGCCCAACTTTTAACCTGTTACTATTCACAGCCCAACCCAACTCTTTATATTTTTTATATGTCACTCGGTTGACTCTCACTCACTTGGCTACGTTTTCTTTAGAATTTGACATACAACATATGCAACTTTTTAAACATTTCGAATCTCTATACACCAAAGAATCAGGGTGTCGAGTTTCACTTTCTATCTCGAACATTTAAACACCAAACGAGACGCAAAGTAAACCCCTCTCGACCTCATGTACGAATCACACCATTTTTACCAAATTCGGTTTAACTTATTTTCACCTAGCTTATTTATTTTTCTATGATCGATTATGAGTTATAAACTTGTTTCTCATCATATCTCACCTTGTTCCTACACTTGGTTACGTTAGAAACATTTTTGGACCCTTTTGAATATGTCGAACGAGACATAAATATGTGCTACATGGTTTATGGCCAAAAATGCACACAACCCTCCCCTAAATATCACTAGTACTTGAGTTTTATTCTCTTATCCTGCAAACACATCAAATCACCACAAGCTGGGTGACTTTTCTACTATATTTTCGACTTAAACATGCATACTTATACGTTCGATATACACCCATTTAAACCCATTCACACACAAGTATTTTTCTCACTATTCTCTCTAGTATTCTCCACTGCCATTCGAGTCCATATCTCATCGTTCTAGCACCATTCGAAGCTTGGGTGATCGTTTTTACAAGCTATGTGCCACTTATCCGAATTCTAGACCTCTTACATGAATAACACACCACCATTTAGGTGTTGTAAGTCTTTTACAACTCATTTCCTACTCAATATATTGATTTCAATACACCATGCATCATATATATACCTATTCGATCGTATATACATTTTTCATGCATTATTTCGATTTCCTTGTATTTATTTTTCGTATATACTCAATGACCTCTGTTGGGTCCTTCAGTACCCAAGAGTCCTTAAAACAGGATTTGAATACAAATTACACTAAGTTTTAATCATCCGAAAACACAATTAGGTCACTGAGTGAACAGTCACTCAGTGAGTTACCTTCAAGATGCTCAGGACGAGTCTGAGAAGAAAGACTCACCACACAGGGAGGCGGATCTCCCTGAAGTGTTACTTGAGATGAAGAAGAAGGTAATGGGTTCAGTGAGCATTAGACAAGAGCTCACTGAACCCCAGTCTCCTCAACAACAATAAGTGATTGAAGACTGAAGACTGAAGGCGATGACTGAAGAACCTGAAGCCTGAAAGAAAGGCGGGATTGAGCGGGAAGGTATGAAGAGATAAGAAAAAATCTTATTGGGGTCAGACACAAACCATCCCTAAAGCGGCTAAAAGTCAAGAAGTGTCAGGACTGACACTCGAAGACTTTTTGGCGCAATCCTATTGGTTCGTGGAAATGACAATTACTGTTGTAGTTGTCAGACAACCTTCCTATTGTTTATGTATTTTTAATCTTTAGTACTCTTAACATGTTTGCCTATAAATAGCAAACAGATGGAGAAAAGTGGGTTAGATATTTTTTGCAATAAAAGCTTAGACTTTCACAATACCCCTTTTCTCCTACAAAGAGTAACCAATCCCTGAGATAGCTCAGTGGGTCGATATTGTTACCACTTAAGCATTGCTTGAGTTTAGATAGAAGACACCATACCTTGTCTATTCAATCCCAAGTGTTTGTTCCGCAAAACACTTGGGTAATAGATTCTTTGATTGATTTCTAATAAGAATTTAAACGTTGCAAAACATTGTGTTTTTATATTTATGTTTTACTTATAAGTTGTAATTAATCAAATACATCGTATCAATCGTAAACACAAATAGATTAACTTTTAGTTAACTCTAAGCGTGTTAAGGGAACAACAAGTGGTATCAGAGCCTCTGGTTTATAAAATCTTTCAAAAAACTAAGAGTGCTCAAGGTTTTTAAAACCAAGATCCTACTATGGCTGATATTAATGTGCCCCAGCTAGTCGATAAAAAGGGTGGAAGCTTTTCAGCGGTTGCTACAAGACTTGAAGTTGGTAAATTTAGCAAGTGGGAAAAGCGAATGCTTTGCTACTTGACTGGTATGGAACCATACTACATCACTTGTGTCAAAGATGGTCCCTATGTCCCAAAGACTGCTGAAGGGCTTAACAAGCCTGAAGCTCAATGGACAATTGATGAGAGAAGGGTGGTCAATCAAGTCCAACGCCTGAAAAGCATCATTATATCTTGTCTTCCTGACGATATAATGGAATCAGTCATCAACAGTTCTACAGCCAAGCAAACTTGGGATGACTTGATCAATAGCTTTGAGGGTCCCTCAGATACCAAAGAAAACAGGATTATGGACCTGAAACTTGAGTATAACACTTTCAGAGCAAAGGACTCTGAAAGTCTCTCTCAGACATATACCAGATACAAGACCCTGATAAACGAACTATCAAATGATGGTGTAGTTTTGTCTAAGCATGAGACAAATGTTGGCTTTGTCAACAGTCTCCCTGAGAAGTGGCTAAACTTCTCACAAGGCCTCAGGAATGCTAATCACATTCAGACCCTTGAGCTCCCTGAGATCTATGGGAAGTTTGTCTATGAAGACAACTTAATCTCTAGGAGATACCCAGACTCAAAAGCTCTTGAGACCAAAAAGGCCTTGACCTCCTCACCCATATCAACTGCCTTTTATTCTAATGGTGAAGATGAGATTGATGAAAGAACTGGTGATGAGTACCTAAATGATTTAAACTTGGAATTCCAAGAAAGGGCACTCCTTGCTAATTCAAAACGTTTCATCAAAAGAAATCAGTCCAACTTTTCAAAAGCCAAAGCAAATGAAACCACTGAATGTTTTAATTGTGGTAAAAAGGGTCATTTTGCTAGAG
The DNA here is from genome assembly GCA_021014915.2 of Artemisia tridentata subsp. tridentata. Taxonomy (NCBI): domain Eukaryota; kingdom Viridiplantae; phylum Streptophyta; class Magnoliopsida; order Asterales; family Asteraceae; genus Artemisia; species Artemisia tridentata. The sequence goes on from CP139507.1 coordinate 110,952,000, forward strand.
ACTGTTATTCTAAAACCATCTCAGAACCCTCTTATAAATTTTCAGGAAACAGTTCCTCAGGAACTCGCAAGTTTCAACCTAGAATGCTTCAGTCGACCCAAAACTTTCAAAACAATAATGTTCAAAAGGGTCAAAAAGACTTTGAAGCAAAATATAGGAAAGCTAAGGCTAAACTTGCACTTCTTGAAACTAATCCCTCAATGTCTCAGGCTGCTCAAATATTCAAACCTGTTCAGACAAAGAACAAGGTTCTTGTAGCAGAAGCTTATGACTGGGATGAAGAAGAGGTCTCCTCAGAAGATGAGGAAATTAGAGTGAGTGCACTGATGGCACTTTCTGAAGGTGATCAGGTGGCTGTTGGAAAAAGCAATGCAAGGAATGGAGAGTGGGTGAACATTACCATGAAGAAGGTAAAAACTTTACTATCTATGGATGATGATTCTGATTGGCAGTCTTATATGAATTACATTTGTGTAGATCTTAAGTTTGTTGAAGAACAAAGGCTTAACTTGCTTTCAAAATACAACAATCTTGTGTTAGAATTGAATAAGTGTAGAGATGAAATGCTTGTACTGAAACAGGCCAAGTTAGAAGCTATTACTCTACAAATTCAAAACACTGAAATTTTGAAACAAAACCAAGCCCTGCAAAATGAACTTAACAAAGAAAAGGTTGTTATTAAAGGCTGGACTAAAAAGAACCCCAAGGTCTTTGATACTATTGGTTTAATTCCTAAGAAAACAATAGGAATTGACAATCTCACTGAAACCCCCAGTGAGAGTCACAGTGAAATGACCTTTATTCCAGCTGGCATATCTTTTGAGCAAGAAATGCAACCCAAGTCAAATGATTGGATTGTCAGGGACAACCCAGTCAGTAAGTTACCAAACATTGAGACTGGAAAAATTTTGCTTCCTGAAAGTCAGGCTCTAAAAAATATGCTTGGACTCACTGACCAACCCAGTAGTACTGAGTCAGTCAATGAGTCTGAATTAGAATCATTCTCACCACTCCCACCTCTGAATATCCTTCAGGGTGCTGCACCAAGCTCAGACCTCCCACCATTGGTCTACTCTCAGTATTCTCCAAAGGAGAATCCAGGAATGGGAAAAACCCTCCTGAAAAGGCAAACCCCTAAAGTCTCAGTACATTCTGATGACGCATCAACTTTAGTCCCTTCTGAAGTAAAAACTGAAAGCCCTGATTCAAAAATTGATCAGTTGGCTAAAATGGTCAGGAAGCTGAGTGAGAAGATTGAATCTTCTGAGAAACCTTCTCAATCCAAGAAGAAGGAACCCAAATCAGCTTCCTTAAGCACCAAACAAAAACCCTCCAAACCCCTGAAAAGATGTGAACTGTGTCACTTTACCAATCATTTCACTGATGATTGTTATAGAATCCTTTACTGCATGATTCGAAAAAAGGAAGATCACAGGACCTCTGATCACAAATCATACACAGCCACATCAAAGATGGCAGGCTTTAAAGCTCAGGCTTTAAAACACCCTTCTGATTCTAAACAGAAACAGAAACAAAAGGCCAAGCCTTTTGCACCTTGCCCTCACTGCGGATTCAATGACCACCTTCCTAAGGATTGTCTAATGGACAATAGTTGTGAAATTTGTGGAGATCTCACTCATGACACCTCAGGACATGATAAGGTCATTCAGACCAGAAGAGATATGACCATGTCATCCTCTCAGTCTGCTGAGGCTACCTCTGCAATTAAATGCAAAACCTGTGGTAGCTCAGTCCACTCAACCACTGACCATAAATCAATTGTCACTTTTAGAAAGACCACCAAAGTCAAGTCCTCCAAGATGTGGAGTCCTAGAAAGAACTAACTCAGTTTACCATTTGTGCAGAGGCATGCCAGGGAGCCTGTTTGGCATCTAGATAGTGGATGTTCAAGGAGCATGACTGGTGTGAAAGAGTATCGGCACAAATATGTGGATGAATCAGGACCCAAAGTGATATTTGCTGATAATTCATCATGTCTCACTGAAGGTTATGGATCAGTAAACTGCAATGGTATAGTCTTTACTAGGATAGCTTATGTTAATGGTCTTAAATACAACTTGATCAGTGTCAGTCAACTATATGATGCAAAATACATAGTTCAGTTTGATGATAAGCAAGGAATCATCTTCAATGCTAATAAAGAAGTTGTCCTTATTGCACCAAGAAGAAAAGATGTTTATGTGTTAGACATGTCCAGTCTAACTCAGAATGGAACTTGTCTCTTTACTAAGGCCACTGAAACCCTCAACTGGCTTTGGCATAAGAGACTCTCCCACCTGAACTTTAAAAACATAAACAATCTTGTGAAACAAAACAAGGTCCTTGGCTTACCATCACTTGTGTTTTCAAAGGATAAACCATGCTCTGCCTGTGAAAAAGGTAAACATCATAGAGCATCCTTTAAAACCAAAACAAACTTTTCCATCAGGAACTGCCTTCATCTTCTCCATATGGATCTCTTTGGGCCCATCAGTCCCAGATCTATTAACCATGAGAAGTATACTCTAGTCATTGTGGATGAATACTCAAGATACACTTGGGTTTACTTCCTGATAAAAAAGAGTCAGGCAGCTGAAACAATCATATCCTTTGTCCGGAACATTAAAAATCAAAATGACATCAAAGTCAAACAGATTAGGACTGGCAATGGAATAGAGTTCAAAAACTATGAACTTGAATGTTTCTGTGATGAGAAAGGAATTTCCCAAAAATTTTCCTCTCCTTACACACCTGAACAAAATGGTGTGGCTGAAAGGAAAAATAGAACACTCATTGAAGCAGCTAGGACAATGTTAAATGGATCAGTCCTTTCTAAACACTTCTGGACTGAAGCAGTAAAGACTGCCTGTTACACACAAAACAGACCCATCATTGTCAAGAGACATAGCAAAACCCCTTATGAGTAATTCAAAAGAAGGATCCCTGACATCAACTACCTTCGTGTCTTTGGGTGTCCTGTGTTTATTCATAATAACAAGGATCACTTAGGGAAATTTGATGCAAAAGCTGATGATGGATACTTCCTAGGATACTCACTTGTCTCAAAGGCCTTCAGGGTGTTCAAGACTAGGAGACATCATACTGAGGAAACATTCCATGTTACCTTTGATGAGAGCACTGATGCAATCAGTGTCTCTAACACCTCAGTGGAAGAGATAGGCATTGATGATTCATCAAGATACCCTCCTGATGAACATCATCCTGAAAATGGTCCTTCCACTCAGTACCAAACAAATGCTGACATCTCCTACTACATCATCCCTCACAACCTTCCTTACCCGACCATCACTGAGTTTGTTGAAGCACAAAGAAATACTGATGCAATCATTCAGTCTGAAAAAATTTCTCAGGAACCAAACAATCACAGTGATGAGTCAACCCACTCAGACACTCATGATACTGAAGATCATCATGTGTCTGATCCTGACCCTACCCATCAGGCCTCTACAAGTTCTAATCAGTTTCCAAGACCTCAGGACAGTTGGACTAGGTCTCAGGATATAGAACTTGTTAATATAATTGGAGAGCCTACTGAAGGCATGCTCACTAGAAGCATGGCTGCACAACTGAGAGCAGCCTCAGCCAATGAATGCCTATTTGTGGACTTCATCTCCACAATAGAACCCAAAAGTGTCAAAGAAGCACTTAATCATCCAAGTTGGGTTCAGGCCATGCATGATGAACTGGAACAATTAGACAGAAACAAGGTAATGACCTTAGTCAAATGTCATGAAGATGTTTCAGTCATTGGCATGAAATGGGTGTTCAAAAACAAATCTGATGAAAATGGCATAGTCATTAAAAACAAGCCAGACTTGTAGCCAAAGGCTATAACCAACAAGAAGTCATTGACTATGAAGAAACATTTGCAACAGTAGCAAGGATGGAAGCCATCAGGATCTTCCTTGCTTTTGCAACCTACATGAACTTCAAGGTGTACCAAATGGATGTTAAAAGTGCATTCTTAAATGGGTCACTGAAAGAAGAAGTTTATGTTCAGCAACCTCCTGGATTTGAAAGCCATGAGTTTCCTGACTATGTCTGCAAGCTTAACAAAGCCCTTTATGGACTGAAACAAGCTCCCAGGGCATGGTATGAAACTCTCTCAGCCTTCCTGATCCAAAATAAATTTGTCAGAGGCAAGATAGACAACACATTGTTTATCTACAGGAAAAATAATGATGTGATACTTGTACAAGTATATGTTGATGACATCATCTTTGACTCAACAAGTTATAAACTTTGCAAACAGTTTGAAAAACTGATGGCAAAGAAATTTGAAATGAGCATGATGGGAGAACTGACTTACTTCCTTGGTCTGTAAATCAAGCAGACTGATAAAGGAACCTCTATCAGTCAAGAGAAGTATGTCAGAAGCCTACTGAAGAAGTATGAGCTCAGTGACTGTGCCTCTGTCAAAACTCCCATGGTACCCCCAAACAACCTTGGTCCTGACCTAACTAGAAAACCAGTGAATCAAACTCTTTTTAGAGGAATGATAGGATCACTGATGTATCTACTTGCATCAAGGCATGGCATCCAATTCTCAGTCTGTTTGTGTGCCAGATACCAATCTGACCCAAGAGAATCTCACCTCACAGCTGTGAAAAGGATACACAGGTACCTGAAAGGTACTCCAAACCTTGGATTATACTATCCTAAATGTTCAGGATTTGATCTCAAAGGATACTCAGACTCTGACTATGCTGGATGCAACATGGACAGGAAAAGCACCTCAGGCTCCTGCCAAATCCTTGGTGGAAAACTAGTCTGTTGGAGTGCTAAGAAGCAACAATCAGTTGCCTTGTCCTCAGCTGAAGCTGAATATGTTGCAGCAGCAAGTTATTGTGCAAATGTACTCTGGATGAAAAGTCAACTCAGTGACTATGGAATTCAGTACAAGATGGTTCCCATCTTTTGTGATAACACAAGTGCAATTGCCATCTCAAACAACCTTGTTCTTCATCAGAGAACAAAACACATTGATATTAGATATCATTTCATCAGGGACCATGTCATGAATGGTGACATTGAATTACACTTCATTCCTACTGAATATCAGCTAGCTGATATATTCACCAAACCATTAGATGAACCAACTTTCACAAGACTAAAAGCTGAATTAGGAATGTTGGATATTGAGATTCAGTCCACTGATTGAGTCCATCCAACTAAGTGTAAATTCTGAAAACCCCAGGTCCCTGACTCAATGTGTTCCTCAGTGAAAAAGATCACTGAATCACCTTCCCTGAACAAGCAGGATAACCTTCCCTGAACCCTTGTACCTCAGGAACTAAACCCAAGTCCTGAACAATCAGGTTCACTGAATGAAGAGTCATTCAGGGCCCTCAAAATGACATTCAATGCTAACTTAAATGCTCTAAGTATCTAGTTAGTAAATGTCCGAGGTTGGTAACTGAATTCTTATTTAATATAAGAATATTTGTTCTTTTGCCTTTCTGGCATGCACCTCATGGGCCACCACATTCCCACTTGGCATTTAATGCCTCTCCAATCACATAACAGATATGTGATGACTCAACTCTGCAAGTTATACTTTTTGCAGATGGCACAACTGTTTGCCTTGATAGTTGCGCAAAACAGGGATAGTGGAGTGGTTAAGCATTTAATGCGGATCCCAAAAGTTTTATTCAAAACGGTTTTCAAAAAATATCTTTTGAGAAATTGAACCGCTTAATGCCTAAAATACCCTCCACTTCACTTCCCTATAAATACCCCCCAAACAAAAAACACACACACGTTTTTTTGAAAATTCTAAGCAAATTCTTGCCCTTTTTCTTTCAAAACAAAATTTTTTGTGTGTGTTCTTAGCTTTTAGAAACCCCAACCATCTTTGTTACCTAGACTTACCCAACAAAAAAGGCTTCTTCTAATGCTATTACATACGCCCCAAATGTGGAATTCCTCATTGAGGGCGTAGACATGACCAAAAACAACGTGGTAGGCAACTTTGCCTATCCCCAAAAGTTTTGGGCGTACAAGAATGTGGTCAAGTATTTACAAAACTGCTTTCTTACTACGGCGTTCACAAAGACCCCCTCAGTCATTTATAATGACTATCTGAGGGAATTTTGGTGTACAGCAGTGGCAACTAGCCTTGAGGACACCAAAGACTCTATTATCACTTTCTTAGTGATGAATGGGAGAAGGACCCTCTCCCTTGATTACTCAACCTTTATCAAGGCCACTGGTCTTGATTTTGCTGAGAATTTTGCGCCCAACCCCACTGACCAAGAAGTTAAGGCAGAATTGCTTTTTCTAGGGCCACATGACCCCAAACAACCTGATGTGGCCCCAGGTTCATTATTGGCCAAGGCACCAATAATCAAGACTTGGTTCTCTCCTATCTGGAGGATCCTGATGACTTTTGTCATTCAGGTCCTTGGAGGGAATAAATCCTCCACGAAGCAATTGAACTCATCACAACAATTGATGGTGTTCAGTCTCCTGGAGGGTAGAAAAATTGACATCGGAGGAATAATCTTCCGTGACCTCGTTGCCAAGCTCTCAGGAAAATCTAGGCAAAGACACATGTCTTACCCAAGGTTCATTTCCTGTGTGCTTCAGGACTTACTTGGCTCTGATTATATTAGGCCTGACGCTCAAGGATCTAAACCTGACGTCCTACACAAGGCCAATTATACCAGTGGCATAACAGAGGTACAACCAGTCGCCCTGACCAACTACATGCTGGTAGTCATTCAGGGTGACAATGCAATCTCACCCATTCCTTCTCCTGAAAAGCAGGAGAAGAAGAAAAAGAAGGCAGGGACCAAGAAGGTGGTTAAACCCAAATCACTCACCCTTGGATCTTCTGCCTCAGAACCCAAAAAAGGGGAAATAATGGCCAAGACCTCAGAGACACCCATCATTGAGACCCTCTTGACCTTAAAACAAAGGCCAACGGAGGTCACTGAGAAATCATCCTCAGTGTCCTCGGGCAAACCCCAGTTTCCTCATGGCTCTACTGACATACACAAGTTGGTAGGGTCAGGAACCTTCACCCTCTCACATCCCGATGAAGGCATTAGTCAATCACAACCTATGCCTGAGGGAGTACAGGGTCCTGAATCCTCGGTAGAGCAGCACTACTCTACTGAGAAGGGGACCCATACCCAATCACATCCCATTCACAACTCTGAGAAATAACACTCAGAGTCTCAGGGAGTCAAGGACCCTAAATCCCCAAAAGGGCAGTACAACCCTGATGGGAAGGGGGTCTACCAACAATCACAAACTGTGCCTCATGATAGTACTGGAGAACACCCACCAGTCCTTGAAGGCGCATATGGGGACAAAGACTCAGGGGGCATGCGACCACCCGCTGATATGGAACCACAACCCTCTCATGGCGGATCCATTCCCTCGGGAACTGACCCCAAACACCAGGCTGAGCAAACCCACTCAGTTATTATGGCAGGGTCAGGACCTGGCCAAAACCAGTTGCAGATTCAATCCATGGCGGATTTTCAGGCTGTTCTCTTGTCTGATGAAGAGCTCAGCATTGATAGTGAGGAAGAAGTGTTTGAGGCAGGTGATGATATGGATACTGATGCACAACCCACTGAACTATCGCATTAGTCTTCTCCACCACAAGGTGTAGAATCAGCTTCTCAGGCTGATCATTCTTCGGACTCAGAATCCTCCTGCCCAGCTAATCTCAGGAAGTATGACAACATTCTTCCTCTCACTGAAAGACAATTGGTCAAGTTCTTGTAGAAAGCCAACAATGCTCTCTTCCAAGGGCTCACTGAAGAAATCTTTGACCAACATTGTGAAGCTGCAGTTCACTATGTCAACCTGAAGGAATCTGTTGAGGCTTATCATGATGAAGTTAATGAGCAACAGTCTGGGATTTCCTACTCCTTGACAACTCTTGATCAGAATCTTAAAATATTCAACGCTACTCTCTCCAACATCACCAAGAGCGTTGCAACTATTCAAGAGTCAGTGAAAGATGACCCTGAGCTCAACAAGAAAATTCTTCAGGCTTCTGAGACTTTTCAGCAATAGTCAACTCAGTTAACTGAGGTTGTCAACATGCTGAAATCCTCTAACCTTCAGGGTCTCAGCTCTTCAGTGGACTCCATCAAGTCTTCCCTGGTTCTTCTAGAGGCACATTTGGCATCATGGGCCAAATCTTTGAATTCCTTGGCCTAGAATCTTAGGCCTAGGGTGACTGCTATTGAGGCTTCTCAGGCATCTCTTGAAGCCAAGGTATCCACACTTCAGCAAGACACCTCAGACATCAAATCCATGATGACTGAGATCTATCAGGCTTTCAAAGGTCAGGCTACTCCCTCAACTTCAGTGAGCACTCCAACTCCTGCTCTCACAATGGCTCAAGCAACAGTTGAGGGGGACAAACTCACTGAAGCTTCTTCCAGCCAACAACCTCCTTCTCACACTAAGGGGGAGATTCCTGAAACAACCCCATCATCAACTCAAGATAAAGGCAAAGGCATTCTTATTATTACTGAGCCTGAGCCTATAATATTGGTGCCTGCTTCCTTAGAGAGAAGGCCTGACCCTGATGAACCAATCAAGGTCCCTTATGAGATCAATGGAGTGATGCACCTTCTCACTGAGGCTGAAATTCAGGCTCATATGGAGAAGGAAGAAGGGTTGAAGAAAACAGCTAAAGAAGAGAGGCTGAACAAGTCTGCCCTCATCCAGGTGGTCAGTGAAGAGGCCGAAAAGATTGGACTTGAACCAAAAACCCTTGCTGGAAGGAAAGGTGGTCAGAGCTTTGTGAAAGCTCAGGATGCTGAGATGACTGCTCTCAGGAAGAAAAGAGAAGAAAGGTTGAAAAAGGCTGAGGAGATAAGGAAAAAGAGGATTGAGAAGTACCAATGGGTTATGACAAGCAGACTGAGACCTGAACCAATCACTGATGTAAAGATTCATCAAAACACCAAGCCTGCTGTCATCAGTGTTTTCAGAGGTCCTGACAAGAGGAACTTTGAAATTCATGATCCCTTTAGATTCGCTGACTTTGGGATCACTGAATTGGATGAATTGGGTCCAATCATATTCAAAAATTTGAATGTTGTTGTCAAGGAATTGATGAAATCCCTGAAGCTAAGATATGAAAAACTGACAGCAACACCTGAGGAACTTGGTATTCCCTCACTTCTCCCAGCTCCATCCAGTCAGCCTACTCCTACTCAGTCCTCTAGAAGAAAGAGGAAACAAATTGAGTCTGAGCCTGAGATCAATGTTCCTGGCCTTGAATGCAACAGAGCACTCCGTGAAGGAGTTACATTCGTGAACAACTTGGCCATTGAACAACCTGAAAGGGGTCTCTTCTTCACTGATGCGTTTGGTGATAAAGCCTTCCAGAGATGGAGTGACATTGATAAGGCAGGAATTAAAACAATGCTTGGTTACCTCATGATGGCGTCCCCAATAAAGAGTCCTGAAAATGTGAGGTTCTGTCATGACCTGAGAGTCAAGATCCAAGAACATCCTGACCAACATGAGCTGGAATCCAAAAGACCAAAACTTGAAGCCCTTGGTTACAAGTTTGACTGAAGAATCTGCAACACCACCACTATCCTGTACATTGTTTAGTTGTTAGGACTTATGTAATGAAATCAATAAAATGATGGCCCTTTGTTTTATTATTCCAGTGTCCTTAATTACTTTCTAGTACATTCAGTATGAGCAGAAGTCATTACCTCACTCATAACTGATCAAAACACTTGAGCATAATTTATATCCAAATAGGGGGAGATTGTTGGGTCCTTCAATACCCAAGAGTCCTTAAAACAGGATTTGAATACAAATTACGCTAAGTGTTAATCAACCGAAAACACAATTAGGTCACTGAGTGAACAGTCACTCAGTGAGTTACCTTCAAGATGCTCAGGACGAGTCTGAGAAGAAAGAGTCACCACACAGGGAGGCGGATCTCCCTGAAGTGTTACTTGAGATGAAGAAGAAGGTAATGGGTTCAGTGAGCGTTAGACAAGAGCTCACTGAACCCCAGTCTCCTCAACAACAATAAGTGATTGAAGACTGAAGACTGAAGGCGATGACTGAAGAACCTGAAGCCTTAAAGAAAGGCGGGATTGAGCGGGAAGGTTTGAAGAGATAAGAAAAAGTCTTATCGGGGTCAGACACAAACCATCCCTAAAGCGGCTAAAAGTCAAGAAGTGTCAGGACTGACACTCGAAGACTTTTTGGCGCAATCCTATTGGTTCTTGGAAATTACAATTACTGTTGTAGTTGTCAGACACGCCTTCCTATTGTTTATGTATTTTTCATCTTCAGTACTCTTAACATGTTTGCCTATAAATAGCAAACAGATGGAGAAAAGTGGGTTAGGTATTTTGTGCAATAAAAGCTTAGACTTTCACAATACCCCTTTTCTCCTACAAAGAGTAACCAATCCCTGAGATAGCTCAGTGGGTCGATATTGTTACCACTTAAGCATTGCTTGATTTTAGATAGGAGACACCATACCTTGTCTATTCAATCTCAAGTGTTTGTTCCGCAAAACACTTGGGTAATAGATTCTTTGATTGATTTCTAATAAGAATTTAAACGTTGAAAAACATTGTGTTTTTATATTTACTTTTTACTTATAAGTTTTAATTAATCAAATACATCGTATCAGTCATAAACACAAATAGATTAACTTTTAGTTAACTCTAAGCGTATTAAGGGAACAACAACCTCCTTCATGGATGGCTACAAATACGAATTTTACAATTTATTCAACACTTATATTTATGTTTTTATGCATATCGAGACCCATTCTAACTCATGTTGCATTATATGTTTTATATCACACGTTATAATGTCATATTTCATTTTCGGACCTATTCATTTTTATCGATAAGGAATGGCCACGTATAACCGAATACATACATGTAACATATTTTCATATCACTCACCCTAATTCTCCATAAGCTCATTAAACAAGTTGTTGTAATAAGCTCACGTAACAAGCTCATGAAAGTCCTTTTTAAATCCTAAACTAATCGCTACTCGAAACTGTCCTTAATATACATTTTTAACGATTGGGCTTTTAAGCCCAATAAGTTGCTTTTAAGCACTATGAATAAGCTCTTTTGTATTATTTTTGAGACCTTAAAATAAGCCCAAACTCAGGTCCACTTTGTCTTTAAACCCAACCGATCAAAAATTGTTATTGGGCTTTATCTTAACTCGTTAAAGCCCAATAAGCAGAAAAATAAGCACTTTTGCAAATAAGCAGCTTACTTTGACTCAAATAAGCTTTATAAGAATGTTAAAACTCTCGAAAATCATTTCCCACTATTTTTGTTATTTTTGGACTTGTTTTGCAAAATATATTGCTATTCAGGTTAAAAGTGTAAAGTTTATATAATTAAGTTCTAAACTGTTAAATCAGTAACCTAAGGGTAGAAAATGTTCAAACAGTAAACAGGAGGCTTAAAATGTCATTTTGGAAACTTTTGGATTAAAAATGCAACAAATAATTAACCAAGGACTAACGGTGCAAAACTAACTCCGTTAGGGTAGAAAGTGTAAAATTTGTATAAGTACAAGGACCTAACTGTAACTTTAACTCATGCATATTACATTTCATATTTTACACTTTCTCATTCATTCACGTGCATTTTTACATTTCGTTCAATATTTAATCACGTTACGTTAATATTTATATATAACGAATTTTAACGAATAACTTAACGTTTTCGTTCAACCACTTTCGAGGAATCGATATTTATGAATTCAATGACATAAAAACAAGATAATATTATATATAATATTATTTTTGAACTTTAAGCATTTTAAGCATATCACACACTCACATCACAAACCAAATCGTTATCCGTTACTCATTTTCACAATCACTATTCATATTAAGTCAAAACTATCAAATTCTCAGACTTCACTATTATCCAGGTCGTGTGTTAGAGCCGTTCCCGTAATTTCACTTGATTTAAAATTTTCACATTGCCATTTACACTCAAGGTGAGTCATAGCCCCACTTTTACTTATTTAACAAGTTTACACTCTTTGGGGGAAATGCATGCTACAAACTAGAACACAAGTATTTTCAAGTATTTTTGTATGCTTCACCTGATTGATATTGTCTAAGTTACTCTATTGCCAAAAGCCCCTCACATCATGAACCACTAATCACTTGCGAGTGGACATGAATATAGCGAATAGATCTATTGGAGGCTGACTGCCTATTCCACTAATGCCTGGCGGATAGCCTTAGTTGCTAGTCGGATTAGTCGCAATGCACTATATTTGAAGGAATAGGAAGATGGCAATCTCCTATACACGAGGGCCACATTATCACCGGTTACTACACTGTTAACGTTTGCGTGTCATGAGACTTAGGGCAATATACACAACTACAATATTACCATTTCAAACATGATTGTAATACATAGGCAATCACAACTTGTGTTCCAAACTCATTATTATTTCAAACTCTATGATTTCACTCAACAATTTTGTTGACTTTTCGCATGTTTATCTCAGGTAATTAACGGAGCAGACAAGGCACGGAGTAGGCATTAAACCAAGGGTTTTTATGTGGTGTAAAATAAATTATGTCATTCATTTTCAAACTACTACACCCTTTCATAGGATTTCACAACTCTGATATTTTCACTTTTGTAACTGAATTATTATTTGAATGACAAACAACTTTTTAAAACGCCTCTCTTTGAGCCGTTTTCTATAATTATGACAAAGATCCTCCCCGTAATACCCCGATTAGTCTTCCGCTATTAACTCATAATTTAGGGGGTGTTACAAGTGACCAAATTGCAGTTATATTAACCTAAAAAAAAATCAGACTTTTATGTTGTGTTACGTTAAAGAAGGAAATGCAAGAAGAGGTTAAGCAAAATTGATCAAATTGGTGAATGATTGTTAGGTTGTATTAAGTATTTAGTGGTTTATGCTGCATAAGGTAAGATCATTGAATTTAAGTTGATTAAACATATGTACATGTAGGGTTCATGCATTCATAATCGAGAATTTGGGGTAAAAGTGTCATTGAAGTAAATACGTGCTTGATAGATGTTTCATTAGGTCCTTTCATAAGACTACATTTTGAAGTTATATTACTATTATCTAACGACTTATGTCTTTCCCCTGTAGGACCCCGAATGTTTCTTTCCATGTATTCTTGGTCACGAAGCTGCTGGGTAAGTGTCCGCACTTATCCAACTAAAAGTTTGTGGTCTTTTTGTTTATCAAAGGACACAGAAGCCTGTGGAAGTTTTAATAGATAGCATTGCTGATAATATTATACTGAAACTTATGACCATTCAAGTAAAAAGGTTTACACAAGTGCTCAAAGTTGTAGAGAGTTGGAATGTGCAGATGCAGTATAGTACAAGACGTGTTCCAGTATACTTGGTGTGTTTGGGTATGTGGGTAAGAATTGGGAGGGATGACTTTGGATGAAGCGTTAGTATGCGGCTACCATTCTAATAAGCACAGTGAGTCATGGTGGGTGATTGGACCTTGGTCTTTGGTTCGTTCATCTTACTCAAACGAAATGTAGCCCACTTCGTTTTGGAGCTTGGTGCTTGGCTATGAAAATGGTGAATAAGTACAGGACATTTGAGTTGATCCAGCCTGATTTCCATAAGGATGAATATGATCAAGAGGGCTAAAGAATAGAGAATGTTACGTTGATGCAGATTCAGTTGTATGTTGGTTTGGATGTAGTTTCTGTATTGTGTTAGTAATGTCTATCAAGTATGTGGTCGTCGATGAAGATATGATTCGATCAAACCCACAAAAAATGATATAAAAAAGAATGGAAGAGTTGGTTTAACACACAGGAATAAAATTTCTCTGTTCCTATCAAAACCACCGTCTGTGTGATTACACACACATAAACGAAATTGTGATTTTATTTTTTGATTTTAATTCTCACGATTTTGATCATTAGGTACTTTTTTTAACCTTCTGGTATCATTTTTAGGTTTCATTTGATATTTATATGGTGTTTTGTTGTTTATGTAGTTTAACTGTTAAGTTATTCTTTATTTGATCTGCTTATAAGTTAAATACTTGAACGGTTATCGAGAAAATTACACATTTGGGTAAAAAAAATTTCAACCTTTTATGCAAGTTTTGAAATTACTTGACTTGATGCGATGACGGCTCACGATCAATGATTCAGGTTTTTAATTCTTGCAGGTTCTTTTGTATTGTGAAGTATCTACGTAAGGTACTTAAGATGTCATAAGTCAGCACCATATTCGTAGTTCAGGTCAGAGCGTGTTACGGCCTCAATATATAGAGCGTGATTAAGTGTGTACACTAGAAAGATTGTATGAAAGTGAAGATATTGTATGAAAGTATGATTTTAAGTGGGCCGAAGCCACATGGTGCGAAAAGGCATGAAGTGAAGAAAGGGGAATCTGGTTCGGGTTCAGATGATTTGCAGTGCTAAACAACGGTGGTCTGTTTGGATGCAGTTTCAAGTAATGGGTATGTAGTAATTCCTTTTGTTTATTAAGACCATGATTTTAAGTGGATTATACATGATTGCAGGTGTGTTCAGCGGTTTTGTTATACGTGTGGAGAGAACGACATAGAAATTTATGCAGGTATATGTCTTAAATATTCATTTCAGAATTTTTATTTATTTATTTATTTATTTATTTTGATAGAATATTTCAGAATGTTTAAAGTTTATGAAAAGGTCCTTTTCACTGTTGTCTATATCCTGATGCATTTTGAATATATGGCGGCTGATATATGCGAAACATACAGAAGCCTTGCGGCAAGGTGCAATGGCAGCTGCTGCATTACCAAGGTGTGTTAAGAAATATATGCAACAGCCCAAACACAACTACAAACGATCTAAGACCCCTTAAAACTGCATTTTCAGCAGGCCCAAAAGCCACTTAAAACGATGTGAACAACCTTTTTTTATTATATCGTGTGTTCTTCTGATGCTTTTGCATTTGTAATAATGTGATTGGTTTAGGTTTGGGGTAATGAGATTGTAAGGTTTTGTATTTAACAGTGATTGGGATTGCCTATGAAAATTGAATCAGAATAGAATAAACCCGAGTAAGGAAACTCAACTTTAACTGCTGTTAGGTCTCTAAAAATGTGGTCAATGTTTGTATTAGCTTATTATTGCAGCCGCTTTCAATAGGAAATAATGCTCTTGAAACTTAGGTAGTTTTGTCGCTAACTTTTTAATTGGTTGTTTTAATTGAGCTTTGCAACAAACAGTGACGTATACTCATGTTATGTTGCAGATACCATGTTTGAGAGGTGCTGAAGTGGGTGCGTTTGGGGGCTGTAAAGGGTGGATTTGGGTGTTGAAATGGGGCTGAAGTGGGTGCGTTTGGATGTTGAACTGGGACTTACATGGGCGCATTTGGGGGCTGAAATGGGTGGGTTTGGGTGTTGAAACAGGAGCTGGAATCTGCGCGTTTGGGTGCTGAAGCTTGTGGGTTTAGGGGCTGAAATGGGTGGGTTTGGGGGCTGAAATTGGTGAGTTTAAACCGCCAATAAATGGGTGAGTTTCTCTTTTGCTTATCTTTCAAATTATTTATTTGATCCTACTTTTTAATAACGTTTAGCAAGTACCAAAACTGAAGCAAAAAAGGATTTTTATGATTTGTTAATACGGTGGGTTTTGTAAGTGTGTATGTATGTCCGTGCTTAACACATTATTTTTGAGAATGCTTATAGAGTTTTAACGGCTAATAACCACTTACCATATGCAATCCTAGACACCATCTAAGCCGCTTGCATTATTTAGATAGAGATTCATTATTAAGGGGGTGTTTGGTTTAACTTATCATTAGAAATCTTTTTTTTATGACTTTTTTAATTTATCATGTTTATATAATTAATATATCTGAAAATGTCGTGTAGATGGCATTGTCCGAAGAGTAAAAATGAACCAGCACGGTCTAGGCGATTTACGACAGCCTAAGTTGTAGCGGATGTGGTATGCACCTTGACTTTGCATTGGGTTTTGCTACTTTTGGATTTGCATTGATTAAACTTTTTGACTTTGCCTTTGAGTTTTATGGACAGTTCTTTATGTCATCTTAACCTTTGACACCATATTATTTTCATAGGTACGAGTAAAATCATTTTCGAATGTACATGGATGAGGTAAAGGGAGAGCAAAATTGGTTGCACGAGAAGGATCAGTTATGGTTTCGAGGCGGCGGTGCCCATTTTAAACATGGAGCTACTGAATACATTCAAAGGTATTTTTAAAGGACTTACTTTATGTTCTGAAATTCTATTGGCCGCATGTATATTTTGAAATTTGTGCCACAAATGTTTAGGAAGCTGTTGGAACCATAATTAAGTATACGCAGATTTCGTGCTTCTCTAAATCTGATCATCTTGACCCTGAGTATTAGAGTTCAGAATCATTAACACTTGGAACGGCCGAATCATTAACACTTATACGGATATACCCAAACACATAATGTATACTAATTATGCAAAATTAGCAGGAAACAAACTCATTTTATAACTTACGCCCATGAAACTGCTTTGGAACGATAAAAATCTAAACTTTTAACTCATGTTCTGTTTAGGATATGCGCTTACCCAAACACCCCTGCAAGTGGCATAATATATTAACCGGTCCTGTATAATTGGTAATGCTAATTGCAACTAAAGAACTTGGCATTTTTAAGTTTTCATTTGCATTTTTACTGATTTAAATTAGTTAAAACAGGTTGCATTTTTTTCTTTGCAGGTTGTATCGATACACGTTCATTGAGGTTGGAACCATCGTTGCTCCAGTGAAGTGGTGTGGACGCCAGCAACTAGCAGTTGCCATTGATCCCACCAGTCGATATGCCTTCGGTCATGGTAAAAAAAGCAATGATAGGTTGATAAATGGTTTAATATATCTAAAACACCTTCGTTCCAACAACATCCACCTCCTATTGTGGACCATTCAAGATTCGCAATGAATATAAAGCAACCTCATCGGTCGACTATCCTTTTCAGAATGATCAGGTTGTTACAAGTAATATTGCAATTCGAGATTCGCAACTGAACATTGTAAACCTGCAAGGTGAGCAATATTGTATGCATATTTTATGTGCATGCTTACCTTCATTTCTTGAATGAACAGTAACACGATAATAGGTAGACCACGTGAATAACAGACATGTAAATGAATTCTTGAATGAAAAAACTGATTGGTGGTAAAAAAAATTTGTTTATTATGAATAGCCCTTGAGTCATTCTTCAATGCTGCTGCTTCTCGATTTATTCTTAGACGGTGAATACCTTTTACTTTATGGCTCTTTCTGGCTCAGATTGTTCTTGGTATGCTCTTTTCATTCAAAAATTGGTTCTGTTCATCATCATGGAAAATGTCAAAAGTGTGTTTCTATTTCTGCTTATAAAAATTATTACTTGCAACAGGCTCACAGATTCCATTTGTAAAAAAAGAAAAAACTTCATTGCTCTTATCTTAGCGATGTTGGTTAATAAGGGCCCCATATGAGATTTGTTAACTTAGCAATGCAAGTCAACATTTCTCTTTGTTAATATTCTAGATGTCATCTCCAAGAAAACTTTAACATAATTCTAATAAACATAAATACGACCGCCCCGCAGCAACGCGTGGGCTAACCCGCTCGTTTACTATCAAGATGTAAAAAGTCAAATAACTTCATATATTTCTTCACACAAAGTTTAAATTAGCGGTTAAACTTCAAACTTCGTACACATGTAGATGTCAACAAGAGTAAGAGACCTTCCTCAGTGACCGGCCTGAAACAATGATATGCTAGTCTCACTCAAATTTTACAAAAATAATTCTCACACGTATACTTTGTCGTTTAAGTATTGATAGTGAAAGTAAGAAAGAGAAATTATAATAAAATTTTATTGGTGCACTTCATTTGCCACATGTGCATGTAAGAATTTTTTTGTAAAATTTGTGTGAGCCTATCATTTCTCTTTATTTATATGATATTTACATTTTCCGAGTTTTTGAATTAACATATCACCTCCAAATTCCACATTTGAACTAAGGTGTCATATTCATTGCATCTGTTATCGATCAATGCTCTTTGTCATACTAGCCCACCATGACGATTTTATTTATTTATTTATTTTTTATATTGTTTATCTTTAGTAGTACTATAATGCAAGTGTTGATGCATATAGAATTATCGACTATGAAGAAGAAGAAAGATCTAGAACTGTGTAAATAAATCCTTCAATTGTTTGTTTTAGTGGAGGTCATTTTTAACTTTTTGAGACTACGAAATGAAAACCATGCTACCGAAAACTCCAGAACTTGTTATGTCAACTTTTTGTCAATATCAAATGACACGTAATACTAGAGAAGCAAATCTCTACTCGTGGTAAATTACTTTTTTCATGATGTGTTTCGTGTGAAGTTCAACTCGTATCGATACAGGCTCCTAAGTTAGTCCTTACTTTTCCGTCGAGCTGCCTTTCTTCGTCACTCGATAGCGCCCCTCTAACGTAGCCAAACACCTTCTCTAGCTTCTGTTCCGGTTTTAATATCAGAAAAGGTGTGCGATGGTTTTATTTTCACGATAGTTAAGCTCTAAGCCTCTTATAGGAAAAGCGTGGTTTTTAGACTGTTTTACAATAGAATGTTGTATTTTAATATAGAGAATTGCTATATTTTTTTTTTCCCGAAAGGCAGATATGTTACCAGAAAAAACAAATCAAGATACAACCAAAGACATCCCGTTACATCAACAAGCCGATTAAAATAGTCTAGATAAACATGAACTAAAAACAAATTAAAAGGACAAACCAAAACAAACACAAAAAAATCCAGCATACCAGTGGCCACAGTAACACAAGTCACAAGATATAAAAGTGTTGTCCCCACTCTCATGATACTGACCACTCAAACCCACACGAAAAACAAGAGCCTTCAATGCCATATATTTTACCAGTATATATTGTCTGAGATTAGGTACTTGAAAAAGGGTCAGTCGACACTCAAAACAGATGCACGGGGTTAGGATTTTCCCGTCGACTTAAACCTTTCGGAAAGTACTCTGATAAAAATTGAAATGACTTGTGGGGTTAGGATAAAAGAGCACAAACGTTTCTATCTACACGTAAAATATAATGTCCCAAAAATAATATAGGGACCCCTACTACGAGGCCCCAGTAAGTACCATTTCATTTAACAGAGGCCACAAATGAACCCACAAAAAATAACTTTACAATTTAAAGCAAGATGTCTACTGATATAAAAAGATAAAGTTTTAAATCAAAGGAATTCGTACTTTGTCTATAAAGCATAACCATTTACTGTATTATCTTATTATCTTGTCAGAAAAGGACCATTTAGAAAAATCTTTTTCATCACTTATTTCAAATATATATTTTTTATACAGTTCTAGAGCTTGATTTGTGTTAATAACTGGGTTATATCAATAGTCATGAGAAATGCTAAATCCTCTTACCAAAATCTCCAACTTATCTTTTTACTCACTGGATCCTGACAAGTGTTAAAACTGATGGTTTGGATGCAGAGAAATAATAAGTGAAAAATATATATATAATATTATTATATGCGTAAGAGGATTAATATGAGAATATTGTAGGATGCCTTAGCAATGCTCTAGATCTTATTAGTCAATTTTATCGAGGTCTTTGTAAGAAAATGGACAATAAAAAGCAAAGATACTCTCAAAATGTTTTGAATAAGCAAGAACATTGTTTTCACATAATGTACTTGTGATAAAGCGCGTGATCCGGTCAACATTACCGATAATCAATATTTCAAAAAGACTAATCATGTTCTATGTAAGGTTGAATGTAATAAGAGTACACTAAGATCAAACTCAACACTATCACATCAGATTTCTTTCTCCTAGACCAAACACTCGTAGTAAAAGGATCACGCTCACAACTAAAAACATACCCCACAAAATTAAATATATATAAAATACACACACAAAAACCAAACAATTGGTTTGGTCCAAGACCAGACCAAAACAATTCAGTGTGTGTATGTTGGGGGGGGGGGGTGTTTTGGTTTTGGTAACAAAGGAGATGCGTTCCTTTGGTGACCAGATCTACACACACTCCTTGTGTTAGATGTATACTTTGAATGATGTCTAGTCTAGCACGCAGAATTTACTAGCTAGCACTTAGAAGATTTGTTAGTTTGTGTTTTGTATGAACGAATCAACAATGAATGAACAAGGAACACAATATACTTCAACTTCAACGATTCAATATTATTAATGAATAATACGAGTGATCTCCTATCACTAGGGTTTACAACCTTGAATCTTAACAAAACAATACGTACTAATTCGTACCTAAACTTTAACCTAGGCAATCCTTTTATAAACTAAGGATTCCTTTACAAGATAACTATCAACCTAATCGTATAAGATATACATGATATCTTTTCTATAATTATCTTACACAAAGTCATAATCCGTACTAACTTCTATATTCACCCGTACGAACTGCTCTTTGTCTTCAAAACTCATCAGCAGTACTAACTTCCATCTTCAGCCGTACTAACTGCTTAAGCTTAATTCCTAATAATCCTCCCCTAAACTTATGATTTCTTCCCAAATCACTAAGTTTCTTCAAATTAAGCTTCATCTTCTATATGAGGGGGATTCTTCCAAACATCTTTCATAACTGTCTCTTACTACTAATCTTTCTTTGTTCTGCAAGGTTGAAAATCTTTGTTACCAACAAATCTGCCATTTCAGAATCTTCTTCAACCCTCAGTTTTGTATACAACATAGATGTTAAAACACTTGATCTGAGTGGATAATCCTTTTCCACTAACATATAAATTTCTATGCCATCCTTAGTAGAAACTCTGTGCACTCCACACGTATCAAATAACTTCCAAGAGACATCTTCAATTTGTGCTTGGAATCTCCACATTGATTCTCCTCTATCAGGTTCATAAATTCTTTTCAGCTGCACCCATAGCTCTTTATCTT
The DNA here is from genome assembly GCA_021014915.2 of Artemisia tridentata subsp. tridentata. Classification (NCBI taxonomy): domain Eukaryota; kingdom Viridiplantae; phylum Streptophyta; class Magnoliopsida; order Asterales; family Asteraceae; genus Artemisia; species Artemisia tridentata. The sequence continues at coordinate 110,972,990 of CP139507.1, forward strand.
TGTCTTCAAGTGGATCTTGAACTCTGAATCTTTCTTTTACTAAGCTCCATAACTGATTAAGATCTTCTCTATCAAAACCTCTTAGTAGATCTTCAAACAACTTATATCTCTCAGTAATACCTCCAAGTCTTATGATCTTCCATCTCATCATCCTTCCATCAGTGAAAACTTTCCAGCCAATGATAGGATATTTGACTTCTAATGGTTTGATATTTGTAGACTCTGGAACTATCACCATCATATTCTTGATTTGCTCATTGGTCAAACTTTCTTCACCAGACTTCAACTTCTTTGCACTATCAGATTCCAGAACTTGTAGTTCTCTTTTCTTTTTCCTTGTGATATCCTCCTTGCTTGAAGTATTCAGTCTTGCATATGTTTCATAGAAAGTCTTTTCAATCTCAGCATCTGACCTTCCAATAAAGTCACTCATCTTATAATTTGCTTGATTCTTCAAATAATGCTTCATGAAACTGACTTTTTCTTTCTTGGTAGGCAACTTTGTCTTGTATCCTGACTCTTGCCTTTCTCTAATTTTCTGCACTAAGTCATTCCAAGTAACTTCTTTGTTCTTTGACAAGATGAACTCTTTGAGTTTTTCTGACTTTTCTTCTTCACTTAATTCCTTGTCTTTAAGAATCATTCCAGCATGAGCTCTCACAATCAAATCAGAATCCAACAAGTATTGTAGTTGCTCATTGAACTCCTCTTGATTAATTTCTTCAGATCTTGTTCTATCCATGAATTCAGCAATGTTCCTTACATCATTTGCAGCCATCTTTCTTGCTAATTCTGCATCTTGATCTATCTGAGCTTGTTCATCAGCTAAATCTTTTTCAATCATCTTCCTTGCAACTTCTGCATCATGATCTATCTGAGCTTGAGTTCTTGGTTTTGTTTTCTTGAGCTTTTCTAATACTTGAGCAGCTTCTTGTTCTTGAGCAGCTTCTTCTAGTGTCATAGGCTTTTTACCCTTATCTTATCTTTTTCTAGCATATTCTTCTTCAGCCGTAGTATCACCAGTTGGAACTGTCTCATGCTCTGTATCAGCAGTTGGAACTGCTTCAATAGTTGGAACTTTTTCAGCTTCTTGAGTACCAGTCTGAACTGCTTCATGTGTCTGCTCTTCTATTTCCATATCAACATTACCAGAACTCATATCAAAATTTTCTTCTTCTTCTTCATTTTGCCTCCCCTGAGAACCTGATCCATCTCCCTTACCTTTATCTGATTTCCTCCCCTGTTTGGGAGAATCACCATCATCACTATCAAAATCATCTGATTCATCATCATCAGAAGGATCCAAAACTACCTTTGCCTGTTTCTTCTTTAACTGCTCTTCAAGTTTCTTCACCCTAAGAGTCAATTTGGTGTAGACCTTGGCAAAATTCCTTTTGTGAGCTTTGAGTTCCTCATTATTCTTCTTTAGTTCTTCCTCCAAAGTTTCTACCTTCTCAACTAGGTTGGTACACAATTCCATCAATTCAGTATGTGAAGTACTACCCTCATCACGTCTAGCTGTGTTACCTGCTAGGAGAGGTGAATCATAGGGAAAGGATCTAGGAATCACTCTGGGTGTTTCCCTTCTCCTATAAGTGATGTGAATATGGGATGTTTGAGTTCTTTCAGTAGCTGAAGTAGATGTGTGATGGGGATCAGTTGGTTGTACTGAACCTTCACCCACTTCAGTTTGAAGCATTTCAAGAAACAATGGAACTATTTCACCTTGAAAAAGCCTACTAGCCATAGCCATGTTTTGAAAAACTTTTGATTGAAGGCTAGGAGTAGCAAAAGTTTATGTTGGTTTTGTAAGCAGGTATGTCTTTTTATTCAAAAGAGTTTGAACAAACCTTGGATACATTAGAAACTTGGTTTTGTTGTTTACATTAGATGCCATACCCTCAAAAATAAATTTTGAAAAGTTAAAAACCTTGTTTGTAGACAAACAGATGAGAGCAATAGCAATGTTGCTACTGAACTGCTCCCAAGCAGTCTTTTTGGGACTTAAACAATGTAAAAGGGTATGTATCAAAAATCTCCATTGAGGTGAGAAACATCCTTTTTGAAAAGTTAATTTGTGTTCGGATGTATCTTACCCCATTTTGGTAAGTTCTTGCCATATTTCAGTGTTGTGCATTGTGTTGATATCATCTAAGTCTTTTAATTTAAGATGTCTCCAAAGTATAGACTCGGTAACAACAAAAGATACACCATCCACTTCAGAATGAATTTCTAAGTCTCCATCTTCACTAGTCAAGACAGTAGCATTCTGCCAGAACTGTGTGATGTGCGAGACATAAAGAGTAGGAGAAACAGTTAGAGCATACCTTATGTGACAAATGGTAATTTTCACGTTGATAATTAATATTATATGAGTGTTAATTATTTTTAAGCTAAGCATTTCTATGCGCATTTGCATGTTTCGGAGTATTTTTGAGCATTTTCGGGAGCTGTCCCAGCATACTGTAGCTTACAGTCACTGCAGAAAAGTTTATTTTTGTCAGTAAAGTTAAAATTATTACATTTCTGATAGTTACTGACAAGTATTATAATTTACTGAGAGCTTTCTCGCATTTTTTCTGAAAAACAACCGCACGCGCGTACCGACAGCACAATACATATGGTAAAGGTCAAATAAATATATTTTTGAGTCAGTAATGACATTTTATTATATTTCTGATGAAAACGTGGTTAAAAACTTTATTTTACGTTATCGGGTACAAAAACGTCAAACCGGGACTTTACGGTAACTTTTTAACTCAAACCGACACACTATACACCAAAGCGGGATAAAAACTAATTTACCCTCCCCTAAAATAACCCCCAACCGGCCCCTAATACTTACTACACCACATGAGACAAATTTTACAACTTATCTAAATGAAATCCTAAACATACTACTAATGGTATATCACTTTTGAGATTTTCACAATGCTATCCTTAACTCTTTCCCAAAATAAACTTGGTCTTCACCTTATCTAGGCCTCATTTGTACGCCTAACTCACACACACAAACATCATTTTATAAAATTGTTCTCTCAAAGATTCAAGATCATAAGTGTTTGCAAAGAGTTTTTGGTAATTTGGAGCTTGATTTGGGTAAAATTAGCAAGGGTTGGGTGTTTTGCTCTCCTATCACACGTACCATATCAAAAGCTTTGTAAGGATTCACAAAACTTTTCTAAATTTGTTAATCTCTTATTTATTTGGTGTATAGTGATGTTTAAAAGTGTTAAATGTATATGTTTTGATGATATGATTTAAGTTAAGGTTTGATCTTTTAAATGTAGTGCTCGACATTTTTGGTTGAATATGAGTTAGTTTGTAGATTTCTTGCTTGTGTGGTAAATATTGTTGCAATAGTGCTTATTTGATAATACAAACATTAGTTATGGTTTTTACATTAATTTAAGCACTATATTGAATTTTTGAGCACATATAGTGTTCGGCCTATAAATAAAATATGAGATTATTGGGGTTTTGAAAAACATAAAATTTTGGCTCAAATGGTGAAAAGGTGGAAAAATATAGTGAAGTGCTTATTTAGTTTGGTTTATTTAATAAGTTATAAGTTACTAAAAATAATTAGTAAAAATGTGAAAATAAGTTGAGGTGCATAAAATGGTTCGAATGAACAGTAGTATGGTCAAGGTTGACTTTTTGACTAAAGAGCTTATTTATAAGAGCTTATTGATAAGTAAAAAGTATGTTTGGTAACTAAAAAATAACTAATAAGTACCAAATAAATACAAATTGGACCAAATGGATTTTGGGCCAAAAAGCCCACTTTGTTACTGTTGGGCCGAAGCCCATATGAAATTTTGCAAGTTTGACTTTTTGACCAAACGGACATATTGATCGTGTCTAATGATTTTTAGTAACGTGTCGGTATATACGTTATAACTAAAAACGTGTTTTGGGCTAAAAGTGGTAAATGGGCTTATTTAAGAAGTTTCGGCTCAATTTACAAATAAAAACGATAAATTTGATTTTTGAAATATTTTCCGACTCGCCGAAGTTAAAAATGTTTAACGAAACAATAAATATAACGATAACTATTTTTGGACTTGTTTTGAGACGCTTAGTCTCCGAAAGGGTAAAAATTGACATTTTTACTAAAATGATATTGAGATTGACTTTTGTTGACTTTTTGAAGAAATATTGACTTCGTGTCGAAATTAGTGATAATACTTAAAAGTGAAGATAACGAACAAAATAACGACGAATATATATTCACGACATTTGACATATATGTCACTAAAAGTATTTTGCACTTATAACTAGTTAGCGAAGTATTTGAAGTAATGTTTGCAACACGTGAGATAAATGGAAACGTTGTATAAACGAATGGGTCATGCCCAAATTTTCTAAAAATCCAACACTTATAATATTTTTGTGAAAACGCTTAACTTAAGAAAACTTTATGGAATTACTTAACAAAACTTGTTTTCTTATAATAAAAATAATAAACGATGTTTCTAAACATAATGATTTTCACTAACTATATTTTATTAACTAATCTTCAAAATGTATTTAATTAATCTTCATAATTAAATATATGAGAAATAAATTTATAAAGTATATATGTATATATATATGTAAAGTATGAGTATATATATATATATATATATATATATATATATATATATATATATATATATATATATATATATATATATATATATATAATAATATATATATATATATATATATATATATAACGGTTGCACGTTAAGTTGCGAATACTAGCACGGATGTTCCGTTACGTATTCCCACCATGAGCTACCCCCAAAGAGTTGTAAAAATAAATCGTTTCGAAATATGCTTTACCATACAGCAAGCAAGAAATGTACGAGCACAGGTCAAACGTAAAACTTTTCAAATAAAATAAAGACACTTGAGACACGAATGTTTTGCTAAGACTTACCGTACTAATTTAGGGTGCTGATTGGCGCGGTTGCATTATTTTGATTGATTGCTGAATTGCTGTATTTGAAAGGTGAGTTTATAGCCCAATATTTTATACGATTTTTGTTTTATAAGCTTGGGGTGAGAAACATGCAAAACTGTTTTCATGGACCAGAAATGAATTTGCTTTTAAGATCACACTAAGATGCAGAAACCTAAGTTTGCTGAATCCCATTTTGTGCTCACTATCATCTGCCGTTAATTCCTGTCTAGGAAGCCGTTTGATATAAATAGATCTATTGGGAGTGACGTCCCCGTTCGGTTGGCTCGGCATAGCCAAGGCGAACGTATACCAAGTCGGGTTTTTGGCCGAGTGTCTGGGGATTAACACTCGCGGGCACCCTTATTATTTTGCTAACGCTAGTCGTGCTGCATTGTCTTAGCATCGGTAGGATGAGGCTTAGTGTTTGCATACCGGATAGTGTGTATCTGCTGAATTATTTTTATGATATTGCTATTGGTCCATGTGTGCTATTACTTAAACTATGAACTCACCAGCGTTAGCTGACTTTTAGCATGTTTTTCTCAGGAAACTGAGGTGCGTTTAGCCTGGAGCAGTGCATGGCGTCGGTCACAATAAATGATGGAAATGTTTTAATGCGTTTACTCTGACAACTGGACCTTTTGTTTAAATGGGCTTCACTTTCATCTGAAATGGTTTATATGTATTGCTACATGACTTGACTTATGTAATATATTTTAAACCGGATTTTTAAATCCGTTCACTATATCTTGTGTGATGATTATCCATTCCGTAGCACCCAAAGTGTATGCTTCCGCGAATATTATGATTTTGGGGGTGTTACAGATTGGTATCAGAGACAGGTTATAGAGAACGTGGTTTATAAAAACCTGGAACTATAACCGATTTTGAAAAACCTTCCATCATGACCGCCGGATGCCTGCCAGTTTAGCTTGCTATGACTTGAGCATTTGTTGCTTATTTGATTTGAGCATTGTTTGCTTTATTTGATTAAGTGTTATGGCATGCTATTTGAGTATATTATACTAAGCATATATGATATAAGTATTTTCTATATACTTACACGTGTCGCACCATAATTGTCACAGACCGTCTCCCTACGTAACATCATCATTTCACTTCGAGTTGAATACTCGCTACATACCACACGAATTCATTTCTATTTGACTCCAAGTTTGAACTACCGTATTATTCTTTCGAAACACTTATATTACTATCGTAAAGGAAACCACCAACTTATGTGAGCACGATCCTAACCTACCGCCTTATAACGCATCTTCTGGAATCATCTACTCTTAGGACACATCCTTGTTAGATCTCACGCTTAGTTTCTCATTGTGAAGGACCATGTCATCTGAGAGGCAAGACCTAAGTTCCACAGCCATGGAACGACTCGTAGCCCAACGAGTAGTAGAGACTATTGCTGCCTACGAGTTAGGAATTCGCACGGGTTGCGACTTAATGAACCAAGGGGCAGTTCAAGAAGCTGCAGACATTAACGAAAAGAGGAAATGGGATAACAACCTAGGAAGCAAAGGGGTTCTACAACCCCCCCCCCCCCCAAAAAAAAGGCAAAGTTGACCAAAACTTTCACTGCTGGACCTAGTAACAGAAAGGCTTATACTAGAAAGTTACCAATGTGTAGTCGCTGCAAACTAAACCACCACGGACCTTGCACCGTGAAGTGCCACAAATGCCAGAAGGTTGGACATATAGCTAAAAATTGTAGGTCTAAAACCGTTGCAGTAGCACAGACAACATCAGGGATAAATCGGAGAGCTGAGGTAATCTGTTTTGGGTGTGGAAAGAAAGGGCACTACAAGAACAAGTGTCAAGAACCAAAGGACCAAAGAGGAGTGAGCAATCAAGGAAAACTTGGAGCGGGAGAAAACTAGGACTCAGACGTGATGACATAAGAATGACTACCCTATGTAATAGGACCTAAGTTTAGACTCTTTTAAGTTCGTTTCTGTAAGACTTCATTAGTATTTTCTTTGAACCACGTAGTATGGTATGGATTTGGTGAACTTTTATTATGAGATGTAAGCTTATTTGACTCCGACTATCAACGGTCCTATGCCAACTAGATGTACCAAACGCCGCCCGTTGCACTATTCATTTTTACTACGAGTTAATGAATCACTTGCCATCGTTTTTCAACTATTTAAACTCGTACTATAAACCAGTCGTCTACCATATTATCTTTTCATGAAATAATAAATGGTATTGCTACCAACACTCGAACTTTTGCAAATATTTCACAGACTATCTCGCAGTCATACCTACAAATCGTTTTATTTCCAAATTTCAGAATTAAGGTTTTGACCTCACTACTGTTCTTGAAACGAGGGACTTTCCTCATATTGCCTTACGAAATGTTTTACTAACAATTTATAAACTGAACTATAACTTGGATATTATTTTCCCAGCAATGAATTAGTTTCCTATTATTCTATAAATTGTTTGCAAACCATTTTACAAACTATTCTGTCACTGCTCGGCGAATTATTTACTTTTCGAAAGGTAGTTTATGCTGCAAACTCGCGAGCAGAAAGACCGATATGTTTTCTTGTAACTAAACTCAGCATTGCATCGCTGGACCTCAATTATACAAAGCCTGATCACCTTTGTATAATTCGGGTAGGACCATACTATGCTAAGAATGGTTGCCTTAAATTTTTATGAAAGTCGAAATCTTTATTTCCTTTTTCGAGAAATCAAAAACTCGCGTGTGTGAGCACATAAAAGTAGTGCAAGTCATGGGCATCCATACTAGGAAACACCGTAACCAAATAGGCTTTGACGCTAAGATACCACCCAGAACTAGCCTTACTTTGTACCACGTCCAAAACCGAAAGGGTAACTTACACTACTAGCCAACATGAGATGACCCCACCGATTTACATCTCACGGTACACTACTTTTCCGATTCTGAGACACTGCATCGTCTATCAAACGAATCTTACTGAGCCAACAAACTGACTGCTAGTAGCAATCAACAACATCTTTCAAGGTCATACTCTAGACCTGCAAGACTCCCCAACCAACAGCGACCCTAGGTCCACACAGCCTAGAGACTCTCAATATGGATTGGATGTCGAAATACCACGCTGTAGTCACCCACGATGGGAAACTCGTCCGCATAACTTATGGTAATAAGATCCTAGCAATACAAGAAGGACCCCTAGATGGAATTAAGCAATGAGTGCAACAAACCCTGAAATCAGAGAAATACTAGTGGTCGTGGTAACCAGCTAGCAGTAGTCAACGATGGAGACAACAAACAAGTTAATGGATCAGGAACTGGAGGATATTCCAGAGAAGAGTATTGACCACAAAAGGAAGTGGGAAGATCACTCCAAGGGTAACAACAACAGCTCTCAGAACAAAAAGCAGAATGGAGGCAAGGTTTATGCAGTTGGTTCAGGAGACAAGAAGGGTTATGACAAGAATACGCCTTTTTGTAACCGTTGTAAGTTACATCACAGGGGACAGTGCACTGTGAAGTGTAACAATTGCCAGAGGATAGGGCACTTGGCAAAGAACTGTAGGGCAAGACCACTAGCCACCACACAAGCAGCACCACCCTACAACCGTAAGGCGGATGTCACCTGCTTTGGGTGTGGTGAAAAGGGTCATTATCGGAACGAGTGCAATAAGCCCCGAAACCAAGGAAACGGTGGTAGACCAGGGAACCAAGTGGCAATGATTAACAATGGGAATCAGGGAAATGAAGGAAGAGCTCGTGGAAGAGTTTATGCCGTAGGCCGAAGAGAAGCACAGGACGACCCGAACGTGGTGACGGGTACGTTTCTCTTAAATAATCGTTATGCTTCAGTACTTTTCGATACGGGAGCAGATAGAAGTTTTGTATCAACCGATTTTAGTCCTTTACTTGATATAGCCCCGACCACCTTAGATAATGCCTTTGACGTAGAATTAGCAAACGGAAACCTAGAAAGAGTAGGTACCATCATCAGGGGTTGCACTCTAAACTTGTTGAATCGTCCTTTCAACATTGATCTGATGCCAGTGGAATTGGGTCATTTTGACGTCATCATAGGGATGGATTAGTTATCGAAATATCATGCCGTCATCGTTTGTGATGAGAAAATCGTTAGAATTCCCTATGGGAACGAAGTTCTGATTGTTGAAGGTGACCGTTCTGATCATGCGCGTACATCAAGATTGGCAATCATCTCGTGTACGAAGGTGCAGAAGTACATCGAGAAGGGATGTTATCTCTTTTTAGCTCATGTCACGGAAAAGAAAGGAAAGGAACTTGGAGAGAAAAGGTTGGAAGATGTGCCAATCGTAAGGGATTTTCCAGAGGTCTTTCCAGAAGACTTACCGGGACTTCCACCGGCCAGACAAATCGAATTCCAAATCGATTTAGTGCCAGGAGCCGCGCCTGTAGCGCGAGCACCATATCGTTTAGCACCTACGAAATTACAGGAACTATCCGAGCAGTTAGCTGAACTGTCTGGAAAAGGTTTCATCAGACCGAGTTCATCGCCCTGGGGAGCTCCTGTTTTGTTTGTTAAGAAGAAGGATGGATCCTTCAGGATGTGTATTGACTATCGGAACTGAATAAGCTAACCATTAAGAATAGATACCCACTCCCGAGGATAGACGATTTATTTGATCAGTTGCAGGGATCATCGGTTTATTCTAAGATAGACTTGAGATCGGGTTATCACCAACTTAGGGTCCGGGAAGAGGATACCCCGAAGACCGCATTCCGAACCCGATATGGCCATTACGAATTTCAAGTTATGCCATTCGGCTTGACAAATGCACCAGCAGTATTCATGGATCTCATGAATCGTGTGTGTAAGCCGTATTTGGACAAATTTGTGATAGTGTTCATTGACGATATCCTGATATATTCCAAGAATGAGCAAGAGCATGAGGAACATCTCAAGCTAATTCTGGAATTATTGAAAAAGGAAGAGTTATATGCTAAGTTTTCGAAGTGTGAATTTTGGATATCGACCGTGCAATTTCTTGGCCATGTGATCGATAAGCAAGGAATTCACGTAGATCCTGCTAAGATTGAGGCCATCAAGGATTGGGCAACGCCGACGGAAATCCAACAATTTTTAGGACTTGCCGGTTATTACAGAAGGTTTATAGAGGGATTCTCTAAGATAGCTAAACCGTTGACGAAATTGACTCAAAAGAATGTGAAATACGACTGGGGAAATGATGAGGAAGAAGCTTTTCAACTCCTTAAGGAAAAATTGTGTAGTGCGCCTATTTTAGCTTTACCCGAGGGTAGCGAAGATTTCGTTGTGTATTGTGACGCATCACACAAAGGTTTGGGAGCCGTGTTGATGCAAAGAGAGAAGGTAATAGCATACGCTTCTCGACAGCTGAAAACCCATGAGAAAAACTACACAACCCACGACCTAGAATTAGGATCAGTCGTGTTTGCACTGAGAATTTGGAGACACTACCTTTATGGAACTAAGTGCGTAGTGTATACTGATCACAAGAGTCTACATCATATATTGAACCAGAAGGAGCTGAACATGAGACAGCGCCGATGGTTGGAGTTGCTTAGCGACTATGATTGTGAAATCCGTTATCACCCAGGCAAGGCAAATGTTGTTGCCGACGCCCTTAGCAGAAAAGAACGGATCAAACCTCTTAGGGTTAGATCGTTAGGGATGACGATTAATTCGCCGCTTCCAGCAAAAATTCTTGAGGCTCAGGATGAGGCACTCAAAGATGAAAACCGACCTAGTGAAAAGATTCACAGAATGCCAGAACTTGAGAATGGATTAGTAAGAAGATCCGATGGGATTTTGCGTTATGGAGACAGGTATTGAATTCCATTGTATGGTGGAATTCGTGATTTTATTATGCACGAATCCCATAAGTCCAAGTATTCCATTCACCCAGGATCTGACAAGATGTAATTAGACCTGAAAAAGTTGTATTGGTGGCCAAACATGAAGGCCGATATAGCAGAATATGTCAGCAAGTGCTTAACGTGCTCGAAGGTTAAGGCAGAACACCAAAGACCGTCCGGTCTGCTTGTTCAACCTGAAATCCCAGAATGGAAATGGGAGCGTATTACTATGGATTTTATAACGAAGTTGCCTAAGACATCGAATGGTTACGACACGATTTGGGTAATCGTGGACCGACTCAATAAATCAACGCATTTTCTTCCTATAAAAGAGAAAATCAGCAAGGATAAACTCGCGCGCTTATATGTGAAGGAAATTGTAGCGAGGCATGGTGTGCCTGTTTCTATTATCTCTGATCGAGACAGTCGATTCACGTCAAATTTTTGGAAGTCGCTTCAGGATGCACTGGGAACCAAACTTGATATGAGTACGGCATATCATCCCCAAACGGATGGCCTGAGTGAAAGGACCATTCAGATATTAGAGGACATGTTAAGAGCCTGTGTAATTGATTTCGGAAACGGCTGGGATAGGCATCTGCCTTTAGTCAAATTTTCCTATAACAACAGCTATCACACCAACATTAAAGCTGCACCGTATGAAGCACTTTATGGACGTAAGTGCAGATCGCCGATTTGTTGGGCGGAAGTTGGAGAGAGCCAAATTACTGGACCAGAGCTAGTCCATGAGACTACTGAAAAGATTGTACAGATCAGGAACCGAATGCAGGCGGCTCGCGACCGTCAAAAGAGTTACGCCGACAAAAGGCGGAAACCCCTTGAGTTTCAAGTGGGAGATAAAGTGATGTTGAAGGTCTCGCCATGGAAAGGCGTGATCAGATTTGGCAAGCTTGGTAAAATGAACCCTCGCTATATAGGACCTTTTGAGATCCTTGATAAGATCGGGCCGGTAGCCTACCGACTCGAACTGCCGTCTGAGCTCAGTGCTGTGCATGACGTTTTTCACGTCAGTAATTTGAAAAAGTGTTTATCCGATGAAAGCGCAGTTATTCCTTTGGATGAAATCCAGCTTGATGAGAGGTTAAATTTCATTGAAGAACCGATTGAAATCATGGACCGGGAAGTGAAATGACTAAAGCAGAGTCGTATCCCAATTTTGAAGGTCCGATGGAACTCTCGCAGAGGCTCCAAATACACCTGGGAGCGAGAGGACGAGATCAAACGAAAATACCCTCATCTTTTTCCGAAAACCAAGAGTGGCATCAATTGAAATCCAGGACGGATTTCCCGATTAGATGGGAAGACTGTGACAAATGGTAATTTTCACGTTGATAATTAATATTATATGAGTATTAATTATTTTTAAGCTAAGCATTTCTATGCGCATTTGCATGTTTCTAAGTATTTTTGAGCATTGTCGGGAGCTGTCCCAGCATACTGTACTTACAGTCACTGCAGAAAAGTTTATTTTTGTCAGTAAAGTTAAAATTATTACATTTCTGATAGTTACTGACAAGTATTATAATTTACTGAGAGCTTTCTCGAATTTTTTCTGAAAAACAACCGCACGCGCGTACCGACAGCACAGTACATATGATAAAGGTCAAATAAATATATTTTTGAGTCAGTAATGACATTTTATTATATTTCTGACGAAAAACGTGGTTAAAAACTTAATTTTACGTTATCGGGGTACAAAAAAGTCAAACCGGGACTTTACGGTAACTTTTTAACTCAAACCGACACACTATACACCAAAGCGGGATAAAAACTAATTTACCCTCCCCTAAAATAACCCCTAACCGGCCCCTAATACTTACTACACCACAATGAGACAAATTTTACAACTTATCTAAA